>JAJPGS010001302.1:2400000-3000000 GCA_028654335.1 Alnus rubra
AAGACCCGGTTTGATTATTTTGGTTTATCTAAAAGCTCTTTTGTTTTGGTTGTTTAATTTTGTTTCCTTAAGTTACATATGCTTATACACATACGATAATGTATTTTACATTACGGAATCATCAATTAACTTTAAGACCCCATTTAATTTTCACATAAAACTTATTCAAATTAGAAAAAATATCTTTAGGTACGTACCTGGTGTACGTAAAGAGGCCAAAGATTAAAATTTTCAATTAGTTTTATAATAAAGTTTGGGCTTTTATTTTCTCTGCAGTCATGTTTATTTTTCTAATATTCTGCTCACTTTATATATACTAAATAATCACAAGAAAGAATTTGGCTCCTCTCTAAAACCCTAGCCTAGCTTTCCACGCATCCCGCTCCTGTGTCTCTTGACTTCGTGAAAAAAGATATTTTCTGAAGCAAAAGGAAGATTATCCTTCCAAAGGGACCGACAAACTACGACAGCCACGTCAGATTCTTTGTATTGTGATCAATTGGCGAAGTGACCCCTTTCAAATCTGGATACGGATCTTTAGCAAAACAAATAACGCCAATAATACTTGTTATTCATCTCCAATGAGGAAATGCCACGTTAGCAAATTAAGACATCAAAATGATGAGCATCCAAATAGTGAGAATGCGTGTGTATATCACTTCTTGTAAAACTTTTTGTACAGGTGGAGCCCTCCATTCGTTTCAAGTGAAGGGATATATATTGTGCGGTTTAGAAATTGACGTGGTAGTTTATATGAAAAGGGACATGCATGATCGATCTTTATTATGTTTACAAACAAATGTGTAGTTTATATGAACTGACATGCATGATCTTTATTATGTTTCCAAACAAATGTGTCAATTTAATTATGGGATTCTTACTAGGTTAACGAGCGGTACACTATCATGTTTAGTGGTGTACATACGAGTGGATATTAACTGCATGCTTGTATTTGCTATTTGTAACTATTCATTATCCACACAAGCTGGTATTGTTAATAACCACATCTATATACCATATATATATATATATCAAATTCAGCAAAACGACTTTGTTTTGGTGTTTAATAACAACATAACCTTGTTTTTTGATACCAAAATGACGTTGTTTCAAATTAAGTATAAGTTGTGTTTATATTGTTTTAAAAAAAAAAATTCACAGTTCACTCATTTACTACACCAATTCACCATGATGCTGCCAGAGCCCAAAGCCATAATCTTTTACTTGGAAAAGGTTTCATATTGGCATTTTCTCACAAAAAAAAAAACTTGAAACTAGGAGCGGGAAGTGTAGACATATGACCAAAGTGTGTAATTGTGTATGAGCATGTTCGATAAAAGATTTACGAGCTTTTAGAGTTTCTCTGATTGCGTTCTTTTAGATAAATAGCTATGTTTTGTATTATTCGCTACTAGTCTTATTGTGTAACAGGTGTTGTAAATGGTTTGGTTGGCTGTGTTGCTTTCTCATGTAACACTTAAAAAAAAAATTAAAAAAAAAAGGGTCAAAAGTATGTGAAATCAAAATATTTTCAAAACATTAAGGCTAAAACAAAATAAATAAATAAATAAAACAAGCTCCAAAACACTAAAAATCGGTCCAAATTTTTTTCAAAATAATTTAAAATATATAGACCCTAATAGAAACCCAAAGAAAGTCTAAAAGGCTAAAATAGGCCCAACACTTTATATATAGTTAGTAAAAACACCATGCAAATATGAATACAAATATTTAAAAATGATATCTGCATTTTGCGGATGCAGCTACAAATATTACAAACAATCGCATCTGCATCTGCATATGGAAGTACACCCTAATCACGTAGCAGTTGAGTTTTAATACCCCTTTTGTTGAGGAGCACAAAGAGTCAATTTCCTAATATGCTATGGCTCTTTTGTCATCTGCAGGCTCTGATCAAGACCCCTTTCGGTATAGTAGTCAAGGTTTACCTTTTAGTTCTAATGGGGAGCAGAACCTAGCTTTTTGACAATATTTTCTTCTCGGATTAAGGATTCTAAAGGAGATTTCATACAAGAAGAGAGAAGGGGAGAGGATTTTGTATTTGTTGTTTGGTGTTGGTATTGTGGGGGGAGTTGAGAGGGTCTTTTTATCTAGAGGGAGAGAGAGAGAGAAAGGGATCGACTGTGGATGAAATAACAGGTGAGAGTGAGTGGAAGGAGGAAGATTACCAAGAAAATGTTGTGTGGGGGGTACTTCAAATAGTTTTTTTTTTCTCCTTCTTTTTGTAGTGAAGGGGGGTCTGAGTGGACATAAGCATATATATTGGAATTTGATTTGGCAGGATTTGAGGGGCTCTATCCTTTTTATTCTCTCAACTGCCATAGACATTTTTGACATGGATGGAAGTTTTGATGTTCCCCCACCACTCATTGCTCTGTGGACTTCCACGTCCACCTCCCCCTCCCCCTCCCCCCTTTTTTTCTCTCTCTTCGGGGTGTTTACTTTCAAGGGTGGACCGTGTGGATCACACACAAACAAATAATTATACGAGAAATTTTACTTACCCTCTTCCTCGAAGTGTTATGACTTTTCAAATGTTAATATAAAAAGTTACAACGTACGTTATATCACTTTTCATGTCTCTTTAATTCTACCTCCAATGTTAGGGTTTTATGTTAATTCAAACGGTTAACAGGTGAAATCAATGTCTTTTATCCATCTGTAAAATTTATATAATTAAATACAAATTTAACCTTAGTTTAAAAAAAAAAAAAAAAAAGTAAAACAGCAGGAAAAAAAAAAATGTAAACTAGACCAAATCCACGGTAAATTTTCACTCTCTTATTTTTAAACAGGATTATTTTGGCCATTTTGGCAAGGGGGTAAGTGAAGTTTTTTCAATAATAATAAATAACATTAATTCTCATACCATTAAACAATAAAATCACTAACTATAGTTTTATTATGAATACTGACAATCCTATATGATCTGTAAATTACATTCTGTGGGAAAGAAAGGAATGCCGAAAGGTAAAAAAAGAAGCAAAACTTCTCGAAGGGGGAATTCAAGGCTCTTTTTACTATTTAATTCACACATGCATGCATGGCCTGGAACAGCAAATTCATTTTAGTGGTGCTTGCTTAATTGAATGAGAAAATCATGCTCTCAATGATAAGGAGTACAATAGAAAGAACAGGAAAACCTTGTCACTTTATTTGGCATTGCCTATGTATCATCAGTTTGATATTCATGTTGAGTCTGTAGAAAGCAAGAAATTTGGACCATTCAAATTAACCCATTTGTCTAAATAAAATAAATAATATATAGATGTTGTGAAATAAAGAATTGATGGTGAATGAATGATCACTTTGGTTGTTTGGTACGCTAATTTTATTATTTAAAATATTTTGCTTCATTTGCACGATTAACACGAAGGACTCACGTAAGAAAGGCTCAGAGTCATGTAATTTTATACAAAATATTGCACTACCAAATACAACTGTTATTTGTTCTGAAATTGACACCTTTTTGAATTTTTCTATGCAATGTGAATGAATATAAACAGTGACGACGAAGGCAGGAAAGTTTTTCAAGGGAGAGGAAGACTATTTGTTTATTCACCAGAAAACAATTCTTCGATATATATTGAACTTCCCCATTTTATTACTAAAGCTCATTACCATTACCCTTGCTCAATCCATATTTACTAGAAATTTAGTTTAAAGGTGGACGTGTTAATTTCAAGGTCATAAACTCCAACGTACAGTCATGGATAAATTAAGAAGCCAACAAATTAAACGAGAGCTTTGATCTCCCTAGTTCAGTAATAATGTTTGTCAATGCGAGCCTCCAAAGCTTAAAAATTAGTAGTACATAGTCGAGCCACCCAAGTGGCCGGTCTAGGGTTGGTTCAGCCACATACCTCCAAATAGTTAAATGGGAGAGGTTGAAACCATCCCCACATGGTTTTGGGGGGTCGGCCTGGGGTGGCGAACCATTCTCACGAATCATGGAGTGGTTCGGCCACCTCCAAATGGCTAAATGAGCTAGGGTGGCCGAAACCACCTCATTATCTCAGTCTCTCGATGGCTTAATTATCAGAGCTGTTTTCTATTTGCATCTTCTTTTTTGTTGGGGGCCCGGGGTGGGACCTTTGGTTTATTTGTCCATGCAAGAAGCATACTATACTTTTTAACACTTTTTTTAAAATATTTAAGTTAAATAAAATGTGAATTAAAAAGTCAACGTACGAACTCAGAATCTCTATTATATTCTGTTATCATATTAAATCATTAAGTAGTGATTTAACAACCAGTATTCTACGTGCATGTTATCTTGGTGATATTTTTGTCTTCCTGTACGTTTAGAATTGTTTCATTAATTCTACGAATATATATATATATATATATATAGACACACACAAGAACTATTTCATTCCCCAAACAACATATAAATTACTCACCCATATGTTGGAGTAATTTTTTATTTTATTTTTTACTGTGGTATTCTTTTCTGCTGTATCAATCTCCTTTTTGAAGTTATTGCTAGCTGCAAAGTGCCAAAATCCTCGGACATCCATTTCAACCGATGAAAACAAACAACATTTTGGCTTGGGGCGGTGGTGAACCCTGTGAAAACGCGAGAGAAGAAAGTCATCGATGGTGGCTTTGTTGGCAACTTGGCGTGCAGAAGTGACTTTTGCAGAATTCCTTTATACTGATAAACACGATTCCATTGGATCTAATAACATTTGGAAAAGATAACCACACGTGCATTAATATAAAAAAAAAAATTAATGCTAAATAACTACAGATGTCTTTCAATTCGCCAAGTAGATCTTCACAATTCCAATGAATCTAGAAAAGGATGAGGAAAATGACAAGGAAAATTATCTACGCAACAAAAAGTTCATTATAAAAGGGACAATTTTCTCCGTTCTTAATTAAAGAATGTGATTTTGAGCACACATTCACATATATGCTTGGTTAGTCCTATTAATAATATATGTGAGAATCATATACTTTAAATGAGTAATGTTATTTAGTAAGCTGTTATATAATTGCTGTAAAATTGAAATACCATGGTAGTAAAAATTAATCAACTTTTAATTTTTCTTTTGTTGTATTTTTCTTGTTGATCCAAATGCTGATTTTTACTACCACGTCATCCCGGTTGCGTGGCAGTCAAATAATATTTATTACTCTAAAAATATTTGTCAGTTTAATAGACTTAGTTGAAAGAATTATTTTCAGTAATTCCTCGTGCACCCTAATCCTAATGGAGGCTTAAATAGTGCCAAAATTCTTAGAATTTAAAAAATGGAATATTAGTATCTTTATATTTGAAGTTCATTAAATAAATTGTTAATACTCACAAAAAAAAAAAAAAAAACACTCGTTCATTATCAATAATAAAATTTTGAAGTGTCCTAGTCCTTGAAGTACTAGTACAAAACATACATTCCCTTGAGAAATTGTTAGTACTGTGCATGTGTCTCTCATCATCTAGAGAGAGAGAGAGAGAGAGGGACAGATAGAGAGAGAGAGAGATAAGAGAGAGAGAGAGAGAGAGAGAGAGAGAGAGATAAGAGAGAGAGGGAGAGAGAGAGAGAGAGAGAGAGAAAAGAATGTGCAGTTTTGTGTAGACTCTCTGTAGACAACCTTAAGAAGATGGGAAGGAATATTTTTCCAAGAAACATTCTATTTAGCGTTTACTAGTTGACCAAAATTACACCGTGTTTGAAGCACAAAATTAAAGACCTTTACTACACCAACAGTTTGTACGCGCTACATGCACCAAAGATATCAACGAGAAAGAGGAAAGAAAAACAAGAGTTTCTTCATCAGTATATGAAAACAATGGATCAAGAAGAAAGAGGAGCTCCAAATTACGAGCTTCAAGTTTCTTTCTCAAACACTCCACAAGCGATCCACGAGATGGGATTTGTACAATTTGAAGATAACCAGGTTTTAAGCTTCTTGGCTCCCTCGCAGTCTTCTCAGATGTCTCAACCGCTCAGCGGCGGCGGCACCGCCACCACCGCCACTACCACCACCACCGGCACCACGTCCAACACAAACCCCACCACCATGGGGTTCAGCCATAACGACCTCGTTTCTAGATCTTCTTGGAACAATAATGACCAGGTTGTTTTAGAGTAAACTGTTTGAGAAAACCTGATCAGTGAAAATTAAACAAGAATATTCTTGTCCCTGTTCTTTAATGAGGGTTTCGTTTGTTTTATGCTTCTGTTCTTAATTTTTTTTGTCTACTGTGATATCTATCTACTTATATATGCTTCATCTTTTTGTGTTTTAAATATTCTCTTATGGAAAAATTTAGGTCGGAACAATGGATCCCAAGGCTGTCAATGACGAAAACTGTACCGGTAATGCTAGCGACGGCAACAATTCATGGTATCTTTCTCCTAACTTCATTTTCTTTTTCTTTTTCTCTTTATATGGGTACTCTCTCTCTCTCTCTCTCTCTCTCTCTCTCTCTCTCTCTCTCTCTCTCTCTCTCTCTCTCATGCACGTATAAGAGGCAAGTGAAAGAAATTATATATAGTTTAAACACTTCGACGGAATCTAAGGAGATCTAGCCATATACGGAAGAGAGATTGCTTAATTCTGTTTCTTTGCAGCATGCTTCTGTTCATTACATATCTCTCTCTCTCTCTCTCTCGCTCGTGGATGTGGTCAGGGAGGAACTACTTGACATAAAAAGTCTTGATACACATTGATACCAAAATCCTCAAGTCCATCAGTGGAGGATCCACTTTTGTTCTTCCAATATATTAGAATCTGTGCTCTCTCTTTTGACATGTCTAAAACTAATTTGAGAAGTTTGAATAATTTGGCAGGTGGAGGAGCTCAAACTCAGATAAGAGCAAGGTGAAGGTGAGAAGGAAGCTTAGGGAGCCAAGATTCTGCTTCCAAACAAGGAGTGATGTGGATGTTCTTGATGATGGTTACAAATGGAGGAAATATGGCCAGAAAGTAGTCAAGAATAGCCTTCATCCAAGGTACTCGATCTTTCTTTGATCCGTTAATGCTCTCATTTAACATTAAATTAATTTATGTATGAAAAGCATTTTGGTATTTAGGCGTAGGAGTTTGTTTGGTAGAATCACCATATTCATAGAAAGTTACAGTAAAAAAGACCGAGATGTTGGATTGTACTTCTCATACTTTTTGCACTTAATTAACATATATATATATATATATATATATGCTTTCATATTGAAGTATAATACCCATACATGCAAAATAAATTAAGATGCTTAATTCTCAATTCTTTTATTTTTTATTTTTCTAAGCAAAGATGCCTCTCAATTACAAGACAAAGGGATGACACATGACAAGCTAGGCCATAACAATATTAACAAAAATGATTCCTTCAAGATAATGTGGATGTCATAGAAAAGCCATGACAACTTAGAATTAAGGATTCAAGGTTTGTTGGATGCCATATGAAAAATCTTAATGGTTATACTGGATTTGTGAATGGTTTTTATTCACTACCCTTTGTCTTATAAGCTTAATAAATTAATAGTGATTTAAAATGGTATTAATTAGAACAAAAGTTTTGAATCTAAACTTTTTCCCTATCATTTATGACTTTCATTTAAGTTGTATATTCTAAGTGTCGGGGTCTCACTTATTAAAAATAAGTTCAAATTCATATTTAAGAGAGTATTAAAATATTAATTTAAATTAATATACTTATATTTTTTTAATTAACTTAAACTTTTAAGATAAACGATGATTTAATAAGACGGTGCAAGTAGGTTTTACGATAATAGCATTAACGCAGTCTCTCGATGTCTTTTATAAGAACTGAACTAATCATTAAATCTTCGATGGCCACCAGTAATTTACCCCCCAATAAAAAGTAGAAACGATATGAGTACATAAGTACTTGAAGGTCCTGACATTTGCTCTCAGAATTGAATAAGCAAAAGAGAATAGTGGTAGTAGACTCCCGCGTGAGGCTTCTTTTCTCGTGCAACAAAACAAAAACTAAACAACAAAACAAAAAGAGAAGATATATATATAGGTGGGTATTAATTTTTAGACACATATTTCTTAATTAAATTAGTTTTTCTGAAGTTGGTAGGAGTAATATTAGACAAGACAGTTTTCCAGAACCAGCTCATGTTCAAGCATAAAAGTGATTTTCATCTTAGAAATGGTTCCTTAAACAAAATATTAAGCCTAAGGTGAAGGACCCTTCTGTGCCATGACTTATTTAATCATAAATATGGGATGTATTGATCACTTTTATATAATTGCTGAAATGGTGTGGCTTGAATATACCTCCATTATAAAAAAATTTCAACCCTTCAACTTTTGGGTTATTTCTTTTGTAATTGCACTCATTTATAAGAGTCTTACTTTTGGTTTAGGGTTAGAAAGTATTAGAATATAAATTAAATTATTAAATTCATTCATCCTTATCAGCTTCAACTCTTAGTATAAGTGATGTTTTATATGATGTCAGAACAAATGTCATGAGTTCAAGCACGTACTGACTCCACAATTTACCCTTCATTTTAGTTAAATATTTTGCATATTAAGTAGTAATTTAACATGATGAATTCCTAATTACACCCATTAATTAGCGTTTGAGAGTTTCGAGAGCCATCTTCTTGTAATCTTCTCCATGATCATTATAACCAAATATTACATAGAAATAGCAAAGTAACCATTAGCATGTTTTTAAATATTGTCCGATTGCATTGGTTGTTTTGTTATTTTCATCTTTTTTGGCTATTTGAACCCCAGATCATGGTCCTTAATTATGGCAACAATTAATATTAATCACCTTCCTCGACTGCTATTGTGTTTTGGATTCATGTATATTCATCTATATAGAAAATGCATAGAAGATATGAATGTTTGCTTGCTATATATATATATATATTTGTGAGCTTCTTAAATGATTAATGATTTACTGCATTAATTAATATTACTACCGAGTTAATAAAATATAATAAAGTATTGCTAAAACGAAGGTTTAGGACTTTGGTGAACATAAAATAACTTTTTTTCAATATGAATATATACGCCTAGCTATTATCATGCATGTATATCATCTTATCAATTAAGCTATAAAGCACATACGGTTCAATTTTAATTAACTTCAATTCCTTTAATTTCTAAAATAAAAATTATGGACAATATATGTTGTTGGAGATAATATGAAGGAACTTAACAAGCTAGATCGAACCCAACACCTTTACAACAACGTGAGAAATTCCCCTCGCAATAGCGGGACATGCTAGGGTATTGAAAAGGTTATTGTTTGGTTACTTCTTGCTTTCTGCATAAATATGAAGTACTTTTTTCTTCGGTTCAGGTATGGCTTATCTTCCCCTTACAAACTAAATAGTAAAACTTATATATACTCTTCACAAGCCATGAAATCTTGTGTTTACACTTTACATGCATGAGGTAGCTCTCATGGCATTAGAGACGTATGCATGAAAGCATGCATGCATGCACTAGCAAATTTTCACATGCATGTAAGAACCTGCTATAATATTTATTAAATTAGTAAATCTACCATTTCCTATCAGCTTAAGCTTTAATTTGAGATAAATGAGTATTTAACATGATATCATAGCAGAAATTCTGAGTTCGAATCTGACTGCACAATTTACCTCATATTTCAATATATTAAGGGGAAATTACACTCTCTTTTTTTGGGGGGATAAGTAAAGAACTTATTAATTAAAAGAACTCAGCAAGAACATAAAGGATACACAGACAACCCTAAAAAACAAGACGGCCAAAAGCAAGAGGGGGCCCACACTAACAAGTGCCTACAAGGAAGCAAAAGGGCAAGTGAAGCTAAAAGATTACATAAAAATAAATAAATAAATAAAAACCAAGACCCAACTAAAAAGCAATTACTAGAAGAATCACAAACACTTTTAAATTAAGGAGTTGACTTTGAATCTAACCCAAAACAAAATCTCCAAAAGAATGCACCTAGATCTATGTTTATCCTTTGGAACAAATCTAGCATTTCTCTCACGCTGTAGAGCATGCACTATAGCAACTACCATAATTCTCACAACAATGGAGAGAAAATATCTGCCCCTAAATTGAGAGGCCATCCACCGAATAAAATCATCCCAGTTCCTACAAGCCCAATGAATATTACATCTATACCAAAGATTAAACCAAATACTTTCTGAAAAAGAGCAGCAAACAAAGGGACAATCGATATTCTCTTCACCCAACCCACATAAAACACATTACATCCCTTAAAGTAAGCCAATTGCAACCAATCTATCTTGAATATACAATCTTCTTCTGATTGCAAGCCAAACAAATAAAAGAGGAGGATGAATAATTTTACCATGCCATACTATCTTGTACTAGAACATATGAGGGTTGCGATCTCTCAAGCCTGCTTAACCGAGAAAGCACAACTAGGAACCATATCAACCAAAGACATCTTATCCCGAATAGCGCTTCTAAGGTCCAAAATATTCTTCCAAGACCAAGAGCAATCCTTAGGTGTGTCCACATCTCAAAAACATCTATTTTTGAGAAAATTAGTATACCACATCGGCCTCATATTTAAAAAAAATTAGTAGTCCACATAAAGTAAGTAATTTGTAAAGACACTTATGAGTGTTAAGTGCTACATTGGTTACTTACTGGATGAAATTAGGCTTTATAAGGGATTCTAAGAAAGCTCTAAATTGACTAGTCATTTTGGAGTGATCACGCAGATGTGCTAGCACTTTTTACACGCTCGTTCCAAATGGTATCAAAGCCACCTAATAACAACAAGTGGTACTAGAGCATTGCATGACGTGGTCCTAAGGAGGACTTCAGGAGTTTAAATGAAGAGTTTGTAACATCCCGGTCTTATATTGGGAAGATGAGTAGCCCACATAGAGTGAGCAGTTTGTAAAGACACTCATGGGTGTTAAATCTCACATTTCTTACTATATGAAACTAGGATTTACAAGTGATTTTAGGGAAACTTCAAATTAAGTAGTCATTTTGGAGTGATAGCGCATATGTAACTAACGCTTTTTTTTAGCTCGTTACATATTGTATCAGAGCCACCTAGTAACGTGATGTGGCCTTGATGAGGATGTTAGGGGTTTAAGGGGAGAGTTTGAAACACTCTGATCTCATATTGGGAAAATGAGTAGCCTACATAGAGTTTGTGGTTTGTAAAGACACTCACGGATGTTAAGTCACACATTACTTACTTACTATGTGAAACTGAGCTTTATAAATGATTTTAGGGAACCTCCAAATTGATTAGTCATTTTGAGATAATAACGCAGAAATGGCTAGCACTCTTTCCTGAGTTATTACAATTATAGTTAACCCAACTTGACCAGATGGAGTTGTCGTTATTGGAATATAGCCACACATGTTTCAACGTAGCTACTTTATTCTACATCTCCAAGTTTTTAACACCCAACCCACCTTCTTTCTTACGAAGACAAACATAATTTCAAGCCACTTTAGCCCTTAAATTACTAAGCTCACCTCCCTTTCATAAGAAAGACCTAAGAATCTGCTCCACTTGGATGATGACACATTTAGGAAGTACAAAAAGAGAAAACCAATACACTTGCATGGCAAAAAGAAATGAAATAATCAACTGAAGTCTCCCTACATAAGAGAGGCTAGGGCTTTAATTGCTTGCCCAACTCTTAGCCTTGGAACCAATTCTCTCACTTAACACCACACAATCAGTCTTCTTCAATCAAGAAGAAATAAGGGGAACTCCCGAATACCTCACAAGGAGCTTACCTTCCTAACACCCCAAAATACCCACACACAAAAAATGATTTTTAAAAGGCTTTGCAACTCCACAAGTAAACAAACAGCTCTTATTAGGGTTAGCAAAACCCTGACATATCCCTCAACTGATTGAAACACTTCTTGACCATAGCGACGAAGTTTAACTCGCCCTTACATAGGATAAGAAGGTCATAAAAAAACATAGATGGAATATTTTTACCTTATGGCATCTCCAATAGAAATGAAATTGGGCCCTCTTAGTCATACTCTCCATAAGCTCTGAGAAAGCTTTCATCACCAAAACAAACAAATAAGGCAAAAAATAGTCACCTTGCCCAAGAGTCTAAGACCTCTACTTTATCTCTATGATAGTCTCTCAGAAGTTCCTAGGCCATAAGGATATTGTCTCCAATCCTCCTACTGCTAATAAAAGTTGTTTGCTGCTTCCTAACAATGTCACTAAGAACAGTCGTCCAAAGATGATTAGCCAACACCTTAGTAATGCACTTATAGCTAGATCATATTACAACAAGATATAGGCCTAAAGTCTTTCAAATGGGAAGGGTTAGAAACCTTTGGAATCAAGGCTATGGCAGTAGATCGAGTTAGCCTCTCTAACCAGCTTAATTACTTGAGCTAAAACCTAATCGCCGCAATGACACCCTGACCAACTATATATGTTCCAAGACTTATTAAAGAAATGAGCATTAAAACCATTCGGACTAGGAGCTTTGTTGCTGTTTAAAGAGAACAATACAAATTTATTTTTCTCCTCAGAAACATCCTTAGCAAAATCTTCATACTGTGTATGAGGAATTTTACGAGGAAGAGTCACCTCAAGAACCTGCATATCAATAGGATGAGACCTCTCTGATACCCCAAACAGCCTCTGAAAATAATTCAAAATAGTGTCACTAACCTCAGCATGCAGACTCATCCGTCCTTGACCCATCTTCCCTAGAAATAGAAACAATTTTCCCTAGAAACCCATCTTCCCTCGAATTCTTCTCGATCGTTCAATACTTTTACCTGAATAATAATAATATATATAAAGATCATGATTCATGACAAGTTTGTACTTTCATGAATCACTAGAAAATGATACAATTGATCATTTGATTGTATGTTTAGTGTTTGCTCAATAAATAGTTTGTACTTTCATTACAAGTATGTTTATTTATTATTCTAAGAATTTATTAACACGTTTTTCCGTCATTTTCATGTATCATTTTAAGTGCTAGCACACTAACACGACGTTGGTCAAAAAAAGTAATACTATTTTTCACAATCATTTTATACCGGTTGACGTGGCGTGTTTTAAGTGACTTCTCATAACAGTTACTTAAAGAAAAGAAAAAAAAAATCAATTAAAATATACTACATTAATCGGTATGAATCACTACATTAGAGAAATGCCCCATGCACAATAGTTGTGCACAACATGAAACTTACTTGTTTGACTACCTCCTTGCAGGCACTGTTTGTGTAGGTAGGCATCGTAGGTTAACTATGGTGTTTCTGAGGGATTATTTGCATTTTTTTTTTTTGTTATTTTTTTTTTCCAATAAATTCTCACTTATTAATTTCTTTTTAAAAGAAAAACAAGATTAAAGGTTTTTTTTTTGTTTTTGCACTAATGACAGAAGTTATTACCGATGTACCCATAACAACTGTCGGGTGAAGAAGAGAGTTGAAAGATTGTCAGAGGATTGTCGAATGGTGATAACAACCTATGAAGGTAGACACAACCACTCTCCATGTGACGACTCGAACTCATCTGAACATGAATGCTTTACATCTTTCTGATGGCTGATCGATCAGACAGAGAACTAAAGACAGACGTACGTTGTTGTTGTAATGAATGGAATGCATCAGCTTGTCACAGTAATATTTTGTCAATATGATTTTGAGGGATTCTCAACATATTTATTTATTGTTCAAGTTAATTTATATCAACTTGAAAAAAGATAAAAATAAAAAATTATCTCATATTAATATTAGGCCGCTAGAAAGTGCTAGTCCATATTTATATGGATACTATATATATAATTATGATACTTCTTCATGACTGGAAACTCTTCTTTAGAATGTATCTATTTTATTATCAGGATTTAGGTCTTGTTTGATTCGCTGAATAGACATCTGGAATGAAATGACAATTCTTATTTGGTAGGGTCTATTCCTTTATTAAAATAACTATTCATTTACGAAGAGAAAAGTTTGAATATGGAAGGTGCAATATTATTTCAACTCTCTGAATGATTCATTACAATGTGATATCTATCACAATATATACAAGTATTAAGATGTACAGAAAATGGAAAGGATTGATGATTACAATTCACCAAATCAGTGATGATTGAGATGTTTCTATTTAGGCCGAATCTCCCCATTACTGTGATTGTGTTCTTGCCTTGTGTGGTAGCATGCATTTGCTACACTTTCCTTCTAGGACTTAGAGTGATAATCAAGCAGCGTGTATTGATTGCATGCAGCATGATTTGCTGCATAGCTTTCCTTATATGCACCATGAGCTGGAGATTGCTTCTTCTCATCATCTGCAGCATTATGTGCTAGTTGCATGATTCTCTCGACTGGTTCCCTTGATTGATAAGGTAGGGATCATATCCTTAACAAGAAATATATATTTCTCTTATTTTTATGAAAGGAATAACTACATTTTTATTTTTAAAAAAAATAGAAACCTATGTGAATATTGTGGTTGGCTGACTACCCATGGTCAGCCAGCAACAGATGGAGTTGGGGTGGTGCGACCAACCCCAAGCCTCGTCGGGGGTGAGAAACCACCCATTCGGGTGGTCGGCCACCTACTAGTATTCACTAGGGGTAAAAATCCAGATGTGGTCATTAGATATATCCGCATCTGGAAAATGCGATTATCACTTTTAGATATTCGCATCCTCATTATATGATTATTATCTACATCCACGCGATTATTGCGGTTATTATCCGCTATTCGCATATGAGATAATAGACATTTTGAATTACTATCTAAATCTATATACAAGATTAATTAATGTGGTTATTACTATATACAAATTTAAATAAATTAAGATGTCATTTGTTACCCAATTCACGATTATCAGTCAGAGAGGGTCATTGTCTCATAGAGTAATTAGGATTTGGATTACCCAAAAAAAAAAAATGCGCGCAGTGAGATATGACTTTGAAATAATAGTGAAAAACCTAACATAATGGTATAGCTCGGGACTCGCCGGCTACACGTGGATTTTAAATTTATAAGTTTACCACTCGCAATAGTACGTATCGATTGTACTATAGTAAGGGTGATCGAACCACAGAGATTATTGGTTGTTTTGCGTAATGGAATATGGAAATGAATGTATTTAACTTAACTTAAAAACAAAAATAAAAGTAAAGGTTGTAGAATTAAAGCTACAACAACAAGATGAAGAAATAAAAGCGGAAACGAAAACAAACGTAAAGAAAACTTAGGGTGTTGATCCTTATCCAATCCTCCACCAAGGCAATGCTTAAAGTCTATATGGACCTTCCTAACATACTTGATATGAGCGCGTAATGGGCGTCAACCATTACGACGACCTCGACACGAAAATACTTTAGTTAAGACGTAATCATAAAGCACCTAGGTTTACATTAATCTACTCCACGTAAAGACTAAACTATAATTGAAAAACATTTACTCTACCAAATGTGTGGAGTGACTAATGTTCCCTAGCTTACTACTCTATAACACATCCTAATGAGTATACACAATACATGAAAACTCTAATTAGGCCACAATGATAAGATATCTAGTTTCACACCAAATCATTCCACATAAAGTTAAACTACAATTGAAAAACGATTTAAACTACCAAATGTGTGAAATGACCGGTGCTTCCTAGCATACCCTATAAGGTGACTCTAATGAGAAATCATACATCATGTCAAATAGCTTCATTGCAAAAGACATCATTCTTGTTTCCAAGAATGTTGGTTTTACTCAAGACTTCAAGAAAAACTCATAGACAAGTTAATCTATTTTTCATGAATAATTGGATTGGAATATTGATACCAAAACCTTTTAGCATGGGTTTTGATATCCTCTAGCCCTCAACAATCATCAAACATCTAAAGAAAATCCTAAGAACCTCAAGAACACTACATGGTTTTGGATAGGACTTGGATCAAACCCTAAGACTTAAATTAGCTAGACATGAATTTAAACTAATCTAGGCATGGAAATGAATGAAAACAGTAAAGGAACAAAGGAGAAATGAATTGAAATCAACTATATTAAACTTAAAGAAATTCGGATTACAAAAGAGGAAGAAGAAAACTAACTAGAATATGAAGAACAAAGGAAAAACAACAAGGAAACAAACTCTCTGGATTTCGGTCCAGAGAGTAGCATCTAAGTAAATGAAAAATACAAGAAATTGAAGTGATACACCTGAGCAAATCCGAATAAACCCCAAAAGATGCATGTCTATTACTCTCACCCATGCCTCATATATATAGAGGAGGAGATTTACAAAATAATATCTAAAGAAGAGATAGGATAAGATAAGATAAGATAAGATAAGATAAGATAAGATATGATGGGATAGGATAGGATAGGATAAGATAAGATATTTTGAAATATCTAAGATATTTTGGAAATATCTAATAATATCTAGAAAATATCTAAGAAATATCTAGGAAATATCTAAAAATTATCTAAAAATATCTAAAAGAGTGACATGTCAACATTGTTCCAGATTGTTCCGAAAATATCCAAATTCGATCGATCGATTATAAAGTCGATCGATCGCACTTCGCTCGATCGCATTCGTGGTTGCCCTATCTCGATCGATCGCATGTCGCACGATCGATTTTTCTTCGACTGATGATTCGATCGATCGATTATAAAGTAGATCGATCGATTTGCCTTAGCCGATTCTTCACTTGGCAGGAGCAACTTTGAACTCTGGAAATGACCAAATCGCCCTTGATGTATTTTCAGGTCTAATTCAGGTGTGTTGAACTAGATTTCAATTAAGACCTAAAAATAAGACAAAACACAAAAACTACAACAACACTTTATATATACAACAAGAACTAGGTCTAACAAATGCAAATTAAGGGGTCTTGAATCGAATAATTCAAGACTTATCACATAACATAAAGGTCTTAAACTTACCAAATCCAAAACGATGTCATTTTAGTGAATATATATAAAGGGAATGCGGATGGGGTTATTAATCGCATCCGTATTCAATAAAAGCGCTATCTACATCTGCATATACGGATATTTGTACCGCATGTGCAAATAGCGGTTAGGTGCAGATAGTGGATGCGGGTGATTGTTATCCGCCAGCATTTTCACCCTTAGTACTATTCACTTTCTTCTTCCTCTTCTTTTTTTATTTGAGTTTTAAAAAAATAAAAATAAGAAATAATGTTGGGTTTTTTAGTAATTTTGATTCGATTCCAATTAAAGTATATGTATTGTCTTCAAACTAAAGTGTAGGAATAAGTATATATTTCATTCAATTTCCTTTCATTCTTAATAACTATTCTATTTTTCAATAGAATACTCATTCTGCAAACCAAATGAGATCTAAGATTTGTACATCTAACGGTGTATATAATACCATATTATTTTTAAAAAAATAAATAAATAAAAACGTATCAATATTGACATAATGTACATTGTTAAATATACCAACTTTAAATCCTTGATACTGTAAATATCAAAGTAGCAGCTTTCCATTTGATAGTAAATGAAGGTAATATCTGCAGAAGCCTACCCAAACTATCCATACAATTTCTTGGATAACTGATGATCAGTACTACATGAAAGTCCACCGTTTTGCTTGGAGCATGTTAAAGCCAAGCATCTATATATGTGGCATTATCCATGCACGAACTCGATCAGTTCTAATCTTCATCATCATGCATATCGTCTAGAATCAATATTCTGTCTAGCAAAACTTTCCACTCCTACCATGACTGCTAAATTCCTTGTATATAGATAAAAGAGGTGCATGCAGGGGAGATCAGAATTTTTTTGTATGAAGAGTACTCGGAATCAACGTAAATAAATAAATACGTAAATATAAAAAGTACTAAAGTAGAAAGCTAATTATATAGCCATTTAGATGGTGAAAACTGAAAAAGGTCATCAACAGGACCATGGTATATAAAATAATTAATTTTATAAAGTTTTTTTTAAAAAAAAAAAAAAATTAGATTGTCAAAGATCTCCAACCACTAACATATATATATATATATATAATATATATATATATATATATATATATATATATATATATTGGTTTGGACAACGACAAAGAATCCCACTTCACTTCGATGAATCAAGGCCATATCCTTTCTCTTAGTCAGAAGAAGGCCGAATGGCCCATATTCGTTAAATAACAAGTAGCTAGGCTTCTTTTAATGGACTTATTCCCTTCAAAGAAGCTTACTGCTGGTTAGCAATAAATCCCGGCCTACTAAATTAAAAAATAATTATTTTATAAGAATAGTCGTTTCATTCTAAAAGTTTATTTTATAAACTAAATGAACCCTTCATGTCCACTGCCTTAGGGCCTGCTTGGCAAGCCATTTCCGCTCTCATCTGCGTTGCTTTTTTTCCCATCAGCTATAGTATCGATCTGTGACCTTCTCTGCCACACTTAATTTGAACTTCTTCTTTTTCATTGAATCTTTGTTCTTCACGCTTTCCTTTTCTCCCACTCTAACGTGCACTTCACATCTCACCTACACTGTCATTGCAGAAAATTTATTTCTAATCAAAATCATCACCTATGAATAAATGTACCAAGTTTTTTATTTTTTTTATTTTACTATAGTACCAAGTTATCACTTGGTCAAAGGAGTGAGGCCCGAAAGACTGCCTTGTGTGAAGAAGAGAAAAGTCAGAAGAATTAATGGGACTGAGAAGCGTTAGGCTCGAGGAAGTAGCCTCTAATGAGGCACGAATAACAAAATAATACAACGTAGATTTTTTAAACTTTTCTTTATTTCAGGGAATAAAATTATATTTTATATTTTTATTTAAATGTACTCTAAAATTTTATTTTATTTTTTAATAACTTTTATACTTCATTAATAAATCTGAAGAAAATAGAGCATTAAGCTCTAAAAACCAGACACTGTTACTCTGATAATACAATATCACGAATACTCTCAGGAATGCTATCTATCCATACTCTATCTATGACACGATGAACGGCTTCCTTAGCAAGGCCATGAGCACTCGAATTGCCCTCTCTTTTAGTCTGATAGACCTGCCAACTCAGAAATGTCCGAAGCACTCCTTTTGCATCCTCCACTATTTGTCCGGAGATGCTCCAATTGAGACCTTCGGCTTTAAGGGTATTGACCACTTGTAAAGAGTCCCCTTCCAAGATGATCCTTTGCAAACCCAATTTCTACTAAATTTCACCGCCCTCAAAGCTGCATTTGCTTCCGTCACCACTGGATCTTGCACAGCACATAGGTTGTGGCTAGTTACTGCATATACTCGGCCCTCAGAATCTCTCACAAGGATGCCAACTCCCATATGTCTTGTTTTGGAGTCGATGGCAACATCTTAGTTGACTTTATATGTTCCAGCCGGTGGGGGGCTCCATTGTCTAGAGACGATTGCCCCCAAAGTCGATTTACGTGCCAAATCTTTTACATTAGCGCCCCTGCATGTAATCTTTTAAGGATTGAGCCACTTCCTTTAACCCCCCCCCCCCCCCCCAATGAACCACATCATTTCTCCTAAACTAGATTCGCCTAGCAATCTCTGCATGGAGCTCCATCTATTCTCTTGTACAACGGTCGAACATATACTCCAATACATCAGCATATGTATTCCCCATTCCTATATATGCTCTTTTGAGATCTACCTCCACATGCCCTTCATACATCTCCAGCCGACGGGCAGTCCCATAGTAGGGCTGGCAAAACGGGTCACCCGACATGACCCGTTAAGACCCGCGACCCGTTTAGCTTAGACCCAGACACGACCCGTTTATGTTAACGGGTCGGGGCTCCAGACACGACACGAACACGATAATTTCACGGGTCACCCGACACGACCCGTGAAACCCGTTTAACCTAATGGGTCGAATCGGGTAGACACGACCCGTTTAAAAAAAAAAAAAAGTTTTTTTAAAAAAAATAATAAAATCTGCAAACATATATAATATATTATGGAAAAGAAAATCAAAACCCTCAAAGCCCCGCAAGTCCCTGTCTCCCTCACCGCCAAATGGCCAGTCAGTGCAGTCACTACCACCACACCCACCCTTCCCCCCAGACAACCACCGCCTGTTGCTGCAACTTTTGCCACTGCTGCAGCCCACCACCACCGCGTCTTTCCCCGCCATTACCAGACCCACTTCTCCAAGCCTTTGCTGCTCACATTCTCCAATCAGTCCCACCAAGCCATCATCACGATCCCTATCCGCAATCTACGAAACTCGACACCCGCAATCTTCGTACCCAAAGCCAATGTCAACAATCGAATCAAAATCATTAGGCCCATCCATATATATCAACGTACAGAAAACAACCTCAGAAACTCCAGAGGTTCCTCAAAAAACAGAGAACTTGCCCTGTTTTTGAATAGCTGCTTGAACTCTATACCCTTTGCTCAATAATCCTTTGAGCAGACCAAAGATAGAGATCGTCGTTGCATCGAGCGGGTCTAGCGAGAGGAAGAAGAAGAAGAGGGGGTGGCGGCGGTGGTGGTGCGACGCTGAAGAAGAAGAGAATGGAAGGGGAGCGGGACGGCGCGGTGTGAAGGAGAAGAAAAGAAAACTGAAGAAATGAACTTAGGGCAACCGGTCCTAACTCCTAAATGACTAAATTACAAAAATACCTAATAATCCTAAAATTCTAAATCAAATCTAAATATCTAATCTCATTTCCTTCTTCTTTTCTTTTTTTTTTTCTTTTTTTTTTAATTTATATATATATATATATATATATAAATAAATAAAAATAAAAAAGCTAATCGTGTCTGGCGGGCCACCCGCGGGTGACCCGCGACCCGACCCGTCAAACTAAGATAAACGGGTAGACCCGTTTATGACCCAAACCCGTTTAAGGTAGACCCAAACTCGCTAATTTCGTGTCGGGTTGTCGTGTCGTGTCAAAATTGCCGGCCCTATCCCATAGTATGTGCATGTTTTACCATCTCACTCTCCAAGTTACAAAACACACATAAGGAATCCTAAATAATGCTTCGCTTATGCAGGTTTTCTCAAGTGGGGAGAATATTGTTACAAGCCCGCCATAAGAACATTTTGACTTGGTTTAGCACCTTCAAGCCCCAGATACTTTTCCAAAAGGTATTCATCTGAACCTTCCCCGCCTTGTCTCTCGAGTCTATCTTGTTCCATATGGTAAGCACTTCGCACGATGAACTCACCTGTGGTTGAACCCCTCCATATTAGAACATCTTTTTGGCCATACCTGCTTAGTGGGATTCTCAAAATAACCTCGACTTCCTCCGTCAGAAAGAGTGTATGGAGTAGATGCCAATTCCACCATTTGGTGCCTTGGTCTATGAGTTCTATTACTTTGGTATTTGTTGGAAGCAGCCGTCGTGGAGATTGGATGGTATAAGTAGTAGGAGATGGGAGCCATTTGTCCCCCCAAATATTGACCTCTAACCCACTCCCAATTCGCCATATTAACCCTTCCTTCAACAGAGTCCTAGCAGAAGCAATGCTCCTCCACAATATCTTTTTTCGTTCTTTTCCTATATCATTTAAATATTATTCAAATTAAATGATAAGAGAAAGAGAGATAAAAGATAAATTATTTAAATATTATTTTAAATAAATAGTAGTGGAATGAGAGAGGAAAGAGAAAGTCTTTATATTAAAATAATGCTAAGAAAATCACTTTTAGTTTCCTAAATGTAGGATACAACTTTTGGTTCCCTTGATATTTCTTAGTTTAGGAAAAACAAGTCTTCAAGAGGTAGTTCAATCGGCTGAGGATCACGCCTCATGAAGCGAAGGTCACTAGTTCGAATCCCCCACCCCTCTCTTGTGTGGACATGTCAAAAAAAAAAAAAAGGTTTAGGAAAAACAAGAGAATCCGATTCAAGTAATTTTTTAGAAGTTTTACTTAGATGTAGAGAAGGGAATGAGATTTAAGGAAACTTTTGCAAATGCTCTAATATGTTAACATGTTTTTTACTTTTTATCCTTTTTGCAGTAGAAGCTATTTTTAGAATTTTTTTAGAATTTTTATTTTTTTTTAAAGGAACTTAGGCTTTGTTTGGCAAATCCTTCTCCTTTTTTTTTATTAAAAAAAAAATTAAAATTCAAAACATTCAACTTTTTATATCACATTAATCATTTTTTAACATTTTTTCTTTTTTTTTTACATTTTATATCACATCAATTACATTTTAATAATATTTTTCACTTTTCCATACAAAAAATTCAAAACTACTTCTATCAGGTTTATTCTTCCAGCAACTCTGATAGCCAATGCATTTTGGTACGTTTTCTTTTGTTCCAAAAAACCTTGACTTATCAAATAATGTTCAGCTAGAGTTGGTTTAGTTGATTTATATGGTGTGACTATTCCTAATTTCCTAAAATTGTATTCATGGTTATCATGAATATTCTTGTTCTGTTGATAGCTCCAATGAAGATTCACACTTAGAACATGGTATTCGCCAAAAATTAAAAAAGACAATAATATTTATTCATTATACACTACAAGAGCTAGTTGTTCTTTAGAAAGAAGTGAACTCAAATTTGATTAAAAAACTCTTATTATCTATTTTATCTAGCCACTTTTTAAAAGCACTCTTATTGGTTGGATATTTCTTCCTCAAGTGAGCAATTCTCAACATTGCATGCTGGGTTCGGTTGTCGTGATAAATTGTTATTATATGCAAAATTCGTTTTAGACATTTCAAACCCTATGGCAAGTAGGTTTAGTGTATCTTTCATGCAAATTGTCCTTATCGGAGCCATTTGTTGGACTCTACGGAGCAAGACCCTTTTCATTTTAAGTGAAATGAAAATGAATCATGTCATGATCAATATTATATATATTTCACAACTTAATAGTATATATGTTACCCTAAAGTGAATATATTGTCACATTATTTAAAAATTTTGAATGACGTAACACAATTTAACTGTTAAATGCAATAAAATAAAATATTGACCATAAATAAATTTAACTCATTTTCATTTAAAGTAAAATGAAGAGAATCATAATCCCTCTAGAAGCATCTAGTCTAAACCTCATCATCCAAGTCTAAGGAGGGCACCTATTTGAATTTGCATTTCTGCGAGCATATCCAACACTTGGAAATGAGCCGACATTAGCTTGTGCTCATTAGCTTACCCAAGCGATGCGGACGACAAACTCACTGCTCGTCCTTGTATGGACTATGATATATTCAATAACAAATTAAACTTAACATTCTTTTTTTTATACTAAAAAAGATGTAGTTAAGAAAAAAGACAATAAACCTGTGTCTGCGCATATATAAACAAGCTTGAAGAACATAGTTGCAACTAAAAAATGAATAATCGAAAACACAACCTTTCCATAGGAGGAGGCATAACATGAAAACGTTTACGCTGAATTTTATAAAAGTTGAATAGTTCATCATCTACCCTGGAGGAAACAGTTTTTCTGGCCACTTCTTATGGAAACCACATGGTCCATGGCAAAGTCAAAAACAAACAACATTTTCCCAGCACTGTTTCTTGCTATAAACGATTCATATTCTAAAGAGTCAAACATGTAGATTGCATCATTCCAGTAAACTAAATAAATTTGCCAAACCATCATGTATACAATTTGATGAAAACAACCACATAACACATGCTTTAACTCTAGCAGTAAACACATTCACAAGACAAAAACTTCAAGTCTTCAAGTAACCAGCCCATTACTTGGCAAAGATAAGAAAAAAGACAGCCATATTAGCAGCAAAGCAGAGACTTGTAGACCTTGCTTCATATGCGTTATATGAATTACAAAATGGTTGTATTAGGTTTATGGTTACACCCATCTACAACCTCGTTTTACCCCAGTAACCCCCAAAAATGTGGGCAAATGTTGATGAACGAATATGATATTCTTTCATCATGATTTATTGTCCGAATATGACATATCCACTTCTGGACAGCAAGGGGAACGGCCAGACATGCCAAGAAGGGAGAAAATGAAGTTTGATGGGTAAAAAATAAATAAAAGTTAAAGTCGGGAAATATCCCAGAAGACCAAAGATATGCAAACTAGTCAATTCCTACTAAAGACTTAACAAGCAAGGCCAGTTTTTTGACTTCCCAAAAGGCAAGACTACAATACAAGGCAATGATATTGCCATTAAATAAATAATAATAATAATAATAATAGACAAAAGAAGGAAAATAACAAGACATAAATGCTGCATGGTCATAAGTTTTCATTCATCTCCAATTACAAGTCTAAAAGAAAAGTCTCATTATTAATCTCCCATTCAATGCACGTTATTTCATCACTTCCTGTAAATAAATAATTAACAAATCCATATTTTTTCTCTTATTCCAGGACTACAAAGAAGAGGAAGACAATGAAGAAGATCATATTCGTTCACCAAAACAGAATTCCATCCACAGTGGCTTAGAAACCCCTGCTCTTCTCGCAGGTACCAAGCTTCAGCTCGTAATCGGCCTAATCATCTTCTGGTTATCTCGAAAGGCAAGATCGGCAGCTGTTTTCTGGGAAATGGTTTGCAGTTTGTCAACACAGGCCTGATGGCGACAGAGCTAATTGTCAGCAAAACAAAGATTTACAGTGTACTTCCAGGAGCTCTGCTTCCTTCTGATCCTTCTCCCGGTTCATGGTAAGAGTATTTGATTTTGTAATATTGCTCCTAGCTATTGTTGTTTTTGTCTTATATAAGTAATTAACAGAGTTTATGGATATATTCTCGCAGGAAAGTTTGGATATTTGGAATGATAGCGACAGTAATTCTACCATTCTTGGGGAGTAAATGGGGACCGTTACTGAAACTGAAAAGTAAGGAATTTCATGCCCTTTTTTGTTCACTCAATCATTTTCGTTGTGACATTGTGAATATAAAGGGGTTTAATCATGTGATGCTTGGATTGAACATGTAGCCGAGTTGAAACGGCTGCAGATAAAGTAGAAGCAGTAGCAGAGGCTGTAGAAAAGGTGGCTGAGCAAGTGGATAAGGTAGCGGAAGAGGTCGCCGATCACCTTCCACCAGGCGAAAACTCAAAGAAGCTGCAACGCTTATAGAACATCTAGCCGAGGAAACAGCCAAGGGTGCCCATCTGGTAGATGAAGCGATCGAGCAGGTTTTGTCGTTCTTTGAGTTGTGCAGGCGAAATCACCACCTGAGATCTAAAGGCAACGTACAGAACTGAGTTCCCCTCCTCACGCATCTTGTCAGGCCACTGCACCCATGTAGGCTTACTGTGGGGTTCTGGTAGAACCTTTGGTGGCCCAACCAGGCAAAGAGGCCCCACGGACCAAGCCTTGGGTAAACAGTCATGGTTCCATTAATCAACAAAGGCTCGAGCTCATAGAAACTGTTGAATATCATACCATAGCTATTCGTTTTTTATATTACAACATTCATAACAAACTCAAAATCCATACCATTTGGCTCCAGATCTCTAATTTACGGTTTGAAGTCATTCTAGTGACTCTGATCCATGGAAAAGGAGCCACTGTTATCAGCTCATCGTTTTACCCAAAGTAGGAAATATAAAAGGAGTAGAGACTTTTGGCAGTAGATATGTCAAGCCACAAATATCTGATTTATTGCATATCCGTACAAAAATACAATACTCATATATTCTTTCCCTCATAAACAAGTCAAAATTAACCTCAACACCCAATGCACACTACAATCCCATTATCATGAGAACTCAACAAAAAATGACAAGAGATGATAGTAATACCTCTTTCTAGAACTCTCACCTGCAGCTACAGCCCACTCACAGTTTGCCATGGCTTGGATCACCTCCAAAGCTCCCTCCAGGCCTAGGAAGAAAAGAATTCCATATCATAATCATGTCCATTCTAACAACTAGTTAATGTGTGTGTGTGCGCACTTGTGAAAAAATAAATTATATTGGAAAGATTCTCTAACCTTCTTACAAGTGCCATTAGCATATCTATCTGTTCCTGCATCTTCGACATACCTTCTTGCATATCCCGCAGTAAGATTTGTGTCTCTTCCAATTTCTGCTCTATCTCCTGTTGTTTTCTCCTGCAGTCTTCATGGTCATTGAACTGGGTGGTGTTATGCAACTGACATGAACATGATGAGGTAGGTATGACACCACTCTCCATTCCTATAACCATATCCATGTAAATGGTTTAGATGACAGTAACCCCAAAACCATTCTTTATGTGGTTGCTTAGAATATAGTAAAAAAACATGAGCAGCCCATTAAGTAAACGCTAACCAATCACGCTACACAACAAACAGAAAAGTTTCATATCAGACCCATCTTGTAAAATCATTGTCAACCAATCAATGATCCAAAGGGGCGTTGGTGGACATTTAGGGAAAACACCGAAGAACAAATGTGCCTCTATCTTCTTAACAATATGCTTGAGTGTATAACGTTTCCAGTATCAAGGAAGTGAAAGAACATTTGGGGCAAGTTGCTGAGCTTAACATTGATGTCAAAACCAAATGGGTGGCAATTAAAATCCTGGGTCTCTTGGAATTGGTCTGCATCGATGAAATATATCACTCTTTTTACCTAATAAAAGTCTAAAAGCAATCAGCTACTCTTTCAGTCAAATTGTCAAACACATGCATTCAATTCAGCAGCTAGACGAAGTGGCAATTATTTAAATTCTTAAATTAATCTCCAATCAATCACAACAGACTCAACTGATGATTCAACCATATGCTTTGATTTTATTTTTCCTGCGTGATTTCTCCATTTTCCAGTGATGCAGGTCATAACATGGCCGGTTGTGGTATTCTGGTGCCCTGGCTTTGGAAATGATGCTAATTGATCCGTATCAAACTAGCTTCACTCAACAAAATGGATCTCAAGAAAGCAAATTTACATAATAATGCATCTCTGTCTTGAAAACCCTCCCTACAGATAGGAGTTCCTATCTCTACTGCCTATCGAATCCGAAGACTCTTATTTACAAAGATTTTGGTGAACGAGAGATTCTCTATCGAGGAAGAGAAACTCATAGCACAGATGATCCTTACTCGTGAAGGCAGAAAAAGTACCTGTTGTTAACAAAATGGAGTCTCAAAAACTCAATTATTGTATTTTCAAGCAGAGCACCATTAAAAGACCTAGAGGCCTATGAAAGTCTCGTTTTTACTGAAGAAAGATGGCGCCTTTGCGAGGATGTCTTTAATCAGCCAATCCCAAGGCAACAAAGCTAGCATCAAACGATTCAAAACCTACCCGCCCAGAACTCTCCTTAATTCCTACCATCCCCGATGACAGAAGAAAGATAACCTAAAATGGGAGCTGGAGAGGCAGGAAGAGAGATTAACGCGAGCAGCCAAATTTAGGACCAAACATTCTTATTTCAAAAAAAGAAAGGAGGCAGAAACATAAATTAAACTAGCTAAAAGGGCATGGAGCCATACCTTCAAACCGAACAAAATTGCAGTATACAACTTTTAACGTTCCCCCATACCCTTCAAACTGAAGATTGGTCTCTGTTTGTGCCAAAAGGTCATATAATACCATCTGCCCCTCACTATTCTCCATAAACAATTCCCCGTTCTTCCAAAACCTCAGTGGTATTTCCAAATGCAAGGGGAGTTGAATGATAATAAGTCTAGTCCACGACTCATTAACACCAAATTCAAGCATGACCCATATTTCCAAATCCTTCTTTATCTTCCTCTCCTCACGACCAAAAATCAACATAGCAACAGATCCCTTCAACTCCATGAGAGTTCGCATGCATATATCGTAATCATAAAAAAGGCGAGCATCGGGAAACTGCATTTTTCGGAACTTCTCATCGCTGAAGTCAAAAGCAACTATACGGTCGTCCACACAATCATCGAATGTGTAGTTGTCATGCCATAGAAAAGCCCCATCTAATGCTACACTCTGCGAAACGAGATGCCTCGCAATGTTCACACTCAGATGAAGCTGTCTCCAAGATCCAGATCTTAGGCTGTATATTTCTGCTTCCAACCATCCGCCGCCATCCGAATCTACAAGTGTGACCACCTTGAAGTCATTGGATCCCGAATCGAAACCGAACCCCACATTATGGAACGCAAAATCATCGTTAGGGACTCTAAGTCCAGTGCGAGAGCGAGAAGGCGAGGCCGGGAGAGCCTCAAGGTCTGATGACGTGGCGAGATTCCAGAGATAGATGTCGCTTAGCATTACGTCCCAGAGACAGAGCAAGCCATTACAGGAAGCGACGATTTCAGTGTATGATGGTGTTGGGCCTGCTGGCGGAAGATTCAGAGGGGTTTGAGACGGGCAGCGGAGGGAGTCGTAAGAGCGGAAAGAGTGTATTTGGTTTCCGGTTTCGGATATGTCATTGGCGGAGAAGAGGATAAGACGGAGAGGATGAGTGGGGTTTTGGGTGAAAATGGAGTGATTGAGGAGGTTTTTGGAGAGGAAATCAGGGTTTCCAATGAGAGCTTTCCACCTTTTGCAGACACACTTGAATCGGATAAGAGATTTTGGAGGCAGCATCGACAGGATCTTCATCACCACTTCCTCAGGCACGTACGTTGCCATTCTTCCAAGCTCTAAGTTGTTCCTGAGACTGAGAGGAAGAAGAAGACGATAGAAGATGGAAGGGTGGCGGCGAAGGTTCAGATACCAGGGCTCAAGGACCTTTGGATGAATGACACGCGTCTTACCATCTGCTTTACTTTAAATTAGAATATTATGTTTTTAAGGAGGCTAATTGGGTATTTTGGCCCAACTTTACTTCGTCTTTTAGATTATCTTTTTCT
Source organism: Alnus rubra (assembly GCA_028654335.1). Classification (NCBI taxonomy): domain Eukaryota; kingdom Viridiplantae; phylum Streptophyta; class Magnoliopsida; order Fagales; family Betulaceae; genus Alnus; species Alnus rubra. The sequence goes on from JAJPGS010001302.1 coordinate 2,428,712, forward strand.
TTTTTTTTAATGTGTCGTTTAGATTATCAATATAACTTTATTAGAAAGCACCCAACTTTCTCAGAGAAATAAAATACGTGAATGATAAGGCTAAAATAATCAAGATGAAGCCTTGAATATTCTTCCTCATCAGTCATCATTAAAATTAAAAATATATATTTTTCAGTACTCATCCTTCAAAAGACAAAACTAGCATTCTTTTGAAAAAAATTATTTTTATTCAGAAAAGAAAATAATTTTTTAAAGGGGAAACTTCATCTATAATTCTTGAAATTTCAATTCTTTTGAAAGAAAATACCTAAATTTTAGAAAGTTTAAATTATTAAAAAATATATATAAATTTAATTTTAAAAAAAAAACTAATGGGTGGCCGCTTTTTTTTTTTAGCTTTTTCTATAAAAAGATTTTAAATTTTTTTAATAATTTTTATTTTGCTTTTTACTTTTTTTAGTACAATTTTTAGATTTTTTTTTTTTAATTTCATAAATGTAATTTTTGTCAAGAGAAGACATTGGCATTTTTTAGTAGTTTATAATGAACATCGACACAGTTATTTTATTTTTTAAAATAAGTAATATTAATTTCATTTGATAACATGAAAACCAACCAGAGCATGAAAGCTCTACAAAATTAGATATGTAATTTCTAATAAAACAATCTCCCTAATACAATCAAGAATACAACCAATCCAAATACGGTGAGTAGCATGGTGGCCTCCTACATGTGCCAAAATGTGGGCAGCCGAGTTTGCCCTTCGTTTAGTGTTGCAGGTTTTCCAATGATAAATACTCGTAAGAACCTCTCTAATATCTGCTATAATATTCTCATGCCTACTCCAATTTACCCCTGTGCAGTTAATAGCCTGTGCCACAAGTAAAGAGTCTTCCTACAAAATGAGTCTTGTATAGCCCCTATTTCTGCAGAATTCCGCCGTGTGAAGAGCCGCAAGAGCGTCTGCTACCACTGGATCAACCAAAACATCCATTGAATAACAAAAAGCAGCATGCACCATTCCCTTAAAAGTCACGCATAATGCAACCAAAACCCAGTTTGTCATTCTTTGAGTCATTAGCAACATCCCAATTTGATTTGTACGTCCCTGTTGGTGGTGATTGCCAATGTATTTCTCCTGAAGGAACTAGAAAATCCTCGGGCCCTCGCACAACAAGAATTGTTTCCATTGGTGAGAACATTCACCATGGACAGCATCTAGGTGGTTCTTTTCCATGTAATAAGCACTGCGCACAGCAAATTATCCTGTGATAGCTCCCCGCCAGGTCATAATGTCATTGTGGTCATACCAACTTAGAGGGATTTGTGAAATGATATCTGCTTCAACCTTGTAGAAAAGAGAATTGAGAAGCTACTCATTCCACCGATGAGAATCCTGATCAATTAATATACTAACTGTGGCATTTGCACGAAGTAAAGCCCTTAGAGATTGAATAACATATGTAGTTGAAGTGGGAAGCCATTTATCCTGCCAGATTTTCACAGCTCTACCATCCTCAATTCTCCATATTAGACATTCTTTGAGAAGATCTTTTGCACCAAAAATGCTCCGCCATACAAATGAAGGTCTACTTTCAGGGGCGGACCCAGATGGATGGGTAGAGGGATGAATGTCTCCTCAAAAGTTTTGAAATAGATTTTAAAATTTGTCCCCCCAAAATAATTTTTGTATTCCCCTAAAAAAATTTATTTATATTTTGACCCCTTCTTTCATTTTAAAAAAACCAAAAATATCCATATTTAATTTCAATTTGACCCCCTTTTTGTCCCCATAATAATTATTTTGACCCCTCTTTCATTTTGAGAAGAGGGGTGCTACACATCCCAAATTATTTTTTCAAAATTTGGTTCTTAAATGATGTGTCATAATTTCATGTAATTTATTATTTTGAAAAATGTGTCATTATCTCATTTAAAAACTACTTTTAGGGATAAAAAAAATAAAAAATAGAGCATTTCCCTCTTGAGAAAGCAGGAAATTCTCCACCATGCTAACTCGCTCAGCATGTAATGGTACGATCTAGAGGACTTGTGAAGACTTGCTGAAGACGATCCTCAATGCTATGTGGCAGCAGCAGATAGCAAGTGGAGACTAAATGAGAAACAGCTGTATGCGACTTGGCTTAGGCGTGTGGAGGAAGCTTTAGTTTTCTAGAGGTTTGTCGTTTCATTCTTTAAGGGGTGCGTTTTGTAAGCTTTGGGCGTAAGCTTGGTAGATGGGCTTTGGGCAGTATGCGTGTAATAAGGGGCGAGTATAAGAGCCCAATGGATGTGACAAACAGTTAGGCTTTGTTTTTGTTTTGGTTTTTGAACCTGGGAGGCATAGACATCCTCAAAATTGTCTTATCATTAAAATTTGAAATTATAATTTATAGTCGATTGGGTACTTTGATGTAAAAAAAATTATACAAGTTCATCCTCCTTATCAAAAATCCTGATTCTGTCCCTGTCTGCTTCTTAGATTGGCTTCCAAAAAAATTATACTTAGAAAGTATAGCTTTTAAAATCTGGCCAGCAAAATTATTAAGATTCTGAATAAGTCGGCATCCCTGTTTTGCTAACAAAGCTTTATTGAAACACCACAAATTACGAAAACCCATACCACTCTTCAATTTCATTGGCGGAGAAGAGTATAAGAGCCAAAATCCAGCTCGAGCAAGCCTAGCAACTATGTGTCCACATAGGTCTCTTTTTGACAAATCCTTTGTTTACAACCCTTCGATCTCTTGCACTTGCTCTTTTTAGAGACGTGACTTGCATAAATAAGTGGTTTGTATTCTTTCAGATATAAAGAGTAATACGAGAATATCGGCCATATAGTTGTCATATTTGTTCGTACAGTAAAATTTTGTTATATATTATGCTGTAATCTTAAATTATTATTGAATATAATCATATTTCGGTGGGCGTAAGATAATTATCGAACCACATAAATTTGTGTCTTAATTTTTTCTTATTTTTTCTTTTCGATTTCATATTATTCATTATTGTTTTGCACGGTAACGATATGACTCTTGTTTTTATTAAACTAATCTGATGGTGTCTAAGCAGCTGAGGGAGTCCTAAGAGCGGAAAGAGTGTATTTGGTTTCCGAATTCGGATATGTCATTGGCGGAGAAGAGGATAAGACGGAGAGGATGAGTGGGGTTTTGGGTGAGAATGGAGTGATTGAGGAGGTTTTTGGAGAGGAAATCAGGGCTTCCTATGAGAGCTTTCCACCTTTTGCAGACACACTTGAATCGGATAAGAGATTTTGGAGGCAGCATCGACAGGATCTTCATCACCACTTCCTCAGGCACGTACGTTGCCATTCTAGGTTGTTCTTGAGACTGAGAGGAAGACGAAGACTGGGTTAGGGAAGATGGTAGAAGATGGAAGAGTTAAAAAAATAAAATAAAATTGAATCAATAATTACTAAACCTTATCATATCAATTATATAAAATATTTATAGAATATGTATAATACTTGATCATTTCAACCCCATTGCTGAAGTATGTAGCCTTTATATTCTATAAAATATTTTATAGAATATGTTAAGAGACTAATTATCCTTGTATAAACAAACATTTATATATAAAGGATTTAACAAAAAAAAAGTAAGTTATTCCATCTGCTTTACTTTAAATTAGAATATTATGTTTTTAAGGAGGATGTGGTGCCATTTGGACTACCACTAATTGGGTTATACCAACATTACTTCGTCTTTGAGATTATCAATATAACTTATTAGAAAGCACCATACTTTCTGAGAGAAATAAAATATGTGAATAATAAGGCTAAAATAATCGAGATGAGGCCTTGAATATTATTCTTCCTCATCATTAAAATTAAAAATATATATTTTTCGGTACACATCCTTCAAAAGACAAAACTAGCATTCTTTTGAAAAAAAATATTTTTATTCAGAAAATAAAATAATTTTTTAAAGAGAAAACTTCATCTATAATCCTTGAATTTTCACCCCTTTTGAAAAAAAAAATACATAAATTTTAAAAAGTCTTAAATTATTAAAAAAATATATAAATTAAAATTAAAATAAAAAACTAATGGGTGGCCCCTTTTTAAGCTTTTTTTATAAAAAAAAAAAAAAAAAAAAATTAATTAATTAATTAATTTTTTTTTAATAATTTGTATATTTTTTAGTACAATTTTTAGATTTTTTTTTTTTTTTATTTTTTTATTTTTAATTTCATGAATGCAATTTTTGTACACAATTTTTTTTTTTTTAAAGAAGTAATACTAATTTCATTGATAACCTGAAAACCAACCGGAGCATAAAAGCTCTACAAAATCAAATATATAATCTCTAATAAAACAATCTCTCTAATACAATCAAGAATACAACCAATTCAAATAAGGTGAGTAGCATGGTGGGCTCCTACTTGTGCCAAAATGTGGGCAGTCGAGTTTGCCCTTTGTTTAGTGTTGCATGTTTTCCAACTATAAATACTCGTAAGAACCTCTTTAATATCTGCTATAATATTCTCATGCCTACTCCAATTTACCCATGTGCGGTTAATAGCATGTACCACAAGTAAAGAGTCTCCCTCCAAAATGAGTCTTGTATAGCTCCAGTTTCTGCAGAATTCCACCGTGTGAAGAGTTGTAAGAGCATCTGCTACCACCGGATCAACCAAAACATCCACTGAATGACAAAAAGCAGCATGCACCATTCCTTAAAAGTCACGCATAATGCAACCAAAACCCAGTTTGCCATTCTTTGAGTCAATAACATCCCAATTTGCTTTGTACGTCCCTGTTGGTGGTGATTGCCAATGTATTTCTCCAGAAGGAACTAGAAGATCTTCGAGCCCTCGCATAACAGGAACTGTTTTCCATTGGTGAGAACATTCACCATGGACAACATCTATGCGGTTCTTTTCCATGTAATAAGCACTGCGCACAATAAATTCCCCTGTGGTAGTCCCCCGCCAAGTCATAATGTCATTGTGGTCATACCTACTTAGAGGGATTTGTGAAATGATATTTGCTTCGGCTTTGTAGAAAAGAGAGTTGAGAAGCTACCCATTCCACCAATGACAATCCTGATCAATTAATACACTAACTGTGGCATTTGCAGGAAGTAAAGCCCTTAGAGATTGAATAGCATATGTAGTTGAAGTGGGGAGCCATTTATCCTGCCAGATTTTCGCATCTCTGCCATCCTCAATTCTCCAAATTAGACCTTCTTCGAGAATATCTTTTGCCAAAAATGCTCTGTCATGCAAATGAAGGTCTGCTTCCTAGATTGGCCTCCAAAAAATCACCCTTAGAAAAGTATTTAGCTTTTAAAATCTGGCCAGCAAAACTATTAGGATTCTAAATAAGTTGGCATTCCTATTTTACTAGCAAACTCTATTAAAACACTACAAATCACAAAAACTCATCCCACGCTTTGATTTTGAGAATTCCAGTTTCTTCCAACTCATCTAATGAATCTTAGATTCATTTTCTTTGTATCCCCACTAGAATTTCCGCATCATGCAATTGATTTCAGTGCTCAAACCCATATGGAAGAGGAAAATACCTATGCTGTACGTTGGAATGGCTTGGATCACATATATGAAGAGGATTTTTTCTCAGTTTGAAACAGAAACTTAGTCTTCTAATCATGCAGGAAAACATTAACAATGAAGTAATAGTTTTAAGTAGAGGTGTAAACTCAAAGCCGGTTCCAATAACTAGGAACCGTCTCCAGGGTCCCCGGTTATTGATTTTCAACAACTGGCTCCAGAACCAAGTACCCTAGTTACCAGTTTTTACCCGGGTACCTGGGTGAAAACTGGTTATCTGGACTGGAGGGTATTTTTTTTCGAAAAAATTACTTTCTGGCTTGTTTTTACTATTGGGCCTACTTTTTTGAACTTCATTTAAACTTTTTTGAGCTTTTTTGGTATGTGGAATGACCATTCTATTAGAAAAATGAATAGCTATTACTGAAAATGAAAGAATGGTGAATGAAATAGTTATTCATATTCCTTAGTTTGGTCATAACATATATGCTTTTAATGGAATTGTAACAAAATTACTAAAATACCCAATTATATATAAAAAAAAACTACAATAATTATATATATATATATATATATATATTTTTGATAAAAAAAAATTCATCCTTCTCGAAATTAGTCAAATCTATTCATAAGAATCAATATAGAAAACAGAAATTTCATTCATTTTTAAAAAAAAATTTGTTCATCAATAGAAAGCAAAGATGTTGCTCACTATTTACAATATCAATTATCAAGGACCAATCAATTACAATTAAAAAGAAACAAATTTGAACAATAGGAAATGCCACCAGGAACAAGAATCTCTTACTTTTCACGTCCTTCACTTTTTTACCATCACCACACTTCTTCTGCTACTGCAACTCAATTTTCCTAGAGACCATCTTCTTCATCTCTTTTTTTATTTATTTTTTTCTTAGGTTTTCAATTTGGTGGACAAAATTCTTTGTCAGGGATTTTATGGTTTTGTGATTTTATGTTTTCTTTTCTTAATATATTAAGGTTTAAAGAAAAACAAATAAAAAAATTAATGGGTTTATTGAAAAACTCATTTTATTCATTGAGGAATAGCTATTCCTCTCATTTTTTAGAGGAATACCTATTCCTCTTTGTAAGAGAATAGCTATTTCCACGGAATAGCTATTCCTATAAATAATATACAATCAAACAAATGAATATTATTCCGTGATAATAGTTATTCCTTTCTATGAGTCTAATCCGCAAACCAAACGAGGCTATTCAATCAAGAAATTTCAATTACTATAACAAAGAGAAAAAATTTATTTTTTGTGCCATCCTGAGACACAAACATTATGCCCATCAATTGCAGATTTGAACTCGAAAACTCCACATCCATACATAATTACATATTAAAAACCCAAAAATTAATAAACATATTACATATTAAAAAAGTTCAAATCCAAAAGTCCATAAACATATTAAAAAAGTTCATAACCAAAAGTCCATAAATATATTTAAAAAGTTCATAATCAAAAGTTCATAAACATATTAAACATATCCAAGTACGGTCTGGTTTATGGCTTTCTGCGGCTCTCTTCTCAATTATCTATAACTACAATAGAAGAAAATAAATGAGAATTAGTTAAATGAATAAATAACCAAAATGAATAAACAATAATGAAAACTAAAATGAATTTATAACCATTAACTTAAAATGAATTAACTAAAAGTTTTGAAGTATCAATTAAAATCCACCCAAGATGTCAGTTAGCAACAGGTAATATATATTGGAAATTCTTGAAAAACATCTTGCAAAATTGAGCCCTACATCCCCATTCTCCGGTTCTCAAAGAATTATCTACATTTTGCAGTCATTTTCCCAGTCAAATTAAAGTCTCATTTTCATGAAAATAACCCAATATATCTTATTATATCAGTTCTCTCAGCAATCAATCTGCCGAAAATTGGCTCTATATATTCATAAAAAAGCATTCCTCTTCCACAATTTTTCACCATTCATTCAAGTACTTGAGATATGAAAGTCCGGTACGTTCCCAAAACAATCCTCTTTTTAACTGAAACTAACACACCCTACGAAAATCTCAAACAAAAGTTTTTTTATTAAGTATAAGCCATATGATAGGGTCAGATTAGGGTAAGAGCCTAAGAGGTGGAGTTGGAATGAAATTCCAACTCATTAGGATTAAATTAGTTAATATTAGGATTAAAGTATATTTGAATTTGAATATTAGGCATTATTACTTTAGACGTTATCTACTTGTATTTCTATTTAAAGGCTATTTGATTGTTCATGAGAAGAATGGAGAATTGATAAACTTTTGTCTTATGGTTTGATTACAGCTTTAATTGGATTCACTTAGAGTTTGTCTCCCACCATTAATTGAAATTCATTATCGATACAATTTCCCTTCCATTTTCACATTCTTCCATTGTTCATTCATCTCATCAGAAAATACCTATCATTATATGCTAGAAAACCTAATATTTTTCTATTTTCTCGGTAACCAAACATCTCAGTAAGAAGAATTAGAGTACGAAAAGAAATTGAAAAACCAAATTTTAGAAAGAAAAAAAGTATATGATAGAACATGAAAATCTCCATTTCACCAAAACCCACTTCTCAAAACCAAAAGTTTATATCAGTTCATAACAAAAATTAAAGAAGAACGACATACCTAACTGTGATTTGATCATTCTGCTTTTAAAATCACTAAATCTCCAAATCTGTAGAGAAAAGAGAAAGACGAAGTCAGTACTCATTAAGGGTGAGAAAAGAATCGAAAAATCAAAGATCAGTGATCAAAAATCAAAAATCAAAAATCGTAGAGAAGAAGAACTAAGAACTATAACGACATGAACATGACGAGGTAGGTATGACACCACTCCCTATTCCTATAACCATATCCATGTAAATGGTTTAGATGACTATAACACTCATCAAGTTACTAAGTCATTATAAAACATGTTCATACATCAAGGTTGTCCACTCGGACAAGCTCCCAAAACCATTCTTTATGTGGTTGCTTAGAATGTAGTCAAAAACATGAGCAGCCCATTAAGTAAACGCTAACCAATTACGCTGCACAACAAACAGAAAAGTTTCAAATCAGACCCATCTTGTAAACTCATTGTCAACCAATCAATGATCCAAATGGGCGTTGGTGGACATTTAGGAAAACACTGAAGAACAAATGTGACTCTATCTTCTTAACAATATGCTTGAGTGTATAACGTTTCCAGTATCAAGGAAGTGAAAGAACATCTTGGGGCAAGTTGCTGAGCTTAACATTGATGTCAGAACCAAATGGGTGGCAATTAAAATCCTGGGTCTCTTGGAATTGGTCTGCATCGATGAAATATATCACTCTTTTTACCTAATAAAAGTCTAAAAGCAATCAACTACTCTTTCAGTCAAACTGTCAAACACATGCATTCAATTCAGCAGCTACACGAAGTGGCAATTATTTAAATTCTCAAATTAATCTCCAATCAATCACAACAGGCTCATCTGATGATTCAACCATAAGCTTTGATTTTATTTTTCCTGCGTGATTTCTCCATTTTCCAGTGATGCCGGTCATAACATGGCTGGTTGTGGTATTCTGGTGCCCTGGCTTTGGAAATGATGCTAATTGATCGTATCAAACTAGCTTCACTCAACAAAATGGATCTCAAGAAAGCAAATTTACATAATAATGCATCTCTGTCTTGAAAGCCCGCCCTACATATGGGAGTTCCTATCTCTACAATCTATCCAATCCTAAGACTCTTATTAACAAAGATTTTCGTGCACAAGAGATTCTCTATCGAGGAAGAGAAACTCATAGCACAGATATTCCCTACCCGTGAAGGCAGAAACAGTACCTGTTGTTAACAAAACAGAGTCTCAAAAACTCAATTGTTGTATTTTCAAGCAGAGCACCATTAAAAGACCTAGAAGCCTATGAAAGTCACGTTTTTACTGAAGAAAGATGGCGCCTTTGCGAGGATGTCTTTAATCAGCAAATGCCAAGGCAACAAAGCTAGCATCAAACCTACCCGCCCAGAACTCTTCTTAATTCCTACCATCCCCGATGACAGAAGAAAGATAAGCTAAAATGGGAGCTGGAGAGGAAGGAAGGAAGATTAACGGGAGCAGCCAAATTTAGGACCAAACATTCTTATTTCCAAAAAAAAAAAAAAAAAAGAGGACAGAAACATGAATTAAACTAGCTAAGGGCATGGAGTCATACCTTCAAACTGAACAAAATTGCAATCTACAACTTTTAACGTTCCCCCATACCCTTCAAACTGAAGATTCCTCTCTGTTTGTGCCAAAAGATCATACAAGACCAGCTGCCTCTCGCTATTCTCAATGAACAACTCTCCGTTCTTCCAAAACCCCAATGGTCTTTCCAAATGCAATGGGAGTCGAATGCTAAGAAGTCTAGTCCACGACTCCCTAACACCAAATTCAAGCATGACCCATATATCCAAATACGTCTTTTTCTTCCGAAATTCATCGGAGGAAAAACAAACATAGCAACAGATCCCTTTAACTCCGTGAGAGTCCGCTTGTATTCACCATAACCACAAAAAAGGCGAGCATCCGGAAACTGCATTACTCGGAACTCCTCGTCGCTGAAGTCAAAAGCAACTATTCTGTCTTCCACAAAATCTTCGTGTGGGTATACGTTATACCATAGAAAACCCCATCTAACGCTACACCCTGTGAAACGAATTGCATCTCAGAGTTAACGGTCATATCAAGCGATCTCCAAGATCCAGATCTTCGGCTGTATATTTCTGCTTCCAACCATCCGACCCTATATGCGTCTACAACTGTGACCACCTTGAAGTCGTTGGATCCCGAGTCGAAACCGAACCCTACAGCACGGATCAAAAAATCATTGAAGCAACGGCGAGAAGGCCCGCCCGGGAGAACCACAAGGTCTGATGACGTCATTGACGTGGCGGGATTCCAGATAAAGATGTCGTTTAGGCTTACGTCCCAGAGACAGAGCAAGCCATTACAGCAAGCGACGATGTCAAGGAGTGGACCGTGTGGTGGTGCTGGTGGGAGATTTAGAGGTGTTTGAGACGCGCAGTGGAGGGAGTCGTAAGAGCGGAAAGAGTGTATTTCCTTTCCGGGGAAGACGTTGTCTAGGGAAAAGAAGAGGATAAGACGGAGAGGATGAGTGGGGTTTTGGGTGAGAATGGAGTGATTGAGGAGGTTTTTGGAGAGGAAATCAGGGTTTCCTATGAGAGCTTTCCACCTTTTGCAGACACACTTGAATCGTGTAAGAGATTTTGGAGGCAGCATCGACAGGATCTTCATCACCACTTCCTCAGGCACATACGATGCCATTCTTCCAAGCTCAAGCTCAAGCTCTCCTCTCACAAAATGGCATTTCTCTTTTATGTTAGGATATCCTCATAGGATTCGGAGAGCATCTCCAGAGTTGCTATTTTAATCAAAAATAAAATTTGACTTTCTTTTTTTTTTTTTTTTTTTTCAATCCAGCTAATAGCTTCTTTAAACTTTTTTCCTTAAACAATGAACAGTAAAATATCCAACACCGGCTATTTACTGTTCTTTTATTTATACTTTTTTTATTAATATTTTTTCTCTCCCCCTCCTCTCCGTCGGCCATGAACAACCAACCTAAATCATCAAAATCAACCATAAATATAGCTTTAGCCATGATACATATAACCGAAACAAGAAAGATACATTCAAGCTTCGCTTCAAAATCATATGGGTTCAACTAAAATTCATCAACCAAAATCAACATATTTTACCAGTCACTGAAAATCGCTCATAATCACCGAAAATCACCTCTAACTCGGCCGGATCCGCACCTAGCTCAACTGAAACTCGTCTTAGGCCACTGGATCTCGACTCATGGAGGATCAGGTTGATGGGTTTTGTCTGGGTTCGTCGAGTTCAGTAGTTCTCTCTTGGATCAGTCTCGACCTCTCGGGTCTCTCCATCTCCGGCTCTTCTCTCATGAGTCTCTCCCTAAATCCCTCGATCTCTCTCTCACTGTGTTTCAGACGAAAAGAGAAATGAAGAACAAGAAAGAGAGATCGGACAGAAGGGAAAATGAGGAGAAGAAAAGAATAAATATATATATATATATATATATATATATAATAAAAAGAATGGGAAATTATATTTAAATATAAGTATAGAGTTGAATAGTAAATCTGTTGGAGAGAATATAGGAAAAACAGTAGTTAAAGTAGAGATTGGTACTTTTTGAGTAGCTATTTTAACTCCAACTGTTGGAGATGCTCTTAAATGTCAAAAAATCTGAGGTTCTCAAATTTCAGAATGGTGACCGTTGGTTGCATCCGAAGGCCACGATTTTGCTAGTTAACCCACGGGCTTCTGCCTTATACATATGGTCTGGCTTTTGACTGGCATCACCTGGCCTTTACAGTCCCATCCTATTATACCAATACCCATACGTCAGTTTTTTGAATAAATGGCCCCATCCCAATTTATTTTATACTACTAGAGGGAGAAAACATTATCAATAGAGTGATAGTTTTAAGGGTATGTATCATGTTCCATTTTTTTCTATTAAAAGAAATTATGCCAAGAAATTTAATGGCCATTTAAACTACACTGAAACCCTTTTCCCCCCTCCCAATATTGAATAGCCAAAAAAAAAAAAAAAACCGTACTTCACTTGAAGATTTCCTAGAAAATGTTGTAGAAATTGAATTCGATCTCATAGGGTGTATATGCCAGGGACAGGAGCGTGCAATTCCCAACCCAAAAAACATATTAGATTTTTCTTTTTTTTTCAAAGCAAAATTAGATTTCGGTGAGTTTGGTTTGTTAATTATTCAGTTAATAGCTCCAGTGAAGATTCAGTCAGAACATAGTATTCGCCCAAAAAAAAAAAAAAGAAGAAGAAAAAGACAACGATATTTATGCATTGTATACTACAAGATTGATTGAAAATAATATTCCAAAAGGAACAATTTTGAAATAATTGGGTAAAAACTCATGCATCGTAATTCAAATGGTCAAAGGGTGATCTAAATTTTAAAAATAAGGAACAAAGTAACAATGAGCATCTCTGCACCAACCAATTGCTTTAGAGAATTTCCATGATAGTGATTGGTTAATAACTGAGAATCCAGTGTTCTTTTAAATCAAATCAGGATTCCAATTCACAAATTACAAAATTTAGGCTGTTTTTAAGCATCAAAACCCTTCAAAAATGCTACCTATTAAAAATAGGTCATGATACGATAAATAGTATTTCCATCGTATTCTTACTTTTATGTCATAACAAAAAAAAAATAAAAAAAAAAAAAAAAAAAAATTGAGTCAAAGACTATCTAAACAAAAAAATTATAGAAGATCTTGATCCAAATCAAACCACCATTAAATTTGAAATAAATCTTTAAAAGCCATTTAAATAAGTGTGGAAATCAGTGTAGAAAAGTTTGAGTGTGTGTAGCATTACTCAAATCTATCACGGTATCAAATTTGTGCTTGAAAATGCAGAAAATAACGCAAAAGGACTAATTTTAAATGAAGCAGCAGGTAATTATAAAGTGCACGAGTGTCTACAGAGACATTTCCTACACAACAAACAGGTCCTACAGTTTGGATTTTTACACATTTATATATAGATATATATAGATAGATAGAGGGAAAGATATTCATGGCTAAAATGTTTCAGACATTGCCATTAACTAATTCGAAATCAAAACAAACTGCTTCAAAGATGGGTGAGTGCTTGAGTCAATCCTACATGCACAGTTGAGGTCTTCAATTTAGTGAAAGCGTCCTTCTTTACCATGCAGGTGGGAAAGATGCTGAAAAAGAAACAAAACATAAATAAAGCATCGAGTCAATAACACAACCTCTTTTAAAAAATAGATAAACCTAAACACATTCATGATCATCTCAATGAAATATACTATAAGCTGGTTATGCTTGAGATTTGAAAAGGTGAAGTCCTTGTCAGTGTCCACAAATGTCAGATTCAAAATCAAGATCAAGCTCTTCGGTTTGTGCTAACCAATTGCAAGTTATGAAGAACATCTTGTGGCAAGTTGCTGAGCCTATCATTGATGTCAAAAACAAAATGGGTGGCAATGAAAATCCTGGGTCTCTTAGAATTGGGCTCCATCGCTGAAATATATCACTCTTTTTACCTAATAAAAGTCTAAAGGCAATCAACTACTCTTTCAGTCAATTTGTCAAACACAAGCGTTGTTCAATTCAGTCTTTTTACCTAATTCTATATATGAAAATGATGCTGCATGATCCGTATCAAACCAGCTTTCACTCAATAAAATGAATCTCAAAATTTAGGACCAAACATTCTTATTTAACAAAAAAAGAAAGAAAGAAAGAAACATGAATTGAACAAGCTAAGGGCATGGAGCCATACCTCACGGATTATCCTCCCCTCCATTGATCAAAACCGAACTCAGCTTGTAGTCTACAACTTGAAACGTGTCCCGAGACCCTTCAAATTGAAGATTCGTCTCTGTTTGTGCAAAAAGATCATACAAGACCAGCTGCCCCTTCCTATTCTCGATGAACAACTGCCCGTTCTTCCAAAACCCCAATGGACTTTTCAAATGCAATGGGACTCGAATGCTAAGAAGTCTAGTCCACGACTCCCTAACGCCAAATTCAAGCATGACCCATATATCCGAATACATGTTTTTCTTCCTGTGAGGAAAAACAAACATAGCAAGAGATCCCTTCAACTCCGTGACAGTCCGCGTACATCTACCGTAATCACGGAAAAAACGAGCATCTGGAAACAGCATTGTTCGGAACTCCTCATCACTGAAGTCAAAAGCAACTATTATCTCATTATCCTCGTATTCGCCGTCTTGATACCATAGAAAAACCCCATCCAATGCTGCGCTCCGCGAACCCTCATATATTTGAAAGTCCCCCCTTGGATCAAGCTGTCTCCAAGAACCGCATCTTAGGCTGTATATTTCTTCTACATACCATCCAGTACCATCTTCGTCTACAACCCGAAGAAGCCTGACCACTTTCAAGTCGTTAGATCGAGAGTCGAAACCGAACCCCACCTGATCCACATCGACTGTACGTCGACGGTGAGAAGACGCGGCCGGAAGAGCCTTGAGTTCTGATGACTTTGCGGGATTCCAGAGATAAACGTCGCTTGGCACATAGGCCCAGAGGCAGAGTATGCCATTACAGGAAGCGACGATGTCAAATGTTGGTGCTGGTGGGAGTTTCAGAGGTGTTTGAGACGCGCAGTGGAGGGAGTCGTAAGAGCGGAAAGAGTGTATTTGCGTTCCGCGGTCGTATTTGTCTCTGGCAAAGAAGATGATATGACGGAGAGGATCACTGGGGTTTTGGGTAACAATGAAGTGGTTGAGTAGGTTTTCGGAGAGGAAATCAGGGTTTCCTATGAGAGCTTGCCACCTTTTGGAGACACACTTGAATCGGATAAGAGATTTTGGAGGCAGCCTCGACAGTATCTTCACCACCACTTCCTCAGGCACATAGCTTGCCATTCTTCAAGCTCAAGCTCTGCTCTCACAAAATGGGACAAAACACTGGGAAATGGAAGTAGGTCCTTCAGATTGTTTTCTTTATCTATGCTGACATGAAATGGGAGACGGTGCACCTGATTTGACTACACGAAGAAAACACTGGGAAATGCCATTGTGATTTGATACTTGGAAGGCCTCGTGACTTGACTATGGGTAATACTGAGGAGAAGGAAAATTCCGGATTTCATCCGGAATTTTTCCTTCTCCGTAGCACTGCTCCTTGACTATACACTACTGCCTACTCACTTTACTTGCCCACACACGCACGCTAACCCAGACCCTTCCAATCAATGGCTGTCTGTATTTTTATATTCACCAAAATTCGCTTTATCCGGTTTTAATTAAAGAATTGGGTTAAATGCTTTTTTCTCCTCACTTTTGATAATTTTATTTTTGCAAAAAAGCTAAAAATAGCAAGTCTTTTATTAAAAAAAAAGTATTCAAATAATGTAAAGTTTATTTATTAATATTTATAATTTTTTTATTAATTATTTTGATATTTCTGGTGAAGAAATATCACATCATTTTGATATTTATTTTTTAATAAAAGATTTGATACTCTACTATTTTTCTTTTTTTTTTTTTTTTAACTTTCACTTTCTATCACAAAAAATACCTAACTCATGAATATGAATATAAATTCAAATAGTACCTTTGTTTATCTTCTATCAAAAAAATTAATAAAATTTTATGTCAAACCAATTAAAACTTAACACGTGTCATATATCATAATAAAAAATTAATAAAAATTAATAAACTTAAATATAGAAATCAAGAAAAAAAAAATAATTAAAAAAAAACTATAAACTAAAATGAAAAAAACAAAAAACCAAAGGGTTGGCTCAACCCTTTGGGCCAATGGTGCCACCCCCGAAAGGTTTGGGTGGTTTCGGCTACTCTGAATGGACTAAATCCCTACATTTTTATTTTATTTTTATTTGTTTGCCCCTTGAGATTATTGCGGCCACCTCGTTTGGCCTGGGATGGTTTCGACAACTCTAAAAAGTGTATGACATGTGTCAAGTTTCGAAAGGTTTAACATAAAATTTCGTTAATTTTTTTATCGGAAGATGGACAGAAGTAGTATTTAAGTATATGTCCATAAGCGAGATACTTCCCGGCTCTTGTGATCGAAAGTAAAACTCACGGGAGAAAAGATAAAATTGTTAAAACCCATAAAGCAAAAAAAGTATTTAATCCTACTTTTATTTTCCATCTTGTTATCTATTATTTTCGTATGGTTTAAATATTATTTTATTATTATTTCTGTATTTATTTTCTAAATATCGTATTTTTTTTTTCGTCCTTTCTATACAGCACAAAAGTCTGTAAGTGAAACATTTTATCAAACAGATGTCTAACTTTTCTTTTATAGAGAAATGTTACGGATACTTTTAACGAGAAATGGGTGTATAAATGTGATTAATTAAAAATAATCAGGATAATTAATTAAAAAAAATACTATGGGTATAAATTATGGTAGGAAAGTTATCATCAAATGAGCGTTGCCTTAAGGTTGGGTTAGGGTTTAGTCTCATTGGGCGGGTTTGACTTTGTGATTTTAAAATGTTCGATTTGAAAAAGTGATTTTTAAAAATGCAGTTAAACTTATGATAAAATCGCAATTTAACCTTTAAAATCGTAAATTAGTATTTAAAATTCTGCGTTTTAAAAAAAACACAATTTTACCTATAATTTGAAAATACAGATTTTATACGGTTTTAAATCGCAATCTTTAAAAATGCAGTTCACAAACAATTTATATTATGAAATTTCATTTAAAATCGCACTTATAATCTATGAAATCGTAATTTCAAACGCACCCTTAGTCTATTTAAGCATAATATTTTATTTTAATTGACAGCTTATGATGAAAGAAATTTTAAATTGATGGTTTGTCAATTATCTCCGCTTTGTTTCAAGTTTGTCCCTGCCCTTCTTTGACTCCTCTTCAGCTCAATTTCTTGTATTTTGCTATCATTGCAATATTGGTTTCTCTTGCATCTGTTTCTCAACAAATAGAGCATGGAATGTAAGCAAAGGGATAACCGGCCTATCAATATATCATTATATATGTTTCTTATGCTACTCTTTAGATAAACCAGGATTATTAATATTTGATAGATGAAAATGGTGAAATTGAAGGGAGAAACTACTAAAAATTTTCATCTTTAATTTTTTGTCATGCAAGTGAGCAATGACGGATTGGCCATGATTTTTCCACCGATTTTCTAGCTGGAGTCCAGTTTCTCATTCAAGTGCTTGTTAGTCTTATCCAAGTGATGTATAAAGATGAACAAGCCGCTTCTCCATTCGACACAAATGGTACAACCATGTTGTCTTTCATTCTAGTGCTGGTCGCACAAGTTTACGCCAGATATTTGCTGGAGATAATCCAACCAATTTCAAACACTAGATACCTCTGTATCACTAAACTTGTTTGTTAGATTTCGAGTGTCATAACCTGTGGTTTATTGCTATCAATACTCCTTCCTCCCATTTGGTGGTGGATCATTATAAGTCCGCATCCATTCAAGTCCACAAGGGAATTGCATGGCTCATACCACCAAATTTATGAGTTGCTCCATGATATATACCAGCAGATTTCTGAGTCGCTCCATGGCATATCAGCTCAAGTATTCAACGAACTACATGACACATTCCAATGGATTTGCAATACAACTCAGCAAGCAGGCCCTCCAGCATTTAACGGGAACTCAGTGAGGCAAAAGGGCGAAGGTGGTCCTCCAAGGGTGCAGAACGTTTAAATACTCTATTAGTATAATATAAATCAAATGCTAATTTAATAATATAAATAAGAGAAAATTACACTTTTCCCATCCGAAGTTGACATCAATTTGCAATTTTGCCTCCAAAGTGAAAAGAGTATCAATTGCACCTAATAAACTTGCAAAAATTTTCAATTTGGTTATTCCGTCAACATTAGATGGTAGTATGCGACTAAAAGTAATATTTAATCTTTTTTTCTGAACATTCACTACAAAAAATTAATTTTTTTTGGAACATCACAAATTACCATGTCACTAATTGAGATTTAGTGATGTACTAAAATTTGTCATGTCACTAAATCTATTTGGCACGTCACTAATCACCATGTCACTAACTGAGATTTAGTGACGTGCTAAAAATTACTACGTCACAACATTTAGTAACATGTCAATTTTTGACACATCACTAAATGTAGTGACATGTCTATTTTTTACGCATCCCAAAATTTAGTGCTGCGTCCATTTTTGGCGCATCACTACATTTAGTGATGTGTTAACAAATTGACACGTCACTAAATTTAAATTTTATATATATATTAATTTTTATTTTCTTTCAGTTTCTTTTTTTAAAGAAAAAACAAATAAAAACCAAATAAAAAGTAAAAAGTGTTTTTGGCACGTTACTATTTAATGACGTGCCCAAATATCACGTCACTAATAATTTAAAATTCTGCTTAATATTTTAGTCACGTGTTTTTTTTCTTTTTGGTGTAAAGAGTTTCAACTTCGTTACTAAATATATGTGTTATTTGTATTCATTGCTTTGCATATTTGGTTATCTGTTTAATTGATGTTGCATAGGAGTCTATATTTATTTTCAACATGTTTTATTTGAATCATTTTATGACATTTGTAACATATTCCTCATTTTCTTTCTTGATAATTGGCATCCATTTGACATTTCTTCCAACATGATGAACTTAGCTAATTGTTTATTCACTTTACTCCTATGTTGTTCCTTAAAAAACTTCAACTTGATACAATTTTAGCCCTCTTAGTGGGAGTAATGCCAATTGCTTGTAGTGCTTCTAATTTAATTTCAAGAGATACTTTTGGACTAATTTGAATATCACGTCCAATAACTCCAGACAAATGTGATTTAACTTTTGAACTGTGCCCAACAAAAAGTTTTTCACAAAAGCTTACAAATAAAACGACAATTTTCTAATTCCTATGCATACTTCAAAAATGAATCTTTCCTTCTAACAATGTTCAATTTTTCCTACATAAAATGGGTAAATAAGGATGAATGCAAAAGAAATTGATCAAGAAATAAGCAAAAGAGACAATCCTCAACACGAATCAAAATCAACAAAAATCAAGCCTACATCAATCCATTAGGAACTCACACAAGGGTCATGGGGCAACCAATTAACTTAATCAGCAGGGTTTTACTAATTGTTTGCATTAAAAGGGTTTAAAAGAATAGCAAAGAAACAATTAGGACAACACTGTTAAATTATCACTCAACCTAAAAGCTTAAGTTGATAGGAAGAGATAAATTTAATAATTTTGAGGAAGAAAACGTCTTTGACAATTTTGGGAAAATCGGTGTGTTTAACGCTACTGAGTAGTGAGCTTGTTTATGATTTATTTTTTTAATAAAAAAAAAAACACAAACGTGCCACGTGGGTCAAGAGCCGGACACTAGACGGACTCTTGACGCATGTATAGAACAACTCATCTAAAAATCTTTAAAAAATTGTCTATTGCACACCACACGCACATCACTTCACCATCCATCGTGTGACCAAAATAACCCCAACTACAAAAGTTGTCTCACAAAAATACCCTTTACCATTTTTAAAACCACAAAAATACTCCCATAAATTGGAAGAAGAAGAAAAAAGTGAAGACTCTCCATTTTTTTAAATTATTTATTTTTATTAACGGTATTTGTGTCATTAGATGATATTGACAATTTTTGGTAATTTTGGAGACATTGACTCAATCTTTAGTTTAGAGAGACATTGATAATCGGGTGGTAGTTTGAGAGAAAGGTGTGTACTTTTCTTATATTTTATCAAAACAACTATAGGCCTGATAGTTAGGCTCTGTTTATTTTTTGAAAAATGTTCTCTATTTTTCAGTGTTTTGTATGATTGAAAATCATAGTCAATCTGAAAAACATTTTTGGTTCACTAGTAAAACATTTGTTAATTTTCATAAAATGATTTTTTCTTTTTTTTTTAAAAAAAAACCGTAAACCATTTTCTCAATTTAAGATTCTCATTCTTGTACGCATTTTCTTTTGCAGTTCATTCTCTGTTGCCATTGGGGTTCTCCAAAATCCACAAATGGCTACTGGAGCTCGCAAGAATTTGTCGCCGGTCACTAGAGCTCGTCACAATCCTCCGTCGGCCGTCAGAGTTCACAAAAAATTGACAGCCATTTTTCTGTTGTCGCTGATTTTTTATACAAGCCTTTTATTGAAAAATATTTTCAAGGAAATTAATTTGTTTTTTGAACATGATTTTGTTGAAAATATTTTTTCGACAAAATATATTTTATATCGAAACAAATACAGTCTTATTGTTAAAAATCATCTTCTTTTTGTTAATATTTAGGGAAAAATAAAAAATTAGTCAATGTGGTTTATGTGATTTACAATTAACTCTATGTGATATTAAAATGAACTCAGAGATTCTGAGGTTTGTCAAAACTACAAATCACTTCCTATAGTCAAATTTCGTCAAAACAATTGATAGATTCTGTTAATATGCCACGTCAGCGCTAATAAAACGACGACACTTGTCACTGTTAATAGAAAATATAAATATATAAAACTAAAAAGTTAAATAAATTAAAAGCTTAAAAGATTAAAAGATTTTAATTTTAATTTTTTTTTTAAAAAAAAAAGAAGAAAAAACCAAAGGGTGCCTTCTCTACATTTCTGGCAAATAATTATAGACGATTATAATCCGGATTGATTAAAGGTTAGTTAAGACTTCCACGTCGAAATAATTGTGAGATAAATATATGATTTATAGCATTACTCTAATATTAATAAAATAGTAATGCTAAAAATTATATTTTTATGTCATAATTATTCTACAATATTGATGTGATAGTCTCAACAAACTCTTGAATCAGTTTTTATTAAAAGAAAATTCTAAAAATTATTTCACACATTAATATTGTGAAATAATTATGTAATAAAAAAAAAGAAAAAAAAGAAAAAAAAAGAGAGGATAATTTCTATTACAGGACCTACTGCAATGACCGCATTATATAGAACCGAATCCGGGCTCCACCGAAGGGGGGCCGAACAAACCCGCTTTCAACGACCCGCAACTGCCTCTCATTTCTTCTTTCTCCCCCTTCCTGATCTCCAACTGCCATGGTCTCTGCAACCTGCAAAAACAATAATATGTCCCAATCAAAACAAAACCCAGAGCTTGTTTGGTAAGTGATTGTGAATTGGAATATTTATTTGAATAGTAGTAAGAAATGATTGATGTGATATAAAATTTGAGAATGTTTTATAGAAAAGTGAAAAAGTTTTGTTTTGTCGTGAATTTTTTTGGTTGAATAATAATAAAAATTTATTGATGTGATGTAAAAAGTGTAAAAAAATAAGAATGTTTTTGATTTGATATTTTTGGGAGAAAGTAAAATGAAAATGAAAATTTTATGGATGATTTACCAAACAAGCTCCCAGATTTCCCTCCCAAACAGCCGCTCACCGACTCGTCCATGACTCACACCCAACTCATCGACTCGCTCACTTCCCACATCTCTCTCTACCACTCCAAGTCCCACTCCCCAAGCCCAAATCCTAGGCCTAGCCCCACCAGGTCCTCCATTCTCAAATGATTCTCATCTCTCACCGCCCACACCAGCGCCAAGCTCACCTCACCGCCGTCGATTCCAAGTTCGTCCAAATCCTCATCCAAATGATCCGCAAGCTCCAATCCCACGGCCACGGCTCCTTCATAGCCCTCCCCGACCTCCCCTCACGTGATCTCCCCGCTCTCGGCTTCAGGAAGTCACGTGGCCTCCTCTCCCGCGTCGCTGAGTCCGACGAGTCGAAGCGGCTGATCTTCGACTCGACTCGGCTCTTCTCCTCCGCCGAAGGCGAAGACATCACCGCGTGTTCGTGCTCGATCGAGAGTGTCGATGCGGTGACGGTGAGCGAGGAGTTGGTTGAGAATTTGGAGAGGTTTGTGGGGGCTATGGATGGGATATCGAATGGGGGCTTCTTGAGAGGCCAGGTGAAGAGAGCGAGATGGGATCGGATTGGTTGGAATTGGAGTGGTTGAAGGCGAAAGGTATTACAGCTTAGAGGCGTTTGTGGCGAATCGGTTGGAAGTGGCGCTGAGGCTGGCGTGGTTCAATTGTAATGGTGTGAGGAGAAGAGGGGTGAAGTTGAAGGAGAGGGCGAGCGTGGCAGGCGTGGCGGCCAATGTGTATTGGAGGAAGAAGGGCTGCGTGGATTGGTGGGCGAATTTGGATGCCACGACCAGGAGGAAAGTTTTGACGGTGGTGTTGGGGAAATCGGCAAAAACGTTGGTATTTTCTCAAGAACTTTGTTTTTTTGTTCAGCGTTTTTTCAACCTGATTTTGGTTAAGATTGTACAATGTGGCATTTTGGGTGTATAGGAATAAGAATGGATTTGCTAACTACCAAAATATAGAATCATGGCTATAGTCATATGAATATGCCCAAATTGTTAGGAAAATCACATAACATGTATGTCTTCCCTGCCTAAGATCAGTTGGTACATTGATCAATTGGTAAATTTACAAATTTATGATTTTTTTATTTTTATTTTTTTTCAAAATAAAAATAATAACAAACAACTTTTCACCTTTAAATCATATCATGCTATTTTGATAAAAGTTTACTTACATTTTTTTAAAAAAGAAGAAGAAGAAGTAGAAGATAAAAGTTTATATTCAGCATGCTATTTTGACAGATAACCAGGGCTTCTTTGTTACCCTTGTCAAATGGATCATGATTAATCTTCCTGAGCAAGCTTACATTAACCAAGGGATTTACTCGTTAGGTTGGAATCGCCATCATTATTAATGGCCATTGTTTCTGCTTTCTCTGTCATTGACATTGCTCAATATGTGGACTAAAAGGATAGGAGTAATCAATTGAGTGTTCTTTTTTAGTGAAATTTGTAGTTTTTCTCTTAGAAAGGTCATCTTCCTTAGGTACTGTGAGTTGTTGTTAATCGCATCAACTTGTTGCTGGTTTTAGACATTTTATTGCACTTTAGCCTGACTTTTGGCTGCTTTAAGTTTTCAGACTGATGACATTCTGAGGGGAGCAACTAGTGGTTTGGAGGATGAGACGTGGCTGTTTGGTGCAGGGGCAGATCGTCGTGTGAGATGCAATTATACTGGGGCAATGCAAAGGAGTATCCCCAGTATGATTGCAGAGGCTGAATTTGGCTCAACCATTATCCCTGCTACGCTTTCTGGAAAGCCTACTTCCGTAGTCAGTGCGTTTAGTAGTTTGCTTGTGCTCAAGGATATCATTATGATCATATTAACAAGTCAATACAGTGAGTATGATACTGGGAAACTATTTTTTAGTACGTTGAGATCTGTTTGTACAATTTCTGATTGTATACTAAGTAAACTGCGAGGATTTCTTATGGTTGTTTCACTTGATTGCACAAAACTTGAACTTCTGGGTGAGGGAATTGAGAAGTCATTACCTAATAAATCCAAAGAAATGCTTGGTGCTTGTAGCCGTAGGAAAAAGGGGAGGAACTGAAATATGAAAAAGGTAAGTCCTGTTCTTAGGTCATCTCTAGATGATTTTCCATGTAACGAATCTCTCAAGATATTATGTAACACTTTTACAAATTCACTAAGTCTAGATGATTTTCCATGCAACAAATCTCTCAAGATATTATGTTACTCTTTTACAAATTCACCAAGTATTTTGACGTCCAGACACATGGAGAATATTTAGTTATGATTGTTCCGAATAACATTTCAGGATCTTGATTGAGCAATTGCACATTGTTAAATATATTGGAGAAATACATGGAAGAGAGAAAGAACGGAAGAGAGAGAGAGAGCGGAAATATATTATGGACTACATTGTATTGAAGTAGTGTTTTAATATTACATAGGTCTCTATTTATAGAGAGATAATGAGTAGTGAGCAAGAAACTCTAAACTACATAAGGTAGGAGACTAATTAAGGTAGGGACTAAAATAGAATAATATTCTAACACACATAAAGAGAAGGGGGATTTGGTGGATCTCAAAAAGGTACCTAATAGATCTCAGGGGAAGGAGGCTTACAGAGAGACATCAGCTGTTCAAATGGTTACCATTTTTTTTTTCTTTAAGTTCTCATTTGGATCATATATCTTATTAATGGTTTATTGTGTGACATTAATCGTTTGGATGGTTTATAACTGGTACCTGTCATCAGGAACATGCCCGAGGAATTGCTGTTGGAAAAGCTCTAACTGCTGCAAGGAAGAGTAGGAAAGACAAAAACAAAAACAAAAAATCTGGGTTTAACAATCTCGTGGAAGTGGGAAATTTTGAGAGATCAGTCATGGAAGAGTCCTCTTTCTCCGTTGTCTCTCAAGATGAGGCGGCAAAGTCTGGTCGAGCATCTGATAATCCAACCACCCAGAATGCCACGGATGATAATACAATTGGTAATAATTTCTTAGCATCAGGTTCAAGTCTTCCTAGTAGTTCTGTTGATGTGCTTACTAGGGAGGCCAATGCCGCCCAAAGCATTCAAGGAGATTATGTTAATGGTTCTAGTGAAAGATTCTGTCATATAGGTCCAGAGAATGGTTTATCTAACAATGTTGTTGAAAATCAAACCATACCTTCCAGATTAGAAACCTTAAATTGTAATGGAATACCTCCTGCTGTGCCTGCATTGGAGTTTGATAATGTTCTCAGCAATGAAGATAGCAACTTTCAGAATTCTGCAAATAGAAGTGAATGTGATGTGAAATTAACTTTGCCTGATAAACCAGTCCAAGCTTTTGATGTAAAAGAGGAATCTGTTCTGGTTAGGGAGCAACAGAGTGTAAATTCATATGATACTAAACCCTCAAATTCTTTAGAGCGCCCTCCAAATGAGTGGCCCAATGTAGCTCCTTTTTTATTTAACTCGCATCTCCCAGCTGCCACTGATCGATTGCATCTGGACGTTGGTTGGCACTGGCATAATCACTTCCAGCAATCCTTCATACCCACAATGCATCATGCCAGAAACTCTCCAACTGAATGCGGGTGTAACCCAGTTCTGTCTCGGCCATTACCAATGAGTTTAGATTGGCCCCCCATGGTTCGAAGTTCTTGTGGATTGACTCCCTCAGTATCTCAAGGCTGCAATCTACTTTTCCACAAAGTTTCACCACTCAAAAGATTTCAGCTTAATGCAATGACCACTGATGATGAGAGAAAGTATTCTGGGGATTTCACTGACTTGCTAACAAATAAAAAGGAATTAGCAGATGAATGTATGGTTATCTTATATTTGTCCTATATCATGATTGTGACATCAGTGATAATGCTTGTCACAGGCAAACAAAGCAAGTAAGAAGTTATTGTGGTACATCAAACAACTCAACGGGGATTTTCATCTCATGGTTTTGTAATTCTCACTAAGTAACGATCTTTAAGAGCTTGTGGAATAGTTGTGAAATCTCATTTTTGTGAGGTCTTCATGTGTTTTTTTTTTTTTGGGATTTGATGTCTATGATTTGTCACATTTTTTCAGCAACCAAGAGAGCTTGAGGTTGTGATGTTATGACAATTTTAAGTATAAGGAGGAGACCGGAGGGAATTGAAGTTATTGCATTGTAACATATTGTCATATGTGGAATTCTATAGATGAATTGTATCACTAGAGGCCGGAAATGAATATATACGAATGTATGTTTAAGTCAGATTGGCACATTCTAGTAATCTCTTGGTCAATGACTACATGTGTTCCCATGTCCTCTTGTATAGGATTTGATTATTTAAAATTGTCTAATATATGAAGATGATCATTGTAATATTTATCTTTTTTGTACAGGATTTGACTTGTTATTTGTGTGTTTTTTTTAATATTTACATTTTATTTTGGTCATGGAAAAAAAAAAAGAAGCAAAACCAATCGGTTTTGATTTGGGTTGAAAATTGAGAAACTTTGTTAAATTAGAAAATTACTTGTTATTCCCATTCAAAAAAAAATAAAATACGAGGGCTCTCATCACGTGCAATTTCAAATTGTTGTTTATTTACTAAGATGTAGATCCATTTTCTAATTTCAAATGGCAATTTAAAAACTTATTTTTTTAACACTTCAAGTTACATTTAAAAGATTTATACTCTGATCAATATTACTCAACCAACAAAAAACCAAACAAGCTAAAGAAAGCTTATTCCTCAATATCATGCCCAAATTGAGGGTCTTCAAGAAATTACATAACGAAATAAAAGCCCAATACCAATTTATTATGCATTTTATATATATATATATATAAAGGTATATATATCAATGGAAAATGAGAGCCCTTATAGGATAGCCTCAAATAGAACTTTCAAAGAGATGTTAAATGAAAATTTACAGATCATTCTGTAGAACTTCAATACAGACCATTTTAGGAACAAAATTACATCAAATATTTCTCAAATAGAGATTTTGAATCACCCCATACAGTAATTTGTTTCACATCAAATGCTCCACCAAAACACTAAAGCATGCTCTACAATAGCATTTCCGATGTATGTTTCTAACACAATCTCTATGACAAGCAGTGTCTCGCTACATGTTTAAAAAATGATCAATATCAATAGAAAAAATGAAAAAAGAAACAAAGAAAAGACAGTTTACATTTTTCATAAATATCATATGATCATCAAAGATTAAAAGATGTCTCATCAATAAAATATGTCGAGATTATAACTTTATTATTTTTCTAAAACAAACTTAAAAAAAAAAAAAATGAATTCCTAAATCATGCCTAAAAAGACATGAAGTTAATAATGGAATTTCGAAATTCACACTAAACACGAGGAGAGCATTTAATCCAATAATTGGTCTAGCGAAAATACACTGAAAATTATTAAGTGGTGTAGTATTTAAGAAGTGAGACAATTGTAGAAAGCAAAAAGCAAATCAATTCAAGCTATCAATGAATAACATATTTGTTGGGGAATAATCCCGATCTTGCCCAGTGGGCCAGATTCACGGCCCATCAAATATCCGAGGATGAGTACTTAAAGTCGGTAATTTGCTGACTGCCACGATAAGGCTAAGGACGGTAAATTACCGACCTCGTACCAACCAGGGAAAAAAGCCCACTACCTACGCAACTGCTACTATTTAGGAAGGTGACCCCACGATCTAAGAGCAGTTGAGGACTGACTAGGCCACGATTGTGAGGGCAGTTGAGAACCGATTCCAGAAGTGGTCGTGAAGCACTATTCTCCACGATCTCCAAACGGTTAAAAACCAACCTGGCCACGACTGTTAAGCGTGTGCCCTGATCCCACAATTTGAGCGCCGACAAGTGCTCCAAACCTGACACGTGATCCAATGAAAGAACCAGATGCTCGCAGCATGACATGTATAAATACCTCACTACTGAACAGGTAATTTAGATTGCTCATTGTGAACTAAGAGTGATATACACTTAGATAAAAACTGACAAAGGCATCGGAGTGGGATTGTCGGATTCCCCCCGACTTAGTTTGTTTTATTTGCAGGATAACGAAGATAGGCTCAACTGGTTCGTCAACTACCATATCAGAAACTGTTCTAACAGTTTGGCGCCGTCTGTGGGAAACGACTAGTACGTGTGTGTCGTCTTCTACGCAAAAACAAAATAATCTGAAATGGTACGAACAAGAGCCACGACCTCAGGAGCAAACAACCCTCGCCACGAGACGGGAGGTGGGTCTCACCAAAATGCAACTGAGATGGAGGCACGACTGGCCCAGATGTCTAGGGACATGGAGGTCCTGACTCAACAGAACCTCCGTCTCTTAAGGCGATTGGCGGACGAACGAATTCCTGAAGAGGCCGAGGGAAATGAAGAAGAAGAAAGCAATACCCACAATGAAGCAGACAGGGAGAGCAGAAGGATCACAGAAAGAACTCAACAAGAAGATCAATCCCGGCCAACTGAAGGGATCGCAAACCCCCCTCCTGGTGACGGTTTGATGAATCATCAATATGAAGAAAGAAGACTTAATGAAGCCATCGCCACACTTGATGAGAAATATGAAGATAAGTACAACCGACTGCAACTCGAAATCCAGCAAAACCACAAAGGGAAGACTTCTCGGGTGGATAGCCTGTTGAACAGGTCTTCCCCATTTACCGAGCGTGTCCTGGCAATTCAGCTCCCGGAGAAATTTAAAATTTCGGCCATTCAAGCATATACCGGGATTGAAGATCCCACTGAGCATCTCGACAGCTATAAGATGCATATGGATCTGCACAGGTCCCCTCAGGAGATGGCATGCCGAGCTTTCCCACTTACCCTGTCCGGTTCGGCTCGGGATTGGTTCCGAAAACTCCCGCCGAATTCCATCGCAAGTTTTGATGATCTCGGGCGGAAATTCGTAACCCAATTCCTGGCTGGGTGCAAGAGGAAGAAGCCTTCTGGGCAACTGATGGCGATGCGCCAAAAGGAAGGCGAGTCTTTGAAAGACTATATGGCCCGATTTAATCAAGCAAAGCTCACGGTTGATAATCCAACTGAAGAAATGGTCTATGCTGCCTTATACCAGGGCTTACGGGTGGAAGGGCCCTTGATGTCTGAAATTGCTCTCAATCACCCTGAAAGTTTGACCGACTTGACAGACGTGATTGAGAAATATGTAAACCAAGAGGAAACCCTCTCAGCTCTGAGGGAATCCCAAAGGCAGAAGGTTGCGGAATCAAACAACTCCGGAAAAAAGGAAAAAAAGAGTCAGAAAGAAGAAAAGCGGACAGAAACCAAACCAGCAAAGTATTACCAGTTCTCTATAGAGGAATGGACTCCTCTAAATGCTCCCATTAACGAGGTATTGATGGAAATCAAAAAGTATCCGCACAACGAGAGGCCTTTTCCCCTTCACAACAAGCAGGTAAGGGAAGAAAATAGAAACAAATTCTGCGCGTACCATGATGCTCGGGGTCATGTTACCGAAGAGTGCAGAAATCTCAGAATCCTGATCGAGAAGTTCATCAAAAACGGAAAATTACTCCGTTTTACAGCAGACAACCAGGGCCTGCCTCGGCAGAATCAGAGGCCTCAAGAGCGTAGAGACCAGGAGCAAGGACGTAGAGAGCGTTCTTCTCAGAGACATAGAGAGCGTTCTCCTCAGAGACATAGAGGGCGTTCTCCTCAAAGACGTAATGAGGATCGCCGAGACAGAAGGGAGGAACCTCACCGAGACAGAAGCAGAAGCAGAGGCGCACAAGGTCATGAGCCACGGAATGGGCCAGTCATCGCCGACATCCGAACTATATTCGGAGGTTTTGGCAGAGGAGGAGAAACAAGTGCGGATAGGAAGGCATACGCTCGGTATCAGAAACATCAGGAGGTGATGGCTATAGAGAGACCCCACAAATCCCACAGGAGGGAATCTATGGTGGTGGGGTTTTCAGATGAAGATTACGCGGGAGTTTCACTTCCGCATACCGACGCGATCGTGGTCACGCTGCAGGTGGCTAACCACCGATTTCATCGAATGTTCATCGATAATGGGAGCTCGGTTGATATCCTATATTGGTCAGCCTTTCGAGATATGGAGATCAGTCCGGAAAAGGTGATCCCGGCCACCTGCCCTCTGGTAGGATTTGCTGGGGAACAGGTCTTGCCGATTGGGTCCATTGAACTTCCCGTGACTGCTGGGGATTATCCGACCACGAAAACTATTATGGTTAAGTTTTTGTTGATCGATAAACCCTCGGCCTACAACGCCATCATTGGAAGAACAACACTTAATGATCTGAAGGCGGTCACTTCCACTTCGCATTTGAAGATCAAATTCCCAACCGAGAGAGGTGTTGGAGAAGTAAGGGGAGAACAGGGAGTGGCACGTCAGTGTTACAACATAACGCTGAAAGGGACCCCTTCACAGAAGAGCTGCAGGGAGAAGGGCGAGAAATAGCAATCACAGCAGGGGGAACCAACCGAGGAGATGAAAGAATTTGAAATAGGAGGTGACGGGAAAAAAGTTAGGGTCGGATCCCTGTTATCTGCGGAAGTCGAAGAATCCTTGGTAGCTTTCCTTCGGAATAATACCGACGTGTTCGCCTGGGGCCATGACGACATGCCAGGAATTGATCCTTCGGTAATCTCGCATAGGCTAAATGTCGACCCTAATCACCGACCCGTTAAGCAAAAAAGAAGATGCTTTGCTCCAGAAAGAAACCAAGCCATACATGAGGAAGTGGAAAGGCTGTTAAAGGCCGGTTTTATCCGAGAGGTGGACTACCCCCAGTGGCTGGCCAACGTTGTCCTGGTGAGAAAGTCGAGCGGAAAATGGAGAATGTGCGTGGACTTCACCGATCTCAACAAGGCATGCCCAAAGGATAGTTTCCCTCTCCCCCGGATGGATGTCTTAATCGACTCCACCTCGGGGCATGAGCTCTTAAGCTTTATGGATGCCTTCTCGGGGTATAATCAGATACACATGAGCGAACTCGATAAAGAAAAAACCTCTTTCATTATTGACCGGGGGCTGTATTGCTACAATATGATGCCGTTCGGCTTGAAGAATGCCGGTGCAACCTATCAACGGTTAGTCAACAGAATGTTCCGTGACCAGATCGGAAGGAATGTAGAAGTATATGTGGATGACATGTTGGTGAAAAGCCGAAAAGCAACTAACCATCTGACCGATCTCGAAGAAACCTTTGACACATTAAGGAGATATCAAATGAAGTTAAACCCGGCGAAATGTGCTTTCGGTGTCTCATCCGGAAAGTTTCTGGGATTCATGGTCTCGAGTAGAGGAATCGAAGCAAACCCTGAAAAAGTCCGAGCTATACTTGAAATGCAAGCTCCTCGTACAACAAAGCAACTGCAGCAATTGACCGGGAGAATTGCGGCCCTAAACCGGTTCATCTCTCGGTCAACAGATAAATGCTTGCCCTTTTTCAAGATACTTCGGAAGGCGTTTGTTTGGAACAACGAATGTGAAGTGGCTTTCGGACATTTGAAAGAATACCTAGCCAACCCACCGCTCCTAAGCTCACCAGAAGAAGGGGAAATCCTCTATCTATACTTAGCAGTGTCACCATCCGCTGTTAGCTCGGTCTTGGTTCGGGAGGAGTCCGGACTGCAAAAGCCGATATACTTCACAAGTAGGGCGCTACACGGGGCCGAAGAAAGGTATCCCCGGATTGAAAAGCTAGCTTTTGCCCTTATTACTTCTGCCCGAAGGTTGCGACCATACTTCCAGGCACATGCTATAAGGGTACTCACAGAGTATCCTTTGAAGAAAGTATTGCAAAAGCCCGACCTCTCAGGAAGGTTAGTAAATTGGGCCGTGGAACTCGGAGAATTTGACCTGGAGTTTTATCCAAGAACCACCATCAAAGCCCAAGTTCTGGCAGACTTTATAGCCGAATTCAGCAATCTCCCCGAAAGCCACGAAATGCCTGCAAAAGAAGCCTGGATAGCCTATGTGGATGGATCATCCACAAATTCCCGAAGCGGAGCTGGGGTGGTCTTGATAACACCGGATAAGGATGAGATCGCGATTAGGGCTGGCAATTTTGACACGACCCGATAATCCGACACGAAATTAGCGGGTTTGGGTCTACCTTAAACGGGTTTGGGTCATAAACGGGTCTACCCGTTTATGACCCGTTTAACTCAGTCTGGCGGGTCGGGTGGCGGGTCACCCGCGGGTGACCCGCTAGACACGATTATCTTTTTTTTTTTTTTTAATTATTTATTTATTTAAAAAAAAGGTGTAAAAAAATTGGGAATAGCGGCAAATGGCAATAGCCGAATACTATTTTATGATTTAGCTGAAAATTCGAAACACAAACTCACAGAGTCACAAAGGGACAAAAGTCACAAAACACAAAAGTTCAAAAATCAAAAGAATCAAAACTAAAAACCCTAACTTTTCTTTTTCGGTTGTTCACTTTTTCCTTCAGCAGTTCAGCCGAATCAACTCCGCCCGAGTCCGCCGCCCTTCCTCTTCTTCTTCCATTTTCTTCATCTTCAGCTCTGCGCCGCGCCGCCGCCACCGTCCCTTCTTCTTCCTCCTGCAGTCCCGCTGCAGCCTGGAGGCTGGACCCGCTCGGCCGCTCGAGTCGACGCTCTCTCTCTCTCAGCCTCTCTAGTCTCTGCTCTCCGCTCACACTCGCTGCCGACTGACACTAGGAACCGATTTGGAGAAAGAAGAAGCATGGCATGAGATACGCAGCAGAAATTTCTCCAATAGCAAATTACTTGACTCGATGGATGGAGGAAGGGCTCAAGCATGAAATCAATGTTGAGTCAACAATCATCGAGAGAGGCACCACCAAGCGAGATCGAGACCAGCACCTTGTATAGGTTGGGGAAAAGTCGACTGCCATCGTTCTCCCCATTCTCTGCCGCTCTATCTCTCTCTCTTCCACTGATGTCGGTGCTGCCGGTATGTTGATGGTTGGATTTCCATTTTTATAGTATTTTGACATGAAATGATTTGATTATTTGATTTTATAGTAATTTTCTTTTGTAATTAAGTGATCTCATTTTATTTATGCATAGAACAGAAAAAAAAAAAAAAAAAAAAAGTGTTTGCCATTTTAATCTATGAAATGGTTTGTGTAAACTGTAAAGAGAGACTGAGAGAGAGTGGGGATTGTGGTAAAATAGGTATTGGAAAACAGAGGTGGTGAATTATCAACATGGGTCTTCTTTTTCACTTGTTCTTTTTCCTTTCTTTTTTCCTATTTCCAAACGGGTCGTGTCGGGTCGTGTCGACCCGTTTCGACCCATTATGTTAAACGGGTTTCACGGGTCGTGTCGGGTGACCCGTGAAATTATCGTGTTCGTGTCGTGTCTGGAGCCCCGACCCGTTAACATAAACGGGTCGTGTTTGGGTCTAGCTTAAACGGGTCGCGGGTCTAAACGGGTCGTAAACGGGTCGTGTCGGGTACCCGTTTTGCCAGCCCTAATCGCGATGGCATTGAAGTTAGACTTTCCAACCACGAATAATGAGGCGGAATACGAAGCGGTAATAGCAGGCCTTAGCCTGGCAGAACATCTGGGAGCAAAAAACCTCGAAGTACGAAGCGACTCACAGGTTGTTGTCGGCCACATCCAAGGAGGATCTGAGGCCAAAGGCGAAAAAATGATAAAATACCTCGCCAAGGTGTTGGGTTTTTGGGACCGCTTTGAGCAAGTAGTGGTTACACAAATCCCGAGGGCCGAAAACGGACGAGCCGACGCATTAGCTCGGCTGGGATCGGCAGCGGACGAAGTAATTTCAGCTTCAAAACACCGGGTTATCATTTTAGACAAACCTTCCGTGGAGGATGCCAGATCGGTAATGCAAATCGATGACGTCTACATAATTCCTGAATGGGCAAGGTACGTGATTGAATATCTCAAAAACGGACAACTGCCAAATGACAAAAAGGAGGCTCGGAAAATCCGGATGCAATCAGCACGATACACTCTTGTCGGCAACATTCTATACCGCCGAGGCTATTCACTCCCATTATTAAAGTGCCTCTCGGCGACTGAGGCCAGATACGTGTTAAAGGAAATTCATGAGGGAGTCTGTGGCAGTCACTCGGGGGGTAGAATGTTGGCACACAAGGCTGTACGAGCAGGCTACTATTGGCCGACGATGAATCAAGAGTCAATGGAAATGGTCCGAAGGTGTGACAAGTACCAAAGGTTCGCCAAGTTACAAACAAAACCACCAGCTGAACTTAGCTCGGTTTCTTCACCGTGGCCGTTTGCCCAATGGGGGGTTGACATTGTAGGGCCCATGCCCACGGGAAAGGGGAATTGCAGGTTCCTAGTGGTTGCAGTAGATTACTTCACCAAATGGGCAGAAGCAGAGCCTTTAATGACTATCACGACCGGGGCAATTAAAAATTTCCTCTGGAAGGCAATCATATGTAGATTTGGGATACCTTACGCCCTAATAACTGACAATGGAACGCAATTCAACTGCAAGCCATTCCAGGAGTGGTGCGATGAGCTCAAGATTCGGCATTTTTCTCGTCGGTATATTATCCACAGTCAAACGGGCAGGTCGAAGCAACAAACAAAACTCTGGTGACAATACTGAAGAAAAAACTCCCGAAGCGTAAGGGAGGATGGGTAGAGTACTTACCAGAAGTTATGTGGTCATACCGGACGACAGTCAGCTCGGCAACTTCCGAAACTCCTTACTCACTGGCCTTCGGGGTCGAAGCAGTGATACCAGTTGAAATTGGTTCCCCAAGTTTCCGCATTCAGCACTATAATCCCGGATTCAACAACACCGGATTAAAGCTACACCTAGATCTTCTGGAAGAAAAACGAGGAGATGCGAAAGTCAGAACTTCCGCTTATCAAGAGAGGGCAGCTCGGTATTATAATAAAAGGGTGAGGCCCCGATCGTTCAATGATGGCGATTGGGTGTTACGGAGGATTACTGCGGCAGCTAAAGACCCCACGGAAGGGAAGCTGGGGCCGGTCTGGGAAGGACCATTCCGAGTTATTAAAAGCAATCCAAAAGGAGCGTACCATCTTGAAGATACAAACGGGAAAAAGCTGCAAAGACCATGGAATGCCGAGCATCTCCGGAAATATTATATGTAACTCCGCTTATATTATATGTAATCTGTTTATTTTTAGACTTAATGTTTATCAATAAAATGCAGATTCACACAGCATGTCATATCTAAGTACAACATTCGCAATGCCGAGACTTGAATCACGTTGAGGGGATTCAAGTCGGTCAAGCTCCGGCTTTTGAATCACGTTGAGGGGATTCAAGTCGGTCAAGCTCCGAGTTTTGAATCACGTTGAGGGGATTCAAACCGGACCAATGCCGAGACTTGAATCACGTTGAGGGGATTCAAGTCGGTCAAGCTCCGACTTTTGAATCACGTTGAGGGGATTCAAGTCGGTCAAGCTCCGAGTTTTGAATCACGTTGAGGGGATTCAAACCGGACCAATGCCAAGACTTGAATCACGTTGAGGGGATTCAAGTCGGTCAAGCTCCGACTTTTGAATCACGTTGAGGGGATTCAAGTCGGTCAAGCTCCGACTTTTGAATCACGTTGAGGGGATTCAAGTCGGTCAAGCTCCGAGTTTTGAATCACGTTGAGGGGATTCAAACCGGACCAATGCCGAGACTTGAATCACGTTGAGGGGATTCAAGTCGGTCAAACTCCGACTTTTGAATCACGTTGAGGGGATTCAAGTCGGTCAAGCTCCGACTTTTGAATCACGTTGAGGGGATTCAAGTCGGTCAAGCTCCGAGTTTTGAATCACGTTGAGGGGATTCAAACCGGACCAATGCCGAGACTTGAATCACGTTGAGGGGATTCAAGTCGGTCAAACTCCGACTTTTGAATCACGTTGAGGGGATTCAAGTCGGTCAAGCTCCGAGTTTTGAATCACGTTGAGGGATTCAAACCGGACCAATGCCGAGACTTGAATCACGTTGAGGGGGTTCAAGTCGGTCAAAGCCTTAGATCCGAATCAAATTTCAAGATTTTGTCTAAATATGAAACAAAAGACAGTATGAGTATGCTGAAGAATAAAGTAAAATATATATAACACTAATATAGATTTTGCAAATGTTATTAATATGGAAAAGCAAAGGTCAACAAAAACGCCGAAACAAAAGGCGAGCTAAATCCTATCTACATTCGGTTCCATAGAAGCTGGGCTATCAGGAGCCTCAATTTCAGCGGCCTTAGTCGAAGCACCTAAATCTGCCGGCTCAGTCACCTCATCGGCTGTTCCGACGTCTTCACCAACCCAGTCCGGGACATCAGGAATCAAGTCTCGGCCAATTTCCCGCAACTCCAAGATAGCCTGCGCGGGAACATCCATAAAATCGATATAGTTCAGCCCGGCAAAATTTGGGGAAGGCGTCGGAGGGTTAAGCACGAATTCTTTAAGGGAATCAAAACCCCAGCTAAACCCATTAACCCAAGTCCGATCTCGAACTCGAGTGAAAGCAAGGAGCTGACTATGGAACCGATCGGCCTTTGCTTTATAATGAGCAGCCTTCGATTTGTAGTGCTTAGACTTCTTCCGCAGCTCGCTAGACTTCAGTTTAGCCTTTTGCAAGTCGGCCTGCGTAGCCTGTAAGCTCAATTCAGTTTCCTTCAATTTTTCCTCAAGCGCCTCCAACTTTTCCCCCGCAGTGCTCTTAGCTTCTTCAGCTTCCCGCCGAGCATCTTCGGCGATTCTTCTCTGCGCCTTCGCCGCACTCAAATCTGCTCGCAACGCAGTATTGCTGCAGGATGTGGCCGAGTATCTTGCCTCGATAGCATCAGTATGAGCCTTAAGCGCAAACAGTTCGCGAGTCCGCGCATCGAGCTGGGCGGATAGACCATGATTGGCTACCTCGGCCACATTTCGCCTGAGCTCGGCATCAGCAATCAGCGCGTCATAACTAGCAAGCTCTGATTCCCGCTCGGCGAGAAGCTTACTCAACCGAGCCACTTCGGACTCCAAGGATAACTTCCGAGCTAATTCAAGCTCAAGGTCAGAAATCCGTTGTCGAAGTCCGGCCATAACCGGGACCTGATTTCGGTGGAAATCCCTATGCTGATAAAAAAGAGCAAGGGTATCCACCAATTGCTGCCGAGCAAAGAAGAAACTTAGAAAAGAGAATGTCAAAAACCAAACAGAACAAGAAAAGGGAAAGCAATTTACCATGGTTTGCAGACGAACTAACGAGGCGATCATGTCCTCGGTCGGTATGCAACCAACAGTACTTAACCCCAAATAGTCGGCTGGAGTCAAAGCCCGAACCGCGTCCATAATTGGTCCAGCTAAGCGCTCTTCCAAAGAGGCCTCGTCGAATTCATACTCCTGGGCCGGCCTAAAAAACCCAACAAAATCACGAGTGGGTTCCCTCGCTGGCCCGTCTTCTCCAAATCGAGGCTCGACGAAAGGCGTGCTAGAACTCGGCCTTGCCCTTTCTGCCACGGACTGAACTATAGGTCCAACACTTGGCCCTGTGGCTGTGTTCTCGGCCTCTATTTGTACAGAGCCCGTGTCTTCACCAACCTCAAAGCCCATTCTTGATTGCGATATTTGACAAGGCTCGGTTTCGGTCTCCACCCGTGCATTCAACAGCTCGGGTAAAGCTGAATCTGTTTCAGAAAAGACGGTCTGGAACACCTCTTCCCTAACCACAGGCGGAAGGATCACGTCTTGGCTCACAGGTTCCGTGCTGACTACGTCCTCGTTGTGAAGAGCCGGTACTTCCCCTATTGTTGAATGTTGAGGCTCAACCTCCTCCTCGGTACTTCGGGGTGGGCACTCAGAGGCAATCAGGGCAACCACTGGATCCGAGTTGGGAATGGCCTCATCACGAAGTATTAACACTTCTCCCAGGGATGGGCACTGAGGCGCTCCCTCCTTCTCGGTACTCCGGTATGTGCTCTCAGGAGCAACCATTGCCGAAGATTCGACGCGAATGGAAGTACCCTTAACCGCCGAGCCAATCGACTTGAGGTATGACCGGGCCGCCTCGATCCTCGGTCTTTTCCTAACAGGTTCCCTTTCTGCTTCTTCATCTGGTTGAGGCCTTTCTTGAAAAGCCTTTGATCTTTCAGCCGGCTTCTCAACGACCTTAGACTCAGCCGCCTTCTTCTTCTCGGCTGTTTTCTTCTTTTCTGCTGCCTTTTTGGCTTTAGCTTCCTGTTCAGCCCCTATCCGTTGGGCATCGGCGAGGAGCTTCTTCACAGTTTTCGGAGCCTCTTTGGGCTCCTTTGACTTCTTTGATCCGTCAGAGACCTTCTCTTTACCCTTGAAAACGGTAGGCGCAGGATCTTCTCTCGGTTTCTGAGCCTTACCTTTCCTCTCCTTCAGAAAAGGAAGGTCGGAAATTGGGATCTCGTACCCGAGCATGTTCCGCATATTTTCGTTCGTAACAAGGTGGTCGAAATCCAACACCACCTTAGCATCCTCGGCCGATGTAGCCTTCACGAAGGCAAGTATGGTATCGACATTGTCGACTTGCTCATCATTTAGATCAGGGGCTTCCGACGCCCCGACTCTCATGCGACCCCACTCCCGGGGAACCCTCTGATTCTCTGGCAACAATAACTGTTCCGGCTTTTCCCACAGGCCAGAAACCCGAAACGTTTGCTCCTTCCACTCCCTATTGTTTGAATACCTCCAAGCGAGATGGATGATAGACGGCTTCTTGCGAACGGTGAATTCTACCGTACCGTCCCGTCGGAAACCAGCTCGGTAAATTGTGAAAAACTCGTCTATGGTCATCCTCTTCTGGAGCTTAGTCATCCAGAGAACAAAAGAGCCGAACAAGTATCTCCATCCGTTCGGCTTTACTTGGGAAGGAGCCACCCCAAGCCGTACTAATAATTCCCGAGCTATATCGGGGAGAGGAAACCGACATCCGGCCATCAGCATTCGCTCTGTGATGGTTACATCGCCGCCTGCAATGGACAGTTGATCCGAATGCTGGAAATGAAGGCTTACTGAAGACGGAATACTATAACTCCGGCGGAGGCGTCTCTCCTTAGAAGCCAGAATCAAAGACCTATATCTGTTCTCATGAGGGACGAGAGTGGGGTCGCCCCCAACTTGAGCACCGTCAGATTCAGAATCAGAACCCATAGCGTGATTCAGAGATTGAAGCAGGTCGGTAAAATGTTTGAAGGAAGTCGGTGGACTATTTGAAGCAGGTCGGTAAAATGCTTGAAGAAAGTCAGTAAAATGCTTGAAGAAAGTCGGTAAAATGTTTGAAGCAAGTCGGTGAACTGTTTAAAGCAGGTCGGCGAAATGTTTGAAGCAACTCGAAGAGCCGTTGGAAGATAATCGGGGAATAAAAATTTCGCCGGAAAGAAGAGTTCTTGCCGGAAAACTCAGAGACGTTTTACGGAATAGTAAATGGTGAAATACGAGAATGAGGGGTGAAGATATATATACTCCTCCTTGGAGCAGCTGAAAAGACGCTAATTAAATGCGCCGGGTTAAAAGATTTTATTACCGTCGGGTCAACAGCTGGCCTTGGAAAACAAGCCAACGCGTATCTTAGCGCGTGAATCAGCTGTCATGGCGAAAAAACCCAGCGATTGTCAACACGCGCAGCACAGCAACCCAAATCAACCTAGTCATAGCCATGCGATATAAGGATATGAACCGACTTGACAGCAGGTTTCGAATCTCATGATGACTAAGTCCAGTATTTCGGATGGCTCTGATTTCAAAAAAAAAAAAAAAAAAAAAAAAAAAAAAAAAATCTTCTCTTTTCCCGATATTCTAACGGCTTCCAGCTTACTTCAAATTTCAAACTAAGCAAAAATGTGCAGAGAAATTCCTTTTACCGAAACTACGTCGTGCAAAAGGAATTGGAGGGTAACTGTTGGGGAATAATCCCGATCTTGCCCAGTGGGCCAGATTCACGGCCCATCAGAATCATACTCGGCTAATATCCGAGGATGAGTACTTAAAGTCGGTAATTTGCTGACTGCCACGATAAGGCTAAGGACGGTAAATTACCGACCTCGTACCAACCAGGGAAAAAAGCCCACTACCTACGCAACTGCTACTATTTAGGAAGGTGACCCCACGATCTAAGAGCAGTTGAGGACTGACTAGGCCACGATTGTGAGGGCAGTTGAGAACCGATTCCAGAAGTGGTCGTGAAGCACTATTCTCCACGATCTCCAAACGGTTAAAAACCAACCTGGCCACGACTGTTAAGCGTGTGCCCTGATCCCACAATTTGAGCGCCGACAAGTGCTCCAAACCTGACACGTGATCCAATGAAAGAACCAGATGCTCGCAGCATGACATGTATAAATACCTCACTACTGAACAGGTAATTTAGATTGCTCATTGTGAACTAAGAGTGATATACACTTAGATAAAAACTGACAAAGGCATCGGAGTGGGATTGTCGGATTCCCCCCGACTTAGTTTGTTTTATTTGCAGGATAACGAAGATAGGCTCAACTGGTTCGTCAACTACCATATCAGAAACTGTTCTAACAATATTCAATCAGCCAAAAGCAAATCCAAACTAGAAATTGGTATAGTTTACTGCTAGGAAAGACTAAAGTAGACAGTAGTAGTCTAGATTATACACAAACATATTAATAAATTCTTATGCAAGACATATTTATTTCATACCCATATTAAAGGTTGTTTTTCAAGCACGTTTGTTGAAAAGAAAGTTTAAGAAGAAGCCTCCTGCACTCCTACTTCTAGAAATTTTACGACAATAATATATTACCATTTGTCTCAGCACCCAATTCAAATCTAAGTTCAGCCATGCCAAAATCCACCAAAATTAATACACAGGTAGATAATGGCCTGTGATTGTGTGTGCAAAAGACAAGCTACCAAATACTGAAACAGTGATGGGTTGGTTCTAAGGGCATGAAATATGTACTCTAAATTAAACAAAATCAGCAACCCGAAACCACTATCTATAGAAGAAAACCAGAAACCCAAAAGCAAAAAATAAATGCAAGCAAATCATCAAACACATCAACTATGTACACAAACAAACATGTAAAACAAAAACCACAAACCCAAAAGCCAAACTGGGAAAACAGTAGCCAGCCAACCAAAAAGTTGAAAAGCAAAAATCTTCAAACGTTTATATTACATTATGAAATTAGCATTTGATTTATATTATACAAACAGAGTATTCAAACGTTCTGCACCTTTGGAGGACCACTTTCGCCCTCTTGCCTCACTGAGTTCTCGTTAAATGTTGGAGGGCCTGCTTGCTAAATTGTATTGCAAATCCATTGGAATGTGTCATGTAGTTTGTTAAATACTAGAACTGATATGCCATGGAGCGACTTAGAAATTTGCTGGTATATATCATGGAGCAACTCGCAAATCTGGTGGTATAAGCC
Organism: Alnus rubra; assembly: GCA_028654335.1. Taxonomy (NCBI): domain Eukaryota; kingdom Viridiplantae; phylum Streptophyta; class Magnoliopsida; order Fagales; family Betulaceae; genus Alnus; species Alnus rubra. The sequence goes on from JAJPGS010001302.1 coordinate 2,469,575, forward strand.
GTGCAATTCCCTTATGGACTTGAATGCACATGGACTTATAATGATCCACCACCAAATGGTAGGAAGGAGGATCGATAGCAATATACCACAAGCCACGACACCCAAAATCTGACAAACAATTTTAGTGATAACGAGGTATCTCGTGTTTGGAATTTGTTGGATTATCTCTAGCAAATATTTGGCGTAAACTTGTGCAACCAGCACTAGAATGAAAGATGACATGATTGTACCACGTGTGTCGAATGCAGAAGCGGCATGTGCATCTCCATACTTCACTTGGATGAGACCAATAAGCACTTGAATGAGATACTAGACTTCGGCTAGAAAATTGGTGAAAAAATCATGGCCAATTCGTCCTTGCTCACTTGGATAACAAAAAATTGAAAATGAAAAGTTTTAGTAGCTTCTCTCTTGAATTTCACCATTTTCATCTATAAAATATTAATAATCTTGGTTTATTTAAAGAGCAATATAAGAAACATATATAATTATATATTGGTAGGCCGGTTATCAATTTTCTCTCATTATATACATTAATGTATGTCACAATATTGAAATTTATTTGCGCTTTTATTTATTTATTTATTTGAAAAAACTTTACTTATAACCTCTGATCTTTCATCACTTTTGCAATTAAGTACTCAAACTTTAAAAAAGTTTCAATTTAGGGTATCTGTTTTTCAATTTCAATCATTCGTTAGAATTTTCTGTTTAATCTTGTTAAAATTCTCAAAATATCCATCATTTTTTTTAGGAAAAGAAAAAATTGCAAGAATTTAGGTGTTGGTTAGAATTTAACGGAATTTACAAAAATACCTATGCCTGAATCTTTGAAAATATTTATAATTTTTTTTTTTTAAAAAAAAAAAACATAGGGGCGTTATGAAAATTTTGATAGGATTTAAATGAAAATTCTAATAAAGGGTTGAAATTGAAACAAATTGAAATATTGATACTCTAAATTAACATTTTTAAAAGTTTGAATGCTTAATTACAAAAGTGATAAAAAAATCAAGGGTTATAAGTAAAATTTTTCCAAATTTTTTATTTATTAATATATTGTGTTCTTTAGGGCCAAAATAAAGGGTTGTTGAAATTTTTGGTGCCTCAAGAGTCAAGTGTATGAACATAAAAACTTGATAGGATATAAGTTAAGCAATTCAAAACAAAACATGAAATTGTATCTAAAAATAAATAAAATAAAATTACAATAATTATATTTTGTAAAAAAATTGCAAAATATATATATGGATTAGGGAGGGGGTCTTTGGCTGTTGAAAGAAGGCACCAATTTCGTGCCGCCGTTTCCCTCCCAAGTGGACTAGATTGAAGTCAGCCATGCCTTTACTTCTTTGACCGTGCGGGAGTTCGTAACTTGCAGGGGGTTATTGCGAAGATAATGATGACCATGAATTGCCACATCGTCATTTTTTCATTTTTATAACATTAGGGGCATTGGAGTAACTTCGCAATTGAATTAAACGCGTGAATTGTCTACAGATGGGTTTCATTGTGGGACATAATCAGAAAAAATTCTCTGGTATAAATTGCCATATGAGACCGATCCTAACTTGATCTTGTTGCCTCTCAAGTTGAGAGAAGACCCCATTTGATATATAAGATATGTGTGTGTATATATACAAGCCTATATGGCTTCATTTTTTTAGAGGTTCAAGAAACAAAGGTACAGAGGTTATGGAGCAAGCACAAAATGATGTTTGTCGAGACATCTTTGATCCTGACCGTGTTCGGGTTCCAGAACTTAATCCGATTAATAATCGGGTCAGGTTTGTGTTGAACTCGAATATGTAATCGGGTCAGTCGGATCGACATGAACTTGACCCGCTGACTCGAATTACCAAGCCTAATGCTGCCACAATTTTAGCCCTCTTAATGGGAGTAATGCCAATCGCTTGTAGTGCTTCTAATTTAATTTTGAGAGGCAATTTTTTTTTTTTTTTTTTTTTTTTGACAAATTTGAATATCACGTCCAATAACCCTAGACAAATGTGATTTACTTTTGAAATATGCCCAGCAAAAAGTTTTTCATAAAGTTGACATTTCTTTTTGTCCGACATATTAATTTATTATAAATTTAATATAGTAACGTCACAAACCTAGTTGCATCATTCTTTGACGGTTTTCCTGTTGTCAAACAACACGGTGTCCGAAAACGGTTGGGGATGCTTTGGTTGGGTAATTAGTATTTGCTATTTCTCTCTCCTCCAAGGGACGGTTAATCATGAGCAGAAATTGATGACTTTTAGCAAATTGGATCTTTTTGCTAAAACCCTCACATCTGCTGTCTCCCACTGTGGATGACATTAGCTCTCTTTTTTTTTTTTCTTTTTTTTTTCTTTTTTTTTTCTTTTTTTTATATTAGCTCTCTTGTTTATATGAAGTAATATGGCCCACGGTGCTTTCAAACTAAGCAGAATACTATCTGTGGGAGAACACCAACACTAGTTAGGCATTGAAATAAAAACTCCGTTTCTACTGAATCGTAAGCTTTCATGAGATCCATGTTACAAGTACATTTTGTTTGACCTTTCTCCTTATGATAATTGGACATAAATTTTTTATAAACTGGTTTGAAAGATAATTTACATTAAACTTTATGGGAGTCTGCCTGCCAAGGGAGTCTTGTGTTCTCAACAATTTTTTTTTTCATAAAACTTACAAATAAAAAGATAATTTTTTTTAATTCCTCTGCATTATGTTTTAGAAACACAGTTAAAAAAGTAATTATCTTTTTATTTGTATGTTTTATGAAAAACTTTTTGTTGGGCATATTTCAGAAGTAAATCACATTTGTTTAGGGTTATTGGACGTGATATTCAAATTTGTCGCTCAAAATTAAGTTAGAACACTACAACAAATTGAAGTTTTTTTAAGGGAGATCATAAGAATAATGAACGATTAGCTAATCGCACCGACGTTGGAAGAAATGTGAAAAGATGCCGATTAATTAAGAACTTTCCTTTCTAGTCCTTTGTCACCCGCTTAACGGCCTGTCGTTTTTGTAATACCCACGCCACGAGGTAAAGCGGGGACTATAAAACCTAATCTCTCTATATAAAGATCTAATCCTCTCAAAGCTTTTCTTCATCTTCATCTTCTCTTAATATCTTTCTTTCTTACAAAAATATACACATATATAAACTTTTAACTACGACCAGTCATTATTAATAGGTCGTCCCATGTAATTGCTTTGTCGAGAAAATTATCAGCTACGAAACTGATGCCATCAGTTAGGAATTGTCTCACATACCGTAAGAACCTAATTAATTAGCGGATCACTCATGTGGATCTTTTTATTTTTTATTTTTAAAGGACAGTACTCAAGTGGTTCTTGTCCAAAGGAGGTAGACACCGGCAGTCAATATAAGCCTAACGGTCAAATATTGCTATAAGCCTATCGGTCAAATATTGCAATAAATCGACGCCTTCTTTTGATCAATTACTTGCTTCTTTTTTCTTTTTTCTTTTTTTAACAGAAAACTTCTCATCTTTCATTGATAAACCAAAATAATTTGATCCAAAACAAAGGATATAGGGACCACATTGTTGCAGACCACGTGCAACAAATTCTCCTAACAAGGTATATATAATTAATTAATTAATTAATTAATTAATTGCATTTGTTAACCAAAAAAAAGTCAAATATTGTAAGAGATCATTATCGAACCAGCATGAGAGAAAATAAAAAAGTTCAAATTAATTCTCATTTTCCCTGTTGCAAAGAAGGCAATTAACGATGTACAATTTACCCTTAATTAACCGCAAGCCATTTTTGTCTTCATTTTAATGACCTCAATGTATCAGTAAGTTGCATTGTTGGGTTTTTAAACATCGGCCAATTCAGCGTCAAAACTTATACTGTTTTATTCAAGAAAATAAAATAGCTAAATGAGAAGAATATTACAAAATATTAATCAATGAAGAAAATAGTTGAATAAGCAAAATATTAATCGAGAAAGGAAATAGCTGAATAAAGATAGTATTGCAGAATATTTAATCAAGAAATGAAAGAGCTGTGATTTGAAAAATATTCTGCATTAGATTTTCTTTCTAAATTTCTAGTTTTTTCTTCAAGATGTCCGGACAGCCAAATTAAAGCCGTGTCTGAACACGAGTCACAGAAAGTTTCTGTTATGCAAGATGCTCGAACACCTTAGTAGACGCAACTTCTAGAAAATATTTTTCATGCAAGTGTTTGGACACTAGATTTGCCTGTCCAAACACGCTTCATAGAAAGTTTTCTTTCAAATATATGTTTGGACATTCGATGAGCATGTCCAGACACTAGAAGGAGTTTTAACATTCCTCTTTATTATAATTGTGGTGGGGAGAGAGGGAAGAATGAGATCATAGGAGTAATAACATATTTCCAACCATTTTTCCTAAAATCAAATTATGTAAGGAATAAATTGAACATTGCTAGAAAGAAAGATCCATTTTTAAAGTATGGAGAATAATTAAAAAAATTGTCTTTTTATTTGTAAGTTTTGTGAAAAACTTTTTGTTGGGCATATTTCAAAAGTAAATCACATTTGTCTACGGTTATTGGACGAGATATTCAAATTTAGGTGTTGGTCAGAATTTAACGGAATTTACAAAAATACCTTTACCGAATCTTTGAAAATATTTATAATTTTTATTTTTATTTTTTTAAAAAAAAAACATAGGAGCTTTTTGAAAATTTTGAACACTTAATTGCAAAAGTGATGAAAAATCAAGGGTTATAAGTAAAATTTTTCCTAATTTTTTTTTTATTAATATATTGTGTTCTTTATGGGCCAAAATAAAGGGTTGTTGAAATTTTTGGTGCCTCAAGAGTCAAGTGTATGAACATAAAAACTTGATAGGATATAAGTTAAGGAATTCAAAACAAAACATGAAATATTACAAAATATACAATAATTAATTTTTAATTTTCCTAGACTTAATTGATTTCCGGTAAACGGTGAAAAAACTCTTTTATATTAAACACAGAAGAAGAGTATATACAAAAATGCATGTTTATTTTGTGTGGTCAGTAAATGACTATATATTCAGTTAACGTTAAATCAATATTCAGGGCATACAATACATAATACAACGGAGGACTGGGATTTATAGGAGTGGGTTGCTTTCAAGCGTATATATAGTAGATTAATATTCCCGTCCATATATATTTTCATAATTCAAATTGGTTTGGGAAGCAATCTATTATTTCATGGGTTGACAACATAAGAAATTATGGGAATCTGATATATTTAAACAAAAAAAAATATGAAAAATAAGAAGGATGAACCATTTGAAATATCAATCCCAGCTTCATGTAAGGACTTTAGTGACCCAAAATGATATAACACAAATATTTTTATAAACTGGTAATTATTGGGTTTAAAAGGTTGGTAAGCTTAATAAATTACCTAATCCAAACTTTATGTGGGTTGAGTGTTGAAATTTGGGTGTTTTTCAACCCACTTTGTGGGGCTAATGTTCTTTTGTTCTGAGAAGCAACAAGACGGAGGAGAAGAAGAAGAAGACAAAAAGAAGTCTTTACAGTGTTCCCGTTTTCAATTAGCAGACAAAACGCGTCTTTACATTGTTCCCGTTTTGCGTCAGTCAAATCTTTAATTATACCGTATACCTCCAAATAATCTTTAATTAAAAAAAGTTGATTATTTGGCTAAAATTTGGTAAAAATTTAGAGAGTTTGATACTAAAATGCTCTTAAGCAAACGTTTGCTTCACACGTGTGAAGAAGATTTTCTTCATGGGACTGCATTGCCTTCTTTTTCATCCAAAAATTCTTCCATTCTCTTTCTCATATATATCTACCAGCCACCACTACTCCAAATATCACGCCCAACAAGACCTACCTAGTCCCTTGATCTCAAGCCTGTTGCGTGTAAAGCCTTAATCACTAAGAAACGACGCTCCGTTTTGAAAAAATGCTGATTAGTTCTCAGCCTCTCATTTTTTTACAGCACGGTGCTGTAAATCACCAAATAGACTAATAAGTCAGATCTCTTTCCCTTTCCCCCTTCTCTGGAAGGCTGATAAAAAATTCAGCCATTTTCCAAGATGGCGGTCCTATTTTTTTACATTTTACCCTGACATGGAAAAAAATTAGCAGCTTATCTCTATATATATACTAATAATGGATATACCCATCTAATCTCTCTCTCAAATCATTGCGAAAATACTTCACAGAGAAAACAATGGAGCAGACCTTCATCATGATCAAGCCCGATGGCGTTCAGAGGGGCCTGGTGCGTGGGCTTTTTCTATTTTCCTTGAAAGCGTAATTTTTTATTTTTTTTACTGTGTATGGATCTTGTGTTAGGCTGAATCGAAAATGTAGGAAAAGAAAGGACAGTTTTGGGTTTTTTTCCTATTTTTCTGGGACCACAACTTGCAAGTTATCGATTGAATCTGAATTGGGTTTGTGGGTCTTCGTTTGTCATGCGAGATAGTGTTTATAGATCTATGTGTTTGTCTGATGAGAAAGGGGAGGAAAATGACAGAAAACGTAATCGGATTAGTCCATCATACAACTAGTTTTGCTTAATTAAGTTGGGAACTTTTATCTGCTGGAAACCAAGATTGCAAATTATTATTTGAATGTTTATATTTCATTTGCAGCGTGCAATTGCTTGTAACAGCGACAGGGTTCAATTTTCTAAAGCATTTAATCTGTGTTTCAGGTTGGTGAGATCATTAGCAGATTTGAGAAGAACGGCTTCTATTTGAAAGGTAATTTCTTTTTAACAGTCGATCCTATAACATGAGCTGCGATAGTTATGGGTTGGCTGCAACATGTGCTTGTCAGCTTTATGTGTAATGGTTTCCAATATATGATTTGTTAAGGAAATATTATACCCCAATTTTAATTTGAAATGAAAGCTATATCATGTACAGCCTAGTCCTAGAAAGTTAAATCATAAATACTCATGTTTCTGGATGAATTTTCATCGGAATTTCCAAATTTTCAGTCTTCTTCTCAAGCAAAGGGAAAACTAAAACATAAAAAATCAGTTTCTCAACGAGTATAGACTCTCCATTATGATTAGGTAAAAATAAATTTTGCTCGACATTATGACCTACTCTGACTGAGTATGACTTAAAACTAGCTAGTGAATATTAGAAACCTTTCTTGGTCTGTATTGAGTATGTGTGACTTGTGTTTAGGTTTGAAGCTCATAACTGTGGACCGTTCTTTTGTTGAGAAGTACTACGCCGACCACTCTGCAAAGCCCTTTTTCAGTGGGTTGGTTGAGTACATTATATCTGGTCCTGTTGTTGCTATGGTTTGGGAGGGTAAGAATGTTGTGACAACTGGTCGAAAGATTATTGGAGCCACAAACCCCTCGGACTCTTCCCCTGGAACCATTCGTGGTGATTTTGCAGTTGAAATTGGCAGGTAACATAATTTTTCCTCTTACTGATTGACATTGTAGAATACCAGGGTTGGTTTCTTTTGCTTCTTGTATTCGGCAATCTTGGTACCATAATCTCTTTGTAATTTTGTTGCAAGTTATAGTCATATCACGTGTTTTTTTGCGTTTATCAATTGGTTTGGTTCGGGGAACAGGTTTTCTCAGCATGGGTATCATATCATGTAAAATGCTAGTATCAGCATATGTAAATCTTCTGGAGGAATTGTTTGAAGCTATGAAATTGATTGTAACCTTGGATTAGCGATACATGAGATTCGAAAATATCTGATGCTGAAGTTAACTTTTTGCAGGAATGTCATTCACGGAAGTGATTCAGTTGAGAGTGCAGGGAAAGAAATTGCACTGTGGTTCCCTGAAGCGCCTGTTAGCTGGGAGAGCAGCCTTCACCCTTGGATCTATGAGTAAATGCGTGATTGAGTTGTTTGATGCCTAGCATTCTCGCTCTGCTATTGTTATGACACAGTGACACTAGGATTAGCTTGTTATGTCTGTTAGCTTGAAACTTTAGACCTGCTTATTTTATGTAATGACGCTTATTCAAGTTTAAGCTATTTTAGTTATTTGAACGTGGGTTTTGCTGTTATTGATATCGCTAGGAAATCCCTTTCGAACAAACAAACTTCAGTGTCAACCGGTTGAATTATATCTATCTCGAAAGGAAGCTTTTATGTTTGTGCAATATGAAACCAATTGGATGAATTAACAAAATTTTAATGTTTGCGGGACAGTTTTTATGTTAATAATTTGAACAGAAATGCGAGTCCATAAGAAGCTTGAGCTATTCACCACTCTAGTTTTCATGCCCCAACCTCCAACCATGACCAAAGCACTTCAGCCTCCTGAAATTTGAAGGTTATTCCTGGTGGTTTAGACTGAAATAGAAGTAGGCTACGTATTGCCTCGAAAAAAAATGCTTAGATTTCTTTCTTCTTTTGAAAATCTTCGGGAGGAAATGCTTGAAACAATGAAATTAATTGTAACCTCGGATTTTTATTTTTAGTTTTTGCAACCTTGGATCAGTGATACATGAGATTCAAAAATATCTGATGCTGAAGTTGCTTTTTGCAGGAATGTCATTCACGCAAGTGAATCAGTTGAGACTGCAAGCGAAGAAATTGCACCTTGGTACCCTTTTAACTGGGAGAGCAGCGTTGACACTTGGATCTATAAGATTAAACGGCACTGAGTTGTTTGATACCCACCATCCTCGCTCCGCGATTGCTATAACTAGTTTTGATTGGGTTGTTTGATCTAGTCTTGAAGCTTTGGCTTGGCGCTTTTCAATTTTTATGTAATGACGCCTATTAAATAAATTCAGTGTCAAACTCTATACTTAAGTTCCCTTTGAAATGACTTTAGATCTGCTTATTTAATGGAAGTAGCGTCTTGCTTTGGCTTGATAAATGGCATCCTGCAGAGTTCCTGCTTTATAGATTTGGATAACGAATTGTATATGATTCTGGCATTCCTCTTAATGCCAAACTTGCTACTATTATGACAGATGGTAAGTGGTCTTGGGGCTCAGTTCGGCCTGATGATCTTGTGGTAATTCAAAGTCAGCTTTCTGATGTTGTAATGGGAGATGCAGATGTGGCTGTTTGGAAATCAAGAAATGGAACTTACTCGTGCTGATACATGGGGTAAGTTGCTAGAAAGTCTTCGGTTGTCAAATGGTGAAAGTTGGTTTGGTATCCCTTGGCTATACACCTAAACATTCCTTCATCCTTTGGTTAACTTTTCGGGATGCTTTGGTGACTAAACAAAAGATGTTGCAGGGGCTATGCAGGGAAAAGTCTCTGCCTTTCTTGAAATGGCAACCAGGAGTAAAGAACACCTTTTCACATTTCCCCAGGTATCATCATCATATATCATAGAACAATGAAGCATAAAAAATCTAAGCTATACCTATTCGAGCATCTTCTACATAACAAAACCCATTGATGAAATACACCTTCTCCACCACAATTTTATACAGCATAAAGTACAATCACAAATCAGACTTTAATAAAATGTGTTGTATCTCTTTATGTATTCACCAACTATAACCTCATCATAATTATACAATTCAATGGTTACTCAGAACTAATTATTTCTTTAGCAACTTACCAATATGCTCGACTGATCCTAAATGCTTTAAAACTTTTCGCTTAGTCAAACATCGAATTTCAAATCCCCAAAATCAATATTGACAACCAAAGATTATAACAAAACAAGCTCCCAACCACAATAGTCACCAACATCAAACTCATGTCAGCAGTTAGGAATTTAATAAACTTACCCACTCTTAGTCAGTAAACTACATATCAACAAATCATACATTAACTAGTTAACTTCCAAAATCATAACTAAACACACATCCAATCAAACCAAAGATCAATTGCCTATGTACAGTCCTTTATAGCCAAATCATAGTTTTGTATACTCAAAATCTTTTCATATGACTCAATTTCCTCAATCAGAATCTAAATAAACTTCATAATCCAACGGCAACATCCTCAGAAACTTTCAATCCAAAATTTTAAATTTCTTAATCACAATCCGGTCTACCAAAAGGTAACACCACTCCACTTTAATTCTTAAAAACGTTTCTTACCTTCTTTGGTCCACTCGACCGCATCAATGAGACCTACTATACTGAAAAATCATTCTACTATAGTACCAGCAAGACCTAAAAAATTTCTAACCTTCATTACACTAGTTGACATTGTGTAAAAAACCAAAAAATTTATGAAAATCTATAGAAATTCGATCCATACCTTAAAAAGGCGATTTGATTGAGTTAAGATCCGGCATTTCCTAAAACTTGACATACAACTCCCTCCATTATTTCATCCCCAAATGTTATCTATGCCTTTCTAAATTATACTAATATCATCACCAAATTAATATGATACTTTATTCATCTAATTCATAAATATAGCTAAAAAGTCAAAATCAATCCAAACATATTCAATGGAATTTGATTTGTACATAACTCCTTTCCATCAATGCCTATAGTACTAGGTATAGACACCAAATCCATTCAATCATTAAAAGAGATAAAATACTTACCTATGAAGTTCAAAATCGCAAGCCGCTTGTTACATGGTAAGGCCACCGTTTTTGCTTTAGATATCCCAGGATCATTTTAATGCTTGGAGCAACTTTTCCACAAGACGGTGGCTAGAGTGTTTTGACCTAGATAATAAAGAGATGCTTGCAAGGACACGAGAAAAGATGAACTGCAAAACTCTTCAATTTCCACACTTGTTTGGAGAGGATATAGGCCATAAAAAAAAATGTTCATTTCCTGCAGTGTAATGTACTCTATCTCCATTACGCCATCCTATTATCACTATCAACCAAATCCAAACAATCCTCTAAATAACAACATCATCTATAGAAGGCAAAAACAGGAATTTTACATCATATCAATGAATCACTACAAATTTGCCACCATGGACAACCCGGCTTCCAGTCTTAAACAAATTTAGCATCACAACAGAATTTTGATAAGATTCACTCATAAATTGAAAACTTATTACCTTAGTTGAGATCCATATTGTCTCTTTATTGTAAAAGTCTGTTGAATCACTCAATGTCACTTGACACCATAATTGTCAATGGGTAAATTGTGTAAATCTCCATATTTGCCTCAATTTTGGTGATTAATTAACATTCTAGGTTATCATCAATCCCATTGGTATACTAATGAAACTATGTATCCTCAAACGGAGATCCATCCTAATAAAGGAGATTCAAGTCTATTATATCTCAAACTCTCAACATTTTCTGTCTCTAATTTATATACACTATGGAACTTCCAGCAATTTAATTGATCTCAATACACCAAGTCCCCAATATATATCTTTCCTAATTCTCCAAAATTTATCGAGTGCGCATTAACCCTTTAGTATTCACCACAAAAATTTGCTTCCACTGTGTGATATCAAAGGGTCAAATTCTATTTCCTATATCCATACACTTTATCAATAGATCACCAGTTTCTAAAGATATTATGCACCAAAAGTCTGCAATTAAATATATATACTTCTAGAAAGTGAAAATATCATTCTTGACTATAACTCAAAATTTTGACACTAGATGCCAATGCATCCTAGACAAGTTGGCCTATAACTGGTGTAATCTAAAACAATTGCTACTCCTCAAAAAAGATCGTGCAATTTAACACTTAGGCAAACAGATCTTGAAACCTATCTCATCTTGATACTGATCATAACCTATACCTGGTATTAGTTCCAACTTATAGCTTAGATCCTAGAGACCTCAACTTTAACAAGATCAATTCTTTGGTTCATAAGGTTGATCTACTCTGATGCAAGATCATACACGCTCCTCAGATCCCTATAGAAGTTAGACTCTAAAAAGATCCACTCCTATAGTCCATAGAGCAAACTGCTCTGATACCATGTTATCACGCCTCCGTTTTGGGGTATAAGGGAACGCGAACTTGAGCCTAAAAATACATTTACATAAATTAGTAGTTCTTTGCAATGCTATAAATTCCAAAAGGGAAACATACTATACAATACAAAGGTTATATCAGTCCCCCAACGTTCTATTGCCCTTAGCAAGGTCTATGCCATTACCAAAAAAATGACCCCGGCTTACTACATACTAAAAAGGTTGTAAGGGTAAGGGATGAGTTCGACAACTCAGTAATTAACACAACAAAGCATATGGGAGTATAAAAATCACAGATTGGTATTTTAGAATTTACAGTTTATAGATAGAAATATTAGAACAAATAAGAATTACGTGTATGCATTCTTCATTCATAGCGTGTAAGTTTTATCCACCATTGGCCCACTTCTGCATTTTTACCATAAGTGGTGCACGTTAGGCTCATCCAAATGGCTGATCCCGAATGACCCATAGGCTCATCCTATCGTCACAGGAGAGAGCTCCCGGGTTAGGAAGCTCCTTAGGTGAGGACCCCCCGGCCAATAGCCTACACTTTTGGTGTAGTTGACCTGCTACCCATCATCATCATAAGATCCGGATCATATAATTATGGTGCCGTGGGATTAAACTTTATGTGATGCACATAAAACATACATTCATGTAAGTGAATCATAGTTTCATCTTGTTCATATGATGCACATGTAGCATATACATATTTTAAGAATCATAATCTCATAATCATCTTCATTCATATGGTGCACATGTACGAATATTTATATCATAGTCTTCTCATTCATTCATGTGGTTCACAGGTAACATATTCAATATTTCATACTTGAAAGCTATCATATAATCATATGGAGGTTCAATAGCATTTTATAAAAGTATTCATTATAACTGAAGAAAAAGAGCAAGTAATATTAAAGTGAAAGACTCTTTTGAAAATTCCTTACGTTTTTCTTTTGAAAAGGTTTTACTTAAAATTTCGCGGGGTTTTAAGGTTGTGTTCCCTTACCTGGCGATCCTGAGTGGATTCTTAGTTACTTCTACATAAATTAGATCATAAAAGTACATCTAGAGAATATTCGAAAGATCATAAGAATTTTTTTTTTGATAAGTAATGATAGTTTTATTGAAAGCGTAAGACGCCCCTACGTACACTAGAAGTATACAACAGGAAACACCTAACTAGAAATCGAAAAAGAAGCAAGAAATTCAGCAAAGCCGATAGATAAAGGGTACAAATAAGACAATATCATAAGAATTCATTCTATCAATATCAAAATTTCAGCAACTAGGCAATTTTAATATAAAACATATTTCTACTTAATAATAATTTAATTGTTTCAAGAGAACAACAACATCCTTTTTAAATCTTATAGTTAAATCGGAAACAATATGCAAGTCAACCGATCTCAGATTTCAATTTGGCCAATAAATGTGGTTCATAATCATTCCAACAGTAAAATTCTTAGTCTACCTTACCTTTCCTTCAAGTGAAATCCGGCCACCCAAAATTCCTTTTAAAATTTCATGTATGTGTGTAAGTTTTCAGAATATACATGGTATTACAGTAAGAGGTAGTATCACAGTCCAATACATGCAGAAAATTTCCATCCAAAATTCTTCTTGCAGCTTTCAATAAACTAGCCTAATGTTTTCTCCAGTATTATGTGCAAAAGCAAATACCAACCAAACTTTAAAAATTTAATTTCAAACAGAAGCAAAGGAGCGAACTCAATGCTGTGTATAATACCCCTAAAAGCCTAAAGTGCAACCATAATCAAACTAATATATAATAAGGATTTCATTATCTGTGACCTCTTCTTTTGGTAAAAGAATAAATTGCTCGATGTCTTGACAACACATTAGTTCACTAGTCAACTAAACTACAACCCAAAATTAAAAATACCAACTGGCCATCAATGACTATATATCTAAAATACCCGCCATTTGATCATCAAAATAACCCATAAATTTCCTCATGAGATCAACCAAAAATAAAATCCACATAAATCAATACTCCTGTGGCTACAATTTGGAAAACCCAAGGAAACCAATCCAACATCTGTTTGGCTTATCAATCAGAAAATTAAACTCGTGCTATTATTCCAGAAATCATCAAACTAGCCCAAATCCAAATTTTTAAATCTTCAAAAATAACACCCGAAAGTCTACCCATTCAGTTTTCAAGAGAATTTCTCAAAAATTTCTCAAAGACCCATCTGTTCTAACAACCCACAAATTGAAATATTGAAATCTAAGGGTTTGATTCTACCGAAAACTCTTCTAATTAATAACCTAACCTAAGAAAAGATCAAAACCTATAAATTTTTCACTTACCAAAGGGTGGATTTTTCTCTGTTTTAGGAACCAAAAATCGCCAGAATCCCTTCTCCGGTGATGTTGCCGGCGCAGGACCGTGCCTACCGGCCCAGCATTGCCGTCTGCCCAGTCCGGTGGCTAGCCCACCGGCTGGGTCTCTTCTCTTCCCCACACTCTCTCCCTGCTTCTCCCTCTCCCTTTTCTCTCTTAAACAGTTTTGGCAAGGGATAGAAAGAAAAAAATGCAGAGAAGGAAGAAGAAAAGGAAGGAAAAGAAGAAGAGAAAAAAAAAATATGAGTATGTTGCCCCTGGTAGCCGTGTGCGCGTGATGAAAGGGGAAAACCAACAAGAGTTAAAATGTAAAAAAAAAAAAAAAACGTTCAGAAGAATACCTCTTGGCTTGCAAATTTTCAGGAACGAGCTGAGTTATTTTTTGTGAACGATGTTTAAATAGAGGGAGAAGAAAGCTATCGTGGCTTAAAGGCTCAGGCATGGAACCCACGTGTAGTTGCTTGGACTGAAACGTGGCGAGGGGTAGCAAATGGTTTTCGTAAAGTGTCGATGTTTTCAGGACATTCTGCAACGTGTAAAATAAAATAAAAAATAAATAAACAATCTGTCGCAAGGGAGCTGAAAGGTGGAAGGCATGCATGTGGCTAAAAAAATTGTTTTCTAAATAAAACGACACTGTTCGAGGAAATAATAACTCTCCTTTTTTTATATAAAATATGCCAAAATTCATATAAACATAAAAATTTACCCAACTAAAAGAAATATTTTAAATAATAATTCTAAAAAGACAAAAAAAAATTCTAAATTTTTTTGGGGTGTCATTTCCCTCCTTATAAAAATTTCGTCCTCGAAATTTGTCTAACTAATCTCACAGTATATTCTTATAAAAACACGACTATCATATATTTTCGTAGTTATAGATCTAAACAGTTGTACCTGATGCTCTAGTTTCCCTTCATTGGTGTCACCTTTTAAAATATACTGTCATTTTCTGTGAATTCTAGATCTCTGCGACGTGTATCTGTATAACTTTTATGTCAATCTCGAGCCGCTATAATTCTATTTTTAGCCTTAAAGTCATAACTAGTCTTTGCCCTATATGCTAACTCGTATTTCACTCAGTCAAAATCTACATTATCCTCATAAGTCACTTTGTCAACTACAACCTTACGGGCATCACTTGTGTTTCTCCTTATCTATCTTAAGTCTAAATCAATTCATCGATCTTCCCTCCATAGTTCAAGATCCATTGGTAAAACTTATGACTTAGGGTAAATCATACAAATTCATACAAATTCCCTTATACCACCACATACTCTAGCTTACTTTTAACACCTCAAACTTTTTAAATAATGTAGAAACTTATCTCAAAAAAAAAAAAAACTTTTAAGCACGAAATTTATTCCTCAAGCAGCCTCAATATCATTTGATTGTATCACTTGAAGGACTATGGAAAGTAACTTTCCGTTCTATATGCGAACCGATTATTCTATATAAATTCCACTTATCATTTATTTTATCAACTCTTAGCATTACAAACGAGTACTCTAAATGTCCTAAATTGTGGTCTTCATAACATCGAAACCCTTGTGTGGCTTTCTTAATGTCTCGAATGTAAACCTTTTGACCTATCCTCATATGGTATCGTGACTTATATCTCAATTAAACATAAGTATCATAATTCCCAAATGATACATCACCTACATTTTCAATCCAATTTAACTATGCTTTTACGATTTAGCCTGTCTCCATATCTACTTGTCATTTAGATTCATTAGCTCCTCACCTTTATCCCTGGTCGCCAATACTCATGATCATAATATGAAATCGGAAACATATTATAACTCCATTACTTTCCATAGATAACACAACTACTATACATTATCATATCTCATGTCCTAAGAACTCTTCTCTAATACATGTGATTCTTCAAACGTCATTCTTTAACACACAAAATTGAAGATTCAATCTCCTTACTTCAACAGTCATTTATGCTAAACATCATCTTTAAATTCCAATACTTGCTTACCTGAGTTGTATCCGCCATAATTACGGGATTTCCTATTAAGTATACCTCTCACAACATTAGCTTTTCTAGAGTAATAATTAATCATAATCAAATCAAATCATCCAAACGACCTTTTAACTCTTTAAGAATAAATGAATACTTATGTAGTATTTGTAGGGCACATAAAGAACAAATTTCATTTCCCCAGGTAACTTCATCATATATCATAGAACAATGAGGCATAAAAAATCTAAGCTATACCTATTTGAACAACTTTTACATAACAAAACCCATTGATGAAATACACCTTCTCCACCAAAATTTTATGCAGCATAAAGTACAATCATAAATCAGACTTTAATAAAATGTGTTGTATCTCTTTATGTATTCACCAACTATAACCCCATCAAAAGTATACAATTCAATGGTTGTTCAGAACTAATTATTTCTTTAGCAACTTACCAATATGCTTGACTGATGCTAAATGCTTTAAAACTTTTCACATAGTCAAACATCGAATTTCAAATCCCCAAAATCAATATTGACAACCAAAGATTATAACAAAACAAGCTCCCAACCATAATAGTCACCAATATCAAAATCATGTCAGCATTTAGGAATTTAATAAACTTACCCACTCTTAGTCAGTAAACCACATATCAACAAATCAAACCTTAACTGGTTAACTTCCAAAATCATAACACACATCCAATCAAACCAAAGATCAATTGCCTATGTACAGTCCTTTATAGCCAAATCATAATTTTGTAATCTTTTCATATGACTCAATTTCCTCAATCAGAATCTAAATAAACCTCATAATCTAACAACAACATCCTCAGAAACTTTCAATTCAAAATTTTAAATTTCTTAATCACAATCTGGTCTACCAAATGGTAACACCACTCCGCTTTAATTCTTAAAAACGTTTCTTACCTTCTTTGGTCCACTCGACCGCATCAATGAGACCTACTATACTGAAAAATCATTCTACTATAGTACCCAGCAAGACCTAAAAAATTTCTAACCTTCGTTACACTAGTTGACATTGCGTAAAAAACCACAAACATTTATGAAAATCTATTGAAATTCGATCCATACCTTAAAAAGGCGATTTGATTGAGTTAAGATCCTACATTTCCTAAAACTTGACATACAACTCCTTCCATTATTCCATCTCCAAATGTTATCTATGCCTTTCTAAATTATACTAATATCATCACCAAATTAATATGATACTTTATTCATCTAATTTTAAATATAGCTAAAAAGTCAAAATCAATCCAAACATATTCAATGGAATTTGATTCGTACATAACTCCTTTCCATCAATGCCTGTAGTACTAGGTATAGACACCAAATCCATTCAATCATTAAAAGAGATAAAATACTTACCTATGAAGTTCAAAATCGTAAGCTGCTTGTTACATGGTAAGGCTACCGTTTTTGCTTTAGATATCCCAGGATCATTTTAATGCTTGGAGCAACTTTTCCACAAGAGGGTGGCTAGAGTGTTTTGACCTAGATAATAAAGAGATGCTTGCAAGGACATAAGAAAAGATGAACTGCAAAACTCTTCAATTTCCACACTTTGTTTGGAGAGGATATAGACCATAAAAAAAAATTAAAAAAAAAATGTTCATTTCCTGCGGTGCAATGTACTCTATCTCCATTATGACATCCTATTATCACTATCATCCAAATCCAAACAATCCTTTAAATAACAACATCATCTACAGAAGGCAAAAACAGGAATTTTACATCATATCAATTGAAAACTTACTACCATAGTTGGGATCCATATTGTCCCTTTACTGTAAAAGTCTATAGAATCACTCAATGTAACTTGACACCATGATTGTCAATGGGTAAATTGTGTAAATCTCCATATTTGCCTCAATTTTGGTGATTAATTAGCATTCTAGGTTATCATCAATCCCTTTGGTATACTAATGAAACCATATATCCTCAAACGGAGATCCATCCTAATAAAGGAGATTCAAGTCTATTATATCTCAAACTCTCAACATTATTTTGTTTATGATTTATATACACTATGGAACTTCCAACAATTTAATTGATCTCAATACACTAAGTGCCCAATATATATCTTTCCTAATTCTCCAAAATTTATTGAGTGCACATTAACCTTTTAGTATTCACCTCAAAAATTTACTTTCATTGTGTGATATCAAAGGGTCAAATTCTATTTTCTATATCCATACACTTTATAAATAGATTACCAGTTTCTAAAGATATTATGCGCCAAAAGTCTGCAATAAAATATATATACTTCTAGAAAGTGAAAATATCATTCTTGACTATAACTCATAACTCAAAAATTTGACACTAGATGCCAATGCATCCTAGACAAGTTGGCCTATAACTGGTGCAATCTAAAACAATTGGTACTCATTGAAAAAGATTGTACGACTTAACACTTAGGCAAACAGACCTTGAAACGTATCTCATTTTGATACTGTGATATCAAAGGGCCAAGTGACTTACCACTCAGAAATCCCCTCCAATGCATTGAACCTCAAATTATTACTAGAAAGAAAACTCCAGTTCGGGAATTGGTCAAAAGGACTCTTGATAGAAATTAACTAGTAAGAAATTTCCAGTTTTAGTTCATCAATATATCCCTGCCTCATAAATTACTTTCCAACAAATTAACTTTTTAATAATGCATAACATTCATTTAAACAGGGAAAACATTGTTCTTACTATTAAATGCAATTATAACCATCAAATAAAGCTGTAGGCACCAAGAAAGAAAAAAAGCATCTAACCACTAGTAACAATATTTCTAGAGAAAATGTTATAAAATGAAAATACAAAAACAAAAAATAAGTAGACGGCCATTGGTTCTTCCATTCATTCAAAAGTTAAAAAGCTCATCACTCATTAACTTCACAGCTGCCTCTCCCATTTCATATAATCAGACATTTTAACAACTTGCTAACAGAAGCATTCTCTTACATCCAAACATCTATTTGTCAGCATTTGCAATATTTGATTTTTGATAATTAATAAACCAATCTTATTAAAAGCAAGAGGCACCCTTAAGTACACCGAAAATATACAAAATGAAACATCTGACTAATATGGAAGCTATGGAAGGGGGGAAGGGGGAGGGGGGTATTGGATAGAAAACGAAATGAGAAACAGGGGGAACTGAGAACAAGATAAGAAACAGACTATACCGGAAAATTATTGGCGAAGTACAACAAATTCTCCAGTGATATGAAACTGCCACCTCTGCTAGATAAAATTCCAAATCGACATGAAAGGTTAAAAAATGAAAGCAATAGTTAGCAACAAATGTGCTATGGAGATGATAGATGAAACACTATCTACCTAATATCTGTTGATGGATCTTTCCCTTGCCAACCCATATCTTTCCACTGCTCAGATATTAAACCACGGAGTTCCTCTTCAGGAAAAGCAGCATTCCATAAAGCCCTTAAAGCTTCCTAAAACAATGAGATGGCATATAAATATTAGAGCCTTCACAATTCAATACTTTGATGTACAGATGAGCCATGTGGATTTAACAAATTTGGGTGAATGTACAGATGAGACATATAAATTTAACAAACAAACAAACCATAAGGATATAAAAAAGAAAGAAACTAGGAAGTCACGCAAATTACACTCTTACATATTCAATCAATTTAATTGAAAATTGGATCTACTTCCAGAAAGTCGATGGAATATTCAGCAAGAGGGGGTACCTGATACCGTAGGGATGCAATCGAGCCAAGTCGGGCCGAGTTTTGAAATTCCGGGATTGGCTCGTTTATGAAGGCCCATATCGAGCCGAGCTCGAGCTCGAGCCGGGCTAAGAAATGCTTGTCTGAGCTTGGCTCGCTAGACACTTGGCGAGCTCGACTTGCTAGACACTTGGCCAAACTCGAGCTCGTTAAAAACAATTGCTCGAGTCGAGTCGAGTACTCGACAGGCTCGGCTCGACTCGAGCTCGTTTCATTTTACAATGTTTTATCCGAGCTCAATTCAAGACCGAGCTTGATTTAAAAGCCCATTCGAGCCTTATTTGGGTAGCTCATCCAATTAAGGCTTGTTGAGTAATGCTACATGTCATACCCATGTCCCTCTTGTGTCCTTCTAAAAATGAGGTGGCTTTTAAAATCACCATTAAGTTTGTGATTGATCAAAATTGAATTTTGATCACATGGTAATTTTAAAAGCCACCTCATTTTTAGAGGGACACAAGAGGGACATGGGTATGACGTTTAGAATTACTCAGGCTTGTTTAGGGGTTTTTTTTTTTTTTGTATTTCTTACAAGGTAATAAAAAAAAATTGTAAAACATAACTTAATTCACCAAATAATACATTTAAAATTTTGGCCAATTACAAGAAAATTGGAAAATTTAAAAATACTTGAATTACAATTAACGAAAAAAAAAAATTGAGGGTAGATTTTCAAGCAGACACAAAACTCAAAATTCTTTTTGTTCATGAACCAATCAACTTTGAATCTCCTACTAGATAAAGAACACTGGGCCACATCACATCCCGACAGTCCAACCGCCAACACAAGCTTAATAATAAAAAAGAAAAAACAGCCAACACAAGCAACAAAACTAGCTTCAATCGGAGCAACTGACCTTCCAGAACCACACTGCAAAGATCTAATGGGATCTAAAGGATTTTATAGAGACAAATTAAAGAAATAGGAGAAAAAGAGAAAGTAGAGATCACTTCGAAGGGATTGGGCCTCCAATGTTTGCTTCAAGCAAATATGGTTTTTCTTTTCATGTTCTTCCCACACAGCATCTACAGCTTTATATAGGGGAGAACAAGCTAATTGAGTTTAATGAGAACATTGTAATTTGTAGAAAACAATTAATGAAAGACATTGTATCTTGCAGAAATTAAACAATCAAAAGCATTGGGACTCATCCAAGGGGAAGGTTCGAGAAGTGAGAATCCTATCAAGATCAAAAATCAAAAGAATAAGCTAACGAAAAGGAAAAAAAAAATAGAGTATCTACTGAGAAAGAAACACAATCTACCATATCCACTTCACCTCAGTAGTTGCCGATGACACCCAAAAAGAGAAAATGAAACTTATTTACAAACAGGACCTAACACAACCTACTGGGGAGGAGGGAGGGGAGCGGATAGCTCCGCTCCCTCCATTATCATGCTCAAAAAAGTTCTTACTTGTAGAGGAAAAATCGCCAGAGGGGAGAGTCCAACGCTGTTTATATATCCCAATAGATAATATGTTAGTTATGAACTATATAACTATTTAGTATGTTAACTAATACACACACATATATTTTTAGCAATATATATATATATATATATAATATATATATATATATATATATGTGTGTGTGTGTGTGTGTGTGTGTACAAGATATATAAACGAGCTAACGAGTCGAGCAAGCGATCCGGTCGAACTTTAAACGAGCTAAGCTCGCGAGCCCCTATCGAGTTTTGTCGAGTATGTATTACTTATTAATTGAGCGGGTTTGTACAGTACCGAGCTCAAGTTCGGGTTGAGTTTAATCGAGCAGGTATTGAGCGAGTTGTCGGATTGACTGGTTTATTTACATCCCTGAAATGGTAAGGGGTTGAACTATCCTAGGCAACATCTATACGGCTCTGTAGCCTCTGCAAGCATTCCTCCTGACGGCACCAAAGTGAAAGAAATTACGTAGACTATCATGGAACAAAGGCTAATCACTATAAACCACAAGGTAAGTTTGAGAAGACAAGTTAGCAAGCTTTAAGGGTTAATATGTTACATTAATGATAGAGAAATAAGATGAAACCACCATCAATCACAAGAACTTTACCTGGGCAGGGGTTAAATCAAATGAGGGACGAGCATCACTCTCTCTTCTCTGTACACAAACACAAGAAAGGCCTCGACCAAGCCATGCTGCTGATCCTACCACAACTTCAGCTGTAACAAAATAAAACCGCCAACTAATGAAAATCAAATTTATAACTGTCCAGCCGCAAAGTTTTAGAATTGACCAGAGATCTAGAAATATCTTCTTCATTTTTTTTTTCAGCTGCAATACTTTAGGTAGTCTCAAGTATTACAAACAAAAAGGCACAGGAAAACCCAATACAGAAACTACCTTGGGGAGAAATCGCCGCCAGAGGAGGCGCGTGTGGCACACGCGCCACAGCCAGAAGACCCCAACAGCGGCCGTTCACCAATAGCCTCCGATCTCCACCATACACAGCAAAACTAACGGTTCGTGATCATCACGCGCGGCCCAAAGCCACAGGAAAACCCTATACAGAAACTGCCTTCCGGGAGAAATCGCCGCCAGAGGAGGCGCGTGTACCAGAAGACCCCCAACAGCGGCCGTTCACCAAAAGCCTCCGATCTCCACCATACACGGCAAAAAAAAACGGTTCGTGATCATCACGCGCGGCCCAAAACGGAAATCATCCAGGCTGATTTCCAGCTACATATCTTCTTCATACTCAGAGTCAATAAAGAAAGATCTCCAGCTACATATCAACAAAGAGAAACAAATTAGAAACCATCACTAATAAGCCGGACGCAAACGAATATCAAATCTATCATGGAAAACATAACTTGCACCTCGGACGCATATATCAAATTGACAAAAAGAAAAAGAACAAAAAAAAGTAGCAGTAGAAGAGCAAAGAATGAATGTTTGAGAGAGAAAGGTAGCTTTGACAGAAAATCTACCGTTGCCTTGATTATATCTTTTAGAACTTGAGAGATACATGAATCTGCAACAACGTTTTCTTAATACAAGTCAGAGACAGAAGCGGAAGAGAACAGAAAAATGAAAGGGTAAGAACAACAAAAACAGAGCGGCGCAGGCTACTTTTTGTTATGGAGGATTTACAGACTCTCTCGATTTTTGGTATGTGGGTTTCGATCGTGACTTTTCGATTTTTGTTATGTGCAATGGCAATGGCCCCACATAACTTTGTACGATTTTTGTTATGTGCGATCGTAAGGCTGTTACGTCACATGAATTTGTATGTACGATTTTTGTTATGTGCAATGGCAATGGTAATGACAATGGGTCCCACATAACTTTACATGCACGATTTTTGTTATGTGCAATGGCTGTGGCGTCACATAACTTCGTATGTACGATTTTTGCGATTTTTGTTATGTGCAATGGCTGTGGCGTCACATAACTTCGTATGTACGATTTTTGTTATGTGCAATGGCTATGGCGTGGCAATGGCAATGGCCCCACATAACTTTGTCGATTTTTGTTATGGTGTGTTTTTTGGATCCGGCCACTATGCGGTAATGCGGTTTTTTTGTGGGTTTCGTTCCACATAACTTTTGGATTTTTGTTATGGTGGGTTTTTTCACACTATAACTTTTGGATTTTGAGTTTTGTCGATTTTTGTTATGGTGGGTTTTTTCACACTATAACTTTGTGGATTTTTGATATGTAATAGGTCCTGTTTATTAAACACCTACCCCTTCACCTCTCCACCCCCTTTTCCCCCTGTCAGTACGGTAATCAGGAGACTGAAATAGTTGGCTTCTTGAAAGCATCCACATCAAGTTCTCTAAAATTTTCTCTAAATTTAACTCAAACAATCTACTTTTTTGATTTTATCTCTTACTTTTGAATAACTCCATACATCAAACTCTCTAATATTTCTCTACTTTCACTATATATTGTTTTTTATTAGTTTTGAAAATAACTACTTTAACTGTCTCTCAAGAACATCAAAACTCCCTCATTCGTCCATCATCGACCAAACCAAAACACCCAACAGGTTTGAGCTTCAAATAATCCCACCACAATCGGCTACCCACAAATCAAAGAACCTTAATTTCCAACCACTACAAACATCAACACAATACCACCAAAATTCCAAATTACACAATCAAATACTCATCCCATCGGCCATTAACAGAGAAGAAGAATTTATATTTTGAGATACCTTTTCAGAAAGTGGCGACGACGGGGTGGGTGAATAGGACGAGTTCAATTTGTCCCTCTCTAATCCACCTTGCGAAGCCTCCATTTTCACGGATCCAAACAGTCCACACAACACAAAGTTTTAATATTGCAATCAGTCTCTGCAACAACGATGATTTGTTCCAATTGCTGTGGCCACAGAGAGAGGTGGGCTCCGATGGATCTGAGCCAAAATCAAGAACCCTAGAAACCAAATTCTCATACAACCCACCACGAATTACAGTCCCAAAACCCTAAAACCCAAATCTTTCCCCTCCAAGAAACCCAAAACCCCAATATTAACGAAAATTCAAGCAAACCCAAACCCTAATTTCCCATACAAAACACGCCCAGAAGCCCAAATTACCCAAAAAGCAAGCAGATTTAGAGCGAAAATTTACCATTGCTATCGTACGGCTCGTAGTCCATAGCCAGTTTACCACCCACTACCCAGTCGCACAAAGAAATTGCCCAAAGACATGATGCGGAAGACGGAAGGCCGGAGGAAAAGTGAGACGCGGGAAGTGAAAAAGAAATAATATTTTAGTGAATAGCGTGAGCTCGATGGGCGTTAAATCTGGAGAAGGATTCTGACAAGAGGTATTTTGGTGAAGTGATAGAGAGCTTGATGCAGAGGACGTTTTGAGAAGTTTCACCAAAGTTTGGTGAAAAATTTGAACTACCGAGCTCGATGCGGATGCTCTGAGAAGCCAACTATTTTATTCTATTCCTATTTTACCCTCAACATTTCAATTTATTACCTTTTTTTTGTTTTTTATTAAAAAGTTGGGGGGAAAATTGGAATAGGCTGACGTGTTAGCTTTTGGAAGAAGTCCACATTTTATTCTATTCCTATTTTACCCCCAACTTTTCAGTTTATTCCCAACTTTTTTTGTTTTTCATATTGAAAAATTTGGGGTAAAATTGGAATAAAATAAAATGTTAGATTCTTTTTCAAACTTCTCTGCTATTGGTAAATTCTGTACCGACACAAACTGACGAAAAGAGGGGAGGGGAGGGGGAAGGGGTTTAGTGAACGGGGCCCGGACGCACGATTTCACTGTGACGCACGATTTTGTGGGTTTCAAACGCACGATTTTGCTGTGACGCACGATTTTGTGGGTTTCGGACGCACGATTTCGCTGTGACTTTGTGGGGCCCGGACGCACGACTTAGCACCGTAACAGTGCTGTTCTGTATTGTTTGTAAATAACAGCACTGTTCATGTACTTTTTTCCTTTTTTTAAAAAAAATATTTTTCACCACTAATTAACATCAAAACATTTTTACTTTTTTCACTTTTTTATATCACATCAATAATTTTTTATTACTATTCAAATAAAAAAATTCACTACTATACAAAACTTTTTCATTTTTTTATACAAATTCTTTTTATTTTATATCACATCATCACTTTTTACTTATTCCAAAACTAACAATCCACTACTCTGTTCTGTACATGCCTTTGTCAAACAAGCTCGTTACTTACTAGGTGGTCTACAGCGAAATTGTTACACGTGCGCAACAATTTCACTGTAGACCACATCATGTGTCTTGAGGGAGTGAAGTTGTTGTGCAGCTGAAGTTTTTTTATCATTTCCCACTTACTAAACATGGCTAATGATTTTTAGTAGGTCAAGACAGTGAGATGTGACAGCATCAACTTATTACGCCCCTAATTTATAACTAAATAAGAAAAAACAACTATTTACAACGAGCAATGATAGGCTTGTCGTCCCCTGCCCGGCCATTTCCTACTTGGAAAGGGTCTTTCACCTTTTAATATATATATTTTTTTCATTTAAAAAAAAAAAAAAAGCAAATCAAATTTTGAAAAAGCGTAGGGCGTCTTCTATACCCATTTTTTGTCCCCCAAACCCATTTTCCCCCCAAATCTTTCCCTCCCTCTCTCTCTCCATCCCCTCTCCTCAACCCCATCGAGAACCCGCCACCATCAACGACTCACGAGCCAACCACCCCACTGTGCTGCCACATAGCAGGAACAAAAAGCATTCCCCCAAAATTTCCCCCATTTCCCCCCACAGGCCACCGGCGCTCTCCCCCACCGTCCGATCGCCACCCACCAAATGGCCCAAAAGCACCGTCGACCACTGCCTACGTCCATCTCCATCTCCAACCACTAGGTACCGCCAGGCGCCATCTCTGACGACCCATATCCATCTCGTCTCCCCACGACGACCCATCTCCATCTCTTCCCACCGAACAGATCCGACGAGCCCAACCCTCAAAAGAGGTAAGGTTTTCTCTCCTTCTTTTTTTTTTTTATTATTTTCCCTCTCCTCTGGTAGTGAAGATCTCGTTTTCCACTTGTTTTTGGATCTAGAATCTCAGTTCCCTCCACGACAACCCATCTCCATCTCTTCCTATCGTACAGATCCGACGAGCCCAGCTGAACTACCATCACCGTCGACGAGCCTAGCCATCAAAAGAGGTAAGGTTTTCTCTATTTTATTTTATTTTTCGATTTTTCCTCTCTTCTGGTAGTAAAGATCTCATTTTTCCACTTGTTTTTGGATTTAAAATCTCAGTTCCATTATTCTCAATATAGTTGGGTTTGAAACTCAGATCTGTATTTTTCTTTAATTGGTTTTGCTGTGGTAGATTGTTGGCTCTGCTTGGTGTTTGTTTAGGCCTTTTCTTTGTTTCAACCTATTAGTTGTTTTTGGCTTGTAGTTGTTACTCTTTTCTTTTCTGCAGAATTTCTGCAGTTTGTATTCTTTGATTAGTCTTTGTATTCTTAGATTGTATCTTGATTATTGCAGCCCTTGAGCAGTTCCTTGAATATGATGTAAGAATTTGGTTTATGCTCCCATGCTTTTTTTTATTATATCTTGGCATGGTAATGACCCCATCACTTTTTTTGCAATTCACATTTCTTGCTTCTCCTCCCTGCCACCAAAGTTACCAAAAACTAAAATACGTAATTGATTCCCATAGCTATATACATAGCACTGAAACCTCCCATTTTTAGCCAATTCTGATTCTCAATTTAAGAAGCTAGCATTCATATTGTTGGAAAATATATATATTGTACTGAAATGATGCAATCTACATGTTTGAATTTTGCATATTTATCATCTTCAAAGACATTGCATCTCCAACTTTAGTTATCTCATTCTCTATTTTGATTGCCTCGTTTCTTAAATTGTCTATTTGTCAGCCCAAAATGCTATCCAGTAATGTTTTGTGCCAAACCTGCTCCCTTTTGGGTTCAATTTTTTATGGGCTGGGTTACTAAAATGTATCTTCTATGTTGCTTTCCAAAATCTATCTGAGTTTGATTAGACTTAGGAAAAATGATGAGTGATGCAGTGCATATGCACTATTTCATCTTCCCTTCCAACAATGGTTGGTGGTTCCGTGTTGACTAATTGCCTTTAGAGAGATCAACCATGTTCATATTATCTGTTGTTATATCTTTTAGGAGCAGAAATCAAAATCCCTCCTAGATGCATATGCATCATTTCTCTGTTTTTCAAGTGTTTGATGCATCATTCTAGATTGTTTATCTATATTAAACTATGTTATTTTATTTTATTATTTTATAAATCATTTTTTCCTCTATTGGGTCCTTCATGGCCGGGATAAAAAGAACTTACTTGTGCTTCCTTACTGCAGGGAACTCAATTTGTTCCGTAGGTGAATGCTGAAAGAAGACGGCCAGAAGTGGGGGCCTGCCTGTTTGGCAGTTTGGTTGTATTTTGGTTCTTTTGCTTTATTTGCTGCAAGTTCCATAGATAAAAAAGTTTCATACAACTGAACTGGAACTTGCAGCGAAGAAATGGACCCGTTTATATGCAAGTGTATATGTACATGTACACGTACACGTACACGGCTAACCCTCTCCTGCCTATCATTACTAGTGTATCCAGGATGTTTCTCTATGCCAGTCAATTGGGCCTGGTTTATGTGAGGCTAGACATATGGTCCTGTGCCTTTCATTGCTATGAAAACCAAGTGAAGTGATTCCATTCCCCTGAGGTGTGAATAATATTACTTTGAGAATGCTCATCGGTATTGATGAAGATAAGATCATGGTGAAATGGGAGCAACATTATCAAGCATTGTTGATCTGAAAGATTTAAATGAGTTGTGATCAAATTTTTATTGTATGGATGTATATGTTTCATTGAGATAGGTAGGAAAACAAGTATAATTTATTGTTTTAAGGTCAGTCTTATTTTTGTTTTCCTGAATTGGTTTGGATGGGAGTTTCTTTTCGTTCATTGCCTAAAACAGATTTTTTTTTTTTCTTTTATGCTGAATTTTGATACTCATTGGTAAATATATATTTTGAAGTTCCGCAAGATTTATGTATCTCTAAACTTCTTGCAGAGTGAACGTATACAGCACCCGATAGGTGGATTAGGGGCAAGGGATGTGGTAAACGTCCAGGAAGCCAAATCTTCAAAGATGTTTGAAGAGAAAGAATAACGACAAAGACATAAAACCTTCTTGTTGTCATGCTTCCGGTCGGTATTTTTTGTGTCAAACTGTAACGCCCAGTAAATTCAAGCTCTTAATAAATCATTGATATTGTTGAGGAGACAATATTCACATATTTTTATAAGCAAACCTAAAGTTGTTTCGAAAAATTAAAAGATCAAAACCTAAAAAAACCTTAAAAACTTAAAAGTTACATTTAAGCTTTAAACTTTGATTGAACCGAAAATAGATCAAACGAACTCAGATTTAGATAATTCAAAAACCGTTGTGCTTACAAAGGAAAGATCTACCATGTGCCAAAATTTTAAAAAAAAGTCCACCAGTTGACTTTTTGACCCGAGCCTAAATAACCCAACTGTCGATATTAAACGAAAAACTGTCAAGAATAATATCTCCATGCTTCTAGAAACATTTATGTATAAAAAACAAGAGTAATGATGAAAGGATAGGATATCTCAAAAGTAATCATGAAAAGGAGGAAAAATCAATAAAGCAAGTGTGAACGCAAAAAGTGGATAAAAGATATTTTGGCTTTATAGACAGAAACTTTGACTTGACCGAAACTACGTCAAAACAAACTCAAAATGAGACGAACCAAAAAGAGAAAATGTTTGTCATGAAGTCCTCTATCTACCCTCAAAATTTCACGTCAATCGGAGTAGGTTTGACCATCGAACTAAATCTCGGAGTAGGCTGCCCTCTAGTTGGACGAAAATTCTAAATTCTAAATTTACAAGACATTATCCTATAAGCTAATTCTTTTATTACATTTTGGACCTAAACACCCCTACCTTCCTCCTATAAATAAGCATGCAAGGCTCCTTGTTTTCCACACAAATCCTAGACAACTTCCTTGAAAGCTTTGTGCTTTGGTTTTCTCTCCCTTTTTCTCTCCTTCTACCACACAACCACTTTGGTGTTCTTGAAGTTATTTTTCTCTCCAAATCAAATTGGTAAGTAAATCTTGACACTTCTTCCTTACTATTTGATTTCATTACTTTTTTTATGAATTGTTTAAAAGACCCAATAAGCTTAAGAGATAAAAGAATTAAAGTAAAGGGTAATATAAACTGCTTTTACATTTAATTGTCCTCATGACTGATCTTATGACTTTCATGAGTTGATCGTATTTATATTTCGTATTTAAATTTCATTGTCCTCATGACTGATCTTATGACTTTCATGAGTTGATCGTATTTATATTTCGTATTTAAATTTCATTGTCCTCATGACTGATCTTATAACTTTCATTAGTTGATCGTGTTTATATTTCGTATTTAAATTTCTCTGTCCTCATGACTGATCTTATGACCTTCATGAGTTGATCGTATTTACTCTTATTGTCCTTATGATATATTTTAATCCTTCAAGTTCATATTTGGTTGTTTTGGTCATATAGCCTCATCATCAAATTATGAACCAAGGTTTTACGATTATCGTAAGTGATCGTCTCAAATATAATGAATTGATGGATAATAATAAATATAAAGAGATGAGGGTCTATAAACAATGATTTGTTTGATAGATAATTGATTTGTATATTATTGTATGGATGGATTTTTATACAGAAAAGAAGTCTAACGACTACACGGGGAAGAGGGTAAGTATGGATGTACTTACTGAGGAATGATTCTATGTTTCATTAGGATTGTGTGGTGTGTGTTTATTGCATGTGGTTGTTCATGCATTGCATGTTGTGTCCAATTAATATAACGGCTGACGAGATAGCCATCAACAAGCTGATGTAGTAGCAAGGGGAAGGAAGGCTAGTCAGTGGATCCAGGGGGTTCATAGTGACCCAGGGGTATCCGAAGGCCTAATATATAACTAATGCTGGAACCGGTAGAATTCCAGTGCAAACAGGTAAGACTTTAAGTGTGAGGCAAAGGACGTGAACGGGTTCAGATAACCTAGAACGAGAGGTCTGAAGTAAGATGATCCTAAAACACAAACTAAATAGTTACTACGATGCATATTCATACAACCCTTACATTTGCATTCTATATGAACTGTTATTAGATTGATGGTAACGTAGATATGAAAATAGATGACTCACTTGTTTGTCTATGCAAATATGATAACGCCATATTTGCATAGTTACTGATGCAGATCTGGAGAATGAAGGCATGGACCCATATGCCAGTTTTGATGGTTTTTGAAACCATTCAACGAGCGATTATGTGCTAGTTTAGAAATTACTAGTTGTGCTTATGTTTTGTTTTATGGCATGTAAATATGTATAACGGTGTCATGTTTAGCATGTTTTATGTTATAAGCTTATGTGCTGTTTGTGGCACTAATTTTGATGCACCTAGTGTGCATATGACATGTAAAGATAAACATAAGTAACTTTTAATAAATGCATCGAGGTATTTCAGTCAGCTCTAAATGTGTTATGCTATCAATTCCTAAGGCTTTAGAAGAAAAAAAAATATATTCCGCTGCGAGAGTTTATCTCTGATGTAGTAATGTCACGTGGAAATCGGAGGTTTCCGCTTACGAATTTGCAGGCTCAAATTCGGGGCGTTACACAAACTTTGTCTAGTATTGGCTTTTGGAGTTGTGATGCTTTTGAAGTCTGATCCTGTCTGGCTGTATTATGGATTGCAAAAATGTAATGGCGTGCTTTGAACAACTTATTGGTTATATGAAATTATGATATTATTGCAGTTGTATATCTATAGTAATTTTTTTCATGGACTATTTTGTTATTATAGAGCTTGAAGGATCTTCCTGGCTTCCTTAATCACATACACATAATTTGTTGTGGGGTAAATAAATTTGTTAAATGTTTAATCAAAGCTGCCAATGGTGTGCTCTCATTCCAAATGCCTTAATGTTCCACCACAAGTCAGATGAATATTATTATACATCAAGGCTAGAATTCTTACAATCTATAAGTACACTCTTGCAGTTTATTGACCATTTAACAATTTATTATTACATTTTCCTGGCATAACCTTAATCCCTCACATTTACACAAACAACCTGCATTGCATTTCATTTATCAAACCATAACAGAATGTTTCATCACAATCTATCATTGTTGCTGTACATCCATAATTTCTAGAGAGCCTAACTAGAACATTGCATTGTAAAAAATATGCCCACATTACATTGTTAGCTTCTTTAATGTAACCTTTGCTGGTAAACGCTCCTCAGGACATCTAACCTCATCTCTCTTTGAGTTTTCCTAAAAAAATTGATACATGTAATATGGAGAAAGTGCTCGAAACACATGATGATTCCACCAAACTTCTAAATCTGGAAAAATTTTATATCTACAACTGGAACTTCTATATTTGCAAAAATTATCAAGCTTTCAGGAGGAAATATTGATACAGTGGCACGTCTTTCGGAGTAAAGGAGACCAAGCAAGAGCTGCAAAATTTAAATGGTAATGCAACCCATCGGTGCAAAATTTAGAGAATAAGATATTACTTCCAGGGAGAATGAGATCTTACGTACTTCCAACACATCAGTGCAAGAATGTATATGCTCATAATAAAGCATTCAAATTCTAATCACTTCCAGGGAAAAAAAAACAGATAGAAAATCAAATCAACTATTTGAAAGAAAAATCTCATTCTTAAACAAGAAAACTCCATATAAATGGCAGTACTAAAGCTTTCAGACCAGACCGACAGCATGAATTCTTCTATCAAACCGGGGAAAAGAAATAAGAATAGAAAATAAAAGCATACAATACGAGGTGGTATTACATCAAAGCTTCCAAAGATTTTAACTTTTCACTTGGAATTTCAGACTTAACTTGTGCTTTTTTATACTATCATCTTGCCTCGGTCAAGATTACTTTGCTGCGATCAAAACTCACATTGATATCCGGACACCATCTCACATAATTACATCTTCAGCATCGTATATAATTAACCAATTATCGGTAAGAAATTGATATCATAAATTATGTGGGTGAAGTTAAATACAGTATTGTTGAAACAATGTGTAAATGGAGGACATTTATACAAAGTCGTGTGCTTTTTATTTTCTTTTGGGATAAATAACTAACCATTTGCATGCGGTTATTAATGAATAGCTAGGAGGATCAGAAAATTAAATAAATAAATAACGAAGCACAAGCACCCAAAAACTGATCATATGAATATCATTTTTTTTCTTTAAGATAAGATCATTCCATAATGCCGAACATGTCAAGTACATAAAAGAATATTTGTTAGAAGAAATCATTGAAAAGGATGGGACAAAATTACAGTATCAAGTCTATGCAGTTATACAATATTATAACCATGATCAGCTCGCATAAAGAAGAGGAGAGGATGGATGAATTATGTGCTTTTGACTTGTGCAATTAGAGACAGAGAACAAAAAACGTACTTGGCATAGGATGCTTTGAAGTCCAA
This sequence comes from Alnus rubra, assembly GCA_028654335.1. Classification (NCBI taxonomy): domain Eukaryota; kingdom Viridiplantae; phylum Streptophyta; class Magnoliopsida; order Fagales; family Betulaceae; genus Alnus; species Alnus rubra. The sequence continues at coordinate 2,502,581 of JAJPGS010001302.1, forward strand.
AGATTTAAACAGTACATGTGAAGCAAATTTAATAAGAACAAAAAGGTGGCATGGAAGAAAACCAACTTCTTTCACAAACTATTCAGATTGAAGGCAAATATAATAAGAGCAACTTGATGCATGTGATTTAAGATGACCAATTAAATTTTATAATAATAGTAATAAGAAAAACGGCTATGAGTCTGGGCATTTGTCATTTAACAAAACCTTGGACAATAAACATTAAACACACAATTATGCCGACTGACAGTTAACCAGTGTTGGAATACCGTGGACAAAGTTTTTAACTTTGCTTACAGGATAAATAGTAGACCCAACCAGGATTAGACAAGACCAAGCTGACCGTGATGGTCTAATTAGTCTAACTACACACAAGCAGACCACCCTCAATTATTGGAAGCTTTAGCAGGTTAAGGGATGAATGAGATGGTCAGGGATAAAAGAAATTGGAAAATTGAACTTTCATAATTTGATAGGATATAGTGCCTAGTATGTAAAAAGCAAAAACAAAAAACAAAACTATGCAAATAAGCCTTCAGTTGCAAATAGTACTTGCTTGGATGATGATGATGGTAGAGATGAGCTTGAGTTTGATTAAAGAATTAGACAGCCTCCAAAGAATAGAAATTATTGATGTGTTTAAAAGATCAGGTATTCTCTGCCATGACATGCATAAATTTGGTGATCATTTAACAAAAAGATAATAAGTCTTACAGGGAAGAAGTCTGTCTTGTATGCTGCCCAAAAGAAGATGACTGTCATCATAGCCAAATAACCACCAAGAATGATTCCAGTTGCAAAGATCTCTGACAACTTCCAGCTATCTGGCAGAGGAGAAGGCTTAACCCTGTCCGTCGATATTGTCATAATGGTGCCTGGCAAGCCATATATCTCGTAAGTGGCAAACTTCTCACCATAAAGAAAAGGAATCAGCAAGATTCTCTCTTTCTCTGCTAGGAGAATTAATGTTAAGTGAATGTTGTAGATGTTAGAATTAATAAACATATTATTCTTTAGGCTAACATGCGCAGCGGATAAAACAAAATAGGTTTAGGCTTACCTCTAGCCATATTTGCTCAAGCGTCTCCACGATCCATCTGAAGAACAAGAAAATGTTATTTGAGGGATCTTCTAACCTATGCCTATGACTGTATTGCTGTACTGATGGTGTACACAGGCTGTTTATTTATAGGCTAGGTCAGGGACCCTCAAATATGGTAAGTACCGTATTGTTCCTCCCATCAAGGAAACAATATTATTAATTGATTTTAAATCAATTAAACGATTCCATTACGGTAATCTAAATTAATTAAATTACCTAACCGTAATACCGTATATTATATTTATAATAAATATAATAAACACTGTATATGTGGCATATAGGCCATATATGGAGACAATATCTAACATTCTCCCACTTGGCCTTTATGACACATGACTTTATGGTATTAGGTTCCTTAGTTTGGCCAATCACTTACGGAATCCTCCCACTCAGATAAGAAATGTTTCACACGAATCATGGCGGTAAAACCATTATAAAATTAGGTCGTCCCTTCCATGTATCACGATGTAAAACACTCCTTACATGAGTACTTATGGATAATCAAGCTTTATGAATGAACTTCCTATAAGTCATTCGGGTCCAACTTTATTTATCCTCATGGATAAAATAACAAATGTGCACAAAAAATATTTATTATAATAACTTTATGTCTATAGACCAAAAAGAGACAAACCAAGCGAAAATGAATTAATGAGTCTCATATATTCCGCATGACTTTATTCTTTCTTTACCGGTAAACTTGAAGTCATGGGATCCGCAATCATTAATTCAGTACTTATATGCTCAATAGACCCTTTATGTCTCTTAATGTTATCTCTCGTACTGAGATACTTGATGTCGATTTACTTCTGCTTCTACTCTTTATTCTTATAAAAGAAGATTATAGTAGAATTACCGCAGAATATCTTTATGGTCTAACTGTAAAATCGACAAGATTGAGACTTTCAACAAATGTCTCAACCATCATGCCTGTGTACTAAATTCATAGCACGCTAGACTTTTAGCTTTCTTGGTAGACGTAGCAACTATAGTCTGCATACTGCATCTCTAGGATATATCATTCAATAAAAAGATATATACCCTAAAGTAGACTTTTTACTATCTACACAATCAGCAAAACTCAAATCTGAACAACTAACCACCTTCAAATGGAAAGTGTATCCTTAGGTTAAGTTGTTCTTCTTGGTTCCTTGCATATACCGCAAGGCTTTATTTGCAGCACTTTATTGACTCAATATACTTATTGTCAGTCATATGGTTATGTATAATGCAGACGCTTAAAACTTTTCATCTGCCCTTATTCCAATACCTTTTGGGACATTAATCTGTATTTAATTAGTCCCTCTTAATTGCTACTGAAGGTATTCTAAACCTTTCCAAAACTTTTTCAATGTAGGCCTTCCGAGACAATGTTAATATTCTTTATGTCTCTGTGAATCTCTATGTCAAAAGACATAAGAGATTTCACCCAAATCCTTCATTTCAAAGTTTTTTGTGAACTTTATGTAGCAAACCTAAATCACCACTTGCAAAAATAATATCTACATATAGGACTAGAAAGATTACTGTACTCCCACTGAACTTAAGATATATATATACTAATCAAGGTTTTCAATTACCTTGTAAAAAGTATATCAGCGATGAGAGATCTATCATAGCCCATAAATAGAATTCTTTAATTTGCAAGCTTTCTGACTGTTATTTATAAAACCTTTTGATTGTTTCATGTAAACCCCGTCTTTAAGATCCCCATTCAGAAAGGTCGTTTTCGCATCCACTTGATGTAGCTCTAGATCAAAAAATGAGCTACTAATGCTACAATCATCTTGATGAACCATCCTTAGACACTGGAGAGAATGTTTCACTATAATCAATGCCTTCCTTATGATTAAAACCATTGGCTACGAGTCTAGCTAGACTGTTGAGCAATGGATTTAACTCTTGCTTCATGGCACTGAATCTCAATGTGGAGTTTTCTCCACTCATAGCATGTGAAAACAAACTTGGATCATCTTTATGTCCAATGTCAACATCAGACTCTGGGAGATATACAACATGATCACTAAGACTTGTTGATCTCCTTATTCTATAGGATTTTCTTAATTCTACTTCCTCTGCATTTTTGCAATGGGAGAATAGACTTTTGAACCTGTTCTGTATGAGTTGGTTGTTCCATAACTGATTGTGGCTCAGGATAATCAATCTGATTTTCCCTGAATACAATCAATCATCCTCTATTAGGAGGAGATTTGGCCAACTCTAGTGCTTCCTCAAATTCCAATTTATGTGAATGAGCACTCCCACTAGGTTTTGCATCCTCTAGAAATTTTATAATCAACAACCCTAGGATTATATGAAGGATAATAAAACATTAAAACCCTTTAAAGTTTACTAGATAGCTTATAAAAGATTCGCTGGTTGTCCTTGAATCTAATTTTCTAAGGCGAGGATTATAAATCCTCTCTTTAGCAAGGCAACCCCATATGTGTAAATAATTTAAACTAAGCTTCCATCTATTTCATACTTTAAAAGGTGTCTTAAGGACAACCTTAGATGGAATCATGTTTAACATATACACAACGATCTTCAAAGCTTTACTCTATAAGGGTAATAGCAGATTAGTATTACTAATCATTTCCCCTTTGTGTGTACCTACCTTAATACTCTATGCCTATATTAGATCTTATGATCTTCATATTGTTTCTCTTCTTCTTCCTTATAGATATTGAAGCATTCAATACCCCAGCTTTAATATTTAGAAAATAGAGATACATAAACTTTATATGGTCATCACTAAAAGAGATAAAAAAATATCTCTGACCATTTAGGCAATGAGTATGAAAAGGTCAACACCTTTTAATGTAAATGATCTCAAGAATCTCAAAATGCTCTCTTTGGTACCTCTAGTGGTCTTGTTGGTATGCTTTCCCTTATGCAGCCCACACAAGAACCAAAGTCAGTAAATTACCGACTTTTATTTACTGTATGGAGATATATTTCAATCTCCAAAGCCGTAACCAGAGCATTTTAAATTCTCAAAGACTCTACTTTACGTCAACATCAGTATGCAGAAATAAACAAATAATTTTGTTTCAAAAAATTGGGATGTAGGTCAATTTTAAATAGACTTTAAATAAACCCCAACCAATATTCCACCAAAAATAAGAAAAATTTCAAGTTTAAAATAAAAAATTGAAATTTTTAATAAGCCAAACTAGAAAATAGATTTCAAAAAGATTATGGAATATAAATCATTTTTGAGGTCAAAATTATAACTGAATTTTAAAATTAACCTATTGATCCCAACAAACTCAAATTGTAAACACGTGTTATCCATTTTAAAAAGATCTGCATTTGTGTTGACAATGTGGATTGTTAAACCATAATCAATCCACAACATATTTGAATGAGTCACTACAAGAGATTCATGACATACTGGATATATGAGATTTATTTTAAGTCATTTCTTTTACTTCATGCAATCTTTCTTTATATGCCCTTAATTTTCTTATTGCATGAGAAATAAGTATCTTGATTGCCATAATACTTTATTGGCACCTTATTCTCATGCTTTAAGTGTTGGACATGATTGCATTTATTGGTCATTCCTTTAACATGAATAATCATGTGAACACTTTATAAATTCTCTCATATCCTTGAACACACATGGTTAGAAGTTTATTTACTAACCATTTATCCTTACGTGTGTTACAAGATAAAATTCTACACTTAGAAGAGAGAATTCAAAAATTGAAATAGACCAATAATGACTTTAAAAAATCTCAATCTTTAGGGACTTAAGCTAAACTACAATATCCTTCATTCCCATAATGGAATTAGAACACTCAAATGAAAAAGTATATTAATCTTTTTCCAGTCAGAAAAATATTACCATAATGTATTGGAATATAAAACCACCAAAGTAGATAAATATGAACAGCTGCAATAACCAAGAAAATAAAAATACTTTAATGCTATGAAGTAACTTTATTTCAAATTGGCCAATGCCAATTTAAATAGTAAATAGTAAAATTTCAACCTACATGTGGGCAAAGGTTGCATCACGCATGAAATTTACTCTTTATTAACAAGACTAAAGCAAATTTAAATATTAATAAATAAAATTCTTCGTACCTTTGGGCAACCGAAAGAAATTTTACTTTTAATACTAAATTTGTTATCTCATTCTAATTAAGCTATAAAAATAAAAACTTCCCTTTGGGGATAAGTAATTAAATTTATGAATTAACTACAAGACGATGTTAATTTTTCTATATGAAGTTCATGTGTATGATCCTTATGCAATTATTACAAAATTAGGATGCTTTGGCTCTCCCAAAATCATAATAATCACGCTGTAATTCATGAACATCTAATAAATCTTTATGAGGTTCATGCGTGTAATCCTGATGTAATTATCATACAAAAATGGGATGCTTTGGCTCTCCCATAATTATTATGATAATTACGTGTGTGTAATCTTGATGCAATTATTATTCAAAAATTGGGATGCTTTGGCTCTCCCAAAATCATAATAATAATTGCGACTTCATTAACATCTAACAACTTTATAGATGCCCTCTCAATAGCCCCAGGAATATAACAAACCAATACCTAAATGGGGTAAACAGCATTTTCCAAGGTGCAAGCAGATGAGCTCCCAGAAAGTGAGGGGGGTCACACCGGACACACTTAAATCCCAAGACTTTCCTTGCCAGAACTTTCCCCGACATTGCATTCTTAGATATTACTGTTAACACACCAGTATTTATGGTATTGTTGATTATTCTTAGGTCTAGGCATCAAACAATTTAAATATAACAATATAAATTCAACAACTAAAATATATTCCTCAATATATGTATTAAAGAACCAATAATCTTAAAATACAACACTGTAAATAATAAGTGGAATAAAACTGCAATATGAGGACATAATAAAAAATATGGCTCAATGGTTTAGTAGGTGGCCAAGGCCCTTTACACTTGGTGAACCCAAGTTCTAAACACCATAAGGCCTAAATTCCCCTTTTTAAAAAGAAAGGACTTGATGGGTTGTTGCAATGGGCTAGTGGATCTCTTTATAGGGCTGGGTCAAACCCACTTAAATGGGCTCCCTCCTTTTTTTTTTTTTTTTTTGAATAGGGCCTCTTGGGCTGACCCAATGGGTCAGCACTTGGATTGGGCTGACCCGAATGGGTCAGTTCCTTGATTGGGCTGACCCGAATGGGTCAACCCGCTTGATATCGGGTTAGACTCATGGGTTTTAAATCCAACCCGATCCCCTATCCGACCCGACCCTCATTTCCTTATGGGTCGAAACCCTAACCCGGTGACCTAGGCCCTGAAATTAAGCTCCAGCCCGAAAAACCCGAGACCCGAAACCGAACAAACCCTAACTCGTCAACCCGAAACGGAATTTTTTATGGGTCAAAACCCTAACCCGGTTCTTAAACCCGAAAACACAAATTGTTGACCCGGAAAATTTTGCATCTGCGCCGTTTTTCTTCTTCTTCTTCCCCGTGAACGCCGGCCAGATCCTCTGCCTCCTTATGCACGGCCACTGTGGGCCGCTGCTTTAGCAGCAACGGCGACCCAGAGGGGTCGCCGTTTGCCCAAGAACCAGGCGGCCCGTAAGGGCCGCCAGTTCTTGTGATGAAGAAGAGGCCGCTTGCAGCGGCTTCTTCCCTCCGGAACGACGCCGGCCCATACGGGCCGGTCCCTACTGCATCCGGCGAAAACCCGCTCAGCCTTATGCGGGTTTTCGCCAGTGAATGGCCGGTGCTGAGGATTCTTCTTCAGGCACCCGCTACTGCCGCTACCTTGGTCCAGGAATCAGGCGACCCGTGAGGGCCGCCAGTCCCGGTGAAGGGGGAGGCCGCTGGAAGCGGCCTCTCCTTCGACAAACGACGCCGGCCACGACGGGCCGGCGCCTACTGTATGCCGGTGGCGATCCCGCCGGTGGTAGAGGAGAGATCAGGCGGTGAAGGTTTGTCGGCAATGTATGGTGTTTTACTGCAATCTCTAACAATCCTCTTATGCACATATCCGAAACACAAACACGTACAGTTCGTGAACAACAATAATAATAGGCTGGATTCTGTTCCGTATGGAACAATGGAACAAACAACATGTTGAAAAATTAATACCCATATATTTTTCAACCGTTTGTGAACGATAAATATAATTTCAAACAAATTATGTTTACAAAAAATATCAATTCAACAAAGACTTAATGCTAAACATAGCATAGAGGCTGCTCTGATACCACATGTTAGAATTAATAAACATATTATTCTTTAGGCTAACATGCGCAGCGGAAAAAACAAAATAGGTTTAGGCTTACCTCTAGCCATATTTGCTCAAGCGTCTCCACGATCCATCTGAAGAACAAGAAAATGTTATTTGAGGGATCTTCTAACCTATGCCTATGACTGTATTGCCGTACTGATGGTGTACACAGGCTGTTTATTTATAGGCTAGGCCAGGGACCCTCAAATATGGTAAGTACCGTATTGTTCCTCCCATCAAGGAAACAATATTATTAATTGATTTTAAATCAATTAAACGATTCCATTACGGTAATCTAAATTAATTAAATTACCTAACCGTAATACCGTATATTATATTTATAATAAATATAATAAACACTGTATATGTGGCATATAGGCCATATATGGAGACAATATCTAACAGTAGAGAGATAGAAAACAATGTGTTTATCTGATTATTTAATCATTCGGTAATGAAGAAACCAAAAAAAGTCCTATGCTTGTTAGATAAAATAAGAAAATCAGAGCAAGATTAAAAAAAGCAAACAAACCATCATTAAGGACAGCAATAATCAGCACCATGAACGGTGGGAAGTCGAACTGCCATATGAGCGCAAGTAACATAAAACCTAACTGTCACAAGAGAAATCAAATGGGATGAAAACAAAGTCAGGTGGCTAAAAGGACAGGAAGTGATTAACAACATTTTCAAATTCACGACCCATTGACTCAGATCTTTTGTGTTGTTTCTTTAAATTATAGTTCACAGGAACATCTAAAACTTGTTGGAAAAAAAAAAAGCACTCAAGCTAACAAAGACCTCAATCATCCCAGGCCAATTAGCCAGTCATTTCATCGAGCAGAACATGTAACACCCAAAACTTCCATTCCATTCTGTTTTGCCATTTTATGTTTTATTTTCTATAGAATTCTCAGCAACCAACCAGAGAATTCCCAAACAAAATCATATCAAATATCTGAACCAAAACCTGTAAATCAAAAAATCAAATGTCTGAACTAAAGAAACCTTACCAGTATAATAATTTAACAACTTGCAAGCAATGCTTTACCAATATAATATTAATGCTAACTTTAAGCAAAAACCAAAATTTGTTCTTCAAAAAAAGGAAAAAGAGAAATTTAAACGCACCACTATGAGAAATTACCTGGAAAGGAAAGTAGCTTAATCGAGCTCGATGAGATCCCCAATCCACGCAAAAATCTGTACCCCCGGTTCAAGGATCTAAAAGCTCAAGCAAGCTTTTGGGTATTGGCTTTTCAAGATATAGGGCACGGAATAATGACCAAGAATCAGCCAAATCTCACCCAAAAACAACTAAAAAAACCGAATCAGGAGAGAAAATCAAAAGGAAAGATAAAAACAAAACAAAAAAAAACACTAAGAAAACCTTACGGTGGATGGGCTCGTCGGCGGCGGCGGTGGTTTGACTGGGGCTGCTCGTGGCGATACGGTGGTTGGGTCGTCAGAGCCGAACCGGAGATGGAGAACGCATAGTGGTTGAGTTTTGGCCGGAGATAGAAAACGCACAGTGGAGTGGCGGGCTCGTGAGTGGTCGACGGTGGAGAGCTAGTGAGTGGTCGACGGTGGCGAGCTCACGGTGGGGTTGAGGAGAGGAGATGGAGAAAGAGAGGGAGGAAAAAATTTGGGGGGAAAATGATTTGGGAGAGAAATGGGCATAGAATGATAGAGGTGGTTTTAAAAATCAGATTTGTTTTGGTTTTTTTTTTTTCTTTAAAAAAAAATATATTATTAAAAGGTGAAAGGCCCTTTCCACGTAAGAAAGGGCCGGGCAGGGACGGCTTGCCTATCCTTACTCATTTAGTCATTTACAACTATCCTCCCTACTTCAAATGGCAGAAATGCTAAAATATATTTACAAACTCGTACAAACAGAAATTTACAAATTGCCATGGCATCTATGTGACATTTTATTAATTAAAAAATTCATTTAAACCTCTTCACATCATTCTTCTCTCTCTAAAAAAAATTTCTCCCCTTCTCCGGCTATCTCTCTCTCCTTGCCGACAAGGCCACAATGGTACAGTGAGCCAAAAAGCGTAGACGACATGAATTCCGCCTGGATCTCTCAAACCCACGTCGGTGTGCGCGGGTTTCCGGCCGAACCAACCAAACCCATGCACACCGGCGTACGGCCGGATCTATGTCGACGTACTATACGAGGCTGGGACACAGAGAAGAGATGACGGGCCATCGCCGACCGGTTCTGATCGGCCGAATTCGCAACGGAGTGTAGTGGATCCAGCGAAGGAGGGTCTGGAGGCTCGGTGAGATGCCGGAGAAGGATGACGAAGAAGGGTCAGTGGGATCTGGCGAAGAAGGTTCTGGAGGCTCGGAGAAAGTGTTTTTTTTTTAAAATAGAATGACGTCGGTATCCCGGTGGCCTGACGAGTCTCAGGTCCGACGGGATTCCGGTTTTTTGGCTCATTGTAATCTTGTGGTTCTTGGGAATTTTGTGTCGATGTAAAATTCTTGTAGCTACAAGACTTTGTTTGGACTATCCCTCCCATCTGGTGCTGAAAAAAGAATTTTTAGCCCTAGATAATTATTATGTTTCTCAAGTTTCATCGCAATTTCAAACCACAAGAATTTTTTGGCTCACGTATCGTCGAGGCCAGGCCTCGTGGGTGAGGGGAGAGGGAGAAAGTGCCTAAGAGGGGGAGAAAGATTTTTTTGAAGAGAGAGAAGAATGACATGAGAAGTTTAAATGCGTTTTTTAATTAATAAAATACCTCATAAATGCCATGCCACATTAATAAAAAAGAATGACGTGGTACCCCTAGCATTTCCCTTCAAATGGAAGGATTCGGCTACTATGCGGTACTAAAAAGTACCGCATATCTGCGGTAGTAGCTGGAACGGCTGGGATTCATAGCCAGCGTGTTTCTTTTTGCATATTTGGCCTTCTTTTTTTTTTTAGTTTTTTTAAGGGAAAACTGCAATTTACCCCCCTGATGTTTACACGAATTTTCAATTTTGGCACCAATGTTTAGATTGCTTCAATTGCACCCAAGAAAGTTGAAAAAAATTTCAATCCACCCCCTTCCGTCCAATTGCTCCGTCTGATGAGACGGAAATGGACCCACGTGCGCGGCATGTGACTTATATGCAGATAACCGGACGAAAATACCCTCAAAAAATTGAGCCGTTGTTTTCTAAGTCACCCGTATTGTTTCATGTATATTTGGTTCAAATATTGTTTCAGGAAAAACAAGGGTTTCGAATTTGAAGGCTGACGGAGACGATGGACGCCTCGACACAGGACTCGACCCCTGACCAGATACCCGTCTGTTCTGGGCAATCGATTGGGCACTCGAAGGAGAGGATGGAAGCAAGGTCGGAGTCCCCACAGAGTGTTGCCACTTTTTCACGGCAACGAGTATGCTACTGCGAGCGGCCGATGAATGTGAAAACGGCGCACACGAGCAAAAATTTCGGAAGAAGGTTTATGGGGTGTGAAAATTGGAAGGCAAGTAGTACTTATTCTGATCGATTTTAGGGTTTCATTTTGTATTTGGGAGTTCAAATTTGCAATTTTATAGTCGGCTTTTGAAATCTGGCTTTTCTGCATATATACCATTCGATGTTGGATTGTTGGTGCTAAAAAGTGGCAAAATCTGGAATGCATTCCAGACAAGTTGGACAAGTTGCAATTTTTTCATTATTTGTTGTGTTTTGCAGATCCACAGAGATTGTGGTTTCTTTGAGTGGGTTGATCCCAAAATGTGTGCACATGGTCAAAGGGTTGTTGGTCGATTGGTTGAGTGGCACGAAAGTTTGGTGGCAGAAACTAAACGATGTGAAACCATGGTTGAAGTAGAAGTTGGGAAAGTGAAGGCCGAAATGGAGAAAGAGATTGAGAAGGTGAAGGCCGAAGTTGACAATGAGAGGAACGCAAAAATTGCACAATACCGTAAAGAAATTGAGATTTGGGGGATCAAATTTGAAGCAGTGAAGAAGAATTACCACACAATGCTTGTGTGTTCGTGGATTTTATTTGCATTGTGTTTCTTCTTCGGACATGCAGCCAAAAACCAGGAGGACAATAGGGTTGGTTATTTGAGGTTGCCTTGAGTTGTATTGTTAGACATTTTTTGTGCACTTCTATGGGGCCATAGAAGCTAGAAGTGAACCATTTTTTGTGCACTAAGTTGTGTTGTGGTATTTTGGTTGCCTTATTGCATGTATTTAAGTGGGATTGTTTGTAGTTGGAGCTGCTTGCATTTATAAAGTAACAGAAATTTATCCCATTATATTTTTCACACTATCATTGATGGGCCGATGAACCCCGAGTCCCTTTCTTGTTAGTTGCCTAAACTGTCTTCAATTTTTAACTAATTGTAATCAATCCGGATACGTATAATTCAGATTAGATATAACAATACAAGTATATAAGCACACAATTTGGACCCAAAAGGTAAAATTATATTCAATGCTAATGATTGCAATTTAGCTAACCGAATTGCAATCGATTTGGTCAGCTAATGAAGAAGGATTAATTTCAATGGAGTCTCATTGTCCAAACAGCCCATTCGAAACCCTTTCTCATTAGTCTCATTGGCTACAATTTGGTCAGCAAATTAAGCCGATCCCAATACACATAATTAACATTAGATATAATAATCAGAAGTATATAAGCACACAATTGTCAATTGGGTCCAAAACTATATGCAATTCTCTTCAAAGTAGCGTAATTACATAATTCTCCCTGTCCCATATCAACCGCATGACACACCCAAAATTTATTTCTCCAAAATCAGTGTATTTCTCCAAAATCAGTGTTGACCTGTTCATATTGTTAATGCATTCCAAAACCACACAAATATCAAAACCTGCAATGCATTCCAAAACTACACAAATGTCAAAACCTGCAATGCATTCCAACATCATAAAACACATTGTAACCATTACACAAAAATAAGCAATTCTGCATTGCTAGTACTGTCTATCAAACACAACCACCAATTATGCATTTTTAGTACTGTATCAAACACACAACTACCAACTGTCAAACACACAACTACCAACTGTCAAACACACAACTACCAAATGTCAAACACATAACTACCAATTGTCAAACACAGATTATGCACATGTGCATTAAATACAAGCACATATTTAATTAACGTTTCCATTCTGGCCTCATTCTCTTCCTCTTCGCTTCAGCAATCTCAATTGCCTTTTCAACAGTGGCCACCACACGTTTGCCCTTGCTTTTGGATGCCAGATTAGTTGCTGTCCCACTGGTTCCCGCACTGCCACCTCGAATTGCATGGCCCCCTCGGATTGCAGGGCCACCTCGTTCATCACTATCACCCTCAGTTAGATCAATAGGTATGGTGGGACCCGGTTTGGACTTCCCAAAAATAGCCGCGACCCTTTGTGTCTTCCGTCTCCTTGGAGGAGGTGGGACCGGATTTGTTGTTGCTAGTGGAGGTGGTGGGACTGGATTTGTTGTTGCTAGTGGAGGCGGTGGGACTGAATTTGTTCTTGCTGGTGGAGGCGGTGAGACCAGATTTGTTCTTGTAGACTGTGTAGGAGTTCTTGAGGTGGTACTTTGTGTCTGTTCCAAATGAGTCAAGGTGTGGGACTATCAGTATGCATATAGTACGTAATAAAAAATAAAGGATAATAAAGATTAATAAACTCACACTGTCTGGAGGTGGGGTAGGCAGCACAACACTTGCTTGGGTACTTCTCATTGGACATGCCCTTTTATTGTGCCCTCTGCCCTTACACATGGAGCATTTCATCCTAGCACCAAATTTTCTCATTCTGTTTGGATTTTTCGGATCTCTACGATCATCAACTTGCCTTTTTCTTACCTTCTTTGGTCTACCCGGGGCCACTCTTGATACTGGGGGTTCCAACTTGTCATGCTGGGTTGGTATCCACTGCTCTTGACTAGGCATTGGGTATATAACTGGCTCATATGCTTTCTTGTACATCTCCACAGTGAAGTACTCATCAACATAATCCTCTGCATTCTTACAACTATGTCGAATAGCAGCACATGCATGCACACAGGGGATTCCAGACATTTCCCACACTCTACAACCACAACTTTTTCTCCTCATGTTGACTACAAATTGTCTACCATCTGGACCAGTCACTTCAAACATGTCATCACCAGCATATAGGGCAACACAGTCCATTGATTCATTCCGTATTGCATCCAACTTATTTTGGATTTTAGGAGTTAACTTCCCTGTCAAACTTTGAATGCCATCCCTCTTAGCCTGGTATCTCCTCATCAACTTTTTTCGTATCTGCTCCAGCATGGTCAAGATAGGCTTATTGCGAGCCTTTAGAATGTATGAGTTAAAACACTCACATATATTATTCTGCAGAAGGTCACACTTTGAATCCGTAGCAAACCATGCTCTTGACCATGTACTAGGATCAATTTTGGCCAAGTACTCATGGGCATCACTCTTCATTCTCTTCAGCTCACCCATTACCCTTAGAAAATCCCCTTCAGTGTATGCAGAAGCTGCAGCCTATAACTTCTCCTTTAGGGCAATTCCTCTATGCCCCCCAATGTCCCTATAGTTCGCATAAAGATGCCTTACACAAATCCTGTGATCGACGGTTGGCATGACATAATCAAAGGCTGGCATTAGACCCTACGATCAAAAAACCACAACATTAGATTAAGAATGTTAGACATTTTAAAATAAAATGAGATCACACGGGGCACTAACCATGACTTACCTTCTGTCGATCTGAAATAAATGTTGGCCTGCCATGCCGCTCATGGTTCCCAAGATCAGACACTAGGGTTTCCAAAAACCAGATCCAGCTGTCCTTAGTCTCAGCTTCAACTACGGCATATGCAATCGGATACATGTTATCATTGCCATCGCGTCCAACTGCAGCTAGAAGTTGCCCCTTAAATGGCCCTTTAAGGAAACACCCATCCACCCCTATCACAGGCCTGCAACCTTCCAAAAAGCCCTTCTTCATGGCTGCCAAAGAACAATACAATCTTTGAAACCTTGGATTCGCCTCGGGTACTGTCCTATCCACTTTCATCACAACACAACTTCCTGGGTTGGTTGCTCTCAAGGTCTCACAATAGTCCCACAAGGCCGCATACTGACCCCCATGGTTGCCATATATTTTTTTATTAGCCTTGATTCTTGCCCTATACATCATGCTCGGATTCACATCTATCCTCCATCTTTCTTTCACTTCATTCTGTATCACATGTAATGGCATGTCGGGCTGAACTCTAAACTTATCAATCAGTTTATCGGCTATCCATGTAGAGTTTACAATTGAGTTCCTAAATTGCCTGCCACACACATGTCTACCTTGAAGGCTGATTATCTGGAATGTAGCTTCATCATCTACCTGTCTAGCATACACTCTATAATTACACTTTGGTTCTTTACATACTACAATACACTTTTTTCTCTCATTTTTTTTAAAGGTAATGTCCTTGCCCCTCTTCAGATTGAACACCCTAACAACCTCCCTAAATGTCTGTATATCTGGGAATCTCATCTTAACTTCCAAACTTGGATCCTCTCGGTCAACTGCATGGAACTCAGACCCTCTTGACTCAGAATTTTCAACTTCTTCATCACTAGCTACTGGTGAGACAAGTATGTCACTTCTAGCCATATCAGAGTTATTGTCATCGTCATCATGACCAACTTCATCTTCATTATCACCATTACCACCCTCTTCACTATTCTCATCATCACCACCCTCTTCACACTTCTCATCACCCTCTTCACCCTCTTCACCCTCTTCACTATTCTCATCATTACCACCCTCTTCACTATTCTCATCATTACCCCCTTCATTATCCTCTACATTACCTTGTTCAACCCTAGGATTATCATGTTGTACATTAGAGGGTCCAGAACTATCAACATCAACACCAACATCAAATACGTCTTCAGTATCACTAAGCTTATCATCCCACCAAGGATCATCCAAATCAGCCCTACCTCCATATTCATTATCATCTTGACTATCCTCTTCATCACCTCCTCCATCCCCAAAAGACACAATATATAATTGCAAAATGGCATGCCCATCATGGCAAGCAGACAGGTTCAGCACATCATGGTCTGAAGTAATTAAATGCAACCCATCAGCAAGACTCTTCACGGGGTCTTTAAAATACATTAAATCCCCTAACTTATATCCATATTCCTTACATATATCTTCAATTTCAAAGAAAGATAGTTCATCAAGGTCAACACTATCTTTGTGCAGTTCAACTTCACCACCCGTATACTCACACCCAAAACTCCGGTCAAACCTACCCCCAAAATGGACCTCAACCACTAGTTTATTGTGTGTCATCCTACGAGATAAATTTAATAAAACATAGTAAGTGACATGTTGTAAAATTAAATAAAGGCCAACAACACATTAAGTGACATATGGGGACCACAACACAGCAACCAATATACACAACCACAACTTCTCATCTGGGGACCACTACTCTTTTTTGAACACACAATACAGCAACTAACTTCACACACTGGCACCATTTTTCTCATCTGACCACTGTTGTTTTTTAAACAGACAATACACCAACTAACTACACACACAGACATAATCATGTACCATTTTCTCCTGATGGGGTAAATTGCAATTTTTTAAACACCAAATCAACACAAAGCAGCACATCATGCACATGTAAAAGCAAAGCACATGGTCCCATCATCATACAAAGCCACAAAGGTAATTGAAATTCAACAAAACACACGGACCCAGTAAGAAAGTAACTTTTCAATAAAAAATATACAAAGCCAATCATTGAAAGCATCTTCTGAATAAAACAAAGATTTCATAACCCAAAAACGACGGAACCCTAAGCACATTTTAGTTCGGTTCTTTCGCTTCATTCAAGACAAAATAAAGGAATTATCGAATGAATTTAAAAGATATCATAACACAAAAACGACGTAACCTACTTTTGCACAAAACCCTAAATTTAAAAGAGGGGTCTTTTTATTTGAACATACCTTGATCGAACACCCACTTCGGTCGGTTTAATCACGACAACCCTTAGCCCAAAGTCGATTTCGGCTGAAATTCGTTGGTGATGATAATCCGCAAAGGAATCCTAAATCAAAAATTTGTTGTTGATTCCGGAGATGTTTTTCGGGTTTTTACTTTGCATTTGAAAGTGGTTTCTGATTTTTTAAGCTTTTAAGCGGACACAGGACCGGTCTTTTTTAATTTAGAAAACAACGGCTCAATTTTTTGAGGGTATTTTCGTCCGGTTATCTGCATATAAGTCACATGCCGCGCACGTGGGTCCATTTCCGTCTCATCAGACGGAGCAATTGGACGGAAGGGGGTGGATTGAAATTTTTTTCAACTTTCTTGGGTGCAATTGAAGCAATCTAAACATTGGTGCCAAAATTGAAAATTCGTGTAAACATCAGGGGGGTAAATTGCAGTTTTCCCTTTTTTTAATCTTTTTCTTTTAACTCTGTGATCTCCGTTAAACTGTTTTTTTTTTAAATGAGCCAAACAAAAACAGTGCTCTTTGTCCCTCTAGCACCACGATAAGAAAGTGGAATCCATGGAGCTTGGTGCTGCTGTGCTGGTGCGGACCCGGTCGACGCTTTCACCGGAGAGGGTGGCAGATGCGCGCGACAGGGCCAGGTCGGTGGTTGGTGGCGATGCCGGCATGGGCTTTTGCAGTGCTGCCGGCGTCCTTTGCCGTGGGTCGACCCCACAGGGAGGCGGCACGGAGGTTGTTAGCTTCTCGATCTGTCGATGGGCGGTGGAACATGACCTGTTGTTTCCGTGGCCGCAACTGAAAGGTCGACAGTGGGGGCTGATTCTGGCGCAGTGGTGCTTTGGATTTGGATTTCCGGTGGGGGTGGGTTTGTTTTTGGATATTTTGGCAGTTGCGATTTGCTGTTTTCCGGTGGGTTAGGTGCATGTGTCTTCCGATGGGGTGGGTTTCTTGCAATAAGCGTGATCGATGGGTTGGGTTTGTGTTTTCGATGCCGGCAGCGTGACTGGGGTTCCTGTTGGTGGCAATACGGTGGTGGACTGGCAGCGGACGATGGACGTTGACGCTGATCTCGTAGCGGGGGATGATCTTCCCCTTGCGCACGTTGACGTAGGCCTCGCCCTCGACCCTGTCTACCTTCTTGGTCTTGATGTAGAGGTTCTCCTCGCCATCGAGAGGAGCTTGGACAGAAGGTTTCTGGACAACTCGATGCAGTTTGTCTCGGATCAGTGCCAGTTGTGGACGTTGGCTATGTGGGGGCAAAAGGTTTCTGTTTGGTTTTAACGGAGGTCACTAAGTTAAAAGAAAAAATAAAAGCCAAATACGAAAAAAAATCTAAAAACACGCTGGCTATGAATCCCAGCCGTTCCGGCTACTACCGCAGATATGCGGTACTTTTTAGTACCGCATAGTAGCCGGATCCCAAATGGAAATGATCTTATGAGTGGGGTAATTGATTGCATTTAATGCAAATGATAAGAGATAGACGGTTGCGATGTGCTATTATAAATCTAGTAGCTGGGATGAATTCTTGAGTCTCTAGAGTCTGCATAAACGACACATGTTCAAATATGAGCTTCACAAAAAATTTCAAACGGTTAGATCAAAAGCTTAGAGCATTTGTATCGATATCTAAAATTTCAAAAATTTCACTAAATATTGGAGAAATTTCTCAATCTCTCCCTGCATCAAACTCTCCCAAAATAATTCTTATCAGAGTATATCTCTCAATTTAGGGAAATGTTGGGGTACCACCAGCAACCCACCAAGCCTACGTGGCTTTTTTTAATTATTTTTTAAATGTAAAGAACTTCATTTATTCTGATTTTTGGATCTAGGTGAAAAAAATTGAAACAAAAGTCAAGATGTGGCTCGTCATTTACCCCATTTCCCCCAAAATTTCCCCCCATTTCCGGCGCCGACCACGGTCCCCCTTCCCTACCGTCCGACTGCCCTCCACCAAACAGCCAACACCGCCCCCCTCAGACCACCGATCTCAACCCGCAATCTCCATAGATCGAACCCATTTCTCAAATCTCCACCGTCCCGCTCCCCCACCCAACCAAGCACCGGCCACCAACCCACCGACCAAGGGCCGCCCATCTCCGACTAGTACTCTCTCTCTCTCACTCTCTCTTAGCTTCCTTTCTCGTTGCAGACCCACCGACCGCCACCCATCGGAGCACCGCCCAGCCGACCACCGTATTCTCTCTCTATGGTATCTCTCTCTCTTTCTCTATCTCTCTCCACGGCCGGCCACTCTAGATATTTGTTGTGTTTTTTTTTTTCTCTCTCTCAACGGCTGGTCACTGCTTGTCAACATTGTGAAATTTTTTTTCTCTTTCTGCTGTCCTCAACGTTCAGGAAGATCCCAAACAAGTAATTTTTTCAAACTTACTTTTTATTATTATTTATTTTTCTCTGCAATTTAAGATTTGCCTGTGAGATTAATTATTTGTGGTGGCTAAGTTCTTCTGAAGCAGTTTTTTTTTTTTTTTTTTAAAGAATCTTTACTAGATGTTTTGATGTTTTGGATGATATCAAATAGATTTGCATAGTGAAATTAATTGATTAGTTTCGATACAAGTTGTCCCAGTAAATTATGGTGAATCTAGAAGCCATTTATGGACTTAGCTTGTGAAATTGAAATTAATTGGTTTTGATGATCGGATTTTCATCATGAGGTTGAAATTATGGAGAAAAAAGAAAATGAATGAATAAATTAAATCCCTTTTGGAGCATGTTCATAAATGAAATTTACTGTGGTTATTTCCTTCTAATAGTGGTGGTAATGAGGAAGTTATCCTAAACTTACTGCTACGAATTCAAGTAATAAAGAGTAAGATCTTCAAATTTTAATATTTAGGAACTATTTTCAGTTGAACAAAGCTTATGAAGTTATGATAAGGAAAAAACATGAAAAAACCTCTACCATCACACAGTTGTAGAGTTATTGTAATGGGATTCGAATCTAATATGTTGTTGCTTCATCTTTGCAGTCTTTATTTGGTGTATTTGATAGGCATGGAGGTGCAAAAGCTGCTGAGTTTGCGGCAGAAAACTTGAATAAGAACATAATAGATGAAGTGATGAGAATGGGTGATGAGGAAATTGAGGAGGCCGTCAAGCAAGGTTACTTGAATACGTACTCTGATTTTTTGAAAGAAGATGTACACAGTGGCTCGTGCTGCGTGACAGCGCTGATCAGGGAAGGGAACCTTGTTGTATCTAATGCTGGTGACTGTCGTGCTGTTATGAGCAGAGGTGGTGTTGCTGAGGGACAGAATTGAGGCCGCGGTAAACGTTTGTGAATCAATTTTTCATTGCTAAAATCTTGTGTTAATTGCATGTATTGCATTTCATTGCCTTCAGTCTGAATAACGGGTTGTTTTGAATTTAATTTTGTAGGGTGGCTATGTTGATTTTTGCCATGGTGATTGGAGAATTCAGGGATCTCTGGCTGTGTCTAGAGGGATTGGTGATCGGCACCTTAAACAATGGGTCATAGCAGAGCCGGATACAAAAGTTCTTAGAATCAAACCAGAACATGAGCTCTTAATCTTAGCATCGGATGGTTTATGGGATAAGGTATGGTTTCTTTTCCTTTATTGCTTGAATCCTTTGAAAGATGTAAGTACCAAATTATTGATCAGATTCGTTCTTTTATTGGTTTACAGGTTAGTAATCTTTGCATCGGGGTGTATACTTGATGTTCCCATTACCTGCAGAGTAGGAAATCAAACTGACATATTGGTTGAGGAAATTTTCATTCTTTGTACGTCCTGTTCATAAGTGGTTTTGATCACAAATTGGATGGAGAGATATAATGGTGGTGGTGGTGGTGGAAGGTGATTTTTTTTATTATTATTTAGAGTAGCATGATTATTTATTGTAGATATTTGACATAATTCTGGAGATTTTTACAATCATAGCTAAGGGAGACGCAAAGCAGTCAGATACTTGTATTATTCTTTATTTATACACACCTCCAATAACCTTCATATATTTAAGTTTATTCTTTTAGAATATTTGTACCTTTTTTCTACCTTCTATTGGCTAGTTTCTGCTTAACATCTGCACTAACTATCGACTGGTGCTGAGCACAATCTTTGTGGAAAGTAATGCTCGCCTTTTAAGTTTTTTTATTTATTTTTTTGCCGAATGATGACTTCCAACAATTTTTTACCTAAATTAACAATTTGTGCAACATATGTGAGAAAATGCAGATGTGACCATTTGTCTGAATAATTAGCTAGACAATCTAAAATTTATTTGAATAGGTAGGTCCTATATGGGCTATCACACAAAGTACTACTTAGTCTGCTTAAATTGCTACAATTTGACCAACAAATTGCTGAAGATTCCATTTTTTTTTTTTTTTTTTGCCTATTTCTATACCTTCTTGTGTTTAAGTTAAAAATGGTTCTATCAATCCATTAAGATATCAAATCTTTTTTTGCGAATTTACCAACCCCCCCCCCCCCCCCTTCTCTCTTTCTAAAAGCACTAGCATCAGACACCCAACTATTTTCCCTAATTTAGGAAAAATTTAGGGAACCAAATCACTTTTTTTTTTCTTTATACAAAAACACCCCACAACAGATTCCTTTAATCTTCCATATATCATTAAAATAATATTTTTTTACTTTTAATATATATTTTTTTAATTCCAAAAAACTGTTTGTCCTCTCTCTCTTCTCCGTCTTTCTCCTTTCTTCTTTCTTCTTTCTCTTCATTTGTCTTTGCCGCTCTGCATGTTCTAGCTCTTCTCTCTCTCTCTCTCTCTCTCTCTCTCTCAACCTGATCTCTCTTCTCCACATTCTCTCTCTTTCGTCTCTCTTTTTCTCTCTCATCTACGTCTTCTCTATCTCTCTCTTTCTCATCTGAGCCTTCTCTCTCTCTCTCTCATCTCTGTCTCTGAATCTCTCTCTTGTCTCCATTGATTTCTTGGTTTTGTTGCTTTCTTGTTCTTTATTTGTTGATTTCGAGCGGTATTTTGGGGGGTTTTGAGTTGTGGAGTTTGGTGGTGTTCCTAGACGAGGACGACTCGGAGATTGACGACGACAACGACGTTTCACGGCGCTTTGTGGCGGCTAGAGGATTGGACTCAGAGGAGAGACTGATTCGCTTTGCTTTGTGAATGAAATCTGTGTGTTTAATTTTAATCTGTTTAGGTCTATTTTGTTCTTATAGTGATTCTTTGGTTGTTGAGAAAAGAAAATTGGATTCAAATTGTATGGTTATTGCTTTTCTTTCTTCATTTTACTAGAATGAGTGGCGAATTCATTGAAGGCATTGGGTGTTGCTAGCGTTGAGCTGCAAAAGAAAGAAGAAGCTGAGAGTGGGCAACAAGAGAGGAGAGAAAGATTTTATTTTTATTAAAATAATGTATTGGGTAGCTACAGTGCTACCCAATGTATTGGGTAGCACCCAAGCATGGAGCCCTAAAATAAGGCAACTGCTGTGACTTGTTTTTTTGGAACTTTTTTCAAATTTTTCATATTTTAGGGAATAGAACTACTTATAGGGCATCTGCTACTAGTGCTCTAAGCAATTAAGATGCACTAATAACATTAAAGATAATAACAAAAGGAAGGGTGAGGCATTCCAATATAGACTCCATTACAAACATCACCGCGTAGGATAAAATCCAACAATATTTGAGAATGAGTCAAATAAATGACTCGGTTGAATAGTTTTTTTGAGCTATAATCCAAAAAAGAGGCTGCCGTGGACGACAATTTTTGAGACTGTCTAATGAATTGGCTGCTTGGAGAAACAATTACTACTATTATAACTTCTTAACGCTAGAACCGGTTCTATTGAATTACCCCTTCTCATAATTTATTGCATTGGCCACAACTGTCATTCAAGCAAGTTTTTGGGATGGGTTGTTGATATCACAAGCTAATTGCCACATAAGGTAGAGCAATACTCCTTGGCTCAAAGGGAAGAACTACAGACAATATCCATTGTAGATCAACTTGAAAAGAAAGCTTTCGTTGCATCAGTCACATGCGTATCTTAAATGAACACTTCAAATGTCAAAGAAATAGTTGCTATTATTCTTTCACCAAATAATAATAATAATAATAAAAATAAATTTTAATATATTGTTGAGTTTGTGCACATTGTTGATGAGACAAATTCACATGTGAACATAACCAAGACGCAATTGACAAATCACATCTTGAAAAGGGCTATGTGAAAAGCCTGTTCAAAATTGTGCTCATATACCAATTTTAATAACTCTCTTGTTACATCAAGCTCCATCTCAACCTAATACACAAATTAGACAACCCAAAGTTTTTTTGAAAAGATTTTAAAAATGGCATCAAGTAAATCATCATATTTGTCCACATATTAATGAAAATACCTGCGTACGAACTAAATGACCGTGTCAAAAGAACAAAATATGTATGCTCATGACACAAGCACTGAATACAGATTTTGTTCTTTTGACAAATTAAGCACCCATAAATAATGAAAATGGAAACAAATCAACCATTAACCTTAATTAATCTCTAATTTATTTTTAGTCAAGCGGAATGAAATTTGTGCATAACTGCTTCTACAGAGTCTACTAGAGCCCGAAGCACATGCACAACTGCTCTAACTAGCTAGATTTCATCAGAAATTAGATGAAAAGAGAAATGAACTGTCCGGGCCAATCGTCTCACACTTTTCCGGTGGGTGATTTCAATCTTATCTGCATTTTTGAAGTTTTGTATTGGTATGACTGCTAGAAACACAAGGATCAAGGCCCTTTGGCCTACCAAATTGACAAAAGAAAAACACGAGATAGTCACTATAGCACCGACCCAAAAAGCAAACCAAATAAATTCAAACAATTCGTTTCAGAAATTTTGTTGAACACTCGGCGAGCATCTTCAAGAACCAAAAAAAGACAACAAAAACCACAAAAAGCTATCACAACGTTGACAAGCAGTGACCGGCTGTTGAGAGAGAGAAAAAAAACACAACAAAAATCCACAGTGGCCGACCGTGAAGAAAGAGAGAGAGAGAGAGAGAGAGAGAGAGAGATACCATATAGAGAGAATACGATGGTCGGTGCTCCTGGTCGGCTAGGCGGTGCTCCAATGGGTGGCGGTCGGTGGGTCTGCAACAAGAAAGGAAGCTGAGAGAGAGAGAGAGAGAGAGAGGAGAGAGAGAGGAGAGAGCGTACTGGTCGGAGATGGGTGTGCTCGGTCGGTGGGTTGGTGGCCGGCGCTCGGTCGGTTGGGGGAACGGGACGATGGAGATTCGAGAAATGAGTTCGATCTATGGAGATTGCGGGTCGAGATCGGTGGTTTAAGGGGGGCGATGTCAGCCATTTGGTGGAGGGCCGAATGGTGAATGAAAATAAGTAAAGAATTTCTTTACATTTAAAAAAAAAATGAAAGCCACGTAGGCTTGGTGGGTTCCTAGTGGAATGCTACACACATTCCCAATTATCCACATTTATTGCCCCCACTCTTTCTTTCTTTATTTATTTTTATTTTTTTTGAAGAGATTGCCTCCACTCTCTTGGGTGACTTTCAAATGGATGAAGATCTACAATTTCTCAAATTAAAAATTTATACCGTTTTAAGACAATTAGACATCAAAACACTTCAAATGTGCTATCTATTAAAAATTAAAAATGTAACACATTACAATTGAGAATTGAGTACATTTTCATCAAGTTCTTGCTCTCAATGTTATATAAAAAATAAATAAATAAATTGATTAAAAAACTGTCTTTTAGTTCTCTAAAAAAAAAGCTTTAGAGCAAAAGTGAAAAAGACAACTTTTGGGAAGAAAATTATTTCTGGTTGTCTCGATAATATGCTACATTTTTAATGTGGCATTTTTCAAGAGTTACAATGTATAAAAACAACCTAAATTCTATAATTTGAGAAAAAAAAATTGCAGAAGATCATGATCCAAACCAAACCACCATTGAATTTGAAATAGATCTTTAAAAAGCCATTCAAGGAAGTGTGGATATCAGGGTATAACGTTTATCAAGTCACGGTAAAAACTAGCAACATTTTGCCCACCGATTAGAAGTTGACACCTAAGCCTGGGCAAGAAAATCAAATAGAATAAAAACACCTGATCTTCTTCAACTCTGCTACATTAGCAACTTTGTTTTCTACCATTCCAGAAACTGAATGGGCGGTGAAAAAAACACATGCCGCCGCCCACACACGACCGCCGCCGCCCATGCCCACTCCGTTTCCTTCTCTGTCTGTGCCCACGCCACACCGCCGCCACCCACGCCCACGCACACGCCCACGCCTTGTGTGCGATTTGCATTTTTGTTTCCTTTAGATTATACAAAAACTTAATCAGACCATTAGCTGATTTCAAACTCAAATTTTTCGATTGTCGGCAACCAAACAGGTCATTGATAAACTAAGAAAAGAAATACAAAAAAGATAAAACTGAGTCCAGATTAGTAGAACTTCAAGTGCAATTTCTAGCATTCAAGATCTTCTGATTTTCAATAGACGGCGATTTGGGCCGAACGGACGGGCAGATTTGGGGCGGATGGCGAACGGTGAACGTGATTTGGCAGATGGCCTTGGCAATGGCTTTGGCTGCGTGCTCCAGTACGGGCGGAAGGGCGGTGACTTGGGGCGGATGATTTGGGCAGTGGGGTTTTGTTTTTTTTAGAACGCAAGGGTAAGGGTACTTCAGAATGGGAGTTGTGAGAGGAATTGAGTACTTCAGCAACATTTCATTCTTTTGTATTTAGCTGATGTGTCGAGTGGTTATTGGTGGGCATAAACCAACTGTTTTTTGCCATAACCGTACAGAAGGGGCACTCAAAAAAATTTGAGTGTGGTTAGCATCACCCAACTCCATCACATATCAGATTTGCGCTTGAAAATGTAGAGCATAACACAAGGACTAATTTTAAATGAAGCAGCAGAAACTTATAAAGAGTACACGAGTGTCTACAGAGACATTTCCTACACAACAAACAGGTCCTACAGTTTGGAATATTTACACACATTATGTATAGATAGATAGAGGGAAAGATATTCATGGCTAAATTGTTTCAGACATTGCCATTTACTAATTCAAAATCTAAACAAACTGCTTCAAAGATGGGTGAGTGCTTGAGTCAATCCTACATGCAAAGTTGAGGTCTTCAATTTAGTGAAAGCGTCCTTCTTTACCATACAGGTGGGAAAGATGCTGAAAAAGAATCAAAAGACAAATAAAGCATCGTCTTTTAAAAAAATAGATAAACCTAAACACATTCATACATTCATCTCAATGAAGGAAATATACTATAAGCAGATTCCGTGTCAGTGTTCACAAATGTCAGATTCAAGATCAAGATCAAGCTCTTCTACACCACGGTTTGTGGCCACCATGAGCAGCCCATTAAGTAAATGCTAACCAATTGCAAGTTATGAAGAAAATCTTGGGGTAAGTTGCTGAGCCTATCATTGATGTCAAAAAACAAAATGGGTGGCAATGAAAATCCTGGGTCTCTTAGAATTGGGCCTGCATCGCTGAAATATATCACTCTTTTTACCTAATAAAAGTCTACAGGCAATCAACTACTCTTTCAGTCAATTTGTCAAACACATGCGTTGTTCAATTCAGTCTTTTAGCCTAATTCTATATATGAAAATGATGCTGTATGATCTGTATCAAACCAGCTTTCACTCAGTAAAATGAATCTCAAAATTTAGGGCCAAACATTCTTATTAAACAAAAAAAGAAAGAAAGACAGAAACATGAATTGAACAAGCTAAGGGCATGGAGCCATACCTCACGGATTATCCTCCCCTCCATTGATCAAAACCGAACTTAGCTTGTAGTCTACAACTTGAAACGTGTCCGAGACCTTTCAAATTGAAGATTCGTCTCTGTTTGTGCAAAAAGATCATACAAGACCAGCTGCCCCTCCCTATTCTCGATGAACAACTCCCCGTTCTTCCAAAACCCCAATGGACTTTTCAAATGCAATGGTAGTCGAATGCTAAGAAGTCTAGTCCACAACTCCCTAACACCAAATTCAAACATGACCCATATATCCAAATACATCTTTTTCTTCCGGCGAGGAAAAACAAACATAGCAAGAGATCCCTTCCACTCCGTGACAGTCCGCGTGCATTTACCGCAATCACGGAAAAAACGAGCATCTGGAAACAGCATTGTTCGGAACTCCTCATCGCTGAAGTCAAAAACAACTATTATCTCATTACCGTCGTCCACATGGCCCTCGTATCCGTCGTCACGATACCATAGAAAAAACCCATCCAATGCTGCGCTCAGCGAATCTTCATATATCCCAAAGGCCACGCTTAGATCAAGCTGTCTCCAAGAACCGTCTCTTAGGCTGTATATTTCTACTTCATCCCAATCAGTACCATCTTCGTCTACAACCTGAAGAAGCCTGGCCACTTTCAAGTCGTTAGATCGAGAGTGGAAACCGAACCCCACCTTAAACACAGAGACTGTACGTCGACGGTGAGAAGACGCGGCCGGAAGAGCCTTGAGTTCTGATGACTTTGCGGGATTCCAGAGATAGACGTCGTTTGGCGCATAGGCCCAGAGGCAGAGAGAGCATGCCATTACAGGAAGCGACGATGTCAAATGTTGGTGCTGGTGGGAGATTCAGAGGTGTTTGAGACACGCAGTGGAGGGAGTCGTAAGAGCGGAAAGAGTGTATTTGCGTTCCGCGGTCGTATTTGTCTCTGGCAAAGAAGATGGTATGACGGAGAGGATCACTGGAGCTTTGGGTGATAATGGAGTGGTTGAGTAGGTTTTTGGAGAGGAAATCAGGGTTTCCTATGAGAGCTTCTCACCTTTTAAAAGAGATTTTGGATGCAGCCTCGACAGTATCTTCACCACCACTTCCTCAGGCACATAGCTTGCCATTCTTCCAAGCTCAAGCTCAAGCTCTGCTCTCACAAAATGGAACAAAACACGTTGCTATATATAGAGAAGTTATTGGTTCACAACATCTTGTTTGATAAGTTACATAACAGAACAGCATTGTTCACGTACTTTTTTTTTTCACCTTTTTATATTTTCTACCATCTATCCACATCAAAACATTCTCATTTTTTTTTTCATTTTTTTATATCACATCAATAATTTTTTATTACTATTCTAATAAAAAAATTTACTACCATACAAATTTTTTTTACTTTTTTATCACATCATCAGTTTTTACTAATTCTAAAATTAACAACCCACTACTCTGTTCTGTACATGTCTTTGCCAAACAAACCTACATTGCACAATTTGTACAGAACACAAAACACCACATGGGTGAGACTTAATGCGGCGAGTCTCATTTACATGAGTCCACCATGTGTGTTGATAGTGTTGTGCATATGGTAGAGCATTTTCGGTAGTCTTACAATCATTTTTCTTAAATATAAAGAATAAAAATTACTTTTTTCTTTTTTATAAAAAATGTTTTACAGTAGCTTTTTTTAATTTTTTTTAAAATTTTTAAGAAATTATTGTAAAAGTGTTTTTATAACTTTTTTTAAAAAAATTTCCTGGAACTTAAGTAATAGACCTTTTAAAGAAGCTGCTTTAAATGCTTTGTCTCATCCACGTATTCTGTGTTGTGAATATGCTGTGATACAGTTATGCAAAAATATTTTTTATATTTACATAGAGAGCGAGAGAAAGAGGGGATCCTCTGGCAAATAAATTTTAAATTCTTAAATTACAGCCATTTTTTTAGGCATCCCAAAAAAATGTCAGCAATTAAAAAGATGATAGATTAGTGCTGTGAATCGAGTATATTTTAAACAGATTCTTGCTGTTGTCAAAAAAAAAATTTGAGCCAAATATTTGGTATGTTTGTTCTACGATTTTGTAGTAAGAACTTTTGTTCAAAGAGTTACAATGAATAATTGATGCGATATTAAGTAAGAATAATTATATGAAAAAGTAAAAAAAAAAAAAAAAAAAAAATCTTTCTTAGTTTGATTTTTCTAAAAAATTTGAAATGAATCGTTAAATGGTGTCCTTTTTATTTATCTTACGAAAAAGAAGCGTATTTATAAAACTGAAAATAAACTTTTTAGAATGAAAATTATTTTTGTGTAATTCATGCCACATTTTTAATGGGCGGCATTTTTCAAGCGTTTTGACGATTACATACAGTCGAAATGACGTAATTTAAAGATTAAACTTTTTTTGAAATTGTCTAATATGAATTATATACATGCATAAATCACACACCAAATATAAATGTGGATACAAAATATGTATAAAAACTAAAAAAAAAATGTAAAAAATAACAGTTCTCATCCAAATATAAAAATTTGGAAGTAGCTTTTTCATAGAAATAAGATCATTTCTATGAAAATTATTCATTTTAAATAAAATGTCAGAATTTATAATTAATTAATCTAATTATATATATGAAATTAATATTAATTCTTCTTTTAAAAATTTAAATAATATAAAATCATATCAAGATCAAATACATGGTTAAATCTTAACAATCCGATTTGTTTTGCTATTTTATGCTGATATGAATTATGAATTGGGAGACGATGCTACTGATTTGACTACACAATGACAACACTGGGAAATGCCATTGTGATTTGATACTTGGAAGGCCTCGTGACTTGACTATACACTACTGCCTACTCACTTTACTTGACCACGCACGCAAAGCTGACCCAGACGCTTCCAATCATTGGCTGTCTATATTTTTATATTCACCAAAATTCGATTTATCCGGTTTTAATTAAAAAAATTGGGTTAAACACCTTTTTTTTCTTGAATTTTGATAATTTTTTTTTCGTTTTCGATTATTTTGTTAGAAATAAAGATGTGGTAATATAAAAATTAAAAAAAGTAAAAAATTATGTTCTCCGAATATAATACTGTCTAAATATAATATACAAATTACAAATTCTAAACACTACTCTAAATCAAAAATTCTATAACAGCATAGAAGAAGCAGAAGAGAAAGAAAAAAATTAACCAAAAAATATTGAAACAAATATCTTTTTATTTAAATTGCAGAAACAGTTTATAATTGTTAAAAAAATAGTTTCTGACTTTTAAAAAGCTGTTAGAAAATTTAGTTTTTGGCAGTTGAGTAAACAATTAATTATTCAAAAAATATTACTGTTAAAAAAGCAATTGTACACATCAGAAAAATACATAAGTAAACAACAAACTCGTGTACGACGATACGCAAGTGCTAAGTTCGTCTAAAGCGACTCAGCGACACACATGCGTGCAACGAGGCACAACTAACACATATGTACTCAAAATCCTATCTAGTATAATAGCGAGATGAATGCTTATAAAGCACACAAAAAACTTATAGTTTTTCAACGTGGAACAAAGAGTAATAGAAAAAATAGAGGAAAAGTTAAAATGTTCAAATTGGAGGGAAACTTAAATTTTAATGAAATAATTTTCAACATATTTGAGGTATCTCGCTTATAGGCATATACCCAAATAGTACTTTTGTCAATAAAACTAACGGAATTTCACGTCAAACTTATTCGAAACTTGACACGTGTCATATACAATATTATA
Organism: Alnus rubra; assembly: GCA_028654335.1. NCBI lineage: Eukaryota > Viridiplantae > Streptophyta > Magnoliopsida > Fagales > Betulaceae > Alnus > Alnus rubra. Next base: position 2,532,483 of record JAJPGS010001302.1, read on the forward strand.
AAATAATAAAGTTTAAAAAACTTAAATGTAAAAATCAAGAAAAAATAATAATTAAAAAAAACCATAAACTAAAATGAAAAAAAAAAAAACCACCAAAGGGTTCAACCACCCCTTTAGGCCAATGGGGTGGTGCCGCCACCCCTGTAAGGTTTGGGGTGGTTTCGGCCACTCCCAAAATACCAAACCTATATATATATATATATATTGTCTTTTTAGCTCTTTGAGGCTGGCACGGCCACCCCTGTTTGGCTTGGGAGTGGTTTCGACAACCCCAAAAGATATATGACACGTGTTAAGTTTTGATTGGTTTAACGTAGAATTCCATTAATTTTGTTGATTAAAGATAGATTAAGGTACTATTTAGGTATATGCTCATAAGTAGAAAAAAATCCTCTCCATTTGAAACGGAGATTCAAATTCCCCACAAGTGATGTACTTCAACTAATCGAAAGTGAAGCGGAGGTCACTAGTTTGAATCCTCCCTCCCCTCTTGTGTGGACGTGTCAAAAAAAAAAAAACACTAATCGAAAGTGAAATCGAAAAGGAAAAAAAAAAATTATAAAAATTCAGGAGAAAAGGTATTTAGCCTTAATGAATTTTAAAAGACATTTTTCATCTTATCATCAATTATTTTCCGTATAGTTTAAATATTATTTTATTATTATTTCTTTATTTATTTTCTAAATATCGTATTTTTTTCGTCATTTCTTTACAACACGGAAATCTGTAAATGAAACATTTTATCAAACAGAAGTGTAACATTTTTTTTATAGAGAAATGCTACGGATTCTTTTAACAAGAATGGGTACCGAACTGGTATAAATGTGATTAATTGAAAATAATCAGAATAATTAATTAAGAAAAATACTGTGGGTATAAATTATGCTGGGAAAGTTATCAAATGTGCGTTGCCTTGGGGTTGGGGTTGGATTAGGGTTTGGTCTCGGTATGTTTGGATTTGAGGTTTGAAAATATGCGTTTTTAAAATATTGATTTTGTGTAATTTGAAAAAGTAATTTTTAAAAACGCAGTTGAGCATTTGACAAAATCGTAATTTGTCCTTTAAAATCGTAGATTAACCTTTAAAATTCTGCGTTTTAAAAAAAAATCCACTTGCTTGTGATTTGAAAATACAATTTTTTGCGTTTTTAAATCGTAATTTTTTAAAAACGCAATTTCTAAACGGTTCATTTTATGCGATTTTGTTTAAAATCTCATATTTTGTTTTCAAAATCGCAATCTCAAACGCACTCTTAGTCTATTTAAGCATTATTTTTTATTTTAATTGACGGCTTATGATGTATGAAAATTTAAATGGATGGTTTGTCAATTATCCCCTTTGTTTCAAGTTTCTCCCTCCCCTTTTTTGGGGCTTTCACGTTTCTCTCCCCTTATTTCGTCTATTCTTCAGCTCAATTTCTTCTCTTTTACTATCATTTCAATATTGGTTTCTCTTGCATCAGTTTCTCAACAAATAGAGCATGGAATGTAAGCAAGGGGATATGAAAGCCATGAGAGACACAAACTCCTTATAATTTGGCATGAATATGGCGCAGATGGTGTTGATGCGATTTTTATCTTGGTGACGTGGCAGCCTCCGGTTCGTCCCTTCGCATATAACCTGCAACAAAGCAAAGACCCGCCGGGGAATGGCCGGCGGTGCCTTCTCCGACGCCCAAGTTAGTTGGGTGAGTGAAAGAGAAAAATGCTCATATATTAGATAGATACATACCTCTTAGATGATGCATATGTATAGGCTCTATTTTACTGTTGATGCATAGCAAAAGTCTTGTTATTGTACAGTGTGAACAGTGACCAGTAAGGTGTGAAGATATTAGGCATGATGCTACATGCTGATTTCTGACCTGATTTGACAAGTACTAAGATCCTAATAAATGCTAAGGATCCTGGTGACTCCCGACCAACCATATAATACCGAGACCTTTTCCGTTCCCGACCAAGCCTACCTTCCCGACCAAATGTACTGCCCGAGTAATCACTCCCGACTGAGTATAGTCCGACACGTGTACTACCCGAGTGGGGAATAATAATTCCCCAACAGTTACCCCCCTAATTCGCTTATCTCTTACTCGAGATAAAGAGAATTAAGCATGGGGATCATGGAAATCGATGCTCTGAAATTCTAGAATCTCAAATTTTCGCACTTCTTGTCCCTCTTGTGATGAAGTGACTTTTGTTGAGCTTTGGTCAGGTCTCCCCAGTTTCTGTAAACTCCCCAAGATTTCTCGTGATAATCCACCGACTCATGGGTGCTGAATGCATAGAGCTTATCGTGGTCTTCATGAATGCTTGAAAAATTATTATCAGCTCGCTCTTACTAGGTAAAAGGGGGTGCCCCGAGCTCTGAGTGTGCTTCTTGACCGACCACCCTACTCGACCACTCCCAACCCTTTTTATAACCTCGGGTTAAGAGGACATCTCGGGAATGCCAGGCTCAAGGAGCCGCCTTAATGGCGTGTGCTAATGCGATCTTCTAGTGTGCTGGGGATCCGACGTACATGTGATCTCCAACTCTCGGTCCTGATATGATTAAGGGAGTACGCAGAGTTTTTCTATCATCAAGAAAGGTGCGTCCTCCACCACGTCTCTTGTCCTGTGGACTTTCGACCGACACCAAAGTTGCTGATTCCGAGAATGTTTGCGTCTTTTAGACTTCCCGCCATGGAAATTGTTGTTTAAATAAACATTTGCTTCATTTGCCGAGAATCGTGATGCGTCTTCAGCAAAAGTTTCGGCGAGTTGAGATTCAAGGGAGAGGCTGACTAGCCTATCCGAGCCGTCCCTTATCCGAAGGAGACAATCAAGCCAAGATGATTCCGTCTGCACCGGTTTAGGCCAAGGGCGGCCTATCATCTGTGCTACTAGAAATCCGAAGTGTTGTCGTGCTCTCAAAATGTCATGCGGATCTCCTCTCTACCCCCCATATCCGAGGAAGGAAGGTGTTTAAATTATTTCTTTATCTATGAGGGAATAACTGTCCAGATCCACAACCACCCCCTTTTTTACCCAAAAGGGGATAGTTCCCGAGGTTACCTTTCTATCCGAGAGAGAAAAATTTGCAGTACCAAAGCGAGGTGATAGATTTTCAAGGATGAACAATTCCGTTAATCACCTCATGAAGTGTCTCTCGGAGGCCATGTCACTTTTCTTATCCAACAAAGATCTCCTCACTCGAGGAGAAGTTTTTCCGTCTCCTCATCTAAGGGAGACTCCCTTTGCCGCTTTTACAACTAAAGCCTGAATGTCAATGGTGCCTGGTCTTCAAATTTTACCGTAGGGGACATCTTCCAATGATGGTCTGACCCAGAGGTTGGGCTCCTTATTGTGCTTTTTTTTTTTTTTTTACCGAGGTTAAGCTCATCATTGATTTTTTACCGAGATTATGCTCCTCATTGATTTTTTACCGAGGTTATGCTCCTCATTGATTTTATGCCTTGTGAAGAAGGTTTCCTGCAAATAGAACCTGTTAGCAAATGAAATTTTAACTAATTTGCCTCTGAGAGAGTGTATATATAACCAACAGTCGTCTGGAGTCGTCACCGAACGAGAATCGTCCTGGTCCACGAGAGGGTGATTGATCTGGGTTCCTGTGAGGTTCCCTAGGATATCACAAAGCTGGATGACTGCTTAGCTTCCACCCGATAGAGAGAACAACCTATTGTGTGCATAATGATTATCCGAGCAGAAATTGCCGAAATGTCCGTGAGTAGTCCCATAACTGGTAGCTTGTGCAACACTTTGCAGGGGCAATTAGTCCCCTCTGCAACTCTAGTGCCACCTCCTTATCTAGAGGAGGACCCCCTTATCCAAGGAGGAATTTTACGAGTATCCCGATCTGCGGGATAGACGCTTTTATGCCACCTCCTATCCGAGGAGGACCCCCATGTTGTCAGTGAGGAATTTTACGACTATCCCGATCTGCGGGATAGGCGCTTTTGTGCCATCTCCTAGCCACAGAAGGTGGTGTGCTTGAATGGAGCTTCACTTCTTGAGCAAATTTGCTTCGGCAACAAAGGAGCTGAAATATCAGCGCATAAATTTTCGTAGAATCTGCAAATTTCCAATAATGCGTGTATATATATATATATATATATATATATATATATATATATATATATATATATATATATATATACATGTGCTTTTTCCAAAGGGAAAACTAGCAAGTTAGCATGATATATATATACACGTGCTTTTTCCAAAGGGAAAACTAGCAAGCATGAGATAAGCAAGTCTTTAGCTAATATACCCCCCTAAATAACTGTGGCAATTTGTAGAAAATTGTCTAAGTTATTTATCAGGGGTGTAACAATAAATCTAAATTTCTTGTTTCAGACAACTGAATTTTGCTTCAAATATGGCTTAACACTTCCTAGAGATTGCTGAGAACAAGGAAGACTATAACAAGCATCACAAGTCTTTCTCTGCAATCTTCGTGCTAAACCGAGTTACCCCCCTTAACCGAAAAAGTTTTATGCCGGGTTACCCCCCTATCCGAGTGAGGGTAACCGAAAATGCTTTAACTTACCCCCTTAACCGAAGGAGGATAAGAAATTTTTTTTGCCGAGTTACCCCCCTATCCGAGTGAGGGTAACCGATAATGTTTTATGCCGGGTTACCCCCTATCCGAGTGAGGGTAACCGAAAATGCTTTTAACTTACCCCCCTATCCGAGGGAGGATAAGAAATTTTTTGCCGAGTTACCCCCCTATCCGAGTGAGGGTAACCGAAAATGCTTTAACTTACCCCCCTTTGCCCGAAGGAGGATAAGAAAATTTTTTGCCGGGTTACCCCCTATCCGAGTGAGGGTAACCGAAAATGCTTTAATTTATCCCCCTTAACCGAAGGAGGATAAGAAAAAAAAAAATTGCCGAGTTACCCCCCTATCCGAGTGAGGGTAACCGAAAATGTTTTTAACTTACCCCCCTATTCGAGGGAGGATAAGAAATTTTTGCCGAGTTACCCCCTATCCGAGGGAGGATAAGAAATTTTTTGCTGAGTTACCCCCCTATCCGAGTGAGGGTAATTGAAAAAGTTTTATGCCGGGTTACCCCCTATCCGAGCGAGGGTAACCGAAAAAGCTATTAACTTACCCCCCTATCCGAGTGAGGGCAATCGAAAAAGTTTTATGCCGGGTTACCCCCCTATCCGAGCGAGGGTAACCGAAAAAGCTTTTAACTTACCCCCCTATCCGAGGGAGGATAAGAAAAAATTTTATGCCGGGTTACCCCCCCATCCGAGCGAGGGTAACCGAAAAAGCTTTTAACTTACCCCCCTATCCGAGGGAGGATAAGAAATTTTTTGCCGGGTTACCCCCCTATCCGAGTGAGGGTAACCGAAAATGCTTTAACTTACCCCCTTAACCGAAGGAGGATAAGAAATTTTTTTTGCCGGGTTACCCCCCTATCCGAGTGAGAATAACCGAAAATGCTTTAACTTACCCCCTATCCGAGGGAGGATAAAAAAATTTTTGCCGAGTTACCCCCCTATCCGAGTGAGGGTAACCGAAAATGCTTTTAACTTACCCCCCTATCCGAGGGAGGATAAGAAAAAATTTTATGCCGGGTTACCCCCCTATCCGAGCGAGGGTAACCGAAAAAGCTTTTAACTTACCCCCCTATCCGAGGGAGGATAAGAAATTTTTTGCCGGGTTACCCCCCTATCCGAGTGAGGGTAACCGAAAATGCTTTAACTTACCCCCCTTAACCGAAGGAGGATAAGAAAAAAATTTTGCCGGGTTACCCCCCTATCCGAGTGAGGGTAACCGAAAATGCTTTAACTTACCCCCTTAACCGAAGGAGGATAAGAAAAAATTTTTTGTCGAGTTACCCCCTATCCGAGTGAGGGTAACCGAAAATGTTTTTAACTTACCCCCCTATCCGAGGGAGGATAAGAAATATTTTGCCGAGTTACCCCCCTATCCGAGTGAGGGTAACCGAAAAAGCTTTTAACTTACTCCCCTATCCGAGGGAGGATAAGAAATTTTTAAATCATTTTTCATAAATTATCACATATTGAATAGGCTAATTATGAATAAAAAATGCCAAGAATAAACTTATCTCATTGCCTGCTCGGAATGCTTGCTCGGGATACTTTGGTCGGGGTGCTTGCTCGGAATGCTTTGCTTGGGACGCTTTGCTCGGAATGCGTTGCTCGGCACATTGCAAATTTGACATATAGCAAACTCGGTATACAGGATTTTGCATTCCTTTTCCCCATTTTGGCCCACTGAACAGCAGCTTCCTTTTTGACAAAGGTGAGAAGATCATGCCATGCCCTTTGACTTTTCAAAGGAGAAAAGTTTCACCTTTAGCCCTATTTTCTCTTTTGTAAACAAGGTTCCGGAGAGTATAGTCACAGATTCCTGCATAACAACCAGAGCTTCCTTTGCCGAGCAAGTAGGCGAATTTTCCTTCTGACGCTATCAGAGGAACGTGACTACTGGCAGCGTAATCGAGCACTTCCAACTTCAATTCTGCTAGTAGAGGGCAAGTTGAGTTGAACTCGGACTTGACAATCACACCGAGATGGTGAACGCCATCTCCCCAGTTGATTTTATAACAGTGTCCAGCTTAAGTCAGAGACAACCGGAAACCCGGTTCATCATTGAATCCTGACTAAACTCCAAATAGGCCCCGGACCTGTCAGCTGTCTGAGAGTCCGGATCTGCTGGTTGTGCTCCGTTTCACATCTGGTCCGAACTTGTGGGTCTATGATTTGTGCCAACCGAAGCGGATATTCCCCAGGTGTCCAAATCCTCAACCTTGTACTGATAGCATAAAATGTAGACTCAGGCAGCATAGCATAGCAAACCGACATCTATATCCCAGCGTAGCATGTAAGACCCGATCAAAGAACCCCGACAGAGTGAACTCGGCCCATAGGCACATGTTAGAGGTCTCGGGAAATACCCTCTCGGGGTGCTCGCAGACTCGGCACATAGGCAAGTCAGCATGTGAAGTGAACTCGGCATGTGGAGTGAACTCGGCACATGTCAAGCTCGGGACGTGCATGAGGATCCTCGGGTTGCTTGCTCGGTATGTAGAGCAAACTCGGTATGCTCGCTCGGAATGCTTTGCTCGGGATGCTAGCCAACTCGGCACATAGCCAATTTGGCATGTAGAGCAAGCCCGGTGTGTAGAACAAAGAACTCGGTATGTACCGAACTCGGGAAGGTGGTGAATTCAGGATGCTAGTAAATCAAATGTAGAGATATATTTTTTGTTGTGTCTTTGCTAGATCGATGTTGATTGCACCGAAACAGTGTCGGTGAGCCAAAGTCCACAGGAGCCGAATCACTGCTAAGGAAATCTCGGCAAATGTCCCCTGAAGAGATCTCCCGAGACGTCCTCTGCACTGAACAATTCCTCGCAAAGCCTGGCGGTCGCATCCATGTGCATATCCACATACCTTCATGTGTAGAGTTTGCTGGGTACTTTGCCGAAAATCCCATTGTTGGCTTTCACTCGGAGAATCCCAATCCAGCGTTCTCCAGCGCGTTGCTCGGGAACTTGATCTACATACTTGCCGATGGGCTGCAAAGTTTATTCACCGACCACAATGGATAGCCCGAGGACTTGCTTTGCATCTCAGGGTTCAAACCCGTCCATGGTGTCACAATTCGGTGCCTAGATGTGGGCTCTCAGTGTAATGAAGACACAGTACTCATCTTCTCCAGCTCCCCGATGAATGAATATCATAGTGGGTTGGTGACTGGTACTGGAGGTGTCTCGGTATCCTCAAGTTGTAAATTTTTATTTTTTATTAGGAGCGTTGTAAAGAAACTTGTCAATATTTGCATCCAGGTGTCGCCCCACTTGTAGAGATCAAGAGGGCCGAGCTGAAACAAGAACACTTCACCTTCCTCCAAAACGCACAGCCGAGTAAACAGCTCCATTGAAATCTATAGATCTCCCCACTCGCTCACACCGACTTTGCTACTTGGACCCCTTGGGAGCAAAAGCAGGTGCCTGTTAACAGAGTCTCTTCCAACGCCAGTGTGTGACGGTTTGCCATGCCCGGAGACCCACTTCTTATTCGGTTACGGGCAAGAATGAAGAATTTCGGAAGGACAATCTCGTCCTTGAAGACTCGAACACCAATCTCGGTGATTTCTGTGTGAACACGTGGGTCTGCATGCGCCATGCAAACGACTCAGAAGACCCCACGCGTAAACAAGGCCTGCCCATCGTGTAGGTCTAGTTGCTCGGAACTGATCTATGACTCGGGGATCGCGTACTCTGCATGCAGAAATCCCATTACACCATGTCGGGCCTTTGATTCCTGTTGCCTTTGTTAACGGAAGAGAGGTCTCGGTCATGGGCAAATTCTAGAAACCGATTGGGGTTTTTGATCAGCTTTGCCCGCTTGCCATATAGACAAGTGCTTGCCATGAATTGGGGTTTGTTTTCTAATGTTTGCGGCCTGCTTGCAGCTTCTACTCGCCGAGGACTTTGATTGTTACATTAGAGTTCTCGGTGGGAGATCGGCATAGTCGGAGCACACCTCCTATTGTTAGCCGAGAAAGTTCAGTGCCTATGGCCAATGATCCTGAAGCGTGCCGACCCGCCTTCTAGAAGACCTTTCAATCTAAAACCCGATGAACTGGAGACGACGTCCTCTTCGTATGCCGGTCCTCAATTCATACCAGGGTTGTGACGATCTGAACGAAGGTGAAGCCAGGGAGGTCGAATTGAGCCAGAGTTCAAAAACTGTACTGAAGCTACCATTGCTGCCGACTGAAGCTCTTTCTCTTTTGACTGGTACTCGAAGTACTTTGATACCCTTGAGTTGCAAGGAAACTGGTAACCGAGCTCGAATCATGAAACTTGTCGATGTTAGCTGCCAAGTATCTCTCTATTTGCCGAGATAAGGTGGGCCCAGCTCTCCATCCCTTTTTTTTTTTTGAAAGCCCGTTTCCTCGGGGCTATCTTCTCGGTTGGAAAGGGTGCACAAGAGCAAGAATTTTTAGGAGAGCCCTCTAGACAATGGCTGTTAAACAAGCTATGTTTCTGAAGTGGGGATGACGATGACCCATCATGGTGCTTAAGGATCTGGGGATGTTGAGTTGCATGAGCAAAAAGTGATGAAGGTACTGGATTCGGAACTCTATAATCGTTTCCAAGAGGTGCCCGACGTCTGATTGCCGAAGATGCTCAGGCAAGGATGCCCGAGCAAGGACGTTCATTGGTTCCATACCGAGAGCTTTGGTAGTCCTGAGGGTAGTGAGGCTAGAAGATACCTGATTATTTTTTTGCAGAACCATTGCGGCCTCTGAAGCCATGGGACACACAGCCACCAACATTGTCCACTGGAAACTATCGTGCATGAACCATGCTATTCTTGACGGGTTCTACTCGTGCATCGCGAATTTAAATTCCACTCGGTGAATTTGGAATTGCTCGAAAGCCGTCTCGGCATTTTCCTTTGAAGCTCACGTGCAATAGGACCGAATTTTCTGCCATGCAGGCGAGCGGCTTCTCCAGTGTCATGAAACGACTAAAGGCTTCCTTGATTTCATTGAAGGTAATATGGGGACTTAATCTTCATTTCTTTCAGGGCATCATTGACATAAAAAGAAAAAAGAGAACCCGTCAACTGCAGCTCCAACATCTGGGCACCATTAAATATAACGCCAGGAAAGCATTGTTTAAGATCCGCACAACAAAGCTATAAAATGCAAATAAACAATATTCATGCCTTCCTCAATCCTTCACTTTTTGTTTTGTGGAAAGTCGGTCAAACCTAATATGACTGTTGTACCAAACTTACTCAGCATCAATCACACTTTATCCCACACATGCAAAATCAGATTTCGTTTTTATTCCGTGAGATATCCAAGGAGATAAATCTTTTATCAAGACTAAAAATACCATTTCTAACGTCAAGGCTCAAAGCATGGAAATAATAAGACTAAGGGCAATTGGGGAAATTATGTTTTCCCCTGCTTTTTAGGCAAGGTTGCTGGCCTTGTCAGGAAAACCTGACTTGATTGTAAGGCATGTAGCCACATTTTCTCTAGGTTGAAACGTGGCCATCCTTTCTATCTCTCATTTACTGACAAGATCATGGCTTTTGTCAAAAGTAACTTAAAGACTAAGTACTTTTCCTCTTTGCACAAGCAAGGTTGAGCACCCACTGTGCTCGTAATATCGAAGTGAGTCTCCGCTCTCTTTGTCAAGGGGTTATCATCTACGGAGATTACCAAAAAGTGCAGGTGTAAGAATAAGATTTCATAATATGAAAAACTCATCTCGCATGCCGAGGTCATCTTGATTACTCGTAGAGGTGATTCCCAGCTTAAGCGTGGCACTGGTGACTCCGGAATCCAAGATTAACAGCTATTCATCCAGACATGCGTTATTTTCCCTCTGATGACGAGAGGTGTCTCCAACTGCCGGTCACCCTTCTAGATTTTTTTTTTTTTTGCAAGAACGATCATGCCGTTCTCACAGACGGCGCCAAACTGTTGATGCGATTTTTATCTTGGTGACGTGGCAGCCTCCGGTTCGTCCCTTCGCATATAACCTGCAACAAAGCAAAGACCCGCCGGGGATTGGCCGGCGGTGCCTTCTCAGACGCCCAAGTTAGTTGGGTGAGTGAGAGAGAAAAATGCTCATATATTAGATAGATACATACCTCTTAGATGATGCATATGTATAGGCTCTATTTTACTGTTGATGCATAGCAAAAGTCTTGTTATTGTACAGTGTGAACAGTGACCAGTAAGGTGTGAAGATATTAGGCATGATGCTACATGCTGATTTCTGACCTGATTTGACAAGTACTAAGATCCTAATAAATGCTAAGGATCCTGGTGACTCCCGACCAACCATATAATACCGAGACCTTTTCTGTTCCCGACCAAGCCTACCTTCCCGACCAAATGTACTGCCCGAGTAATCACTCCCGACTGAGTATAGTCCGACACGTGTACTACCCGAGTGGGGAATAATAATTCCCCAATAGATGGTATGCCCATCTCCAAACCATGCTGAATCTCAAATCTTTGCATGTCCCTGGCCTCCTAAATCCTCTTCTGTAAGACCCTACTTTCAAACTACCGGTATAAGCTGTACAATATATAATGGATTCTCCAAGACTAACAATCCTCATAGACTTGGGCATGAAAATTTGTAATAAGGTCATATTTTAAGTGATAATGCAAATAGAAAACTAAAAAAAATAAACATTTCAAAGGTTTTTGCCTTCCTTCCCCAGGTCAAATAATTGTTAAAAAGGCGTCGTGACAGTAAGTCCCATGAAGCCTTTGCCTTCTAACATCAAAAGCCCGTTAGAAAACCGTTATGACGGCCCGTTTAATAATCCACTCCCCTCCCCTTTCCCCATATTTTCACCTCTCCCAAAAAAATCAACTCAAAACATTTTTTACTTTTTATACCACATCAACAATTTTTTATTATTATTTAAATAAAAAAACATACTACAATATAAATTTTTTTCACTTTTCCATATAAATTCTTTCTACTTTATATCACATCATTTACTTTTTATTTTCACTCAACAAAAAAAATATTCTCATAAGATGAGGAGAGGGAAGGGGAGGGGAGGGGAAATGGATTATTATTATAATCGTGTGTGGGCAACATGGTTGAATTAGGATTCTTCTCTATTTTTTTAAAAACAAATTATATTTTATTCATCTCTTTTAAATTTTTTTAAATTTTATCTCACATAGTCAAACTTCAAAATTCGTATAGTAAATTAAAATTAAATTTAAATTTTAAAAAATTCAATTCTCAAAAGACCATTAAACGGGTCGGACGTTAAATTTCAAAGAAGCGATTGTTGACATCATCAAATAGATGTCGAATTGAAGCGAAGACTTTTTTGTATTCTAAAGAGATTTGGCACTGGACATCACCTGGGGTCATTTGGAAGTCCCAACATTATCTAGGACAGTTCGAAGCATCATTTGGACGTCATGGCATGGTTCTAACGTTCCTAAACTGTTTATGGACGTCAGATAGGTGTCATGATGTCATTTCGAAGCTCTAAGAGCATTACTAGCAGCTTCCCTACATGGGTTCCCTTCCCTACATTTTAGGGAAAATTTTAAAAAAGTCAAAAAACCAATCCTACAGCAGCTTCCCTTCCCTTATATGTTCCCTATGATTGCTACAGTGCTTCCCAATGCATTGGGAAGCACTGTTCACATCCCAATCAATTGTTTATTCTAAAAATATAATCTCTCTCTTACTTTATCTCTTTATTTTCTTACTTTTAATTAAAGTAAAAGTAACAAAATAATATTTTAATAATATAGGGAAAAATGAAGGGAAGCTGCTGTGGGGTGTTTTTTGATAGGGAAACAAAAAGTAGTTTTATTCCCTACATTTAAGAAAAATGAAGAGGAAGGAAAGGGAAGCTGCTAGGAATGCTCTAAGGGCTAAGGCAGTGAGATTCAGGTTATGGTCTTCACGACAGCAGAATTTTTCGTCATGATCGATGTCGCAACACATTTGCAGAATCTTGCGAGCCATTTTTGACATAGCAAATGTTCGAATGGGAACAATGTTGTGATACACAAAGTTAAGATCTAGGGATGAGCTTTCCAACACTATTGCGTTTGCGCCGATCAGAGTTCGAGATCAAAACTTATGGGCAAGATACCTTTGATTTGTATTCCCTCACAACTTTTAAGCCTCTTTTCAACGTTACCCTTTCCCTTCCTACAAAATATAATAGGATGCCCCCTTTGCTAATTTGAACGACCAAGCACGAAATTGAGAGTAAAGAGCCTCTAGAGAGGAGTTCTTGCTTCTCCATTGCGATACAAGAGGGTATTGGTTGAGATCCATCGATGTTTTCTCCTCTTTATGTTTGTGAAGTCTTTCTTGCTTTACCATTGTTGTTTCAAGAGAGGATGTGAAAAAAACCTTGAAGCTATCCCTCTCTTGAAGTTGTAATTTTGTTTTTGATTTTAAAGTTTAAACCACACCATACATATCATTCAACCGTAAAGAGTCTACAGATGGATCAATGAGGAAAGACACTCAAAGAAGATTTGCAAGCTATAAGGCAAGCTGAGAGCTCATTATCGTACAAAGTGTAGTAGTTACAAAAGGGTTCGTAAGTTTCCTTGTGCATGTATTATTGATCTTCTTTATTATAGTAATTTTCTGAGTTTAACTACCCCGAAATGATTACATGCAGCGAAGATCTTTCGGTCATAAGGCTGGATTGGGATCTTCTTTTATTAGACTTTCTTAATAATACAATCTATGAGAGATGAGTTGTAGAGCCTACTTATTTCGGCCGACCTAATTATAGAAAATCCTTATTTCATAAGGTGTTCTTAAAATAACAAATACATATTCTAAATGAATTTGTGGTACAGAGAAAAATGATACATACCACGTAAATATCTCACAAATATATTTCATAAAGTTAATGTGATAAAGTGTAGTAGTAGTTATTGGATCCACCCTTTGTTAAAAAATAAAAAATAAAATCAATTACCACTAAACCTTGCCGCATCAACTAAATAAAATATTTATAGAATATTTATGGCACTTGATCATTTCAACCCCATTGCTGAAGTATGTAGCACTTGTTAAGAGACTAATTGTCCTTGTATAAACAAACATATATATAAAGGATTTAACAAAAGAGTATGTTATGCCATTCCATCTGCTTTACTTTAAATTAGAATATTATGTTTTTAAGGAGGATGTGGTGCCATTTGGACTACCACTAATTGGGTTATCCCAACTTTACTTAGTCTTTTAGATTATCATTATAACTTATTAGAAAGCACCCAACTTTTTGAGAGAAATAAAATATATGAATAATAAGGCTAAAATAATGGAGATGAAACCTTGAATATTCTTCCTCATCATTAAAATTAAAAATATATATTTTTCAGTACTCATCCTTCAAAAGACAAATCTACCATTCTTTTGAAAAGAAATACTTTTGTTCAGAAAAGAAAATAATTTTTTAAATTATTCTTAATGTTTAGTTCATTTTTTTTTAAAAAAAATACTTAGGAAATCAGCCATGTGTTCTATCACTGTGAGAAGTTGCTAAATTTATTTATTTTTAAAAAATATCTTGATAGAACAAAGTGAATTAAGACTGTTAATTTAAAATCAACGGTCCAACAACAATGCAAAAGGAATGAGAAAAAAAAATGAAAAACGTGGCCTTTCCGTGTCCGTTGGAGTGGCTAAATTATTGCTTTAAATGGTTGGGAAGTAAAACCATCTTTTTTATTAAGAAAATGATTTGGCCGCTCCAAACGACAATTCTACTGTAATTGTGGTCACGGTCACTCCTAAGTTTCAACCCATCAGTGATGATAATAACCACCCCCATTTCTCATTGGAAGTGGTCGTGCCACCCCTACCCACCTTTTGGCCAAGGAAATAGTTTAGTCCTTCTAAATTGAACCCTCAAAGGTAGTCAAACCATCATTTTTGACTAGCCAAACCATGCAAAGGATATGGTTCACCCACCAACAGCAACAACCTTTTTCTTTTTCAGCCATCGGTTTTTATTTTGTTGTCATAATCAAAACCGTTGCTGTTATTTTGCTGTCAAATGAACCGTCAAAAAGAAGGTATTGGACCCATCCAATGTTCCCAAAGGGTAAGGATCCAGCTTCTATACAGTAGTTTTAACTACAGCATACATGCTGTGAGCATTTGTTTAGCCTATATTTAATTAAATATTTTTTAACTTAAAACAATAAAAGGAAATAAAATGTTCTTTGAAAAAAGAATAACGGGTCAATAGATGAAGAAAAGATTAATATATTTGGATAATAATTGGAGACAAAAACTGCATAGTCATTTTGTCGATAAAATATTGTTGAGATTATGGGTTAAATGGTTTGGCCATCGACTGCAACCATTTATTTATTACTCTTTCAAAAAAAATTATATATATTTTTTAGAAAAGTACATATACTGCTCCATTGTTTGTAATGTCTCTCCAAACTAAAAATTACATTAATGTCCATTTCAAACTATCAAAAAAAAAAAAATTGCAATATACCCTTAATGACAAAAATATCCATACTAAGAAAAATTCTTATAACTTTATTTTTTCAACAAAAAAAAAAAAATCTCTAAATTTTTTTAGTTGGAAGAGATTGATGCAATTTTTAGTTTGGAAGAGAAAACATTACAAATTGCATGATAATTTGATAGAATATGTATATATATATATATATATATATATTTGAAAATAATAAGATATTTGGCG
Organism: Alnus rubra; assembly: GCA_028654335.1. Lineage (NCBI taxonomy): Eukaryota > Viridiplantae > Streptophyta > Magnoliopsida > Fagales > Betulaceae > Alnus > Alnus rubra. The sequence goes on from JAJPGS010001302.1 coordinate 2,547,734, forward strand.
AGGTATTTGATTTAATTTAATTTTTTCTGTTTTTGAACTAGTTGCATGCAGCATGCCGATCCAAATGTCAATAAAGGGAAATGATAGTTGGGGGCAAACCAACCGGCCCCAACAAAACCTTTTATTAAAAAAAATAACATTTTTAATCAAAAGCACATCAGAAGTTGCTTTTGATTATAAAAACCGAATTTTAATGAAAAGGGAGGGGGCAAGGGACGATTGGTTTGTCCCTGCCTATCATTCCTCGTCAATAAAATATGATAATCCAAACTCACCGTGTGAAAACTGGTTTATGTAATTCATAATTATTACGTTATATACCAACTAAATCATTCTGGACAAATTTAGTTACGACTGGAGATAAAAATTACATGCTTTATTCTTTTTTTAAAACATATTTTATTTACTTTTATTGTTTTAAATTAAAGAAAAATACTTAATTAAATTTAAACCGCACAAAATTTTCAAACTACGCTTCCAAAGGGCAAAGGGTCTGAATCCGAATAAAGTAATGAAAATAAATTTTGAAGAAATGGAAGAAAACAAACGGTTCTCAAGTGAATATTCTCTTGCAATTAGGGGCCGGGCTAGGGTTTTCTTTTCAGCATATATATATATATATATATAATACCCCTCTACTCTCTTTCTATCAAATCGTATCGTCACGCTCTCACTTATCTTCAGAGGTTTAACACGAAAATACTTCACGGAGAAAACGATGGAGCAGACCTTCATCATGATCAAGCCCGATGGCGTCCAGAGAGGCTTGGTACGTGGGCTTTTTCGTTTTTATTTGAAAGCGTAATTTTTTTTTTTACTTTGTATGGATCTTGTGTTTGGCTGAATCGAAAGTGTAGGAAAGGAAAGTTTTGGGTTTTTTTTCTTTTTCTTTTTCCTATATTTCTGAGACCAGAACTTGCAAGTTCTCGATTGAATTTGAATTGGGTTTGTGGGTCTTCGTTTGTTATGCGAGGTAGTGTTTATAGATCTAAGTGTTTGGTTGATGAGAAACGGGAGGAAAATGACAGAAAACGTAATCAGATTAGTCCATCGTACAACTAGTTTTGCTTAATTAAGTTGGCAACTTTTATCTGTTGGAAACCAAGATTGTAAATTATTATTTGGATGTTTATATTTCATTTTCAGCGTGCAATTGCTGGCAACAGCGACAGGGTTCAATTTTCTAAAGCATTTAATCTGTGTTTCAGGTTGGTGAGATCATTAGCAGATTTGAGAAGAAGGGCTTCTATTTGAAAGGTAATTTCTTTTTAACAGTTGATCCTTATAACATGAGCTGCGATAGTTATGGGTTGGCTGCAACATGTGTAATGGTTTCCAATATATGATTTGTTTAGGAAATATTATACCCCAATTTTAACTTGAAATGCAAGCTATATCATGTACCTACTCCTAGAAAGTTCAATCATAAATACTCATGTTTCTGGATGAATTTTCATCGGAATTTCCAAATTTTCTGTCTTATTTTTAAGTAAAGGGAAAACTAAAACATAAAAAAATCAGTTTCTAAACGAGTACAGACTCTCCGTTATGGGTAAAGGAATATTTAGATGGCTTATTCTTCCGAAGTTTATAAAAATATTTTCAATAAATTTTGCTTAACATTATGACCTACTCTGACTGAGTATGACTTAAAACTAGCTGGTGAATATTAGAAACCTTTCTTGGTCTTTATTGAGTAAGTGTGACTTGTGTTTAGGTTTGAAGCTCATAACTGTGGACCGTTCTTTTGCTGAGAAGCACTACGCTGACCTGTCTGCAAAGCCCTTTTTCAGTGGGTTGGTTGACTACATTATATCTGGTCCTGTTGTTGCTACGGTTTGGGAGGGTAAGAATGTTGTGACAACTGGTCGAAAGATTATTGGAGCCACAAACCCCTCAGACTCTGCCCCCGGAACCATTCGTGGTGATTTTGCAGTTGAAATTGGCAGGTAACATAATTTTTCCTTTAACTGATTGACATTGTAGAATACCAGGGTTGGTTTCTTTTGCTTGTAGTATTTGGCGATCTTGGTACCATAATCTCTTTGTAATTTTGTTTTAAGTTATAGTAATATCATGTGTTTTTGTGCGTTTATCAATTGGTTTGGTTCGGGGTTTAACAGGTTTTCTCAACATGGGTATCATATCACGTAAAATGCTAGTATCAGCATATGTAAATCTTTTGGAGGAATTGTTTGAAGCTATCATATTAATTGTAACCTTGGATTAGTGATGCATGAGATTCGAAAGTATCTGATGCTGAAGTTACTTTTTGCAGGAATGTCATTCACGGAAGTGATTCAGTTGAGAGTGCAAGGAAAGAAATTGCACTGTGGTTCCCTGAAGCGCCTGTTAGCTGGGAGAGCAGCCTCCACTCCTGGATCTACGAGTAAATGCTTGATTGAGTTGTTTGATGCCCGGCATCCTCCTCGCTCCGAGTATTGTTATGACTACTATTTGATCTAGTTATGAAGTTTTGGCTTAGCTTGTTATGTCTGTTTCCTTGAAACTTTAGATCTGCTTATTTAATGTAATGACGCCTACTAAGTTTAAGCTATTTTAGTTATTTGAACGTGGGTTTGCATGAGTCGTCGATATCCAGGGTTCCTGCTGTTATTGGTATCGGGAGAAAATCCCTTTCGAATAAACAAACTTCAGTTGCATTATGTCTGTCTCGAAAGGATGCTTTTATGTTTGTGGGATATGAAACCAATTGGATGAATTTACAAAGTTGTTCGACACGATGTGATTGTTTAGGCGAAGAGTGGTGGAGGCCCTGTATTATGCATGGTTTACAGGCACCTTGGATATGTTGGTGAAACTGCATCAGTATGACAATCTGAGTGACACTCCGGATCCGGATCTCCAATTTTATTTTATTTTATTTTTGTCTAAATTGTTAATAATTTGAACAGAAAATGTGAGTCCATAAGAAGCTTGAGCTTACCTGCCTCAACAGGTTTGTCGGGGGCTATAACCTATCTGCTATGAAAAAGTCTACAGCTGGGATGCAAACGTATGAATTTAAATCCTAAACTCACGCTGTCTATACACGTCTTGTTGTTTGATAGAATTTTTGTGACTTCTCCGTCACTTCACCCAGTTACACAATCAAAGAGCCTTCTTTTTTCTTTTTCCACTTTGTTTGTGGGAAATGTCTCTTTGCTTATGCTGTCGTGAGAAATCAAAAACTGAAACGTCTCAAATTCTCTGCTCATTTGGGCCATAATCAAGGTGAATGAACACAAGCAAAAATGACATCGAATTTGCACCGATGGGTATCCAACCCCTTGTTTCCAGATAAAGAGGCCGTCCAAAGCTCCCAGATAGGTTAGTTTTTGTTTTGTGTATTGTTTTTATTAGTTTAGAAGTTTTTAATGTTTTTGAAAGCAAAAAATATTTCTTTTTGAAATAGTATTGTGTGAAAGAAATAATTTTTGTTATGAAAGAGATGTGTTTTTGCAGGAAAGAATAAAAAAACTATCCTAATATGCTCAATCCTATAATTATTTTTTACAGAACCTGCTTATTGGTAGGGACGGAATTAGGGGGGCCGGCAAGGGCCATGGTCTCCGCTCAATTCCAACAACAAAAAAAAGGTAAAAAAAAAATTAGAAGGAAAAAAAATTAGCCTACTAGCCCCTATCAACAAAATTTTTTTGGCCCCTGACCCTTACCCATAAGAGTTTCGGGCTCCACCTCTGCTCGTTGGAATGTATTTCCCTTTTAAAGAACAAAAAAATGTACTAAAATGCCCAATGAAATAATTATTTTTTTACAAAATCCACTCCTTTCGGTTGTTTCTTCCAAACAGATGTTTCCAGAATCAGAGGTTGTTTCATACAAACATAGGTTTCGTACAACCATTATTAAAATCCATTTATTGATTCCCAAATATAATTAATGAAACTAAGAATTGGACATGTACAACCATTATACTACATCCTAGATACATGTATATTTTCATATTTCATTTGTTTCGACGTAAAATATTTTTCGTCTTAAAATATTTTCAATGAAATTATTATTATTTTTTTTAAAAAAAATATTCTGAAAATATTTTTTAACGTTTGACTCATACGACAAAAAAAAAAAAAAAAATACCAACGTTTTAAACATTACAGCTAGTCAAGCATTCTCATAGTTATACATTTAATCTACACTTATTCTCATGGGCTACAAACATTGTCAGAGTTGCTGCATTATCATAACTGCAAATCAGTAATAAAGTCTTTCTCATGCCAAAATGCAAACTGCACGTTCTACAAAATCATACTCTGGGTTACATCAGAAATCACTTACAAACCCACAATTTTACAACAAAACCTCCCAATCAATAAACCCAAATCAAATATACATAGACAGAGTTTCTTTTGAGATGGAGAGTGAGAATGGGATACCTGCCGAGATGTTTGGGATCCTTGGCAAAATCAACGGCTCCAGTTCTGATTAGAGAGGATGGATCCATTTCTAGGCAGAGGAGTAGAGGCTTCGTTAAAATTAAAAAAAAAAAAAAAAGTCTGTTTTTGCAGAGGGCGCGAGGCTTCGTACACGCAAAGAGAGCGAGAAAAAAAAAAGGTGGGTAGACAGCGTGAGTTTAGGCTTTGACAGTGAGTTTGGGCTTTAAATTCCTATGAACTCCCTAGCAATTCGGACATCTCCATCCAACTCTCATGCCTAAACGAAAGGACGAGGCTTTTAGGCTGAAGATTTCACACGCTATTCACCACTCCAGTTTTCATGCCCCAATCACCGTTTAGATTGTATTTGGTAAAGCATTTCAGCCTCTTGAAATTTGAAGGTTATTCCTGGTGGTTTGGACAGAAATAGTAGGCTGTGAACATGGGCGTACATGCATGCGTATGAGAGCTGCATGCCTTGAAAAGAATGATTGCACCTTTAACATAGAAATATCCAACAAAAATAAACCAAAAATTCACCATAGAACACTGAGTAAGGACACCTTCAGATTCTGCTAATGTTAGGGGAAGTGGCAGAAAAGGGCGTCCTTTATTGAATCAATCTCAATGAGAAAACTATGAAGTTATCAAAAAGAAAAGACCAAACTCTATACTTGAGTTCCCTTGCATTTTGGGGCCAACTTGAGATAATAAGCACTTATCGAGTAAAAACTACTTTAAACCAAACCAAAATTTGCAGTAATGAGTGAGAGAATGCCATGGTCTGCTTCACCTTTGTAAAAGGTTTAACTTGCAGGGTTTAAACCTGCTGATTGAAATTATTCTCTGCACTTGTCTCAGCCTTACAAACTCAAGAAACCCTCTTTTTGAGAAATCAAATCGCAACACGCTGTATTGGGAGCAAGCAGTGTTAAAAACGAGGCGCACCACATCATATACAAATACTATCTAGCTAAAACCAAGTGTCTCCAGTGATTGCATCAATCTTGCTGTCACATAATGGCTTGTTAAAACTCTAGCAACTGCTCTACTATCGTGTAAGAAGGCTGTATGAGGGCAGGTCCTCCAACCATGTTATGTCTTCAAGCAAAAGCTCTTTTTCCAGCTGACGCCGAGTTGATTTCATCACCGTCTGTGAGGAAACACAACACAAGAGAAGCACAATTTATCAAGAAAAATTACGACCAAACTAAAATCATCAAGGTTAATATAATAGCCTCTGCTGCTCATAAACACTGCATCTCTTTCTGGTCAGAGAATACATACATTGAAATCCATGTATGATGCACGCATAGAAAGCCATTCATGATCCATTAGCTTGAAGGTGATGCAATATAGAAGATCAAATGCTGATTCATTTTCTGTCAGCAAAAAGCAATTACGATGTTTTAGGATATATATATTTGACTGCAAACAGAGGTTAAATTCAATGAATGAATTAGATTATCATGTTGAACATTCACATCAGCAAGCATCCCGGCAAATTCTATACACAACTCATGCAGAAAAGCATAATTAACCGGGAGAACAACGTAAAACAATGCAGGTGTTGTGAACTAAAAACCAGTCCAACATTACCTGCAAGAAACTTCAAAAATGTTGCTCCCACCAGTGTTCTTGGTTTCACTGTACAGTTGAATCACGCAGTTAAGAGATGAAAAGCATCAAATTCCTATTCAAATTGACTTGAAAGACACAGAAGACCATTAAAGGTTGACTCTCAATCTGGCAATTTCGTCTACCAGCATACTGTATAGGGCACAAGTATTTCTTAAGTTCAGAAGAGACGCAACCAAGCATTAAGCATACCTTGGGTGTGCCAGAGGTACTTCCCCCCCCAAAAAAAAAAATAAAGAAAAAAGAAAAAGGACGGAATCATTTTAAGTAGACTTAAAATACACTCCACAATATGCACACATGCCAAAGTGCAATGGAAGAATAAGGGACTAAAAAGTATTCACTAATCAAAGAATGACCTATAGCCCCAGTTTCTGCCCCCTGAAATTTGTCATTCCTTTCAGAAAAAGGCAGATAATCCTTCTAACAATCTGAACACAAATCTAAAAAGAAAAGTTATTAACCTGATTCCAGATCAAGCATTTGAATTAGCATGAATGTGATGTTCACACCAGCTACAGCAAATGGGTATTCCCACACTGACCGATCACCTTCCTGCTTTCGGAGTAGATCCTGGAAGGATTTCTGCATTTAAAGGTTTCATAAGTTTTCGGATTAGAAAAAATAGAAACAAAAGCTGCTTCTGATAAGGCCATATTTAAACCCCCTGAAAATTTTCCTTTGAAGAAACTTAAAAATAAATTTGCAGAGTGCCTCCAACTTTAAACAAATAAAAACAAGTTGATCAGACAGACATGCAGGTATTATACATCTGGTAATATTTGCACTTACTATGTCATGCAACGTTACACACAGAAGTGTCTCATATGTATAACAGATGTATGTTGAAATAATTTATATCTTACTAGTTATTGCCCACTTCCCAAGGAGCTTATCAGAATCAACCGCCCACATCCTGATGTCAACATCAAAAAATATACAAGGGATGACGAGCAAAAGGTAGAAAAAATCATCATTGCAGAGTATTCAGACAGGCACCAGGTTTAGACCTGAAGCAATTTGGTACAAGGCCCCCACAACAGAAAAAAAAAAAACAAACAAACTTGTCCAATGACCCAAAGATTATGGAATAGTCCATACTACGGGACATTCATTGTAAGTAACTCGCATTCCTTACACATAACGTTTTACCCAGTATAACCTTTCTATTGGGATTCTGTGGTGGAAGGATACTCAAGGTACATGTAAGGGAAAAACTCCTATCATTTGCTCCGGTGACTTGTATCAGGCAGTGCTTTCAAATATATGGAACTTAAGGAGGCAACATAACACTTCACAGTATCATTGTTAAGGGAAGCAGGATATATTGTTATCTTGGGGAAGGAAATCCATTTGGGGCCCTTCAAAATACTTTAGATTCAACAGAAGAGATACGTGAAATATCACAAGGAAGGTGAGCAGGTTTTTCTTCGGATTTTGAAATGAGCTTAAAACACAGCCTAAGAAGGAATAAACCACCAAAATCCAGTGGCTTCAGTTGTAGTCTTCCACCTTTTAGTGTTCTTCCTTTTCTTCTGTGATTTTTTTTTTTACTTTTCCGGTTATCTATCCTTTTTATTTTATCTTTCTTTTTTTTGTGTGGATAAATTGTTTAAGAAGCAACTAAATGTAGGACTTCCCAAATTCTCTGGTAAATGAAGATACGGTGAGAGTAGGGAGAGAAAGGTACGGTTTTTTATTTTTAATTTCTTTTATCTTTTGGACTGGAAGAGGGGAAGGTGTTGACATGGCAAAGTTTGGAGGGTGCTGAGAGAGAAAGAGAGATCCCACAAACATATCAAGGTTCTGTTTTAACCATTCATAGACTCGAGAAATTTCCAAATTTATGCCTCAACAGCTTTCAAACTTCATCTTTGGTTGTGTTTAGAGAGTGTGAGAGCGTTTCCCATTAAACAAGTTAAGTTCCGACGGGCAAAAGACCTTCATCTTTGGATGTATTTAGAATGTGAGTGTGTCCCATAAGGATATATAAAAAGTCATGTTAGATGAAACATTGCAAGTAATTCAAGAAAAACTAAACCCCTCCAATGCATTTTTTTTTTTTTTTTTGATAACCCAGGTATCGAGGCGAAGGGGCTTCACCTCTACTAGATCCCTAGGATATCGTGCAAAGCAGCCCCTCCACACGGATCGGGTAAAGCTCAGGCTTTCGCCAACATGCATAGCTCAATGAATTGTTTGCACTCAATGGGGGGTCAAATCTTAGACCTGATGCTTCATGAGATACTAGGGCCAAGTGACTTACCACTCGGAAAACCCCTCCAATGCATTGAACCTCAAATTATTACTAAAAAGAAAACTCCAGTCCAGGAAATGGTCAAAAGGACTCCTGATAGAAATTACCTAGTAAGAAATTTCCAGTTTTAATTCATTAAATATATCCCCGCCTCATAAATTAATTTCCAACAAATTAACTTATTAATAATGCATAACATTCATTCAAACAGGGAAAACATTGTTCTTACTATTAAATGCAATAACAACCATCAAATAAAGCTGTAGGCACCAAGAAAGAAAAAAGCATCTAACCACTAGTAACAATATTTCTAGAGAAAATGTTATAAAATGAAAAAACAAAAAGAAATAGATGGCCAGTGGTTCTTCCATTCATTCCAATGTTAAAAAGTTCATCACTCAAAAACTTCACAACTGCCTCTCCATTTCATATAAACAGACGTTTTAACAACTTGCTAACGGAAGCATTCTCTTACATCCAAACATCTATTTGTCAGCATTTGAAATATTTGTTTTTTGATAAGTAATAAACCAGTCTTATTAAAAGCATAAGGTGCTCTTAAGTACATCGGGAGTATCCAAAAGGAAACACCTAACTAAAATGGAAGTTATTGAAGGGGAAGGGGGGGGGGGTTTGGATAGAAAACAAGATGAGAAACAGGGGGAACTGAGAACAAGATGAGAAATAGGCTATACCGGAAAATTCTTGGCGAAGTACAACAAATTCTCCAATGATATGAAACCGCCACCTCTGCCAGATAAAAGTCCAAATTGAAATGAAACATGAAAGGTTAAAAAATGAAAGCAAGAGTTAGCAACAAATGTGCTATAGAGATGATAGATGAAACACTATCTACCTAAAATCTGTTGATGGATCTTTCCCTTGCCAACCCATATCTTTCCACTGCTCAGATATTAAACCACGGAGTTCCTCTTCAGGAAAAGCAGCATTCCATAAAGCCCTTAAAGCTTCCTAAAACAATGAGATGGCATATAAATATCAGAGCCTTCACAATTCAATACTTTGATGTACAGATAAGCCATGTGGATTTTAACAAAATTGGGTGAATGTACAGATGAGTCATGTAAATTTAACAAACAAACAAACAAACAAACCATAAGGATATAAAAAAGAAAGAATCTAGGAAGCCACGCAAATTACACTCGTGCATATTCAATCAATTTAATTGAAAATTGGATCTACTTCCAGAAAGTCAATGGAATATTCAGCAAGAGGGGGTACCTGATGCTCAGGGGTTGAACTATCATAGGCAACATCTATACGGCTCTGTAGCCTCTGCAAGCATTCCTCCTGATGGCACCAAAGTGAAAGAAATTACGTAGACTATCATGGAACAAATGCTAATCACTATAAACCACAAGGTCTGTTTGAGAAGACAAGTTAGCAAGCTTTAATGGTTAATATGTTACATTAATGATAGAGAAATAAGATGAAACCATCATCAACCACAAGAACTTTACCTGGGCAGGGGTTAAATCAAATGAGGGACGAGCATCACTCTCTCTTCTCTGTACACACACACAAGAAAGGCCTCGACCAAGCCATGCAGCTGATCCTGCCACAACTTCAGCTGTAACAAAATAAAACCACCAACTAATGAAAATCAAATTTATAAATGTTCAGCCGCAAAGTTTTAGAATTAACCAGAGATCTAGAAATATCTTCATTTTTTTTTTCAGCTGCAATACTTTGGGTAGTCTCAAGAGTGTGGACAAAGTATTGCCTAACAATTAGCTAAGCCAAAAATAGGGAGCAGAACATCGTGCGTTCTGTGCTTAACCAGTCATATCCAGCAAACGCTACCAAAATTGGAAGTACCAAACATTTCATCTTAAGCCACTTCCAGAACTTGGGGCTTCGCATGAGGTATAAAAATACAATTAATAACTGAATAATCAATTTGTGACTACTAAATCAACGCAAAATAAAAGCACATCACAATGTAAAATCTAAGAACAAACTACATGTGCAGAGCACAGATTAAAACCCCCGGCCAGTAGGAGATGCAGAGAAGCAACATCTAGTCTCAGTCGAAAAAGCATCAACAGTGATGGATCAATGAGTTTGTTATAGTTACCGTTTTTCCACAGACACATTGTTGCGATTTTAGAGGTATCAATAGGACAAAATGCATAATGTGAAGGAACCTAGCGTACAAATCAAGTTCAATTGCTTTCTAGAAAAATCAATCACATATAAAAGTGTTATAATCATATTCTCGCTCCCGAGGTTCGCATACACTAAATTTACACAACAACATAAAAATAAAAAAAATAAAAATAATGAATTATAATAAAAACCTGTGGCCATCTCAAAAAATCAACCACCAAAGCAATCTAGAATAGCAGAAGACATGAAGTCAGTTTAGAACTTCGCATATTCTCAGAGATATGCCCTAATGACTCACTTCCAAGTCACAGATCTAAACCTCAAATCAAAAAACAAAAAAAGAGAGAGAAAAGAGAAAATTCAGATATAAAGGGGGGAGAATTCTAGAGAGAGAAACATTAGAATAACAGGCCAGAGTAACTTTCTAGAGAGAGAAAGTTGGAGACAGTAAGAAAACAAAAAGAATGATACACAAGAAAAGTTTACCAGAAGTTGAATGGCAGGTGTTGCCTCGCTCAAGACCTTGCGAAATCCTCCGGACAGCGACAAATGACCCTCCTCTATCGTCCATATTTACCACAAAGCCACTACACCGTTACTACCTTCATTGCCAACCTCACAAACCCCAACCAATCTCTCCCTCACCAGAATCCACAACCGAACTTCAAGCCAGAAAATCCTAAAGAAACTCTGACAACGACTCCTGCAAGTAAAAATCACCAGAATCGGACGAAAACCGCGAGATGCTCGTTCGGTACAGTCCGAAAAAGAGAATGCCGGAGAAAGAACGGGCAAGAAACGGTCCGAAACCCGCCGGAAATCGCAGAATTCGAAGATCAAGAACGCGAAACTCTACCGCTCAGAGGAAGAGCCAGAAAAAAACCGAGCTCGATTCCGGCAAAAACTCAACCATAACGGACGAGAAAGGGATCGGAATGGAGCTAGCAGATTCTTGGAAGAACGAGGGAGAATCTTGAGGGAAATGGAGGAGATCTTTGGGAAAAGAAATGGATATTGCTATGGCTATGGCTATAGTTCGCTCAAGATCTGAGAGTGGGAGTCCATGAGATTCAGTTACGTTTATATTGGTTTCTCGTCGCTCTCTCTCTCTCTCTTTCTCTCTCTCTTTGTCTGTGGGTGGCGTTTTGTTTGGACGGCTTTTTCAGAGAGAGGAGGATTTCGGAGATTACAAAACGTTTTTAGAATCTTAAAAGCGTACTGTTATTTTAATTAGTTTTTATGGAGTAATTTTTTAATTTTAATTTGTTTTTTGGTTTATTTTATTTGTTTTGGAGTAACGGATTGTGAAATGATGGTGGGAGTGGCCCTAGTGAGTGATAGAACATGGGATGGTGGCGTGGAACTGAAAAAGTTGAAAAGCGGGAAAGGGTGTTCAGTGGCGCATGTTTACCGCTTAGCCAATGGGTAAAAAGGTATTCGAGGCTGTTCTAGTAAATTCAGGCCGGCTCATGGCTAGGCCAATTAAGCCACTCATAAAACATTTTAGAGGAATGTTAGAGCATCTTCTGGTGTTCTCCTAGAATGATACAGATGTAATTTTTTTTATTAAAAAATTACATCTATGCCATCCAAAATGACATATATGTAATTTTTTAATTACATTTATGCCATTCCAGGAGAACACTAGGAGAACACCATAAGATATTCTAGCATTTCTCAACATTTTATATTAAATTTGTCAAAAAAAAAAAACCAAGATAAAGATAAAAAGGCTTCAAAAAAAATTAAAAAAAAATTGAGTGAAGGTGGTGATGTAAGATGTTGACACCGGGCAGAACTAAGATTATTCTGATAGTGTATAATAGCACCTAAAACTATGAATTGAAGTAAAAAAGAGAATTCAATAAGATAAAAAAAAATAACAAGTAGGGATGAGAAAATCTATAATTGCTCCAAATAAATAAATAGATAAATAACTCTTAAATATTTAAAAATTAATTGATAATTCAAAACTTGATTGCCAAAATAACAAAGACTAGAGGCCCTAGGTACCTCGTAATTTAACAAGAAAAAAAAAATCCTAATTTGAAAAGGAAAACATAATTCTAATGGAAAAGGGGAAGAGTCGATCCTTATTAAAATTGAAAACTAAAACACACGTACATCAGTCTCTTCGGGTCGGAATAAACTCTCCCTTGAGTTCAGATCATATTTGCCTCAATCTTTTGGATGCTTAATCAATTCATTTTATTCCATATTTCTCAATACAAAAATAACTTGAAACCATAAGATAAACAAGTTGCAACCCATTACAACTTGATTCTGAATAATATATATGAATTTTCTTACACTAACTTAAAATAAATCATTCTTCTTACGTCTTTAATTTATCTTATCCAATTCACGCTCCATAAAAGTCTTCATAGAATTATCAATTCTTTTTTACCACAAAAATTAGAATTGTCATCCAACAAGCCGAAACCAACATCCAACTTACTACTAGGAGAACTTGATATAAAATTTTCAATCCCAAAGAAATCAACATAACTAATTTATTCACTACTCAGCTTAAATCCCCCATTATTTGGACTTTTATCAAACACATGATAGTCATTATTTTATTCAATAAATTTTATTGCATCAACCACAAAACTTACCTCATTCAATAAATTATCTTCGAAGTCATAGATTGGTGGAAAAGACCAAATTTACATAAACAGTGTATGAGAGCAGCAAAAACTATGAATTGAAGATAGAAAAGATAATTCAATAAGAGAAAAAATAATAAATAGGAAAGAGAAAACTTCTAATTGTCCCAAATAAGTAAATAAAAAAATAACTTTGAAAGACTTTAATCCTAATTGGAAAAAGAAAACCTAATCCTAATGAAAAAGTGAAAAAGTTAATCCTTATTAAAAGTGAAAACTAAAACACACAAACATAATTAAAATAACACTAATGTCAATTTTTTCTGGATGTCTAAAATCTTAACAAATTCAAAGTAAAGCATGATTCACTTTTGTTTTTTTATTTTTCTTTTTCCTCTTATTTTCTTTCATCAATTCTAATTTTTTGCTTTTTAGTTGGTCGTTGGCATGAGTTCCAATTGAGTGTGGTTGATTTCAATACACAACTAATTAAATCTTACTTACAATCTTTTATCTTACAATAAAGATAAAACATATTGGTTATATTATTTATTAAAAATAATATATTAACAAAACTTGAACATGAAAAATTAATAAGTAATTTTACATCTCAAGAGTTGGAAGAATTATTTTTAACATTTATTATATTAATAGTTTAAAATTAAAAAGACCCCATTTTAATTTCTACAATTCTTTTAAAATCAAATTTTTACACCCCCTCCCCCCAATTTATTTATTTATTATTATTATTATTTTGCCTCTACACCTAATATCCTAGTTCCGCCCCTCATGATATATTAAAATCAATTTTTTTGCAAACTTTTGTAAAAATATAACTTTAGTCTATGAATTGAATGAGATGAAACCCAAAGGTCCCTAACCATTAAACTCTTGAACCCTCATCTATAAAAATAAAAATAAATAAATAAACCCTCCAAAACTTTTTGGGAATTTCTTATTTTGACCCGTTTAATTTTCAAAGGCCACTAGTGAAAAACAGTATATATATATATATATTTGTACTATGCTGCATATATTAATTTCGAAAAGTTTGGATAATTTTACAAATTTTGGTCACTAAAAAAATGATGGGGGGATAAAAATCAAAAAGACAAAAACACCCTTTGAAAAAGAAAGAAAGTGTCACATGGGATGTTGTTACCGAACATGGACCATACCATGATGATGGATATAGTTCATTTATGCGAGAGACCCTACACTGACATTATTTTGTGCTTTGCTCCTTTATTATCAAGATTAATGCCTCCAAATCAATTAGAGTTAGGGGTCCACCGCATGGGTCTCCAACAAAAGTTTCTGTTTTGGTCACTTTACGTTGAGCTGAATCTAGCATGAAAGTATCCATACTTTAATGGGTGCCTTGAAAGTTTTCTAAAATAATATATATATAGAAGGATTTCTTTGAAAATTAATATGGGTTCTTAAAAAAATCTGGTTGAGACCATTCATTCCAACAATATTGGATTAAAAAAAAAGACTTTATTATGATTAATTAATATTTTAACGCCTTTTTTTTTTTTTTTTTTATTTCACGTGTAGGTTTAAACTCTTTCTCAACAAGTGAGACTCAAATATATAAAATATTTAATTAAAATAAAGTATAAACTGTAAAATTAAAGTTCGAACTCAAGACATCTATTATGAAAAATGTTCAATGAAACAAGGCTCGGATGGAGTTTGCATCTATGTCATCTAGCGAGTATAAGCATATATATATATATATATATATATATATATATATATATGGAAAAAATATATATTAGCCCTCCAAACTACCACCCTTTCTCCGGATGGCCCTCCAAACTACCAATGCTTAGATTATGGCCCCCAAACTACCACTTTTTGATTTTTTGGCCCCATCTGTCCATTTATGCCGTCAATTTTAAACAGAATTCCGAAAATACCCCTCCTACACTTTGAAATTCTCACGGTTAAGAGAGGGGTATTTTCGAGTTTTTGGCCAAATTCTGTTAGAATTAACAGTATAAATAGACGGATGGGGCCAAAAAATCAGAAAGTTGTAGTTTAGGGGGTCGGAGTGCAAGTGTTGGTAGTTCAGGATGCCATCCGGAGAAAGGGTGGTAGTTTGGGAGACTAATATATATTTTTCCGTATATATATATATATATATATATATATATATATATATGGGTCAAGTTTGAATGGTAATTATTGAGAATTGAGCCGACAAAGCAGTACGGCCCACAAAACATAGTTAAATAGGCTCAGAAAATTAGTTGGTAAGGTGAAAAACCGGTTTATGGACCCCGTCCCACCATGCTATGCGCGGTAGAAAATTCGTTCCAACAACAATAAATCGTATACCTGGCCATGTAATCACATTCAAACCTACTATACCAAATGCATTCCTAAAGGCTAGAGTATAGAAAGTGGCAGGCTAAAACCTTGGTCATCGGGGAGGGGGCCAGGGGGGGAGAAAAAACCCATTAATCAGGCTGAAACGTGGAAGAAAAGCAGTTGACACGTACATAATACTATAAAAAGGTAAGCCGAAGCAAGGTAAAATATGATTTTTGGCCCTAAGCTAAAAATTCATATTTAGTGCATTCAGTTTTGCTTTTCAAATACGATACTAACTTAAACCTCGAAGCTATTTTTGGTCGATATCTCCCTTGACAAGCTCTTGATCTGGTATTTGAGAATAGGAAACTGTTCTGACAAATCAAACAAGAAAACAATGAGTATAACAATTTGATTAACAAACATCTTCACCCCGAAGACACTCTTAGAAAAGCATCATAGCATTGGGAATGAATAAATGATGTAGCGAGGCAGCTTTTGTTGAGATAGACCTCGCTAGCTGTTTTAGCATGGCATTGCTTGGGCAAGATAAAAAGCACAATGATTTGCAGTCTGGCAAATAGATTTTGGGACATTATTAGATGAAAAAGCTTTTCATTACTCATAAGTGCATATATATATATATATATATATATGTAATGTGCATTACAACTAAGCATGCCACTCCGATGTGGGAAAAATCCGGCAGGAGATCGCTTGTGTACAAAAACATCGTGGTCAAATATATGCCTCCACGACAAACAACCTTCCCACTTTCCCTACCTTGTCCGCCTGAAAGTCCAGGACACAAGCCAACACGATTAATTATTCATCCGCACAGAAACTCGTGATATCTTTTCAGATTAAAATATCCGCAGAGAAAGTCGTTTATTTCGGCATATTATATATATATATATATAGTGCGATTAAAAATAATAGTTAAATTAAAAATATTTTTGATTTGACAAAAAAAAAAAAAAAAACTTATTTAGTTTTAAAAAATAATTTCATTTTATTAAATTTTGTAAAACATTTTTCCTTGTTTAAGTTTTTCTTTTGCAAACCGCTAGACCACTACTACGTCAGATTTAGTAACCTCCGGACTACTACTAAGCTAGTACCGAGTCATCACCATACAACCACCTAGTCATTCTCGGACCATTATTGAGCCACTTCGAACCACTACCGAGTCATTCCCGAACCACTACCGAGTCATTCCTGAACCACCATTAAGCTACATTGGACCACCTCCGGATTGCTACTGAGCCACTATTGAAAACACCAGACTACCACTAATCCACCATCGGACTACCATCAAACCACCATTGGACTATAGTCGAACCATCGACGGGCATCTGCTAGACCACTGTCGGTACTCAAATTATTAAGTTATTTTTTTATTTTTTAATTATTTTATATTAATATTTTTATGTTGCGCATAAAAATTAATTTTTGTAGGTTAATATAATTTAATGAAAAAATATATATTTGTGATTTTTTGTATGTGTGAAAAATATTTTACACCAAAACAAACAAAAACCTTAGTAAACTTTGCTTTTATTTGGCCATACCAACAATTACTTCTACCAAGTACATATATTGAATTCTTAAAAAAGATTTATAAAAAACAAAAATTCCCAACCGTTTTAATTGAATTAGTTCAACAGAATATCCTAACATCAAGGCTGAGCAATAAGGGCCCAAGAAAAAGAATTTAAAAAGTCTGAGCAATCTTTTACCCCCATTGCTTAATGATGCTCTATACCGATAAATATCTATTCATTATTATACTTGTATTTTCGTTCTTCTGGTCTAACCAATCCAACTATCACTTTGACCAAAATAGACTAAACTAATGGTCATATTATTACATTGGTTGGGAGCATAATTACGAGTTTATTATGAAAAAAAATAGATTGTAATACAACTGTCATATGATTGAGATGACGATATAGTCAAAATTAGTTATTGATTTTTTTTTTATTTTTTATTTTTAACTAGTGGTGATTAATTTTCACTGTCATATCATCAAACTGTATAACAATCATATAACAGTTTACTAAATAACATTATTAAAAAAAAACTATAACTTAAGTATATAAATTGATAAGCTCATTTATTTTAAAAATTGGTCAACTTTTAAAGTTCAAAGGAGGGCAAACAGTCGTGCTCATAGTTTAACTAATTGGTAACATTCCTCGGTTCCTCTTATTTTTCATTTGTTAAAACGTGGTTTAGAAGGTGGATTGTGATCAAGATACTCTATAATTATTTGTCCGAATTTGAGAGAATTTAGGTATGTGATTGTGAGAAACTGCTTATGAGACCTACCTAACCCGATAAGTGATTAGGTAGCCTAATTTTTATTTGGTAAGATGGATTTCATAAGTGGTCTCTCACAATCACCTGCTCGAATTATCTCAAATTTCGACAAATAATTATAAGAGCATCCTAATCCGGTAGAAAGGATCTTGTAATATATTTTTTTCTTCTCATCTATTATTAAAAAGAAAAAAAAAAAGGTAATTATCCTATGAATAATTTAACAGAATTGGATCTCGCGGAAATTTAATTAATTTATGGGGTTTCATTATCCGAGATGGCATGGAAATTCCATTTGTCCTTGGAACTTGGACATTATTTTTGTTCCACAAAGGGTATTAGGTTTCGATTACAACAGAGAGGAACATTGCTCAACGCATGCTCGTGATTTTGTTTAGATTTAGTCAAATTTGGATGTACCCGTCATGTTGTGGCACACCAACTGTTTTTTTTATTTATTTATTTATTTATATTCCTTGAAGCTAAAGCTTGAGGACCAGGTGGAACCTCTATTCTATCAAGACCTTTGTCGGATCATATTCCACGTGTCTGATGCACTCCAGACTCAGGTACTGGGGTTTCATACTTTCATGGTTCTCTGAATAGAAAAATAAAAAAATAAAATAAAATATATATATATATATATATAGTGTGTGTATATAAAAGGAAAGAGTTGTCTTTTAAATTGAGTTGAGTTAAAAAGAAATTTAGTCTATAAAATTTTTATGTATTCTTTGAAGAGGTAAGAATCACATATTCTTTTGATAGAATTCTTACAAATTCTTTTAATAGAATTTAATTCTATTAAAAAAAAATGTGATCTTTACATACTAAATAATATGTGTCAACTTTAGAGATAGAATTGAACAAAATTCTTTAAAGTCAGTTTAAAACAAAATTTTATCTAATGTATTATTGAAAAAGGGAATTTAATGATTTTTTTTTCTTTCTAATTGAATAAGGAAAATGGTTACAATGAAGGATATTTTTCACTTATGATCCAAAATGAAGAAGAAGTGGACAATCTTATGAATGAAAAATATGTGGGCTCCCTAACGGTGGACTCAAACCAAATTAAAATAAAACTGAAATAATTATAAAGGGTAGGAAATTGGTCAAACAAGTGACTCGGTCCTTTCAATGTGCCGCACAATACGGTAATAGAAGCTAAAAGGATAACAAATTAGAGCAAACCTATCTATACTCCCACTTGAAAACAACAACCACAAAAAAAAAATTGCTGAAGCAGTAAAAGCACTGTTAGAAATTTAATGATTTCCTAGGTAAACATGAGTATGAGATTTGATGGACAAAGTAGCACAACTAAGAGAAATGATAGTATTCTCTCATCTTCTCTCATCATTATTTTTTTTTTAAATTAACAATTGGATCTGTAGGACATATGTGATCTTTAGAATCCACATATTGAAAATCAAAATCCAACGGTTTGAAGGATGGAAGACCGCTAAATAGAACTTCTCCACAACTAATGGCGATGAGAAGAGGGTTTTTTTTTTTTTTTTCCTCCCTCTCTAAGCTAGAGAAGCAATTACATATTTTGTGGAAAAATAAGTATTACATGGATTATCACGTGACAATGCACGTTTTAGTGGCTTACTTTATAAGTACTAGATTAATTTGTAATAGATATATAATAAAGTTTGTAGTATTCCTAACAACACCTTATATGTTTTAAACTAAATCTAATGTTTGGGCCACATTGGAATCCATTAATGTTGAATCCATGAGCTTCCTTAAATTTTATTTTATTTTTCTTCTTTTTAATGAGCTTCAGATTTTGTAACATATTATCATCAATTTTATTTTTTATTTTTCCTCTTTTTAACAAAGCATACCAATTTGGATATAGAAACATGCACACATAACGGCTTTGAAATTTTTTTAGGTTTAAGGCTATAATTTTAAAAATTAATTAAATATTTTTTTTTCCCTTCTCTAAAATCCATTCTTTTCGTTTTACTATTGAAGATTTCGTTGGTTTATTGTTATAGACTCTAAATCTCCCACTCACGTATAAATGAATGACCAGAACACAAAATTGTTACCGGGAGAATATATAGCCCCGTAAGTGTTGAAATTCCTACACGAAGAGAGACAAAATATACTCATAATTTTTAAAATAATATTTAGGACCTTCTTCTTTTGAGGCCCTTTATTTATTTATTTATTTTTCTCTTCCATTTATAACCTTAAACAATAGCCTAATTTAATTGACCTACCTATTAAGCCGGCCTTGGGTGAAAGAGGCAGAAATGGTGTCACAACCACTTAAAATGGGCACATAACGTAAGTGGGAGATAAGCTTCTTTTTCTTAAAGGAGAGGACCAAAACTTCCTTTCGCAACAAAAAGTTGTTCCCCTTTTTTATTATCAAATATCTTTTTAGGTATAGGAAAAGACTAGTAACTGAAAAATGTCCATGAGCTGTCCAATTGGAACAAATTTGGTCTTGGCTTTCCTGATTTTGTACTATAAAAATAAATGCCATGTCCACTAATTCAAAGATAACTATGGAATGAAATGGTGCCAATGTGCCATTGCCACTTGTAAAAATATAAACCTTTCTTTTCTAAAAAATACACCTTTCTACTTATTCAACAACCAAGAAAAAATAAAACAGAAATTGAGGCCAGGATTTTTTTTATTTATATATATATATATATATATTATATATATATATATATTTAAAAAAAATTGGTGCACGTGCTCTAAAAATAAATGACAATTTAATATATTATATTGGATGAAAAAAAGAGTCATTATACGGCTCCCTAAATTTATTCTTTATTTTAGCTAAAAATCATATTTTATTATTTTAGCTATCTATTTTTTTTAAAGCACATATATCTGATTCAGCAAACTAGGATTTACTTTCACTATTTTATTTAAATTTTTTTTTTGGATTTATTTATTCTTTATCCAACATTCATATATTTAAAAACGGACATGTTAGACATCTGTCTCTTAACTATTTCTAACTCATTTTCATATAACCAAGTTTCAAATTCACCATTGAATTTGTTGGACGCAATGTGGCTCCTACAAATTCAATAGTGAATTTAAAAATGACATGGATAGGGAATGAATTTGAATCATTTCTCATATGTCTTTCATAACGGTCATATTTTTCATAATTTGTATTTTCTTAACTGTATTTTTTTTTTAAAAAAAAAATTGTCTTTTCCAACTGTCATATGCACTCGATATAATTAAGACAATTTCCTCTCTAATTTTCATTCACTTTGATATAAATCTCGGGTAGAATTCACTATTGAAAACCGGCTTGTAAGGGGAGGGTGTTCAAGAGTTTATATACCCATAGTTAAGATTAGACTTAACCCATGTAAGAAACAAGGATCGTAACATACTACCGCGCTTCCGTGGTCGACATGCATAGAGGCTCACTTTATCGACTTTGACCAATGTTAGCTTTTTTCTTTTGGCGGCTCCACTCACCTATCAGTAATTTAATCCAGCCCATAGGTCGCCCATTCCGTGACTCGAACCCGTGACGTAATGTTTGGCTCTGATACCAGATAATACAAACTTTGAGTAGAACTCACCCTTAAAAACCAACTTGGAAGGGAATGGTATCCAAGAGCTTATATACTCATGATTAATACTAGATTTAACTCATGTGTGACACAAGGATCGTAACACACTTCAATTTTATTTTTTTAACATTTGGGGAGTGAACATCACTTCCCAAATGTTTTACAAAATTGGTGTGCCGGATGGAGAGCCAAAAGAAACATTTTAACATTTTGACTTACCAAACCAAGAATTTCATCAAAATAGGGAGCCGAATGAAACTGCTTCCATGGTAGTCTGGTACACAAAAAAGAAAAAAAAAATAGAACCATTCATTGTGTTATAAAGTTAGGGCAACAAAAGTCCTTGTTCTTACCTTTTTTTTCCCCTTCTCTTTATTTAAATTTCAGGCACTAGAAACCTCTTCAGGAGAGATAAAAAGAAAAAGAAAGAAAGGTTAGAGCAGCTATGTATAAAGTTGAGGGCGACAAAAGTATAGCCGTATGGGCAACTCCTTTCTAGAGAAGAATATTTGGAAAAGCATTTTTTTTTTCTCTTAAAGGATAGAAGAGCTGACTTCTAGTAGAAGGATTCCAAAGGAATGTTAATTTTAGGTGTTACATAAAGTGTAATTACTGGGTTTAATTGAATCAATGAAACACCTTTTATGTGATGATAGCTTTCTTGCCTTTGAGTGTTTCCAATATTAGTGACCAAGAGGCATGTGCTTTCTGATTTGCATAATAGAAGTGGCACCTTTTCTTTTGACTCATCAGGGAAAAATAAAAGGTGTGGGGGGGGGGGGGGGGGGGGGGGGCATGGGGTTTTAGTTGTCTAGCAGACTACCACCAATGCAGCAATGAGGGAATAAAGGAAGTGGGTGGGAGTCATCAACACACCTATACGGAGGGAATTTACAGTAATTATCTGTCTAAATTATTAACAATTTGGACAAGTAATATAAAACATCCAAGATAAGATCTATCCACATGCTTAAATAAACTGTGTCATGCTTTTGCACTTCTTTTGCATTTTTTTTTTTTTTTTTTTACAAATTTACCATTAAATCTGTGGAAGTGGTCCCATATATTCAATGGTGGATTTGCATACCTCTTGTACGAAGATGGACAAGAGATTAGGGGTAAAAAAGATGGGCGGTTAATAACCACTAATTGTCCAACTGCCTAATTGCTTTTGTAGGCGGTTGGAAAAAATTGCTAACTATATAGGACGTGATGGTTAACAATTTTAAGGGTAGGCAGAGATGGTTAGTAATCGGTAACCGCCTACCATATATATATATACAAAACGACGTCGTTTCATATGGGGTTTTAAATGACACCATATACTCGGCCAAAAATAAATAAATCAAAATGTTAAAAAACATATAAAATAAGTAAAAAAAAAGAGGTATAATGAAGGTCTCACACACAAAATAAGCCCAAAATGCCTAAATTTAAAAGCGATTATATGGTGTGACTATAGCTTTAAATAACCACTAACCGCCTAAGACAAGACGATTGCGATTATAAAAATAGAATAACCGCCTAAGGCGGCTACAGTTAGCGGTTAGAGTTAATAACCACTAATCATAACTGCTTTTTCCCCCCTATAAAAGATGTACAAGATAATGAAACAAAATATTTTTCAAATAAATTTTGGACTATTCGGCCACTTATCCGAACAGGTGAATTTCATATAAAATTTCTTACATTATTTGTCTAAATTGCTAGTAATTAGAACAAATAATTATGGTAAATCCTTATGCACTCTACGCATGCATGAGTTCGGCAATGATGCTTGCCCATATAAATCTGTTCCAAATCTGTGGCTCGGTTGTTTGATGCAGGCCAGGCTGAGGAAGGGCTGAGAGTCGAACAGCAGGCCTGCCAAATTGATTTCAACAAGCATTAGTTTTGGGCCACAACTTCAACAGAGCCAATGAATTTGGTTAAGACTACCTCTTCGGGCTGACCCATTTCCAATTAGGTATCACCATGTGGCATATTTTATTTTGTTTCAGATTTTCTAAACCATCACAACATAATTTCAAAAAACAAATTCTTTCAATATTCACAATTTTTAAAAAAATCGCATACCCAAACGAGCCATTACGTGCAACTAAAAGAAAATTTTCTAACCTAATTTGAAAAAAAAAGGAGCTTCATTTGTATGTATAATTGAAGAACTATAGGTATTAATAAGCATCATACTCAAGGAGAAGGTTTGAAATAAAGTTCTCAAATATGTAAGAGTTGGGAAAGATTAGGTCTGGTTTGCTATGCTTTGATTGCCATTATAAATGTTAGAATTAAGCTTTTAGAATCTTTCAACTTGAGTTTGAAGGGATGATGGAATATATTTTGAATATAATATTATTGATTTATATTTTATAATCTAGGTTGATTTGTGTTTCCTAGAATAAGTTGATTTATGTTTACTTGTATAAATCAACTTATTCAACTATAGATAGGGACATATATGTATTGTAAATAATTAAGTTATCGAATACAATGAAGCCCTTTGAGCTTTACCCTGTGGACGTAGATTATAGGCCGAACTCTTTCTTTATTGCTTTCGCTTTTATTCTATTTTAGATTTATACACAAATCTCAACAATAGATGTTTTAGAGCATTTACACCCGGCTAGTCAAAGCTTATTTCAGTTATTCAGAATGCAAATTTGGATGAAAAATCACCTCACCTATATCCAGCTAGCTACTTTAACAACAAATTTGGTGAGTTGTAATAGTGTTCCCCGAATTTGGTGAGAACTATACGCTCACTAAATGTACAAAAAAAAAAAGAAAAAAGAAAAGAAAAAAGATCTATCATTCTCCTTTGTCTGAATAAATAAGAAAATAAAGAATAAAGAGTTGATTGGGAAATAATATTTGAATTGAATAGTGAAAATTGATAGCTTCAATAAAGAATGAGATGTAAATGCTCTTGAAAAATTGAGTAGTAAGAAAGAAAAAAAGTGACTTTTTTTTTTTTTTTTTTTTTTAGCAAAAATGAAGAAATTTTTGGCTAACTGTTACATGAAATGTGCCAAACCCAGAATACCTTTTTCTTGACCCAAAAAGTTCTTACACGACTTCGTCTGTTAATATTTTTTAGATATATATATTTTTTAAAGAGACATAAATAGAAAAATAATTTAGAATGTTTTATGTTTTGAATTGTTTATTTATATTTTAATGTGGTCCAAAAAATTCGTAAGAGTTAAAGAATACTCTTTTTGAAATGTGCTTAACACTTTCCATTAACGAGATCTGTATCTTTTTTTTTTTTTTTGACATGTCTATACAAGGGGAGGGGGGATTCGAACTAGTGACCTCCACTTCATGAGCCGTGGTCCCCAGCTGATTGAGCTATCCCTTGGGGACAGAGATCTGTATCTCATTCTTTTGATTATTTGACAAAAACAAAAATCATCCCATAATGATAACGGGTCAATTGCCACTAATTCTTGAATTTATTTTTTTTTTTGTTAAAAAAAATTAAGGATCAGTTACAATTATTATATATATTCTGATATAATTATTGTTTCTCAAAATTAAAACATTGAAAAAAATTACAAATACTATGGTAGTGATGGAAAATAAATATAATTTTCTCTTAAATTTATTTACTCATACGGTGCTATGTAAAAGTTATAAGAGATGATGATACACATTATTTTTTATCCAATTTTTACCCGTCTTTTTTGTAAATCTATCATTGAAAATCTGTATATATTTATGCTTCGTTCGTTTTGATGTAAAATATTTTTCGATGTTTAGTTTGTACGAAAAAATTACTAACAACAAAAATGACCAGGGACGAGATTCCGACGATGGTGGCCAAAATCCAGCGATATTGGCTGGAATCTGGCATAGTGGCCAAATTCTAGCAACATTGGTCGGAACCTTGCCAATGCCGCCGAATTCCGGTTAGTATTGCTGGAATTTGGCACACTGTCCGAATTTTGGTCAGTATCAAAATATGGCATAGTTGCCGAATTTCGACCGAATCCCGACATTTGGGACTTTTGGTGACAGATTCGGGCTACTAACAAACTCCAATGGCAGGCGATGGCGAGTTCCTACAAACGCATGTGCAAGAATGAGAAGTTTAAATTTTAAAAAAAATTTACAAGTTTAAAATTAGTAAATTATTTTTTAAAAATTAAATATGCCTTTTCAATTAAACGAAAAATGATTTTTATTTCTATCATTTTCAAATATACCAAACTCTAAAAAATTTTACGCCCAAAAGGCCGCATACACACGGAGCCTCGACGATGAATTAACTATTTTTATTTTTTTTGTATGGATTAAAAAAAAAAAAAAACTATTTTTTGTATGGAGATAAAGAAGAAAGACTGAACATTGAAACTAAACATTTTTCAAAAGTTATATTGGCTTAAAACATTTCTCTCGCTCTCCCCACAAGTCTCAATGCAATCACCAAACCTCCACCTCTCCAAAACGTTAACCGCCACCACCCGCCACCCCCACCACCACCACCTAGCGTTCCAGCACACCATTTCATCTACCAAAATCCTGTTTACCCGCAATCTCCCAAACCCAAGAAGCCCCAGAAGCCTGATAATCACCCAGGCCCGCAAACCCCACCTCCGCCACGACAACAGAGCCTCTGGTCCCAAGCGGAGCCCGAGGGTTGTGAAGGGCAAGAAGGACAATGTGTGGAGCGTGGACAACGAGCTCGCTCATAAGGACAAAGAGAGAGCTGGTAGAAGAAGGCCAAGGGGGAGGAATGTGGTCCGGAAGAAGAGAACTAAGCCTGGTGGCGGTAGAGTCATCGTCTCTGGTGCTATGCTAATGGAGGCTGAGACCGTGCTTCAAACTCAGGTGCTCTCGTTTTTCTTGAATTTGGAGTTATGGGGTTGTGGAATGTTTTTATTTGGGAATTGGGGTTTGGGCAGTTGGTAGTGCTGTCATCAATCTTTGGTTTTTATGGAATGTTTTGGTGAATTTAGGTGCTTTGTAGTTTTTGAACATTAGGTGCAATATGAACCATCTTCTTCTTGAGGTTGCCCGCGTCTTAAGAAATGCATTTTTCAGTCATTTTGGGCTGTCCTGGATTATGCCAAAGCAGGGCGATTGATTTGTTTCCTTGCTGGTAGACTGGGGGAGCTCCGGACTGTAGTGTGAAAGATGGTACCCTCTTGCATTTTGTGGTGTTTTTGGAGGGAAAGAAACGATCGAAATTTCGAGGACCCTTAGGACTTTGAAGGAGCTTAAGTCCTGTTATTTTTCTCTTTATACTTGGAGCGCTGTGTTGTTGCTCTTTTGATGATTTTCTTTTTCTTTTTTCTTGTCTAGATAGACGTTTCTCTTGTATATTTACTGTGTTCTTTGGTTGTGCTTTTAATGATATTTCAATTACTTATAAAAAGAGCTGAGGAAAAGAAAGAGGAAACTACAGTTTTGGATGTATTTTTTGGATTTTGATATTAATAAATTGGGATAAATTATGAGAACATAGTCCCTGATACGCAGTAAATTAACTAGAATAAATTCAGAAGTGTCTAATGTTTGGAGAGTTCAAATTAGGTGATTAGTAGTTGATTGTTCGGGATTACTTGAAGTTATAGTGCTTTTTTTTTTTTTTTTTTTTTTTATTTTTATTTCCGGTCGTACTATAAATCTTATATTCAGTACGTGATTCTGTACGTCTAATGTGGACTAACTACTTCTTTGGTGTTTTGGAGTGTATAACCTAATGAGAAGGGTGGTTCCTTCTTTCAGGAGCCTGTGATAAAACCAGCATGGAATACATTTGCTAGTAGTGTGAGTGGGATATGGAAGGGGGTGGGAGCGGTATTTTCACCAATCACTGGAGAAATGGAGCCAATTGATATTGGAAGCAGGAATGAAAGTTTATATGATTGCTATACTCTTTCCCGCATTGAGGCTGTGCCATCCCCTTCTGGAGGGCAGACATCTCAAATCCAGAGGAAGATAAATTGGGTGACTTTGAATCCTTATGGTGAAATACTACCGAATATAGGGGACAGTAATAGAAGTAAGGAAGAGCATGAAGTTAAAGATGCATCTTTACCCACAAAGGTTACGGCTGATGAAAGTGTACCAAGTCATATTTTGCCCAAATTCGAGTCTTTTGACTTTAAAAAAAGTGATGTAATGGAAGAAGATGTCATGGGAAATGAACCTGGTCTTGTCTTCTTTGAGGTAAGGATTACCCCTATACACCCTTTTGATGACTAAATGAGTAATTCAGAACTAGGAGAAAGTTATAATGATGGTGTTACTAATAGTTTAGGCTACTGGACGTTCAGAAATTATTGCAGCATTTGTCTAAATAATGCAAAAGCAGATGATAATCTAATTGGTTAATCTGCAGGATGGATCTTATTCTAGGGGTCCCATTGATATTCCAATCAGTGAAGTTGATGATTCCAAGTATTACGTTTCTCCAACTT
This sequence comes from Alnus rubra, assembly GCA_028654335.1. Classification (NCBI taxonomy): domain Eukaryota; kingdom Viridiplantae; phylum Streptophyta; class Magnoliopsida; order Fagales; family Betulaceae; genus Alnus; species Alnus rubra. The sequence goes on from JAJPGS010001302.1 coordinate 2,575,415, forward strand.
TCAAGTTTGAACAAGTGAGTTTAGCATGACAGTTACTGATCATTTTCAACTTCGTACATTCTTAGCAAGTGCACCTATGTTTGACGTAAAGGAGGATTTGAAAAGTGTCAATTTTTAAAATCCAGGTTACTAGTCGAACTTATCTCATATCACAAGTGGGTAAAGTGTAATTTCCCATTTGTTTTGTTTAGTAAGTACCATACCACTTACCTAGCCCATTCTCTTCAGCCTGTAAATCAATCTGATATCTTACTTTATAACCCATGAGTGGATCCTACTTCATGCCTACATTACTTTCTGCTTCCGCCAAACCCGCCTTGCCTTTGCCCCAACAAGCACCAGCTACTGATAATGTTACTGCCACTACCAGTAACCATGTTGCTGCCCATGGTGACCTTTTATTATCTCTCCTAGCTAGATGATTGTCACTATGAAAACCCAAACCATATCATTTTGTTGATTGGTTGATGCTTCTGTCTCCTTGACATTACCACCATTAATTAATGTCTAAAGACTTCTCTGGTTGTAATGCATCAATTTCATTATTCAAGCTTGACATTGCTACCTTTCGTCTTTTTTGATTTTTGATTATTTATTTTTGATTTTTTAAAAAAAGCATTTTCTCCTTATCTTAAGATTTGACTTTCATATTGTTACTTTTATGGTGCATTAAACACCTTTAAGTTAGTTGGTACATTAGTTGTCTCTTTATTTCATAAATTATTTATTGCCTTTTTGCTTCCAAATACTGCGAAGATACTCCAATAAAATATTAATATGGTTCCTAACATACTTATCATCTAATTATTCCATTTCTTCCAACTATTTTATTATGTAATGAATCATTTGGAAACTGGAGGAATATGAAGAAATAAATTATTCAGTTTCTATTTCATGTAAATTGAGTTTCTTGATTTTCCTTGCTTAGTGTTTGGTAAAAGGTTGCCACAAAAGACTCCGGATCATCCATACTATAGAATTCAATGATGGTGGTTCGGACATACGGATAATGAGAGTAGCCGTATATGAAGAAGAGTGGGTCAGTCCTGCAAGTCTTCCTGACCAAAGGTATCCTTATGCTTCATTTTTTACAGTTTGCAATGCTTGTTGTTCTAGTATATTTTCCATCATCCAACTATCAGAAAGCAACAACTTTTTCTGCTGCTAAAATCTTTAATTGCTTAACACCATGTGCAGTTGAGAATATTACATATAGTTGAAGAAGAATACAAATAAAAAAAGTCTCATGGTTCAACTAGAAATATTTATAATATGCAAATTGTATGGTTATTTAATATATTAAATCAACAGATACCCATCTCCATTATGTACTAGTTTACAAGTAGAGATGGAAACTTAAACCATTTGAAATCTCTTGATGGCTGCTCCATTGACTTTGACCAATATTGTTGCAATTTGATGGAAGATATGCAAATTTCTCTATTTGTTAAAATTTTGATATGATTTCAACAACTACGGATAATGGGGAAAGAATGAAGCCTGGAAGATAAATTTTATGGATGTTCACCTTTACATAGGTGGTGGTCAAGGTATTTTGCTTTCTTTGTTTATAAGGAAATATAAGGATGCTTTACTTGTAATTTATTTTTTACGTTACTTTTCGCATTTCAAATGGTCTTCTTGGGAACCCTAGTGTCAGGGATATTGTCATGATATGAGGATGAGAATGACAAGCACAAGAAGTAAAATGTTTGCTTTTTAAGGAAATTTAGGAGAACTTTTTTCATCCTCTATAATTTTTGTGTTCTTAGTCACCTAACGTCTCCTCTTTATGGAATACTGCTTTAGAGTGAATTCTATCGTACATCATTGGATTACCTGGTACCTGGTGATTCTAATCAATGTCTTATGTGCAAAAATTTGATAACCCTAAATGGATGATTCTAATACAAAATTTTTGACCGACGGGCCTTCTTGGGAATCGTACTGAGTTGAATAATTTTTAACAATGGCTTTAAATGCCTTTGTCAATTTGTTTGACTTCACAGCAATGTTATCTTGCCATACATGCTTCATCTATATGTTGTCAGTATTGCCTCAAAGAAAATGGCAACTTTTACAAGTCCCAGATTCATGCGCTTTCAGCGCTGCCATACTGTCATATTCTTTCGAAAATTAGCCAAGAAGCCATTATTTTGTCCAGGTGCTAGTTTTCCTAATTTTTCTGGGTTTGGCGTTTAGAGTTTTACTTGCAATATACATTTTCTACCTTCTGATTTTCTCATAACAATAACAAATTTTAAAACAGTGATCTGGAGTTTGATTTGAAGCCATTTTCTCAGCGGAGGCGTACCCAACCGTCAGAGTTGACTGGTTCCTGGAAGGTGTTTGAGGTTAGTGCTACTCCGGTATTTGGTGAGGAGATGGTCAAGGAAGAAAGTAATGGCACCCCCTATGTCTACCTCTGTACTGAAATTTTAAAGAGGAGGGACTTGCCAGAAAATCCGGTCTACTTTGGAGAGGAAGAGATGCTAGACATGCAGGATGTGACCATGCTTTGGCTTCCAGGCGGTGTCACGTGCTATGTTGACGTAAAAAGGGATGGCATCCTTTGTATAGGAGTTGGGTGGTACTCAGATGAAGGAATAAATCTCGTTATGGAGAGAGATTATGGAGTAGATGGGAAGCTCAAGGAGGTTCGATCGAAATCAGAGGTAAAGAGAAGGTGGTCTGATCCACTCCCCAAGTAAGATTTTCACTTGCCAAAAGTTTTGAGTTGTATTTTAGTGATAAATGCTTGGGTATTGTCTAGATCAAGGAGGGTAAGTCAATGTGAATCTCTTCAAAACCTATTACATATGCTTGGGAGTTGGATTGGCCAAAAAAGGGTGGACATGAATATATATAGTAGGAATATGAATACATACATTATTTGCTTCTGTTTGTAATCTGTTTAGATATCATGCCTCTCTATCTGTTTATATATTCTAGTATTACCCAGTTTGATTGGGCCTATGACCAGTAAGTTGGTGAAGCTTGACTTGAGATCGACTCTGATAATAGGTTCATCCTACAGTTTATTGTTTTTAGAACATACAGTTCCAGCTGATTGAAGATGGTCAGTAAGTTGCTTTTCAAAATTTCAATTCCATCTCAGTAAGTCTTTACATGGGCAGTTTGTAGCTCTCTAGCATAATAAAATACTAATGCTCCGTTTGTTTCGGCGTAAAATAATTTTTGGAAAATGATTTCGGCATTTTTCGGTGTTTGGTAGGGGCGAAAATAATAGTCAACCGGAAAATAATTTCTGTTTGACAAAAAATGCTTAGTAAATTTCGAAAAATTATTTACGCTTTTTAAAAACGTAAATCATTTTTCGAAGACGCCAGACGCCAGACGCAGTCTATCTATTTTAAATGGCACAGTCGACCTTCACGTTCAAGCAACCGACCACCATCGAAATATTGCTGGTATCGGAATCCGACAACATCCGGTTAATGTCGCCGGAATCCGGTCAGCCAGATTCCAGAGACCAATCTGCCCAGAATCCGGCCAGATGGCCGGATCCCGGCCGGCCCTGGCCAGAGAGGCCGGTTCCCGGCCGCCTGGCCGGACGGATCTGGCCAGATTCGGCCTTTTGTGCCGGATTCCGGCGAAACTGCCGGAATCCGGCTATCCCAGATTCCGACGAAACTGTCCGGATTCCGGCATTTATCTCGAATTCTGGCTATATTGCCGGAATTAGATAAAAATTGTCAGAATCTTGTCAGTCAGTGACCGAATCTCGTCATCGATGATTTTTATATTATTTTACATTAATATTTTTATGTGTGAATAAAAATTGATTTTTATAAGTTAATATGATTGAATAAAAATATAAAAAAATATTTGCGATTTTTCGTACGCGCCAAACACCGAAAAATGCTTTCGACGGAAAATGGTTTCCTGAAAAATGACTTTCCTGAAACCATTTTACTACGGAAACCATTTTACGTCGAAACGAACGGAACATAATTGTACTGTAAAATAGTATAAATGTGTGATATTTTGAGTAAATTATACTTCTCCTAAAATTATTCCACCATTTGCAATTCTCCTTTTAATTTAGGGTTAAATACCTTTTTAGTCCCTGAGTTTTGACAACTTTATTTTTTAGTCCCTGAGTTTCAATTCGCATCACAGATGATACATCAATTTTGGGAAATGACCAAATTAGTACCCCGGTTAACTTCTCCGTCCAAAAATTAACGGTCCGCCACGTGTCAACCTCAGAAGTTGACACGTGGCGCTATATAAAAAAATAAAAAATCTTTAAAAATTAATTAAAAAATTTAAAAAAAAATTGAAAAAACTAAAAAAAAAAAGGGGGTGGCTGAGCCACCCCCTCGGCCACCATGGGGGTGGTCGGCCACCCCCATTTTGGCCAGGGAGGTGGCCGGCCGGTCTGGGGTGGCCGAACCACCCCCATGTGGTGGTTCGGCCACCCCCTGGATAGAAAAAAAAAAAAAATTGGGTTTAGGGTTTTGCCCTTGGGGGTGGCCGAACCACCCCCAAGGGGCACGGGGGTGGTTCGGCCACCCCCAGATCGGCCGGTCTGGGGTGGCCGAACCACCCCCGTGGCCCTTGGGGGTGGTTCGGCCACCCCAAGGGCAAAACGGGAAATTTTTTTTAGGGTTTATTTTTCCCGTTTTGCCCTTGGGGTGGCCGAACCACCCCCAAGGGGCACGGGGGTGGTTCGGCCACCCCCAGACCGGCCGATCTGGGGGTGGCCGAACCACCCCCATGCCCCTTGGGGGTGGCTCGGCCACCCCCAAGGGCAAAACCCTAAACCCTTTTTTTTTTTTTTTTTTTTTTTTTTTTTTTTTTTTTTTTTTTCTGTCCAGGGCATGGGGGTGGTTCGGCCACCCCAGACCGGCCGGCCACCTCCCTGGCCAAAATGGGGGGTGGCCGGCCACCCCTTTTTTTTTTTTTAGTTTTTTCAATTTTTTTTAAATTTTTTAATTAATTTTTAAAGATTTTTTATTTTTTATTTTTTTATATAGTGCCACGTGTCAACTTCTGATGTTGACACGTGGCGGACCGTTAATTTTTGGACGGAAAAGTTAACCGAGGTACTAATTTGGTCATTTCTCAAAATTAATGTATCATCTGTGATGCGAATTGAAACTCAGGGTCTAAAAAATAAAGTTGTCAAAACTCAGGGACTAAAAAGGTATTTAACCCATTAATTTAAAATTTCGACAATCAATCCCTGAATTGTGGCAGTCATTTCAAATGTTTTGAATGCCATGAAACATACCGCAATTGCTATTGAAATCCCTAGCAGACCTTTGTTCCAATAGCTCTCTAACGCAAAATAAGGTAGGTGTTACAATAGCAAACAGAATATAATGCAGATTGCAGAGAAAACAACAGATTCGTAATCCATCCTATATTGGCTTGATCTTGAAATGGAGAGAAATGAGAGAATCCGAAGCAACTCAGATCCTGCAACCACAAAAGGCCAATAAGAACCAGGGCCAGAGGAATACAATGTGGATAAACTCTAATCACATATGTGATCAGATAAGAAATGCTACATGCACTCCCAAGTACACCCTTGTTTACGCGTAGTGAAAATCACTATTATATCTAAAATTCAATGGATCGAATCCAATACTAATTTATCCAAAATCTGATAGTAATTTTTACTGTCATGTAAATGAGTGCATGTTGCATTTTTCAAGTAATACTTGGCACCCAATAGTGGCAGCCCAAACGTGTTAGTGGAGTAACGTTCAACAACCAGTGACGGAGGGAAGGGGGGCCCGGTAGGGGCCATGGCCCCCCGTTTATGGAATTATTTATTTATTTTTCAGTTATTGGTTTTCACTTTTAAACATGTGTTGAGACTTTATGGAGTGAAACACAATTTTCGCTCCGGGCCTTCACCAACTCGTCGCTAGCTACGTCATTGTTATAATCTCAAAATTAATCTCAATGTAGCAAATGAGACTCTAGCTCATGCTTAAACAATAAGCAAACTTTTAAGAAGGAAAAATTTTTAAGGTAATATATATATATATATAAGCCCCTAACAAGATTTTTTTTTTTTTTTTTGGCTCCTTGGCCCCTTCTCTTTTATCATCTCTTCAACTGGTTTTATCTCATTTGGAACAATAGTTTCATTGTCAAAACTTTTTCTTTTAATATTTCACGGGTAGCGACGGAAATGTCTGAGAAGGATAATAATGGAAAGAGATTTATAAATTTGTAGAGGTTTTGTTCCAAGTAAATTAAAGGGGTTTAGTAAAACAGTGCATTGGAAGAAGACATATGTGGATTCGAAGAGTCATACGCCTAGCAAATCTCGATTTCCTAATGATGCGTGGCAAAAATAACGTAAAATGGGGATTCATTTCAATATAGCTAGATGGCATTAGAAAAGTCTAAAAGATATACGTTTCATTTGGTTTGTGTTGCATTTAACATAATGTGTTTTGTATAGAGTATAGTGTGTTTTGTCTAACAGTATGTTAGTGGGCTATTGTGTTAGTTATAGTGGGTTGTTCTAACAAAATGAGCAAAAGAATGTTAGCTTTAAGAGTCACGTCATCCAGGTAAACCCTTGTGAGAACGCCAAGAAGCACACAATTCATTAAGCTGAAATTTCTCAATTTCAGTACAGAAACTGAGAGCTTATTTTTTATTTTTTATCTTCTGAATCTTTGGACAACAGTTTTCTTTACTTTGTTTTCCAAAAACTTTCTTTTCAATTTTGCTTATTAATTTTTAATTTGAAGGGAATAATAAAAATATGAGATTTGGATTATGTTTAATTTACTTAAAATTTGGCTTTATATACTTTAATCCATACTTAAAATAAATAAATAGATAAATAAAATATTTGGTCCCCTCCAGTTAAAATGTCTGGCTCCGTCCCGTCAACAACTCAGCCTCCACAACGCACTAAGAATAAATGCATATAATTGAACGTTATATGTGGAAGAGTGTTTTAAAAGACAATTCATTTGTGTGTGAAAATATTATCTATCTAGGTGCAGTGACCTTATGCTGCTTGCCAGAGAAGAGATGTGGAAGAGAGAAAAGAGGCTTAGAAGGGTTCATTGATGGAATCTGGTGAAGCCACTCTGACGCTCAAATCAGTGAAGGTAAGCCGAGAAGAAATTTAGGCAGCGTTTGGCTAGAGTAAGAAATGCATACTTGGGTCCCTTGCCTTCTTTATATAGGCTATTGTCCTTGATTTACCCCTTTAGGGTTTTAGAGATTCTCGCCGATAAGGGTTCATTGATGGAATCTGGTGAAGCCACTCTGACGCTCAAATCAGTGAAGGTAAGCCGAGAAGAAATTTAGGCAGCGTTTGGCTAGAGTAAGAAATGCATACTTGGGTCCCTTGCCTTCTTTATATAGGCTGTTGTCCTTGATTTACCCCTTTAGGGTTTTAGAGATTTTCGCCGATAAGTTGTTATTAACGTGGAGATTTCGTCTCTAGTATATTGGGAATTGATGCATGACGTGTGCAAGCAGTTAGTTGAGCCGGCAGAAGAAAAATCAGTTGCTAGGCGTTGCACTCGAGTAAATGTGCACTCAGGAGGTTGGCAGCTACTGGGATTGTGGGCTAGCAGACCTATAGTGATTCATAGGTCCTAATATTTTTAGTGGTCCATTGGACCCTTCAGTAGCCCAGCCTCCTATTCTTTTTGAATAGAGGCCGGCCGAAGCCTACCAGTAACCAAGCCTTCCATATCTAAACAAGATAAAGATGATTAAAGTCAAAAGAACATATTATTCAGTCACAATATCATATTGACAGAAAATCTACATCCCCCATTCAATAATGACTCACACAATTCAAGTATTCAACAAACCAACAGGAACATTAGGTGAATATATGTAGCACTGCCTCTCGCCTAGCTAGCCCATGAATGCAAACATGGTCCCTAGCACGACCGCAAACCCAAACAACATATTATTCATGTTACAATAAATACTAGCTGCTCCACTAGGCGGTGGCGGCGGCGGCGAGACAGTAGTGGAGGGTGGGGTGGTCGAAGGAGTGCCTGGAGTAGTTGAGCTAGGCGGGGGTGACGGGGTGTTGGGTGGTGTGCCGCTTGCGGCGGTGACATTGACTTGAAGCTTCATGCCCCCAAGGCAGTGACCGGCTGTGGGACATATGAAGTACATTAAGCCGGCCTTGGAGAGGTCGATTGTTGTGCTTCCGTCTGAATTGGAAGAGATGGGGTTGGTAGAGCTGCAACTGGTGTAGTCAGCTTCACTCACAGTGTCCACACTGTGGCTACCGCCGTAGGTGAACACTGTATTGAAGTAGAAACAATGGCGTTTATATATGCTATCAAATTAACGAGGTTGAGCCAGAACTAATAAATATATATATATATATATTAATGACAATATTATGGAGTAGTTGGAAAAAGTAATTCTTATTACAATAAGGTATTAGAATCAAATTAACGAGGTTGAGCCACCAGAACTAATATATATATAATAATTAATAACAATATTATGGAGTAGTTGGAAAAAGTAATTCTTATTACAATAAGGTATTAGAATAATTCTTGGGTGTGCTGGCTACAAAGTGGTTATTGACCCGGAACAAAAGGGTAGTATATATAAAATCAATATTTATTCTAAAAATTTAAGCGGATAGGAAATAATAAATTTAATTAATATTTTAATACCCTTTCAACGTACAAGGAAAGTTTTTAACTGAAATAAGGGATGAATGACGGAAACAATGTTTAAACTCAGAACACTTGCTCTGATACTATGTTAAATCATCATTTATCCTAAAAATTTAAATGGATAGAAATTAATTGTTTAATTTTTATTCTAACAGGATACCAACTTTTCAAATTCTTACATGCTAAGAGGGGTGGACCTACCATAATGGTTGGGGTTCTTGGCAACCCAAAAAAAAAAATTCAATATCTTTATATATACACACACACTGTAGCCTTGTCAATGATGACTTTTTCATCCCTAAATGGAAGATGAGTTTCTAGTTGATCATTTAGTAGCTTATATATATTGAAAAAAATAATTGCTAAGGATTAATTCACTACATATATGATAATAAATAAATTTTATTTGATGAAAGATTGTATGGAGCATAATCTGAAAGAGATGCCAAGTTTTTTAATCAATATATGCATGCTTAAATTATTTCTGTATGTAATTTTAATTTGGTCAAACAAAGCCCAACACAAGCAGGAATGTTAACCTTTACAAGAGTAAAATTCTCCCAACTGTATTGATTGAGAACTGGATTTACATGACCCAAAATTGCATCAGAATTGAAGCCATATATATATAATGTGTTTATAGTGATACGTAAAAAGAGGAAAATTCCTGCAAAAGTCGGCTCGAATGGTTGATTTGTTTGGTTAATATCATAAGATTGGTTGTTCGAGTGATCCTCACTCAACCGATACACGGTTCTGTGGGTGAAATTGTGTATCCGGAGTTTAATCGGCATGGATAGGTCACAAAGAATCATGATTGCTTTTTTTCTTTTTTTTTTTTTAAAAAAGAGGGAGAAAAACTTACAAAGAGTGTCACCAACAACAAATGTTTCACCGGCAGCCCAGGTGGCGTAATTTACATTTTGCGCCCAACCGCTAGTGCCACCAACGGTGTGCTGTGCTCCGTAGACAGCCGGTGCGGCGAGCATGAGAATTAGAAGTGTAATTTGGATGGCCATGTTTGAAAGCCTTATCGATGGGTGGTTAGAAAATAGAAATGATGGGAATTGGGAGGGGCCGGTGGCGAAAGTTGCAGAGGGTTTAGAGCATGTCATATGTTATATATAGAGACAGGTATATGGGGGTAATGGGAATTAGGTACGTGGGAATATATAATGTTTTGTCTTCGCTGGGGTTGAGGAGATTTTAGTTATAGAAAAAGAAAAGTCACACAAGAAGACATGTATGTATAATATATTAATGCATGTATTAGTTATATATGTTACCAACTTCTGTCTGGAACTCCAAGTCTACAACCATGATTGTATTTGTTTGGTTTTTATCTAGTTACTTTAGTGGTTCCATCTGCTTCCTAATTGTCTGTCCACCTAATTCATGCATCGAGACCTCTCTCTCTCTCTCTCTCTCTCTCTCTCTCTCTCTCTCTCTCATATACAAAAACACAAAAACAGCTGACTAAAATGGGGATAGAGATTCTGGCTTAAGCTTGTGGCATCTTGGTTTCAAAGATGAAATATTGACTTGGCAGGAATTCATTTGGTAAAAACTGTAGATCAAACCTAACTCAAGAAATTAAGTTTAAGATTCATTTCCTCTGGCCATTTAATGTTTTCAATCTTCTTTTTCTTTTTTTCTTCTTTTTTTTTTTTAAAAAAATAAAATAAAATAAAAAAACCCTTCTCATCATTGAATTAGATCAAAGGTTCAATTGCTTTAGCACAATATGATGTTTTGGAAAAATAGTTTTTTATTGGACATCTCTATATTTTCCTAGCCAGTGACAAATGCTACATGATATACTTTCATCACACCCTCGTCCTACTGGCTTGATATGACATAATAGTGCCCATGATTGATTATTTTATTTTATTTTATTTTTAAATAATGACAGATGGATATTGTCATATCAACCTAGTGGAATGAGATGTAGTATGTAGCATAATAATACTACATACCACGCAAATATCTCACAAATTAAGCTGACGTGGCAAGGTTTAATAGCTATATATATATAAAATAAGAATTGATACAAAACCATACTATGTCAGCTGTGTGAGATATTTGAATGATATTTAACATTACTTTGTAGCAAAAGTAAGAAAAGAATATTAATGCTATATACTACACCCTCATCTCATATTTATGCGTTCCGGCCACTCAATTAATGTGACAATACTAGTCAACTTTAGGATTAGATCAAACCTCCTACTTCTATCCTACCTAGCTGTTGGTAGGGTTGCTGCAACATGTTGTCGCCAGGAAATAATTTATAAATATTTTTTATTTAGAACTCGAATAAAAGGATTTATACCCTTAAAAAATATAACACAGTCAATAAAGTTAAAAGAAAGCAGTTGAAAGGGAATAATGAATGTACATGCAGAACCTTCCACACCATATTTTCAACGCCTCTTTAATTTTTTTATTTTATTTTTTTATTTTTTTTATCATTTCCACCTAATCCCCATGTAGAGCCGTAGAGGAGCATCTTTATGAAAAGATTACTTAGCACGATATCCCCGTTGAAAATTGCATGTATATATTAGTTAAGGAAAGGGATAGAAAATGATAGGAATATCTACGTGGGCTTTTCTTATGGTAAGTTGGTAACATTTTCATTTATTGGATAAATTTTTTTAAATTCAGTCTCTAATGTATCTTTTAATAACTAAAAAATACAATTTTTTTTTTTAAATAGCATATATTTCTTGCATTTTTTTTTTTAAAAATTGGGTTAATAAAACAAAATGTAATTTTTACATGCTTCAGAAACATAGGACATTTTTAGAGACTGGTTTGGAGAAATTTCATCAAATTCAGTCTCTAAAAAATTCTATTAATATGTTAAAATATATATATATATATAATATATATATATTATATATATATATATATATATTTTAATAGCATCTATTTCTCATATGTTTTTTTAATAGTTAGCGTTAATAAAAAAAAAACATGTGAACTTTTTACATACTACTCTAGAAATATATGACACTTTCAAAGACTGAATCGAAGAAATTTCCTTATTCACACATAGTTATATGATTTTTGGTAATAGGGTTTCTTAATTAATTTGTTCAATGGTTTTGGTAACATGCAAATGGACCTCCCCCTCTCCACAAGGACCACAACCAACCCACCCCACTCCCACCCCCACCATCTCCATACAAATAATTAAGAACAGGGGAAGGTGGCAATAATTTACGACTACACAAATAAATTAACAAATAATTAAGAGCTAAGCCTAACAAATTTCAAAGTCAATGACGATTGGCGCAGACTTTGTGATCAGCGCAATGCTTTCGTTGAATAAAATCTGTAAAATCCAATAGTTGGTGGGCGGACGTGGCAATCCATATCGATTTTTCGAGTTGTCTAATAAGATTAATTAATGAGACTAAATATAATTAATATAGAAAAACATGCATGACGAGTCCATAATTAATACTAAAAGATAGATCTCCACCATCGCCGGCCGGCGGACTGTTAAAAGATGACCAACATTCTTGACTTTGGAGTCGATCCAAAGGTTGCATTGGTGGCACATTCATGGGTGCACCACTCGTTTGGGGGGAGGACAGGGGTGGCCGGTCGCACCTAGTGGCCAGAGCGTTTTGGAGGCCGGAAGGGGACATGGTCTAAAGTTTTAAATAGAATTTTATTCTCGAGGAGCTCTTGAATCGGATGGGCTAATGGCCGGCCGATCTTCGTATATATGTTTTTGATTTTTCAAAACGGCCACTACACAAAAGTTATAAGTAATTTTTTCTTTCAGACTTAGAGTACGTATTGACTTTTTTTAAAAGGCCCACTTATTTTGTCAAATTTATTTTATTTTTTAATCATGGGTATTATCTATGTTCTTTGTCGAGCTTGGCAACAAAATTTAATTTTCTAGACATTTTGAATGATGTTCATTCAGTTTCTGTTGCAAAAGAACTTATTCAAAAGTTGAGAGATGATCCTTGGGACAATTTGCTTGAAAATGTCATTTTTTTTCTTCAAGCAATTTGAAATTGACATTCTAGATTTAAGTACTTGTTATATTAAAGGTTGAGGTCGTCATTTACGGGCCGGATCACATTACAATGGAGCATCTCATTATAATTTTGACATATTCAATATTGCTACCATGTGCTCGCAATTGTAAGAGCTCAATATATATATATATATATATATATATATATATAGAGAGAGAGAGAGAGAGAGAGAGAGAGAGAGAGAGTTTGGTGAAAAGAGGATGAAACTTTTGACACTTAATTAGCTCAGCTTTGAATCTAAAGGACACTTTAAATCATTTTCAATAGATGATGTATATAGTCTTGCGGAGAAGTATAAATTACAACTTCTTGATTTTTTTGAACATGAGACATTAATTTGAGATTTCAATTAAAGCATTTTAAACTTGATATACTTATTCATTTGAAATTACAAAATTTGTCTTTCATTGCTGAATTATGTTGAGAATTGGTAGATTGATTCATCTTGTTTTGACTTTTCTAATGTTTACAATGACTACTGATCCAGCATTTTCAACTATGAAAATTGTTAAATTAAACAAGACTTCACAACACAATGAAGTATTAATTTCTTGCAAATAATTTAATTGTCTATATTAAAAGAGAAATTGCTTAGTAGATTTGATTCTTGGCGATTTTGTTTCTTTAAAAGAGTCCAAACTGCAATTTTAAACACATTTTGTATTTCTGTTTCTTTTTATACTAGTGCCGACATATTACGTTGCCAATATATCTATTTTGGAACATATTTATAAACTTTTATAGACATATTTTTTTATGATATGCGTATATATAACTTAAATTAATTTCTATTTTAAATTGTGTTTGTTATATTTTTAAATTGACTCCCACAATAATAATTTTCTGGCTCTGCTACTGCCGGCACCATATATGTGCATGATGCACATTGGGCGCTTGTGGAATGGTAGGAGTGTGGTGCGTCCATGGAACCACTGTCATCTGAGGGCAGGTTTTCATTAATGGTGCATGCTGCCTAACACTGGCAGCATTAGCTAGCCCTAGTGTGAAACATTAATTAACGGAGAAAATGAGCAATTAATTAAGAAAATGAAATAGAGCTACAATTAAATTAATCAGTAACCTTGAATAAAATCTCACATTTACTTATAAATGCAGGTTCAAGGGATGTAAAATTAAAGAATTCTTTTGTAATTTTGTAATTATTTTTTTTGCAAAATACAATTAAGGTTTGACATATATATATTTTATAATTTTTTTTTTCATTAACACTAATTTTGTGGATGCAACCTATTTCTTAGCGTGGATGCCATTAAATTTTTAAAGAATTATTTGGACAGTTAATACATACATGATACATCTTGAAGTTGCAATCATCCTCTTTAATTATCTTATATATTGGAATATATTTTATAATATACATAAAGTATATTTTTGAATAACTACTTAAAAATTTAGTCGTAAATTAATTATTGAAAAATATATTTTTTACATATTATTTTAAAATTAGATATTTTTACCATATGTATAGAGAGAAAATATAATTTACCCGCAAATTGACAGAAAATTCTAAATTGAAAGGATATATAGTATCATATTTTCCTAGTTAGCTAGAAACAATTTTGAAAGGACAAAATTTTCTACAAACCGGTTTGTAGGAAATTTTATACAACCCACATATAAGAATGACATGTGTCATTTTTTTTATTTTTTTTTATTAATGCTATTAAAAAAACACATGCTATTAAAACAGCATGTGCTTCTCACATGCCAAGGGACACATGTCAATCTTATATGTGGGTTGTATGAAATTTCATACAAACCGGTTTGTAGGAAATTTCTGTCCATTTTGAAACAACATTTTACATGTTACTGGAAAAGAGATGAATGCTATTGTTGGGAATAATCTTACTCCTAGTTGAAGAATCGGGGTAGTAGTCTCAATACAGGTCCAATAAAGACTATTTGAAAAATTTGGTCAACAGTCATACTCCTAGTTGAATGGAGATGGACTTTCAGAACAAATCAAACTCCAGCGTGAAGAACATTGAAGAACACGCCGTTCATACCGTACCGAAAACTGTCTCAACAACTACTATGATTTATGCCACTCACTAGTATATAAGCACCTTTAATTTATTCATTCATAAGAAATCATGCCACCAACATTTCTTGGTCAAAAATCATAGAAGTTCAACAAAAGCTCTAAAGAAAACATTGCATTTAGGAACTGGAAATGACTTGCATGATAGGTTTCAAATCCTATCGTCTTAAGAAAAGAAAAGAAAAGAAAAGAAAAAAAACCCTTAAAACACAACAAAGATGCTTTCTCTCCTTGCATGCTAGCCCATGTAGGCAAGCATGGTCGCCACCACGAGCAAATTAAACCCCAAGCATCAAATTGGCGAGCGGAGCACCGCCGTCTGACGAGACATTGACTGCTAGCTTCATGCCTTGAGCACTAGCACCGGGGGTGGGGCATATGAAGTACATCTCGCCGGCGTTTGATAGAGTGATTACCGCGCGTGCTTCCTCCCACGTAGGATCCGAGGGGATGGCTGGAGTTACAGGCGTCATAGTCGGTTTGATTCACTTTATCCACGCTGTACTTGGTATCGTAGTTGAACACTGGTTGGTTTCCAAGATGATTAGATTATGCATGGTTAGTAATTAGCAAGAAATTAACAATAATTAATTGAAACGAGAGGGAGAGGTTGAACCAGAAAAATAGAGACATATATGCATCAAACATGCAATCTAGCTTTGTTTGCTAGCTTACAAATAACATATACGTAAACTCAAAATAATTGTCCAATCACTTGTTCGGGCAATTAATTGAGATAGGCCATTTTGATAGAATTTATGTGTCTAAAGAAGTTCGAATTGTCTTAACACTTGTTCGGACAAGTAAGCCATATCAAGACATCTCACAACTGCAATCAGACAGACTACAATATGGATAAAGTGTTGAAATATTGATTAAATGATTAAATTTGTCTCTTCCTATCAACTTAAGCTTTTAGAATAAGTGATGTTTTAATATAGAGGATTACAACATACCCATCATGATCCAATTTGGTTTCATTTTGTCTCCTTTTTATACCCATTTATCACATTAATTTTACAACGGCTGATATAACGTGTTTTAAGCGGCTGATATAGGAAATCACTTAAAACACGTTACGTTAACCGGTGTGAAGAGTAATGCTACTATATTATATATATATATATATATATATATATATATAAGTGGAAATTAAATGTACGTGATATTTTTTCTTTACTCGATCGATCAAAACTCAGAAAAAAATTTATCATTCGGGAACAACTTACCAAGAGTATCATTGACGGTGAAATTTTGAGCAGCAGACGAAACGTAGTAATTAGCTACTGTGCTCCATATATACACCAAAGGAGCAGCCATTAACAGAATCAGAAGAGAGGTGTTGCTGTGGACATGTCTAGTATCTTCTTTTTCTTTATGTTTCTTTTTTATGCTCTGATTGAAATACTGAGACAAGACACAAAGGTGATGATCACAACTCACAAGCAACCTTTTAGCATGTCATCTTATATAGATCTAAGTCACTTCCCAGCTTTCGTATTTGCTTAAATATTTATGTTACTCAAATCTGTCTCGAACTAAAACTATAATAATTTAGCTATTATAAACCAACTCCAACTCCTACCGTGCTTGTTAGTTGTTACCAAATGCGTTGAAACTTAAGCTAGCCAAGCCAACCCAATCAAACAAATGCCAAGTTAAAAAGACTTTAGCAACGTTTATATCGTTGAAGTATTGATTAAATGATCAAATTTATTCTCTCTTATCAGCTTAAGCTTTTGGGAGATTTAATATGGTATCAGAGTCAAAAATCTTGTGTTTGAACCCTATTTCCATCATTCACTTTCTATTTTAATTAAATATTTCACGTGTTGGGTATCACCTATTAAAAGAGAATTTGAACCCACATGTGAATTGAAGGGAAGCATTGAAATATTGATTAAATGATTAAATTTATTATTTCTTATCAATTAAGCTTTAGGAATAAATGATGATTTAACACATATTATATAAATGATTTCCCCATGCATGTCTCTAGATTTATTCCTTTGTTTTCTTAATTACTGTCACCTAATATCTGCATGGAAAGATTAGGTGATCAGGCCAGCACGATCCCACGTTTTTTCTAACTTACAGCTATTGAAAATTGTTTCAGAAGTATTAAGAAAAAGATATACTACTATATATATAGATCGAGTCATGAAAGCATATATATATGCAAAGCACGTCCGTATATATGCTGGTTAATTAGGTTGCCAAAGCATGCGATTTTTTTTTTTTTGATAACAATATTACTCGAACCGATGGCTTCAATTCGTTTGGTAATAATATATAACCATTATTCTTAAACTAGCTAGCTGTGGCCTGCCCAAGTAGTGAAGCATCATATTAAAGATCTCTATATGAGTACTATATATATATTTATTAAATTACCATTTGTTTCAAAAGCGCACGATTGAGTTCAGACTCTTACTTAATAGGTGAGACGACCCAAATGTGGGAGGTGAATATGGAGACAATGTTCGAGTTTAGGGCTTAACCCTAGCTTCAAAGTTCGAGTTTAGGGAATTAAATTGTTACATATATAGACTTTCCCCGCTCCCGATGTCTAACCCTAGCTTCAAAGTTCATACCCCTTTTTCTTTTCTTTTTTTTTTTTTTTTTTTTATCAATCAGTTCCATTGATCTCCACATAATTTTCTACTTCTACTGTCCAGCTGTCCTAATTTAGAACTTTGAAAAGGCACTCCAACATTAGAAGGGTTTAGGTTAATTAAACTACAACTAAGCAAATTAATAAAATACAATTTACGTAAGGCAAGGATTAATTGAAGTAATTTGATTGGTATATATAGCACATCATCATTGCCACAAGGTCAGATTGGGCCATTAAATGTGGATGGAAATCACGTCACATGCGTGTGGTGAGTTGCGTGCAATGAGTCAATGTTTATAAGTGTTGGTGTAAATGGGGTGATAATTTGGAAGATAAAGTACTGCAATTTGTCTATAATATATGTCTTGCTTAAATATCACTCTACCCCCAAATGTGACATATTCTCTCAACTTTAACGGCTCAATCTTACCAGGGATACAACTCATAACAAAATAGTAGTTCGTAAAGACGAGTTACAGTAAGTCAAAGTTTAAAGATATGGGTGTAAATAGGGTGTAATTTTTTTTTTTATACATAGAAGAGATTATGTCGTCAGATTGATGTACAATCTCCAAGAATCACACTAGTGGGTTGTTTGACTATGGTATAATGATAAAATTATAGTAAGGATGGATTATGATATTCATGCAAAATATTAACCTTATTTAGGCCAATAAATATTATAGTCGTATGAGCTAGACAATTAGGAGATTATAAGAATTTTATTTGGCCCACATGACTTGGCACATATGATTCTACTGGATATTATTGAATTTAAGAGATAAGGTTATCTAATCGCTTACCACAACAGTACTATAAACACCGCACATAAATATTACGTACTACCATTAATTCAGAACAATAACCATCATCCCATATATATATCCGACATAACTCTCATAAGACCCCAACCCTCAAATCATCAGTCTTATACATCAAATAAATACATAGTCCTCAAGAGCTTGAGAGTCCAACCCCTCTCAAATACATAACATAAAAATTGCAAATATCTTCCATTTCTTCTTTATGATTAATTATGTGGCTTGTGCTACCGATCGAGGCCAATGCAGATCCATCCATCATTCTTGTGCTCTCTGTAAATTTACATTTAGAGGTAAAAGGTTCAATGCTTAATAAGTAATTAAGTAGGGTTAAAGCAATTAATGTGTGATGTGAGACATTACCATTAAAGCCTCTTTCTCTTTATACTTTAAAACTCTTTATAAACATCAAAACTTAAATTAACCTTGATCATATAATCATGCACATATTACTTTTAAAAAAGAAGAAGGGAAAAACACAAATTAATCTTTGTAATTGTACATATTTACAATAAGTTCTCTAGGGTTTAAAAAATAACTTTAAACTCTCTCTCTCGTAAGCATATGTCATATGTGGCACCCTGACCTTCTATTTATAATTTGACGGAAATCATCAATGTACCACATCAGCACCAAGAACATGCAATAAGACACATGTCCCGGCCCATTTCATATATATATATATATAGGCCATAAATCATATCTTGCATTTTAATTTTCTCAACAAGAAGATCAAAGCTCATAAACAAACAACTCAAATGCATAATTAAGCGAGAATAATTAAAAGATCATTATACATAAACAAGCCATGGCTGAATATACATGAGCCAAAAATACCAAAACTTTAACACGCAATTCAACAAATCATCATCCCACAATCATTCCTCAAGCTAGCTTGTATGTTATAAATTTCATAAAAAGTCATCCATGCAAATTCATGCTACCCAAAATACCCGTACGTGTCCATATTTCCTTAAAAAAAAAAAAAAGAATTTAAAAATTCATCATCCATGCTATATGGCCGAATACCCTAATTAGGCTCAAATTACCAAAACGTCAACATGGAATTAATTAAAAAATGACAGCAGAAGCTGATCTCTTCTTTTTTTTATTTAAAAACAAAAACAAAAAAATCTAAGAAACATTCAATAATATTGGATTACGTACCTCTTTTTATTAAACGGATTATAAATTCTACTTAACCAAGAATATCTTAAACTTGTAATGTTATTACATGCACTTATTTCCTTCATTATTCGTTTAATGTGGAAATTTTGATATATAGTTCAAATATTTTTCGATTCCACAAATTTATGTAAATCAATTTTGCATTCAAACTTTCTGATATATGTTACAAATATTATAAGAAAATATGTTCATATATAGTTTAATAGTTTTATGGGGTAATTACCTTTTTCCCCATGAACTACCAAAAAATGCGCAATGCCCCCATGAACTACCAACTCGACCAAAATAGAGCATTCAACTACCAAAGACAACCATTTTCCCCCATTCCGTCAGTCAAAGGGGTTAAAACAAACGGTCAACGGGTCATGTGCCGTTTTATATGGGGGCATGTTGGAAGATGATGGTAGTTCATGGGGGAAAAGAATGAAGATGGTGGTAGTTCATAGGGGGAAAAGATGAAGAAAATGAGAGTAAAACGGCGTGTGACTGACGGAAGGGGGGAAAATGGTTATCTTTGGTAGTTGAATGCTCTATTTTGGTCGAGTTGGTAGTTCATGGGGGCATCGCGCATTTTTTGGTAGTTCATGGGGGGAAAAGGTAATTACTCCTAGTTTTATATATATATATATATATATATATAATTGAGAGAAAACTAATATTGCTACTACCTCGATGTAAAAATCCTTCTAAGACAGATATAAAAGTAAATCGATTTGTGATCCATATTCTCAAGGTGATCAATCTAGCTTGTATATATTATAATATCGACGTGCTTCCATGAAGAGAGAGAGAGAGAGAGAGAGAGGGAAAAGTCTTACCGGCCAGATTGATCTCTGAACTCTGATCCGCTTAAGGAAAAGCTGATTTAGAAAAAATCCCGTAAGATTTATATTTGGCCTCACATGCATCCAAACATTCTAAACGGTCGTTGCGAAATTGTCTCATAGTGCATTTTATTCTGCACGCCAAACTGCGAGCATATCGAAAATGTTCTTCTTTGGTCACGGGCGGCGCGAGAGATTCAAGGCGACGAGGATCAGGAAGATTAGAAGGCAGAGGGTGATGATCATCAGCTTGTACTACAAATAATAAGAGCATAATCAACCCCATCATCATCATCATCATCACATTGATAATGCTCATATTCTTCCCCATCTTGGTTTAATCTTTTTTTGTTGCTTAATTGGAATTTAAATACAAAACCAATTAAGCTTTATATATAAAGGCCCAACCCTTTATCATGCATGATTCATGAGACTTTTCATATAAAAGAATAGTTTAATTAATTAGTACGGTGAAAATAAATTCATATTTGATTTTTTATTATTATTATTAATTAAGATGAAGAGCCAATTTGAAATGGTGGCTTTTGGAAAACTTTTAAGCTAAATGAAATTTGCTTAATTTAAGTCATGTTTGTAATTTGCTAGGGTTAGGAATTCAGTATATCTTGTCATTTTTTACTATATATCTTGTGGCTCTTTCAGATTAATTAGTTTGTGAGAATTAATGTGACCCAGCTAGCTAGCTGGCCTGATCATGTCTTTGTCACGATTGTAATAATGTATTTAGTGAAAGTAAATATTTACGTACGAATTAATTAGCTCCAACAAAAGAAAATCATGTAGGGTCAGATATCATTAAGGATAGTTAATTAGAGTGAAAATAAATTCATATTTGATTCTTTTTTTAATTAAGACTAGTAGCCATTTTAAATGGTGACTTTTGGAAAACCTTTAAGCTAATCTTGTCATTTTTTTTACCATCTTGTGGCTCTTTGAGATTAGTTGGTAAATTTTTTTGTTGGAACTTTTGCAGACACTTCAATTCTCATTTTTTTATGAACCATGATCGATTAAGCAAGTGGTTAGTGCTGAGATACATGGAAGAGATTATATCATCTTATATATTGATGTACACTTGCCATGAATCGCACTAGCTAGTAGGTTGTTTGATTATGATATATATATAATGACAAAATTAAAGTCAGGATGGATTAGATTTATTGCATCCAAAATATTAATCTCATTTAGGTCGATAAATATTATAGTAAGTCATACCGGCCTATTAGGAAAATAATGTAAGGATTTTATTTGGCCCACATGACTTGGCACGTATGATTTTCTTCGATATTATTGGATTTAAGAGATAAGGTTATCTAATTCCATTCCCTTTTACTATTTTATATATTTATTGGTCAATACAAGAAGTGTTTCCTATTAAACTCCTACTTAATTTGATAGAAAGTACAATTATAATTGAATGACGACGAGCAGGAAGAGGGAGAAATAACAAATAGAGAATGCTCAAAGATATATAGTTAGTTAAGTCTGATTGTTTTAGTAATTAAAGGAGAGCCTAAAATAATAAAGACCTTGGCATGTTACTTCTTTTTCTTTTTCTTTTTTTGTAATTCAGTAATATTGTGAATTTGCATAGGAAAATCTCTTCTTTCATAACTTTGTGTATTTGCATGGGGTCTTAGTGTTGTGTACTCTTTTTGGAATCAATATATTAACTTTGGAAATCTTTGTGAGAAATGAAATGGATTGGAATGCGCAACAATTAGCTGCCCAAATTACTAACAATTTCAGAAAGTTCATGTGGGATCCATAACAAAGAGATCAAAAAAGAAAATATCAATAACATAGCTTCGTTCCATAACAATGGAACAATGGAACCTAAATGTCCACAAAATCAACTATTACAGTGTTCCATAACAAAGAGATCCATAACAATGGAACCTAAATGTCCATAAAATAACTATTACATTGTTCCATAAAAATCATACATGATTTCCCAACGTGGAGTTCTCTCGCACGACACCATGTTTTGCACAAATCCTAGCACGACACCCCCTGTTCTATTAGTTGTTGGAGTTGGCTTCGAACTATTACTTGTGCTAGTTTGTTCTAGGCGTCCACGACTACATGTAAGGATTAGGTAACTTCGTTCACCATTCATTTTTTTCGTGGTTCTTGTTAGCACACCAAAACCAGCCTGCTTAGCAAACTTCCTATAATATGTTCTCACTTCTTCTACTAAAGTAAATGTCACTAACGATCATCTTCACGAATACAACACTGTCGTCCTCATTATTCAACTCTTCATCCGAACTAAACGTCAATGGTTCAGGTAATTCAGCAATTGTTTCACCCACTTTTATCCAAAAAAGGATTCAAGTTAGAAATAAAAACAAATTTTTTTAAAAAAATCCATCTTGGTGGGTCAGCACAATTACAACCCAAAAAAAAAAGTGAAGAGCCTAACCATTTTCAAGGCCATCTTGGGGGGTTAAAGTATCGTCATTTGAAATATGTGTATACAAAGGTTCAACTTCGCCCCCGTTATCCAAGTGTGAGGTTGCATAGCCCTACTGGACTAGAAGTAGAAAGCATTAGCACTTTAATTGACTTGTCTCAGCTACACAATAGTCGAAAGATATTCCTCCCAACCCATTACTTTAGAGGTTCTAAAAAATATGCATATGATGAATTATTGGGTTGGAATAACAACTCAAGTCATTCACAACAACAAGAACGACTCGAGAAACAAAAAGAAGTTGGTGAAATCCACGAAGTCCGCTCGATATCCCTTCCCTAAACCCTAAAACAAACTAACCCATTGAGGCTGCTATGAGAGGAAAACCTCAAACACATACGCTAGAATTTGGGTTTCAGGCTAAATTTGACAAACAATTGGAATGCATATTTAGGTTGAGTTTCGTATCCATAAAGGACAGTTAATGGGCGTATGGTATAACACAATGATATAAGACAATTAATGCTTCACCTTCCCCTTCCCCTTCTACAGTACAGGCCGGGTTAAGAAGGGGGTCAAAAAAAAAAAATTAAAATATGTGATTAAAAGTATAAATACAAAATATACTGGGTGGATTTGAATGTTTGATATCTTTTCATCTTCAAGTATTCAACGCTAAGTCTCCTCTTCTGTGCTTGAAAAAAAAAAACGAATCTTTTCTACAGTACCTTTCTTCTTTCTTCTCAACTTTACACTACATCGTCTATAATACAAACCAATAGTTTATTCAGCAGGTAATATCAGTCACTAAATATATAATAAAAAAAATTACAAAAAATCACTTCTGTAAACATTGGGAATGTTACAGTGCTTCCTAATGTGTAGGGAACCAAAAGAGCTTCCTTATCCCTTATTTTAATACAAAATATTTTTCTTTTCTCTCTCATCTTTCATCTTTTTTCCTTTTATTGGATTGTGTTGGAATTTTGTGAAAAATGTGAGGGTAGGTACAAACTTATATTTGTAAAGAAAGAATATTTAATTGATATAAGGAAATATAAGGGAAGCTATTGTGAAGCGTATTTGGATGGAGAAGTAAAAAGTAGTTTTGTTTCTAAATTAGGAAAAATGGTTAGGTATCTGTTGCTTAGTACAAACTTATAAAAACCAAACCACTTTCTAGCCTAGCCTAGTGAATCTTCTACATATCTGAGTCGCCATGAGATATATGTCTCGTGTGAACTGCATTCTTACATGCGTCTTCCGATTTTATTTTATTTTTTTATTTTTTTTCTTCTACAAGCCTATTTACTCTTCTTTACTCACCTCCAACTAACCTTTTTAGGGCTCTGTGTTCTGAGGGACATGAGGGGTGATTGACCGTTCGCACAGTACTCTTGAAATGCCTATAACTACGACCTTTGGAGGACAAAAGTTACCCATGCCATCCATGCAAGTAGTGCACTCGGATTCATATTGTTCCTCCAGTAGTTCCAACTCTCTAAACCGAGACCCTCCGGTGAAGCCAATCCACAAGGACAGTTGAAGAACACGGTCTTGAAGGGTTAGTTCTAATTTTTTATATGTTTTAATTTTGTAATGTGAAGAAGAAGTGTGCGAATATACGTATAAGCACATCTCTATTCTCATATTCAGGCGATGTGGGACATAGTTGTGCGTGCACAGTGCTTTGCCATCAGAAATTTTGAAAAGGCACGCCAAAACATGCTTGGTGACCGCACCCATCAGAAAAGGCTGTATTCAAACGTTCACGTGTCACTTCATGAGTAAAACGCAACCTTTATTCCAAAACTACCCTAAAGTTCTCCATTACTTTTTTTCCTTCGTCTTTTCCTTCTCAAGCACATTAATCGTAGATAAATTAGAATAGAAGGGCAAATTAATCACCTATCAAGTCTAACAATAATAAGCTGATAACCTGCAGGTACACGGGCAAGCTGGGCAGAACTTAGAGGCTACTTATTTCAATTGAAGAGATATCCAACCATGCGTGTTTTCAATAATAAAGTAAAACCTTGGTGGACCATTGGATTAGTTTATGTATAAATTAGGTTGTACTCGATTTTTTTTTTCCCCTAAACCAAAAGATACGTGTATTCGCGTATTGAGCTTAGGTCATATTAAAGCATGAGTACACGAATATTTAAATAAACGAATCACACCCTCTCAACCCTATTTGTTAATTTCATGTTAAGTTTGTTTTCAGTTCATGGATCCTGTAACAAATTGTCAGCCCTTACATTGCATATTGAGTTCAAGTCATGTTAAAACATGAATATAAGACTATATACGTCAACCTTAACCCGATCTATTTAATGAAATGGGTCCAATTCGTCAAATTTCTTGTATTGGCGATCGCGAGTTGAATTGTGTTGGTGATCCCATAAAGCGCTTCGGTCCTGGGTGCACGACATAACCCCGATCGCTCAAGTATTTAATGTGGTTCTGCATAAGTGTTAAGGGCGTCGCTTTGGTATCTAAAAAAAAAGGGCTATGCTCTAGTTGCTTGCACAATTCTTTTATTCTCTTATCTTCCAAAATCAAATTTCTTGGCTTCGATGGCTAGGAAGAATCATAGTACGCTCCCACAGGAAGATATTGAGGAATTCAGAAAAGACAACGGCTGCATGTCACCATGTGGTGGGGAGGTGGAGGTTCAGCTTTCCGAGCTAGGGCTAACTTGGAGGTCAACGCTGTCAGAGAAAGATGCCAAGAGGATTCGAAGGACCTACAGGGTACCTTCCGAGGTGGCCATTAGGATCTCAGACGATGGCGAGCCAGCTGTGCCTCGTGAAGATGGGGAGACCGTCGTGTATGAGGAGATGTTCAAAGCGAGGTTGTGATTACCCCTTCATCCTTTTGTGCAGGAGCTGCTAGCGAAGATGGCCCTGTCTCCGGGGCAGATTAAGCCTAACGGGTAGCGCTTCGTTGTGAGTTGCTGCATTTTATGGCAAATGGTTGTTGGGAGAACGGTTACGTTGTAGGAGTTCTTGTATCTGTATCTGCCGTTTAAAAAGAATGGGTTATGGGCGTTTCAAGGGGGATAGAAAAAAGTTTATTATGATGGCCAAGAAGCGGAACAACAGAAACCAACATGAAACCAAGTTCTTTTTCATCTCCGGTGATTAGGAGTTTTCGGTGGAGATGCCGATCCCTGGGGGATACGCCAGGGTACCGACGGCACGGAGACTCTGACCGAGGAGGAAAGGCAGGTGTTAGCCAAAGGTATCGAAATGGGCCGATGAATTCCCCTCAAAGTTGAATGCGACTTTTTGTCCAAATCCAACTTGGAGAAATATTTGGGGAATCCCTGAGGGAAGGGCATACCCTTACCAAAATCCACCCAGTTAGGAGCCTCTAGTAAGGGTAAAAGCGAAGTGGCTGGGTCCCTACTGTCTCAAGGGGAACGACCTTTGAGGAGTTCTTTGAAAAGGTCGGCTACGTCTCTAAAAGGGGCGAGGAATGTGAAAGGCGGCCTGATGGCCGGTGATGTACTGGTGTACCCCTTGAAAAGGACCAACACTAGGGAGAAATCGTTGGTTGGGAACGCGTTTAGTAGTATGTTGGTGAATGCTGTCGATGTACCATTGCTTGAGCCGAAGATAATCCCGAAGTCTAAAATTTGGCTGCAGGTATTAGAGGTCCCAAACCAATTGATGGATTTAGTCTGTTAGGGTGATTCGCCGCCCGGTGTCGAAGTCGTAGAAACGACAACTACCAGTGAATGGGTGTTTGAGACCCAAAGCCCGATAATGAATGACGTTTGTGGGCCCCTTTCGGGAATAGGGGATTGGAATCTCGTTGGCGAGGATCGCGACGAGTGGTTAGTGATGTTCGCGGAGCATTTTGAGGCGGATCCTGTTGGAGCAGGAAGTTGGGCCCGGCCTTTTCTCGACAATTCTCCCCGGCCAATGGATGTTCACTATTCGGCACCTTATTTGAGAACAGGGAATTGAAATCCCGTTGGCGAGGCTCGCGAGAATTCGATGGTGCTGCTAGCGGAGCTGTTTGCGGCGGATCCTGTGGGAGTTGGAAGTGGGTCCCGCCTTTCTTCAGGAAATTCTCTCCCGTCGGGTGATGTTCACGTTGGGGCACCATTTATGGTTATAGGGTATGGTAATCCCAATGGCCAGTTTCGTGACAATCTGACGGTGCTGCCCGTAGAGGGTGTTGCGGCGACTCCTGTGGGATCCAGAAGTGGGACCCGCCCCTCTACTGTCAATTCCCCTCGGCTTGAAGATGATCATGCTCCGGCTACCGAGGAGGGAGAAGTGGAAAGTTTGACTTCACCATGTTCATGGAGGAGGCTAGGTAGGGATGCTTCGCAACCCTTTCTCTCATTTGTGCGTGCACAATGCTTTGCCATCAGAAATTTTGAAAAGGCACGCCAAAACTCGCTTGGTTACCACGCCCATATAAAAAGGCTGTATGCAAACATTCACCTATCACTTCATCAGTAAAACGCAACCTTTATTCCAAAACTAACCTAAAGTTCTCCATTATTTTTTTCCTTCGCCTTTTCCTTCTCAAGCACATTAATCATAGAGAAATTAAAATAGAAGAGCACATTAATCAACTGTTAAGTCTAACAATAATAAGCTAATAACTTGCAGGTACACGGGCTAGCTGGGCAGAACCTATAGGCTACTTATTTCACTTGATGAGATATCCAACCACGTGTGTTTTCAATAATAAAGTAAAACCTTGGTGGACCGTTGGATTCGTTTATATATAAATTAGGTTGTACTCGATTTTTTTTCCCCTAAACCAAAAGATACGTGTGTTCGCATATTGAGTTTAGGTCATATTAGAGCATGAGTACAAGAATCTTTAAATAAACGAATCACACCCTATCAACCCTAATTGTTAATTTCATATTAGGTTTGTTTTCAGTCTGTGGATCCTGTAACAAATTGTCAGCCCTTATAATGCATATTGAGTTCAAGTCTATTAAAGTATAAATATAAGACTATATACATCAATCTTAACTCGATCTATTTAATGAAACAGGTTAAATTCGTCAAATTTCTTGCATTGGCGATCACAAGTTGAATTGTGTTGGCGATCCCATAGATCGCTCAAGTATTTAATGTGGTTCTGTATCAGCGTTAAGGGCGTCACTCTGGTATCTTAAAAAAAAAAGGGCTTTGCTCTGGTTGCCTACGTGATTCTTTTATTCTCTTCTCTTCCAAAATCAAATTTTTTGGCTTTGATGGCTAGGAATAATCATAGTTCGCTCCAGGAGGAAGATATTGAGGAAATCGGAAGAGACGACGGCCGTGCATAACCGGATGGTGGGGAGGTGGAGGTTCAGCCTTCTGAGCTCGAGCTAACTTGGAGATCAACGTTGTCAAAGAAAGACGCCGAGAGGATTTGGAGGACCTATAGGGTACCTTCTGAGGTGGCCATTAGGATCCTAGACGACGGCGAGCCGGCTGGCGGCTGTGCCTCGTGAAGATGGCCTGGGAGACCGTCATGCACAAGGAGGTGTTCCAAGCGGGGTTGCGATTACCCCTTCATCCTTTCGTGCGGGAGTTGCTAGTAGAGATGACCTTATCTCTGGGGCAAATTAAGCCAAACGGGTGGGGCTTTGTCGTGAGTTGTTGCATTTTATGGCAAATGGTTGTGGGGAGAACGGTTACGTTGCGGGAGTTCTTGTATTTGTATCTTCTGTTTAAAAAGAATGAGTCCTGGCGTTTCAAGGGCGATCGAAAAAGTTTATTGTGATGCCCAAGAAGTGGAACAATAGAAACCTACATGAAACCAAGTTCTTTTTCATCTTCGGTGATTGGGAGTTTCCAGTGGGGACACCGAACCCTGAGGGTTGCGCTAGGGTACCGAAGGCATGGCGTCTACCAAACAAGAATTAGTTGAAGGGTCCGAAGACCCTGACCGAGGAGGAAATGGATGTGTTAGCCAAGGTATTGAAATGGGCTAACGAATTCCCCTCAAAGTTGAATGCGGAGAACTTTTTGTTCGAATCCAACTTGGAGAAATATATGGGTCATCCTCGAGGGAAGGGCATACCCTTACCCAAATCCATGCAGTTAGGAGCCTCTAGTAAGGGTAAAAGAGAAGTGGCTGGGTCCCTGCTGTCTCAAGGGGAACGGTTCTTTGAGGAGTTCTTTGAAGAGGTCGGGTGCGTCTCTAGAGGGGGCGGGGAATGTGAAAGGCGGCTTGATGACTGGTAGGGTCGGAGCCACCTTGTGCCTTAGGGTGGCCCAAGGTGGTCCCCCCAAAAAATATAATTTCCTAAAAAAAAAATTAAATTTTATACCTAAATATTCTTATTTTTTTAGTTTTCGCCCCCCCCCCCCCCCCCCCCCCCCCCTCTTTTTTTTTTTTTAAATTTGGCACCCCCAAATCTCAAATCCTAGATCCGCCCCTGATGGTCAGTGATGAACTGGTGTACCCCTTGGAAAGGACCAACATTGGAGAGAAATCTTTGGTTGGGAATGTGTTTAGCAGTATGTTGGCGAAGGCTGCCGGCGTACCATTGTTGAGCTGAAGATAATCCTGAAGTCTCAACTTCGGCCGCTGGTATCAGAGGTCCCAAACCAATCGCTGGATTTTGTCTGTAAGGGTGATTCGCTAGCCGATGTCGACGTCGTTGAAACAACAAGTACCAGTGCATGGGTGTTTGAGACCCAAAGCCCGACAATGAATGACGTTTGTGGGCCCCTTCCGGGAATAGGGGATTGGAATCCCGTTGGTGAGGATCGGACGAATGGCTGGTGATGTTCGTGGAGCATTTTGCGGCGGATCTTGCGGGAGCCGGAAGTTGGGCCCGGCCTTCTCCTGGCATTTCTCCCTGGCCGTGGATGTTCAAGTTGGGGTGCCTTTTCTGGGAACAGGGAATTGGAATCCCGTTGGCGAGGCTCACGACAATTGGTGTTGCCCGCGGAGGTTTTTGCGGCTGATCCTGTGGGAGTTGGAAGTGGGGCCTGCTTTTCTCCAAGAAATTCTCCCCATATGGTGGATATATCAAGGGGGTAAAGTGTAATTTTTCCTTAAAAAAATTGAAAGATGGATACACTAAATTGATACTTTTTAAAGTTTTGAGGGTGTAATTGCAAAAATGATGAAAGATCAGAAATGGTAAGTAAAGTGTTTCCATATTTTAATTAATATTCTTAAAAAAAGAAAAATTCAAAACATATTGCCTTGGCATACGCATTGATCCAGCCATTGAGCATCTTGTTTCAAAACCAATATTACTTAAAAATTGTCGCAACAATAATTCTCACACAAGACTGATTAGTGTTAGTTGCCTTTAAGTTTCATTAATGCCTTAATGAGGGTAATTAGGTTAAGTTGTATATAGTTCAATCGAACTTGAGAGAGTGCCAGCGAGAACTAGACCCCTCATGCCTCCTGGCGGGTAGGTGTTGTTATAGTTATGCCCATATAAAATTGTCGCAATTAGTCTCTCCTGCTGCCTTTATTTAGAAAGAAAAATGCTAAAAAATACCCTTGTAATATTATAGCACATGCAATATGAAAATAAGATGGGATATATATAATACATTAATTGCATTTGCACATGCGATCATAAGTTCATAACCTTAATATTTTGAAGCCCACAATAAAATAATAATAATTAAAAAAAAAAAGCACACAAATTCAATGCTAGCTGCAGCACTCCAAACATATAAACCCATTACAATCTCCCACCACAGCGCCGTGCATGCCTTATATCTGATGTGAGGAATAGAGAACTTGGTCAACCCCCATGCTCCTATCTGGCGTGTGTGGGTCACACCCCTCCACTTTTCCCATATCATTGAGGTTCCTGCATCTCATGATCGATATCGGGGTCCCACTTTTCCTGGACTTTTCCACCGTAGGATTAGAGCTTTCCGCTGCAGGGTTAAAGCTCTATGTCTCTGCCTCTCTCTCTCTCCCTCAACTTCAGCAGCTTATAAATAGTTGAAGAAACAGTTCATTTCACAAAGAATAGATGGGAAAAGCAAAGGAGTGAGAGATCTCTGTCTCTGTCTCTCTCTCTCAACTTTAGCAGCTTATAAATAGTTGAAGAAACAGTTCATTTCACAAAGAATAGCTGGGAAAAGCAAGGGAGTGAGAGAATAATGCAAGGCAAGGGAGAGATGTCAAAATTAAAGCTTGGCTTAGTAGTTAGTGTACTGGTGCAATAACGGGTGTATCCCATGTGCCTCAACGCTACATTTTTCCTCCCTCACATCGCCCAAACCTCCACCATGTTAAGCACCCTTTCGCGAACCTTCTTATTATAGATCTTGCCTCTTTAGTTTTAAATCCTTCTCTTAGATCTCAGATGATGGATGAGATTCGGATTGCTTGTAAGGAAATAGGATTCTTTCAGGTAAAATATTATTCCATGCCTTTATATTAACTTTATTTATTTATTTATTTTTAATAACTTGGGGTATTCGGCCGGGACACGGCCAAGGTAAGGTAAAGCTAAGCATTAGGTTTAAAGTTCGACACTTTTTTAGTGCAAAAAATTTCTAGGGTCATGTCTGCTGGCGAAAAGTCTTTATATATAAATATGATTACCTTGTCCTTTAATTTACATAGATATGCCTACACTTTTACGTGTGAATTCAATGCATGAGTGCATTATAATGTTTAATTATGATTATGTTGGCCTTATTGAGATTAATACATTTAATTAACTTCGTGTCAAAAATTATGAGTTTAGGTGATTAATCATGGAATTACTCCTTCCGTCATGAGAGATGCCCTAGATGCTGCGATGGAGTTCTTTAACCTGTCCATAGTGGAAAAAATGCTTCATGCATCTAATAATGTTCATGAGCCAGTAAGGTATGGGACAAGCCTAAATCTTGTTAGGGATGAGTTTCACTTCTGGAGAGACTTCATGAAACATTACTCCCATCCTCTTTCAAATTGGATCCATCTCTGGCCATCAAATCCTCCAAGTTACAGGTAAGTAAGTACCCTAGCAATACCAATATGCTTTTTTACAGCTTTTATTGAAATCTTCAAATTAAGAGAAGACATCATCTTTAAGGTCTTCAAAAATGGATTAAGAGTCCTGCCCCGAATTCTTAGTTCATTTCTCCACCTTAACGACATAAAAAAAAGACCGATCAAATTCTTTCATAAATCATCTTTCTATAGCAATACAAGTGCCGGTAGTCTACGTCTTCACAAGCATGTCTATTTCACCGAGTCTTTAAGATATATACTTAATATGTACGTACAAACATATTATAAAACCATGCTTTTCAATTGGATAGGGAAAAGATGGGAAACTATGCAAAGGCGGTGCAAGTGCTACAAAAGCAACTAATGGAAGTTGTCCTAGAAAGCTTAGGGCTAAACCCTAATTATTTACAAGATGAAGTAGAAAGCGGGTCGCAAGTACTGGCCGTAAACTTCTATCCGGCATGTCCGGAGCCGGAGCTCACGTTAGGCATGCCGCCGCACTCCTATTTTGGCTCCCTAACCATTTTACTCCAAACCTGTCCGGGCCTGCAAGTCATGGATCACCGGAACAACAACAGACTCTCAGTTCCTCTTGTTGAAGATGCTCTTATAGTTCAGTTTGGTGACCAAATGGAAGTAATGAGCAACGGCCAATGCAAGAGTGTCGTTCATAGAGTGACTGTCAGTTCAGAGAAGAAGAGGTTTTCAATTGCAAGCCTTCATAGTTTGGGTTGTTTGGAGAAGAAAATGGGGCCAGCTGAGAAGCTCGTGGACCAAGAGCATCCAGCTTCCTACGAGGAATTTAGCTTCAAAGATTTTATGGATTACTTCTCAAACAATGATATCATGACAGGTCCAAGGTTCATTGATACCCTAAAGAAGAATCATCCATGAAAAAGGATTCTCTCTTTTCATCTTCTTGTTTTAGTGTATTATGTATTATCAAGTGGTTTTTGTTTTAATTAGTCTCTCTGGGGTCGACCATACTCCATAGGCATGTTTAGACTGATTATATTATCACTAATAAAAGTTGAGATTTTGAAAATCTGAGTAACGAACCGATCATAAAACTGATAAAATGACAAAAATTTCTTATGAACTAAATCGAAAGAAATACATCAACATCAACTCAATCTCTAAAAGTGACGTGTGTCCTTTATTTTACACATTTTTTTTTTGTCTCCAAGCTTCTACCAAGATTAAAATCGATTTAATTAAACTGCAAGGCTTAATTTATTTATTTTTTTAATTTATTTTTTTCTCTTTTTAAAGTCTATTTTTTTTTATGGAGTAACTCCCTTTAGTCCCTTTGAACCCCACATTTATTTGGTGTAGTAGATATATAGAATTTGATCTCTTATCTCCTATAGCAACAATGTTACTTTACTAGAAATCCTAGTGTCAAAGTCAAAACCTATTTAAAAAAATTAAAATTTAAAAAAAAAAAAAATACACGTACATGCAATATAAGTGATCGTGTTAGGATTTCCACCTTTAAACAAAAATCCTAGCATCATCATAGTAATTATTAAAAATTAATTAAATGATTAATTTCATCGGTCATGTTTTATTAGTTTAAACTTTTGAAATAATTGATGATTTAACGATAAATAACACTAACCGAGATTTCTTTAATAGAGTTTAAGAGCCATGATTTGACCATCTTTATACCACCATTGATGTAGATTTGCTCATCCAATCTCAAAAATTTCTAAGCCCCAAAAGGCACTCGCCAACATCATTGCCCTTTTGAAGATCAGAGACAACAAATGTAGCTAAAAATTAATGTCATCCGACAACATAATTAAATTAACTTTTTTCCCTATTTCATATGAATAATTTTTCGTATTGAAAACTTCCATGGACTTAAAATTTGGTAGAATTTGAGATCAATTTTCGAACATAGCCTAGCTATCATGCATATATCACAGCCACACAGTCGACCACATAGGATCATCAAAACCATTCAATTCTAAAGCTTAACAGGATTCGATTAAAATTTCAATTGGAAGTGCTTACAGTTTGTACAATTTGACTCACACTTCACCCACCCTTCCCTTGCGTCTGCGCCTCACGCGCTTCCCTCTGCTTTACTCTCTCTCTGTTTCTCTTGATTTCCATAGGAGGAGTCCCTTTCTCTGCGGTTCTGATAAGATCGCTATTGGAGCTGTGTTTGTGTGTTACCAAGTACAGTTTAGTACTTTGTGCAATAGAAATCTAGCCGCTTGTTTTAAGTGGGCCTCAAAGAAAGTAACAATCCGTGCCGCACGTTTTTTTTATTATGCATTATCGAGGTATATTGCGTAATGTCTCTCTTGTGTCTACTCAAAATTAATGTGACTTTTAAAATCACCATTAGATTTGTAATAAATCGTTATTAAATTTTGATCTAATGATAATTTTAAAAGCTATTCACATCAATTTTAGAATGACATAAGGGAGAGATGTGATGACATTTAGAATTATTTGTGTTTAAAAATGACAAAATTTTGAATTATTTAATTAAAATATTACTTGCACAATATTCTCCTTAAACCACTTTTAAGATTTAGCGTGCATTTGGCTTAGGTTTGGTTCTAGTTTAATCTGGATTCGTTGAAGTTTGTAGACGTATAACGTATTCTATATGTCTTGTTGTAAGACACATGTGATTTTTAATCACTTGCAGTTAGCCACGTGCATGAGGTTCATCCACGTGGTGAATCCGGTTGTTGCTAAATATACATTTAGCAACGTGTAATTTTATATATGTGACTATTTAGCCACGTGTATCCTCAAGTGGCTAAATGTATTTTTATTTTTATTTTTACTTTTAAAAATAAAAAATAAAAAATAAAATATTTTTAGCCACATATTCCTTACACACGTCGCCAAAATCAGATTTTTTTTATTTTTTTATTTTTTATTTTTTATAAAAAAATAGAAGAAAAGAACAGATATCGATCTGTTCTTTTCTTCTTCATTTTTTTTTTCTTTCTAACATTGTATACGGTATACGGAGAAAGGGCCGGTGTATCCGGCGAGATCCGCGCCGGATCTTCGTCCAACTTGTCGTCGAGATCCAGCGAGGGCCGGTGAGAATACCCACACCACCGATCAACGAAAATACCCACTCCAAAAATACCCATTTGGCCGAGAATGAGCAGAAAACACCAAAAGAAACCAACTACTCCGGCGACTAACAAAAAAGACCAAAAAAAATTAACAAAAAGACCAAAAATCACCATCAAAAGGACCCATAAATCATCGGCCTCTTCTCCATCACCGACGACGAAAACGATCTTCTCCGGGTGTTGGCGATCGAGTCGTGCGTCTGGGTGGGTCTGAGTCATCGTCTGTTGAGAAAAAAAATACAAACAAAGTGAGAAATTTTTTTTGATGAAAGATGGGGAGAGACGTGGGAGCTGGAAAAAAGAAGAAAAAATACGTCATCTGCTAGAGTTGAAGTCTTTAAGAAAAAAAAATAAGAAAATGAGGAGAGACTTAGAGACGAGAGATGGAGAGATTTCTTAAAAGAAAGGAAAAAAAAATTAAGAAGCCAAACTTGTCGCCTATTTTAGGCGACAGATCTGGCTTTTAAAAAGAAATGAAAAAAAAAATTAAAAAATTGCAATCGAAGACAAATTTAAAACAAACAGAAGCGCGACTCTTTCTCCCAAAACATGCAAATGGCAACGTGGTCATAAAGCACGTTACTAAATACACGTGTCCAACTGACTTTTTCATCTTTTCTGCTACATCTCGCCACGTGGTCATTATGACACGTGGCTAATTGGCCACATGGCTACAGTAACGGTAGCCGCGTGGCTAATGTCTTATTTTTTGTAGTAACATGTCATAATCCCAATAAATTCAAGTCTAACTTAAACAAACCATACTCATTCAGCATAGCATTATGTTTATTCAATGTGTGATGAGTGAGAGACAACAAATGTTCATTTTAAGAATACTAGCACCAGCTTTTTTATTTTTTAGATTTTTCTTAAATTTAAAAAATTAAGTTTTTATTATTATTATTAATATTTATTGATGAAATTGTGATCCTTCTTCTCTAACCATCCAAATATGGAAATATGATCCTCTTCATTTAAAATGAAAATAAAAAGTACCTATTTGATGGGCAGAATTTAAAATTAATGCATCTAACTGTGTATATAATGTCAATATTAGCACATATTTTAATATTATTTTTTTCACACATATTTTATATAAGTTAACGTAACGTATTTTAAATGAAGTTCAACGTCAATCATTTAACAAAAAAATCACTTAAAACACGTATTATCAACCCATATACAACGAGTATGAAGAGTAAAATTTATCTTCCAATTAATATGCTAAGACCATTTGATGGGGTATTGAGCACTACATGTAAGAGTCACTTACATGTAACATGCCCCACAAGTCCGTTAGCATATAATATAGGGGTACGTGTCCCTTTCGTAGGGAGAAGGAGTGCTTACATGATGATGAGGTGGAATGCAACAAAGCTACTGGCTATAAAGGAGACTCCTTGGGGTGCTAAGGCTGAAGAGTTTGGATAAGACCATTCCCTTGTGAATCATTTGAGAATTTATATCAAAATGTTCATAGAAAAACAAAGGATCTCTATACTTTAAGATTTTCAAACAAATACAGGATTTTATTCAGAGATATATAAACTAAAAATCTATAGGCTTTCCTTCATAAGTATAAACCAATAAGAACACTAGTGGTCATGTTTGTTGATGATTTTGAAAAGTTTATTTATTTATTGATATGAAAATGTTTTTATTTAATATAAAGTTAAGTACTGCTTTTTGACTAGATTCACATTTGAAAAAATGTAGTCCACCTAAGAGAATTGTTAGGTAAACTTTTTTGAAAGTATTTTGCATTTTCAAATAAACAAATAATGACTATCAATCACATCCTAGTGTTTGGCATGAAGTCTTTGTCTTAGAGAAATGCAAATTCTGAAGAAAAAAAAGTCGTTCCCAAAGATGATGCCAATTTTTTGTACGGTGACCGCACGCTAAGCAGTAGAAGAAGGCTAAAAAGAAGACAGAAAAATAGAGAGGTCCACGAGAGGCCCAACAAAACCATCTCTTATGCTTAAGTCAGTGAAAGCTAGTAGGAGAGGAAGTAGATTGACAAAATCTAAGGGTATAGAAAAATGTGTACCTAGTGAAGGGTCCTCCTCTCTTTATATAGACTCATTTTTCCCACGATCTCCTTGGTTGAACTTTAAGGACTCCCACTCAAATTTTGTTGAAGGCGTAGATGATCCCCCCCAACCCTTCGAGAATGTTGGGGGTGTTTATTGGGGTGGTCAAGCAGTTATCTGACCTACCGAGAATGAAAATTATTTGCGGTGCATCTTATCGAGGTACAAATGTATTTTGGTCTAAGAATAAGATAGGTTATTGGGCCAAGCCATCAGGCTTCTCCTTGGCCCGTTGGCGATAGGCCGATGAGCTCTTTGGCAAGAGAGCCTCAAGGGCACTTTAGCATTGAGTAGTTCAATTGTTGTCGAGTCCAAGAGGAGCATGGGTAGACAGGCCTTATAAGCCCTTCAGTGGTTGGGTATATCACAAACCAATCCAACTAGGCAACCACAACCCACTCAAGAAGCCACGTACCGCAAATCACTGCGAGTCACCACACACAAAAATCAATCCAACAATAGCCCACCCACAAATAACCACAAATCACCATAATCCACCACATGCACATATTATTCAACTGCAAGCCACCCACCTCCAGCCACCCGGCCACCTTCGGTCTAAGAAGAAGAAGACTTAAAATTAGATTATAGAAGTTTGGGAGGGAAAACTAAAGGCTAAAACGAAAATTTTTTGGGAGGTAAAAAGATTATAGAAGTTTTTTTTTTTTTTTTTTTTCAAAAGAAAAAGTCGGGGATCGGAACACATTGGCTTGAATGCCCTAAGTCTCAACGTAGTTCCGCCCCAATAGTACCATCGACACCATATTTTCCAATAACTATAGCAACATGCAACAAATTAAATCCAATAATTAATAAACTCGATCAAGGGGATTTTTTGTTATTGAAAGATAATTAAATAGCATTAATCCTACCTTTTAATTATTCTACGTAAAATAGATCAATAAAATAAAATCTCAAATAGTGAAGACCAGGAAAAATTCGTCACCCTCTTCAAAGCGGTTGATCGATCTTTTTTACTTCTCCATTCTTTCTTCGAGCATGCACCTACCCTTTAACATTTTACTATATGATCGCACAGAGAGAATCCATGAAAGCTAGTAGTGTTAATAATAGACGTAATTAATGGTGCTAATTCCCTCGTCTCTACGACTTTTGGCACAACAACTTGGTATACATACATGCATATGTGATGCCCTCTCTCTCTCTCTCTCTAGATCTCTCTCAAGAACTACTTCTTTCTATACGTACGTCATGGTAAAAACTATGGATTCTGTTGGATTCCAATTATTCAACGTTTGTACCAAAAATAAGATTCATTGTTTGGAGGCTGCAACGATCTGTCATGGTCGACCAAACAAACGTGAAAACAGACAAATTGGCTATATATATATATATATAACTTAGGTCGAGCCTGGATCATTGCTTTGAGTTTTTTAGGTTGGAAATGGCGGTAACAAATCTTTTTTTTTATCAAGATTCTAGAGAATTCGAGCAGGTGATTATGATATACCGTTTTTAATGGAGCAAATAACTTGAGAGAATGCTAATCTACTCTGGATCAGGATCCTCTCAAAATATTTATTCGAATCTGAGAGAATCCGAGCAGGTGATTGTGATAAACTACTTACGAAACCTATCTGAACTAGGTCTCATAAATGATCTCTCACAATCATCTGCCAAAATTTTCTCAAATTCAAACAAATAATTTGAGAGGATCTCGCTTTGATGCTTGATTACACCGGTTGGAGGACTACGTACGATACGATGCGATGGTGTTATATCTTTAAATAACTACTAACCGCCTAAGACGAGACGATTGTAATTATAATAATAAAAAATTATAACCATCTTTTCACCCCTGTGACCCATATCGTTCTCATGAGATATGGGTTGAACTCATTACATTAAGCTGGAGAGATACCAACCAAGCATTATTGTGGTGTGGGCTGGGTCAAGCTTTTGAAGAACAATTGAGGGAACAATGAGTTTGCTTGATCTCAATAGGGAGGTCGGAGATTTGAGCTGGGTTTAGCCTAAGCCCACATATGTCAGCAGACAGCCCACTCTCTTTTGGGCAAAAGGGTATATATGTAGCGAATAATTCTATACATCTCCAAAGTTGATGTCCAGCCAAAAAAAACAATCTTTATACACCAAATGTGTTATGTGAATGATTTCTCAAACACGTAACTTAGACCTTTTAGATTTGAAGAAATTTAAACATTTTTAAACACTAGGCTTGAGAGTAATTTTTTACTTCTTTATTCATTTAATGACATCGTTTAAATAGAATAAATACAAGACTTAGATTTGGAGATAAACTTCTACAATGAACAATAAAACTTACTTCTAAATGACTTATGCACTATAGTGCTATAAATAATTAAAAGATTGACTTAGATAGATAACTACAGCAATCCTTATTTAATTAAACTACCCATACCATAAGATAAGCAAGAGTCAAGATAACTTTTCATGAGATATTTTATCTTAATAAAGTCTTCTAATATGTAAATTCTAATACCATAATAAAATACTATAGAAAATCATGTCACATCAGCTTTAGAGTGATGCAAGAGTAATGTAGCATTAGCATTACTTATAGATGGAGGTGACTTCTTAAGAGACCATTTGAGATGTGGATTGCAAAGATGAGGATTCTTATTATTAGCCGCGACTCTTTCTTTTAAATTGTCTAAATTTTTGTGTTATTTAAACAGCTGGTCCCGTTTAGTAATCCCCTCCCCTTTCCTTATAGGAGTTTTTTTTTTTTTGAGTGCGAGTAAAAAATGATTGATGTGATATAAAATAGAAATAATTTATATGGAAAAGTAAATATTTTTTGTTTTGTAGTTGATTTTTTTATTTAAATAATAATAAAAAATTGTTGATGTGATATAAAAAGTAAAAAATGTTAAGAATGTTTTGAGTTGATATTTTTTGGGAAAGATAAAAATAAGGCGGAGGGGAGGGGAGGGGAAGAGGTTATTAAACGGGCCTAATAACAAAAAAATCCCAAATTCATCTATATAAAAAAACAAAAAATCCCAAATTCCCAACCCACGTGGATGGTGGTACGTAACATTTCTTTTTGACTCGGTGACAATCCCAATGTGAATCCGACCCGTTACAATCCCCGGACCTTCGTCTTCTTTCAGCCTTCTATTCTTTCCCACTTGTACTTTTTGCTTATTCCTCTTTTGCTCAAACCCTCTCTCTCTCTCACACTACCACAATTATCCATAGCTTTCAGCCATGGCTACAGAGTAGTAAGTTCCTCTCTCTCTCTCTCTCTCTCTCTCTCTCTCTCTCTGTGTTGGGTTTTGATGATTGTTTGACGAAACTGTTGAATTATGTTCAAAATGGGATTTAACAATTCTGTGATTGTTGAATTCTTCTATTTAAATGAACTATTTTGATTTTTGATTATGGATTATGGCAAAGAAACTTGTTTGTAAGCCCTGGATTGTTGCGCTTAATTGCAATTACACTTAGAAACACAAATCGATTGGTGTATACGGTGTCGCGTTTCATTCAAACAAGAATTTTGATCTCTTTTTTTTTTTTTTGGTGGTATAGTCTGGGCTTAACTAAAGAAATATGTTTGAAAACTGAATATTGTTGGTTAGTGATTTGATTATTTACGTATTTGGTCTTTTTTGCAGTGACTATTTGTTCAAGCTTTTGCTTATTGGGGATTCTGGTGTTGGGAAATCATGTCTTCTCTTAAGATTTGCGGTGAGCTTCTGAGTGTGTGCTTGATATTAAATATTGTGCCTCTTCTTCATAAATGTTTTGCATACGTAGGCAACACAAAAATAGAAAGTATGAGGATGTCAAAGATGATCAAACAAATATGATTGTGAATTGATTATTGCCCAAAATGAGGTTGATATGGATTAGTGGCTATATAGTGAAAAATAGATAAAATAAGAATCGAGTGCATTTACGAAGAGGTAATGTAGCTTCATACAAGATTCTTCTAACTGGAGTAGATAATAAGTCGCTACTGTCATTGCTTTTATAAATAAAAAGTAGGAATGAAAATATTAACTGTGATGAATACAATAAGAACTTGAGAACAAAAATTAACAACCTTAATATATTAAAACCAATGGCTTCTTGTATTTATTTAAGGGGGAAAAAAAGAGCAATAATTTTTTATTTTTTTTTTCTGTTCTCTATCCATTTTCATCGCCACCTGCATTGGTTCCGTTTTGCTTCTCTCTTCCTTCTTTCTCTATCAATCTTTTCTTTATTTTAGCTCTCTACCTTCTTTCTCTATCAAATGTCTGAACCAGAATGTAGATTTCTTAGGGCCGTGAACTGAGCTTCCTTAAGTACCATTCAGGGTTGGATTTAGATATCTGAGCAAGGTTCCTAGAGTAAGCATTGCGTGGTCGTTGGGACATGCACCTCCTATGCCACTTCTCTATACTCGTGGGACTCTTATGTGCCACCAGAGCTTGGCCTTTTTTTTTTGGACACAACATACTTGCAGGATTAGTGGCATAGTTGCACGAGATCGTGCTATTATGGAAATTGCGAGCTAGTGCTTTGGCATGTTCTTGGTGCATGCAGTGTGCTGAGGTTCATTCGCTAGGTGTTAGTAGTGGGATATGGGATCTATGTGTTGCCTCACTTGTGCAGTATGTCTGTGCATGATACTTGACACTTAATAGCCCTTGGTGCTCAATGGGCCTGCTTGCGTGTTTGATGATTGGTGTGTGGGATTTTGTTGGCCTATATGGTTTTATTGGAGTTATTTCAAGGGAGGGAAATTCACCAATCTTAACTTCACAGCTAATTCA
The DNA here is from genome assembly GCA_028654335.1 of Alnus rubra. Lineage (NCBI taxonomy): Eukaryota > Viridiplantae > Streptophyta > Magnoliopsida > Fagales > Betulaceae > Alnus > Alnus rubra. The sequence continues at coordinate 2,617,024 of JAJPGS010001302.1, forward strand.
CTTCCTTAGACTGGACACGTCAAGCATGGAGGGAGAAGTGAAGTTGTGTCAGCAGTCTCCCTCTCCAACAACCTCAATGAGGGGTAACTAGAGACAGAAGATGTCCTGGACTGATAATGTTTGTGGTATCTTCTAGTGGCAATCATGGATTTGTTGTGGCAATAGAGATGAGGGCTGGGGGGGTTTGTTCACCCAAGTGGATTTATAGTAATTCACTGTTGATAGAATTGCCATGAACTTATTAAATCTTGATGCCAGAGATTCTTTAACTAATTGTCTGGGGCTTTTTTCCCCCTTCTGGTACGTCAGATTGAAGCCGTTTGACCATATTAAATTGGGGTAGTAATAACCCACTTTAAAGGAAGAATAGGTTAGCAAAGCCCCTTTTGTCTGTCTGCTTGTGTGTATCTTCTGTCTATCCAAACTCTAAAACCTAAAGGCAACTGCTTCTGCCCCGAACTTCAGGCTGTCCTTCTAAGCGTTTAGGCAGGCAACCTACTATACTTTCACGCAGTATAAATATTATCCAATCCTATTTTGTTACTTTTTTCCCAGAATCTATTTACACAATGATGGTATCCTTCTGATCATTAAGAATAAAAAAGATTAGTGTCAAATCCCGCAGAATCAGGTTGTGCCCAGCTGTGCCAATCAAGGTTGATTTTCTAGTTCTTACTTTCTTGTGCCAACTTGTTTTCCTTAGCCGGCTTTGTTCTACATTGATATCCTTTTATGATTAATTGTTTCTTGTATGGACTTAAAGCATGAAAACAGTACTTACTTTCTCCTTTCAAGGCCTATCTGAAAGAGAATCAATACTTTCCTCGTCATGAATATCTGAACAAGGATAAACCGCACCGCAAATATTTTTGCTTCAGGACAAAACAATTAGAATTATGCTTGCAGTCAACTGGAATATTTGTTATCCATATAGTATTCTTTCCTACAAAAATGTACTTTCTGGTATAGCTCAATCTTATATGATTTTTCCTAGTTTTTTTATATGCAATCTGATGATTTTTCCTAATTTCTTTGATACAGGATGATTCATATTTGGAGAGTTACATTAGCACCATAGGAGTCGATTTTGTAAGTAACCATTCCCTAGTGCCGTATTGACTTCATATATTATCCAGAAACATATGTATATATGTATTGACCTATATTTACGCATATTTATATCAATAATTGGTTTATCATTTTTCTTTTCTGTAGAAAATACGAACTGTGGAGCAGGATGGGAAGACCATCAAACTACAAATTGTATGGTTTTGCCTGCTTTGTCAATTTTTCGTTTTTCATTTTTCATTTTTTATTACTGATAACTTTTTCCTGAAACATGATTTCTTTGAGGTAGGATTCTCTAACTCATTAATTGAAACAGTTACTCTACTGACGGGAATTGGCTGTCTTTTTTTTTCTTTCTTTCTTTTTCTGCTGATATTAGTGATTTTATTCCTTCTTGACTTATACTTTTTATTTCTTGTTCGTAAGTTTTGATTTTTTTTTTTGTCTTCAGTGTCGCCTCTTCTCTGGCCCATAGTTTTTTGACAACTTATTAGTACTCTGATTTTTTAAACATGCAGTGGGACACTGCTGGGCAAGAAAGATTTAGGACAATCACCAGCAGCTACTACCGTGGGGCACATGGCATCATAGTGGGTGCTTTCCTTCATTTTTCATTTTACTATTTCAGTTAATTTTGTACCGCCTATTGGTTCTTCTCATGACAAGCTTCTCTCTTGTGTGGCACCTCTTGTAGGTTGTTTATGATGTGACAGACCAAGAGAGCTTTAATAATGTGAAGCAGTGGCTGAATGAAATTGATCGCTATGCTAGTGATAATGTTAACAAACTTTTGGTTGGAAACAAGTGTGATCTTACTGCAAATAAAGTTGTCTCATATGAAACAGGCAAGGTATAGGTAGCCCATAACAGTTTTCTCTTTTTGTGTACAAGTTTTTATGTGACCTAAGTATTTTATTAAATAACCTGATGATCTGGCTTCTGGTTGTCAAACCCTCTCTCTCTCTCTCTCATCCTCTTTTCTCATTTTAGGCATTGGCGGATGAAATTGGCATACCTTTTTTGGAAACCAGCGCAAAAGATGCCACTAACGTGGAACAGGCTTTCATGGCCATGGCTGCCACAATCAAGGATAGGTAACAATGGCTACTTGTTTTCTTGTTGTGCCATGAATATCTAGGAGCAAGAATATTAATTGAGGTTGCATACTTGCAGCTAGAAGTTAAGTTGAGTGCAGATGGATTATTTTGACAAATTAAGTTTATTATGCTATTAGCTAGTAGATCAAGAAAAGAGTGTTCCACAGTATACTTCTTCTTTTTTTGATAAGTAAACAACAATTTTATATAGAAAGCGTAAGGCGCCCCAGTACATAGGCAGTATACGACGAGCACTTACAAACCCAAAACCCAATGACACGCCCAAAAGCAGCAGAAAGCCCCAACAACACCCACAAAACCTGAAACGCCAAAAAAACACCCACTAGAACCAAAATCCAGAGGCACCCAAAGACCAAGCCTACTGAAGCCGACTGAAACCACAAGAGACCCAAAATCCAAGCCGACCGAGCCCGGACTACAAAGCAAACCCAAAAAACAACGGAAAAACAACCCACAACCCGCCAAGACCTACTTCACGTGAGCCTTGCCTTTCCTACGCCTAAAAGGAACCAAATCGTCGCCATAATTGATGGAGCTATGCAGATTCAGGAGCTCTCTCTTTCCTTTGGACTTCTGGCGCGCCTGTTCCACAGTACACTTCTAATGAACATTGGATTGAGTAGCTAGTTTGGCAACTATCCTGAGAAGTCAAAATGGGTCTCTTTTGAAAAGGCTGAAAGAAATATTCTAGTAGATGTTACATTACCAATTTTCTATTTTATCCTTTCATTTATTTTAAATATTGAAACTGGGTGATAGGTTTAATTTGTGAATTGAATTTACTTATTAACTCCATGTGGTTTGACAATTTTTTACCTCAAACTTTTGGAAACTAACACTAAACCTCTTTTTAGTTTGGATGAGCTTGCAACCGTCATTCTTTTCAATCCAAATTGACAAAAATTCCCCCTTGCTCAAAGCAACCGTCATTCTTTTCAATCCAAATTGACAAAAATTCCCCGTTGCTCTCTCTCTCTCTCATTGTTGGCCTGGATCATCGCCGATATCGCATGATTCTCACTGTGAAATACCACGTTCGATTTTCTTCAAATTTTCGTATTTGATGCGTTTCTTTTTTTGGGTGGGGGGGGATCAATCATTGGTGTGTGTTTTATTGTTTTGGGTGGCATTGATGCCGGTGGGTGTACATGTGTTTAACTATGTGGTCCTGCCAGATGGCAAGTGGTGGCATGGATTTCAGGTTATGAAGGTATTATGAACATGTGGTGTTGATTTTAGGCTATGGAGCTATTATGCATTTATGTTATATTTATTTTATAAATCTGAATCATTATTTTATTTTTATGAATCTAATTTTTTTTTTAAAAGAAATTAAGTTATCGCTTGGAAAAAAAAATGAAAAAGAAAATTTATCAATCACAATTTCATGAATGCATACAATAGAAGAAAAATTGACTTACCTTTGTATTAGTACTTGTTTTCGTTGTGTAGAGAATTTGTGTTAGTATTTAACAAACTAATTAATTTAGGTTAGGTTTTGACCGTATCATATGATAGAAAAGTATTGATTGTGGGTTTGGTGGTTTTGAGCATTAATGCTATAAAAGGGTGGATGAGTTTTGGGTTTGTCGGCAATGGTGGTGAGCGACAATTTGGGCTGTGTAGGGATGTTTTGGGTGTTTGGCACTGGTGGTAGGCTGCAACTGGGTCTGGGTATGGTCATTGGGGGAATTTGAGATGTTGCTCAGCAGCATGTGGCTGTGCAATGGTTGGTGGCCACATGTGGGGTTGTCTGAGGCTCCTAAGGCCATGGATTTATTTCATTTTCATTAATTTGGATGGCAAATATGATGGTTGCAATTTATTCATTAAAAAAAAAAAAAATGATGGTTGCAATTTATTCCAAACAACTAGTAGGCCTGATTTCGGATTTCAAAAATCAAGGAAGTAATGTGAAATTGCTTCAAACCATAAGGAGGTAATTTTTAGTTTCCCCAATTTATAGTAAGTCGCGTTTGATTTAAAAACTGTTAAATTTTGTTTGTTTACAATGCAGTTGGTAAACCTTTATTTCAATCAATGAGCTTTTGCTCAAATGGAACTTCTCCTCTATAAAATAGGATTGAAAGTAAGATCTTGGGTTCAAGATCCATTGGGTGATAACTTCTCTTTAAAGGGAAAAGAAAAAAAAGAAAAAAAGTTGCAGCCATGATTGTTTTCCAGCCGCGATTGGCTTTGTTAAAGTGTTAATTATGTTGTGCATTGTATGTTTGGTACGTAACTCACGCCCTAAATTCAATTCTAATTGCAGAATGGCTAGCCAACCGGCTATGAGTGCGAGGCCTCCAACGGTAGAGATCCGAGGACAGCCTGTTGCTCAGAAGAGCGGCTGCTGTTCTTCGTAAGCAAAAGAAAGTACTAGTAAGCTCTAGCAATGCTCTTCTTCGATGGCATGTAAAGTCTTCATTTTCTTCCAATTGAAAACCTATTCCTTCTGTGCAAACCTAATTAAAATTAAGGGGTCTGGAAACTGCTACCTAGAGGATCCCATTCTTCTCAACAATCTTATTTATGAGAAGGCCTGTAAAAAGAGAGTTGCTCATTAATAACTGTCGTGTATTCTTTTAGCTGCTTGTTTCGTTTCTGCAAATAATTTGTTGTTTCTGAAACATGAATCTGAATCGTGATGAGTAATGTTAAAAACTATATTTTTATCCTTTAAATATTCGACAATGCTGACGTGGCAGTTCTAACTAATTATTAGATTAGACTTTCCAAAAAAAAAAAAAATTCAATGGTTGGTTGGAACTGTCACATCAGCAGTGTGTTGTAATGTTTGTGGGATAAAAGTATAATTTCTAGCATTACTCTATTTGAAATAGTATTTGTCATTACATTTTAAGACTGGTCCCGTCGGGGGCATACGATAAAATTGGGACGCTCTTATCATTGCATCCATTTGCTTTCTCTTGCTAGGCAGGTTGCACCTTTGTAAGTTCCTACATGGCATTGCTTCTCGTCTTGTACGCTCATGAATTTCTCAGGAGAAACTAAATCATGTCTTCAAATACTCCGACTGCATACATTTCTCTTAAATTCCTTTTTCATTATAAAAATTTTATAGAAATAACCAGTTAAAGAAATGGTTTGATGAAGATTAGGAAGTTTCCTATTTTAAGAGTTCTGTGCATAGTTTGAAATCTAATATTATAGTTGGTGGGTGGTCTCTCTCGCTTCCCGACATGAAGAATGCGTTTGGTTGGTTGCTAGTACTTGAAGAATGCAGGATAAAGATCCCCTGTATTAGGCTGTACGAATAATATAGAAATTTAGACAAACAACCTAAGAGGGGGGGAGGTTGCAGGGCTTACCTGCTCGGAGTAAGCGGGTCTTGCAACCTAGCCTACCTAGGTTGTCCGAGTCAGAGAAAGAACATGAATGCGAACGCCAGCGAGAAAACATAATGGATAAATTTATTAATTAAAGTTTGTAGATCAAACAAAAAGACGCGTAAATAAGATCTCTTTCACAGCTTTTGGATCCCAAATAGAAATGGGAAATGTAACCCCAATAGATAGAGGTGGCTTCCCCAGCAATGCTATTTAGAATCTGTTCAAAAAAAATATGATTTAAAAATATTTAACTTAAAAGATATAATTTTTAAAAATCACATTTAAAATTGTACGTTTTCAAACAAGTACCACGTTGCCAGCAATTTAGAAAAAACAGATTTTTTGTATTTTTAAATCATAATATTTTAAAAATACAATTTCAAATAATTTTTAAAAAATACAATTTCAAATAATTTTTTTACTACAATTTGATTTAAAATTCCAGACGCACTCATAGATTGTAATTGATTTGTTAATTATTAAAGTGAACATAAATATTAAAAGAAAAAAGTCAAACTAAAACGTAGCATTACATGTTACATCCTCCATGCAACGCTATGATAAAGGTCGGGCCGGTAAATTGGGACCACCACTTTGCCTTTTAACTTGGACTCAACCCCACAGAAATTATTTTGCCTGGTTATTTTTAGAGCATTCAAGGTACAAAGGCAATTCCAGAAGACAATTGCACACGTTTTTCTCGCCCACTTGAAAGAAACATAAAACGAAAATTACATTTCGTCAACTGGGGGTGTCATTGACATCATTTTCCTTCCACTCACCTTGTTTTGATCGGAATAAAGGACAAGCAACTTTTCAAAAATCATGAACCGCAAACAGCCCTAATTTTTAAGGCAAACCCAAAAGTCTCGAATCTATTCTAAAATCCTAAGCAACAATGAGTTGAAGTCATAAGTAAATCGTTTTATATGCCCCAAAAGTCTCATAAAAATAAAGCATAGCAATGACCAAAAAGAAGTATTCAATCAAAAAAAAAAAAAAAAAAGACCAAAAAGAAGCTGCGAGGGACATATGAAGACACCATTAAATTTACATCTTAAGGCATAAAATTTTTTTAAAAAAATCCTTCTAATACAGGAAATCCAATTATTCTAGTCATTTTCCTGATAGAGATGAAAGGAAAGAACCCAAAAATGGAAAGCATCGAGATCTGTAATTGGGTGCCTGGAGAAACTTCACTTGGCACCTAAGGTTGGGAACTGACTAGGATCTTGAATAGATGGGGCTGTAACATTGCTTGATGCATGGCCACCAAACCCACCAAACCCTCCTCTCGAACCACGACCACGTCCCCGACCACGACCACCTGGGTTGTAGTACCTTTCTCCTTCAGCTGGCTTCAGGAACTCATTAATGCTGAGAGACTAACCACCACACCACAAAATATGAGATTAACCAGGAAGAAGAAAAGGAAAACCAGCAAGAATGATTCAAGATAGTAGCATTAAGTAGCAAAACTAATGAAAGATGAACACAGATGTCAGAAAAGGCATTTCCTAGAATTATATAAAAATGTAAAAAGCACAAATAGACGTGATAAACATCTTCCAGCCGCATGGGTAATGTATTAAGTAAAAGGCAAATTGTAGCATGAACACAGAAAATAAGCGTTTGTTAATACAATTTCATCGTAACAATTAAATTCCTAGCCGCATTAAATTTCAGAGGCAAGACAAAAATTAAACACAACTGATTCTGCAGCCACAAGACACCATTCAAAATTTCTAAGACAAAATGCAGCCGATCACAAACAAGAAGTAGTTGATGAACACATAGGCAAACACCATCATGAAGAATGCTTTCTAAATTTGCAGTTAGACGAACATGATCAAAAAATAGAAAGAGAGAAACCTACGAATGGATACCGGAAGTTTATAGGGATTTACCAGTAGTTTGACAAACTTCAATACTTGTAAAGTGAGTAACAATCAGAAGTTCAGTTATAATCAGTATTGCAATATTCAAGATATTCAAGGGATATCAGAATAGAAAGAAAACTTGCAGTTTTTCCATTCAACAAAAAAGATCCTTATTTCAGATGAATCAAGTACCTTGTCAAAAGTTAACATTGTTAGGATCATGGAGAAGTTGATAATTGGCTTCTCCCCCTCCGATGACAAAAACAAAAAGATTCAAGCTCGATACATATTTTGGGGCAATCCTAAAGTTTGGTTATAATGCTGCAACATATTGTAGCTCAGGTTCTATCCAACATATGAATTCCTTCTCTCTTTTTTTTCCTTTTGTTTTGGTTGGGATAACAATTCATTGCAGACAAGAGTGAACAGATAGGAAGGAGTGTGAAATTATTGCTATTGTGAAGCAAATATGTACCTAAATGTGCAAGCATTCTTCGTAGACTAGTTTAAACCATTAAGAAGAAAAAACTGAAAAATTATTATTATTGTTGATTGGTGAGTTACACACGCACCCGGTGGGACTTGAACCCACGACCTCACCCTCCACCTTGCTCACCTTGCCACAAAGGGAGAGGAAGTACCATTTGAGCTAAAGCTCATTGGTAAAAAAAAAATGAAAAATTAATTAAAAAGGAACCAAAGAAACAACCACAATTTTTGCAAGTTGTACTTTGCACATGACAAGTTCAGTCTTCAAATTCACAGTGGTTTAAAATGTTCAGAGCCCTGATAAGAAGAAAAAATCACAGATGGGCAATAGCAACCACAACCACAGCAATCGCAAAATAAATCAAATACAAACTTTGTATGAACCCTGAAGGTCTTGGACCCACGACTGGTCAACCAAAAGAGCAGAAGCAACAACAAACCAACCCCAGCAACATGTTTTAAATAGGATTTTCTTTTTTTTTTTGGGGGGGGGGGGGGGGATGGGTGAACACAAAATAGGGTCCCCATCTAAGAAAAAAAAATGGCGAACCAATGTGCGAATATAGCAAAAGAAAATTACAATTAAGACTCAGCCAAATAAAGAGGAATTGCTAAATGGACAAGACAATGAAATAATATGAGAGAGAGAGAGAGAGAGAGAGACTAAGTAAGGAAGTAAAGAGTACCTTTTTGGCCCTCTCTTCCTTCTCAAAAGCCTCCCGCCGCTTATCCTTATCAGATCCCTGATAAGAAGAAAAAATCACATAGCACAAGATAATTAATATACTGACACCAGGTACATAAGGACAATAAAAACTTCAAAACTTCCTAAGAGGGTAAACAGTGTCACCAATTTGATAAAGATATCATCACCGCCCTTCTTGTTTGAAAGCTGTTGCATGGATTCGAACTCTTTAGTATCCACCTTTCTTTCCTCAGTCTTAAGTGCCTGCAGGGCCTTCCTCTTCTCTTCCAGCACTTTCTCATACTCCTCCAAAGTCATCTCCTATTACAAAGGAAACAAAACATAAGCTACAAACTTTCCTTTTTCTTTTGGATAAGTATGACCATATGTGCTCCAAGGGGTGCTAGGGGTAGCACCATCCTTCAGGGTTCACAATTTTCTCAATACAAGTACATATCCAACATTTGTGAATAATGTCATCTAGAAAAGAAGAATTGTAATCAGATAAAGAGATCTTGAATTATCAAAATTGGGCTGACAAGAAATGATTGTCACATCATTTTGTTATGCTTTTTTACTAACAGCAAGAAGATACATCAATTATGCAACGAAACTTCAATAAGAACTACTCGGTACACATTATGCATTTGTTCTTAGAAAATGAAAATCATAGAGTAGAAATGGATTTTGTACAAAGCAAAATACGTTAAATGAAAATCGAAGACATTCACCTTATCCTCAGGTTCTTTTTCTTCAGTTTCATTAGCAGGATTCTCCTTGTTGCTATCTGGTGCATCTTCCTCTACCACTGGCTTTTCATCACCCACAACATTCTTCTCAGTTTCATCGGCAGCTTCTTCAGTCACCCTAAGTTTGACAAAAGCCAGTGAACAAGTAGTGTTAGTTAATTCATAAAAAATAAAGTGCATTTTTTAGAGACAAGCCAAAACTATGTTTTTGAAGGGATTTATTTAATTATTGGGGGAAAAAAAAGGGATGGGTTGAACAAAGTGGACATACTGAGCAATTTCATCAGTCTGACTTCCCCAGTTCCCACGGCCAGACCCTTCCCTTTTGATCTCATTTCTGCAGATAGAAATATGTTAGTTTGAATGCATAATTATGGAGAAACATTTCAATGACAAAAGCATCGTATGTACTACAAATGAACTGTTAAGTATAGTATTCACCCGCGCCCAGTCCCACTACGGCGTTCATATGCCCTTCGAGGGCGTTCCCCATCCCCATCACCAACTTCTCCATTACTAAAACCACCACGGCGACCACCACGGTAAGGACCACGAGGTCCACCATAGCTACGCCTTTCACCAGCCTTCCCAGAATCTCCTTCCTCAATGGCACCTTGAGCAGCAGGAACTCCACTGGTGCTGAATGAGTTCTCGTTGTTAGCAGAGTCACGATTAAATCCACCACCACCACCACCACGTCCACGGCCATATCCACGTCCACCTCCACCTCCACCTCCACCTCCACCTCCACCTCCACCTCCACCTCCACCTCCACCTCCACGACCTCCTCCACGGCCACCTTCATTCCTTGCCTCCCTCACTATTCAGACACAAACAAACACCCAAGTAAATACAATAGTAAGAAGAAGCAAACAACAACAAAGAACTACATGACTCTGAACAATAAAACAGATAACAGAACACCAAATTAAAAACATTTTTCGAATAATTTACAAATTAAAATTGTCATAAAGAGAAAAACAAAGAGCTGAAAAGGCTTTTCCTAATAATAATGTAATATAGATAAATATCGTAACAATGAAGGGAAAAGAAAAAAGAAGTATATAGACAATACACGCACTGTACAAACTATAACATGATTTTAAGATAACATTTGTTATAATCTAATGCTGTATAAACACCCACAAGCGAAAAATGCACCATAACACCAACAAAATTTCAACTAATTGTTAATTTAATATTATCCTCGAAACTTACCTCCTCCTATACATTACCCAAAAACAGACCAAATAAGCATGAAAAGATGAAGCTAATCATGAAACCCATACTATCTATCCTCTTCTACTTGGTACAGTTCTCAAAGACCCACAACAAAAGTAGTACTGAAAACATGTCAAACCACGGAAACAACCAAATCCATTCATCCAAAGATTCTCTTCAAAGACACAAAACTTTAAACCTTCACATTTCCCATTCTAAATACTCATTTCCCACAACAAAAACCAATGAAAAGGCCTTTATATTGACCTTTCCGATTGCATTTCCAATTAAATCAAAAACAAATAAAAACCAAGCAAACCCAATCTAAACGACGACGAATCGAGAAGCTCACCAGCTTGAGCTGGGGGGAGAGGCTTGGAGGGAAGCTTAGGCGGCGGCTTGGTCTGCTGCTGCTCGGCGGCCGGCTTGGCTTGAACCGCCGGAGCCTGCTTCTTGGGCAGAGCCGGCGCGGCGGCTGCTGCCTTCTGGATCAGCTGCGACGGGTCCTCGGCGTCCTCGTCTCCCAGCAGATCAAATGGGTTCATGGTCGCCATTTCCTTTGCAGATACGAATACAGACCCAACCCGACAACGAAAAGCTTATAAGCTTCTGGGATTGTACGACAAAACCCTAGCTTAACAAGAGCTCCATCGGGGTTTAGATATAGGAACAGTTATGTGTATAGATCTATGAAAGCGAGAGAGAAAAACCCTAGCCGCAAACGAGAGTGTGAGAGACAGACAGAGAGAGAGAGAGCGAGAGTAACCTAATCTGAAACGCTCAATTTATTGTTGGTGTCGGAACAATGGAGCTCGTGTGGCCTTGTGTGAAAAATAATTATATATTATTATTTTTTTTGTTTTAATTTTGCTGTGGATATGGAGTGGGGGGGGGCAAGAATGGTTCCATATTTGGGACTGGTTTTTGAGGAAATTACGGATGTACTATTTGAGAGGGGTTGGGAATCAGCTCCCTAGATTGGATTAAAAGCATTCTCATCCCTTTAGCTTTCCTTCTTTCTCTCCTAAAAACATGTATCCTTTTACTCTAAAATATCTTGGAGAATAGGATAAGAATAAATCTTTATTATAAATTAGGGTTAGATTATCTTAAGCAAAGAGATTGGATTAGGATTAGATTATATTTTAATAAATTCAAATTATTTGTAAGATCTCACAAGCAAGATCTAGCCCTTTTGGGCGATTCTCTAATGTTGGATTTAGGTGTTTAACACCGAACCACTATTAAATTTATTTAGAATTTTTATGTTTCTTTCGCTTTTTTATTTAATTTCTATTTCATTATGAGTTTCTTCGCAATGAACTACATTTGAATTGGTGTTCTAGCACAATCCAAACAATTTTTTATTCATAAATTCTCTCTCTGAGAGCGAGCTTGGTGGCCATGAGCGGCTGGCGAAAGTACAACAACCACAAGCGGTTGTATAAAACAAAATGAGATTAGCAAATGTTCAGGTTCGTGCGTGCATGAAAGAGAGAGAGAGATAATGAAAGATAGGTTTAATATTAGAAAGACTATTTTAAGTAGAGTAGATAAAATATTTTAGATTAACGGATGTATGGTGTTTTTGAAAAGTTCGTAACTAAAATAGAAAAAAATAGGTTTTCTAGTTAAAATTTAGAAAGAAGATGGATTAACTAAAATGGATTGCTATTTAAAAATTTAGAGAAAAGCCCCCCGAAAAACCTCACATACGATTATCCATCCACTTTCTAAAATAGACTTGGGCTATAGTGCCTATCCAAATTTGGAGATCCTTTTGTTGCTCATTGTGTAAAAGTTTTTTTTATTATTATTATTATTCATTTTTCTCTTCAACTCTTTCTCTCGAGCTCGGAATGGTGGAGGAACGAGAGTTGGAAGAAGATATATATCGCCGTGGCAATAGAGCATCTTGTGGCAAAGCTGAGACTCAAGGAGGCAAATAGCCGCACGGAGCTTCTTGGCGGTGGAGGCGAGGAAAGCCCTAGGAGAGAGCTATTGAAGATAAGGAGTTCATCAAGAAGAAGGATGCAGAGATGAATTTTGGTGAGTTGTTTTTGGTTTGATGAATGTTTTTTTTGGTATCTTTTATTAGGATAGAGGAGGGGGGAGATTTTGAGCAGTATGGTTGTTGGTTTCTTTCACATTAGGATTTTTGGAGTTGTGAAGCTCCTTGCATGAAGGAGTGGCGGAGAGATGAGACAGAATTTTTCTAGAAATAAATAAAAATTTGTTAAAAATATTAATTTAATATAGGGAAAACTTCAATTTACCCCCATGAAATTGTCACCGATTTGCAATTCTACCACCAATGTTTTAATTTTGTTAATTGCACCCCATTAAGTTTAAGAAATTTTCAATTTAGGGAATTCGTCCAAATCAACCGTTTGACTTAACGAAATTTGGCCAATGTGCCGCGCACATGCCCTTTTTGACAAAATTGCCCTCTTTAAAACGACATTGTTTTGGATATGGAAACCAAAATTGCCTTCTTCAAAACGGTGTGGTTTTGTAAGTCTTCTCCAAGCTTCAAGACAAGCCCTAAAACAAAGACGGCCTCGTCGGGGAAGACGACCTCGACGGAGATGGACTGGCAGGGTGCAGGTCGTCCATGATGGAGATGGACTGCGCCGTAAAGGCCAGCGCGGAGGCCTTCTGGCATCGGCCGAACTCCAAAGTGACCTTCTCCAAGCTTCAAAATGGCACCATTTTGAAGACGAGCCCTAAAACAAAACCTAGATCTCGTCGGGGAAGACGGCCTTGACAGATGCCAACGTAGTAGCCTCCTGTCGTCGAGGACACAACTTCACCCTAGCTCAACCACCTCGGCCTCCAGCAACAATGCCTTGTCATTGAACGACTCGGCCGAAATCGACGAAACAAAGTACCGTCAATTTCGGCCGACACCAGGAGGCCTCCGCGCTGGCATCCACCTCGCAATCCATCTTCGTCAAGGATGACCCGCTCGCCGCCAACCAATTGACGCTGTCTTCCCCAACGAGGCTGTCTTTGTTTTAGGGCATGACGTTTTGTATCAAAACGGTGCCGTTTGTTTTCCAGAAATTTTGGTTTTGGTGTTTCACGACACGATGCCGTTTTGTAGAGGGCATTCTCGTCCATTTTCATTCCTAACAAGCACGTGAACGGCACATAAACCGAATTTCGTTAAGTCAGAAGATTGATTTGGACGGATTCCTTAAATTTAAAATTTCTAAAATTTAATGGGGTGCAATTAACAAAATTGAAACATTGGTGGTAGAATTGCAAATTTGTGACAATTTCATGTGGGTAAATTGAAGTTTTCCCTTTAATATAATAGAAAAAGAATTTAGATAACCCCAAATATAATAATAAAAAAAAAAAGGTGGCTAAAAAAAAAGCATGTTTACTAAAATTTAGGGATGCGGGAATCTTCGCTAAACATTGAGGAAGTTACAATGCTATCTACTTTAGCTTCCTTATCCATTATTTCAATACAAAATATTTTTCTCTTCTTTCCCAACTTTTCATTGGGGACTATGTTAGGATTTTGTAAAAAATGTGAGATTATATAGGGAACTTACATTTTGTAAATAAATAATATTTTAATGGTATAGAGAAAGATGAATGAAACTATTGTGGAGTTTATTAAACTAGGGAAGCAAAAAATAATTTGGATTCATACCAAATACACTCCACAAAGTAGGGGTGAAAATTCAACTGGTTATAATCGGCTAATAACAAGTAACTGGATACCAATCGGAAACTAATTTGGTACTCAATTATAAATAACCGATAACAGCTTTACTGGAGTGATTACTGGTTCTAGCATTTATATATACTTGATTATAACCGATAACCAAGAAACCGAGATACTGAAAAACCGATTTGGTATCCGGTTAGAAATAACCGGTAGTTGGCTCTACTGAAGTGGTTACCAATTATAGCATTTATATATACTCGATTATAACCGGTAACCAGGTATATATATATGTTACAGTTTAAAATATTAAAATTACTAAATTATTAAATTAGCCTAAAAAATTAGGTTTTACATATGATTATCATTCTCATTTTCTCATCAACATTCTTTTCCTTTCAACCGATAGTCAAATCTACCTTCCTCAGGACCCTCACGCATTCGCCATTCCTTTCAGCCGAATCTGCCTCCCTCAAGAAGACGTGTACGTGTACTCGCTGAGGTCGCACCCAAGGTTCTTTCGCTGCATCCTCCACAAGAAAGTGTTTCACCATAGCCACATAGGGGACCATGCAGGGTTATATCCTAAGAACCAGCCGAAGAACTCGCTAGTTCGGGTCGGTGGTGTGGAGGGAGAGTGGGTCAAGGGAGCGTTGACTGCCCTAATCCGGCCCACGTCGTACAACCTCTGGAGAAGAACCGATTTCCAGCCCACTCCAAGCCAGCTCTCCATCATATCCAGGGCCGAGAATTGCTGATTTTCAGATTTTTCATTTTTCGGTCCGGATAACCGGGTATGAATCAGTAACCGCTGGTTATTACAAATCTAATTAACCGGTTACTCAATTATCGGAGCCGATTGGCGGTTTTCACCCCTACCACAAAGTAGTTCTCTCAACTTGTTACTTTCTTATTCAAATACATTTCACAATAGTTTTCATTATCATATCTTTATACTATTTAAATATTATTTTCAAATAAATGTCAGGAGAAAGGATAAAAAAGGGACCAAAAATAAAATAAAATTGGTCATAGCCTTAGTAGCATTTGAACGCATACCTATCATGTTTTTAGAAAAAAAAAATGTTATTTGCACAATTTTTACATTATATTTTTTTAAAAAAAATATTAAACACATCAACATTGTTGTACAATTATCGTGCAAAATTGTTGGGTTGCTAACGTATCTCTTTTAGAAATTTATATTTTTTTCATTTCTTTGGCATTGGTTTTAGATATGAATGGCGAGGGTGTTTTCATATTTGGGGCTGGCTTGTGCGTTAATTACGTATGTACCAGTTGAGGGCAGGGATTAGGGAATAGAGTTTTGGACTTATCCACAAGCTAGGGTTGATTTGGAGGCGACGTGGTATAGAATGAGACCGTCGATTACTTAGATGAATAGACCATGAGGAATAAAGTTAGTTTTCTTTTCTTTTCTTTTTTGTAAAGATTTTTTTTTTCTTCTTCTTCTTTATTTTTTAATTTTTTTATTGGTACAAAGAAAAATGCTTGAATATTGTAGATTTTACTACAAACTTATTATAACCCTACATGACAGTCAGATTAGGACCTCTCTAAATCATGTTCAGATTAAATTTTGTAAATTTAATAGTATGTTGTCATATGTTAAACGTCGTTAAATGCATTAAAATAAAATCTAAACCATTAAAAAATTCATCACCATTCAACTTGAAGTACAGAAAATCTTATTCTCGTGACAATCACATTTTATTGGCTGCTATAATAAGTGTTATGTGAACTGTCACGTCAATTTATAAGAATGTTAAAAAAATTATTCTATATCATTTTGTCTCTTTTATTTTTATTTTTTATTTTTTCAACCTCAAAGAAAGGTCTATGTATTTATTACAGTATATGTATACTGTCATAATTGAAGTTGCTGCTCAAAATAATTACTAATTCAGCAAATAAAGTAAGTTGCTGAAAGAAAAGGCCCGCTTGTAAGCACACAGAACAAGTGATAATGTTCATAGTTTTTGCCCAATGAATATTCAAAACCCATTTTTCCCTAATGAATTTAGATTTGAAATCTTTTTTATTTTTTATTTTTATAAAATATATGTATAACAAAAGTTTGATTGGCTCACGTATGAGAGTTCATGAACAAGGATTCTCTCTCTCTCTCTCTCTCTCTCTCTCTCTCTCTCTATATATATATATATATATATATATATATATATATATATATATATATATATATATATATATATATTTTTTTTTTCCAAAAAAATGAAACATATTTATAGTATTTAGTGTGAAACTACTATTCCTTGGGCTACCAATAATGGCCTTCCTCACATTCATATATGATGGTGACATTTTCAAAACGATGGAAACAAAGTCACCATCTAATTAATCTTTGGATTAAATACGGGTTTGTCTGATATTCATTAGTTTATTAAATATGGATCTTAATGTGTTCGGAATTTTGGGCACGTACAAAGTGCTTTCCTCCTACATGGATCCGGTGGGTTGAAGGATTCGAACCTTAAAATTGATGAAAATGTTACCAAGACCGAGAGCCAACCCCTTGAGATTGGTAGTACTATAACTTTTAATATAGTCTTTTAAAAACTTACTTCATAGTGGCACTTACCACACCGGTCAGGACCGTTAATAAATAATTAAATTTACTTATCAAATTTTGTTGCTTAATTTCTTTACTCACATTATACTATGCGACACTCACATAGATTGTCGTGTGAGTTTATAAGAATCCTTTATTATTTATAATAAAAGTTGTAGTACATCAAATATTTTTGACTGAGTGTAACAGTAATTTAAAGAAAAAAAGAATTCAATAAATCCAAGACACTTGCCATTTTAGGTAATCTAGCTATGGATAAGGGGAATAGGATACTCAAGCAGGTGGTTGGAGGAGAAGGATTTTTATAGGAAGTAGATTTATTGTTTTATTTTTGAATAATTCAGATTTATTATTTAATTGGTAGTGGATTACAAAACTACCTAATTTTTATAATCTTTCTATTCAACCATACCAATCAGACCTAGCGCACTACTAATAGTTCTGTCATCTTCTTTACACGTTTATATGATTAAAAATAAATAAATAAATCCTATTCTAGATAATAATACCCTTTTTTGTAAGCTCTCAATTCCTTTGAATTTATTTTTGGATTCCTATAGTTTTGACAAAAGGAAAAAAAATAAATAAATAAATTCTAAATTGCCGCTTGGTTAAGATGTTATAACTTATAATATATCATATATTCACCCGGTCAGCCTAAGTTGAGAGTTCAAGCCATGGCCCATGGTTTAGGTTGAAGTAAACATGCCCAAACCTTGCCTTGCCAGCAGGCATGTAATTCCGCACGATAACGGCCATAGCTCGACAACAAGCAAGGAATTTGGCGCCATCATCGGCTTCGGCCTTATCCCATCAGCAGACGATACTTGATCAAGAGTATACCTCATTAGGAGATACAAATTTGATATCATGCCTGGCCAGGGGCATACCCTATCAGTAAGCGATACTTGAGCAAAGAAATACATCGTTTGCAAGCATTCATATAAGAAGGGGCACGCAACCTATTTAGGGACACTCATACAACTATTATATTACACTTTCTCCAAAGCTCCAAGCTCTTATGCTCTTGAACAATCCACGTATCATCCTGCTAACTTAAGCATTAGTAATATCCCTTCTCGGCACTCCCGGCAAGCATTCAATCTTTCTTAATCACTCTTACATGTGTTTATTATCCCAAACTTAACCGTGCGGTCAATTGCATCATCTTTATATATATATATATATATATATATAGAAAGAAAAGTTCAAGGCTTGGAGAACCTCTTGCTTGGACAAATTACAGCTATAACTTTGATTTAGTTGACTTCTTCTCATTCACGTAATACTTTTTTACAATATTAACACCACTTGATAATTTCTTTATTCTGTAAATATGTTGTTGAACCTATCATTAGAGTATAAAACCTTCACATATCCATCAGTTAACCTCGGAGTAAGAATTACTTGGTACAAAAAATGTTCAAAAATAAGAATTAGGTATGCCATCCAATAAGGCTGTGTATAATTCAACCTCAACGCCCATGCCAAGAGCAAAATGGCTTAACCTGCTCCAGACAAAACACAAGCCAACTCAGTTTTTGTGCTGCCCTAACAAGAAACAGTCCCACAAATGTTGGCACTTCGAGTGAAACATTGTCGAAATCTAACTAAATTTGATTGTCGGAATCTAACTAAATTTGATTGTGGCTGACATGACAACCCACAAGGACTGCCGCATCAGTTTGTAAGAAATTGCAATAAACATATCAAATGGAGGATTAATTACTAGCATTACCACATTGCAAGCTTTCCATTTTAGTATGGGAGTCACTGTAAAAATGTAAAGAGTAAATTTTTCTTTTTTTCTTTTTTCTTTTTTTATCATTGGAAGTGATTATGGAGGCAGCCTCAAATAAGATTGTATTTTCATTAGATTATATGATTTAATCAATCTTCACTGTTCACCTTGGTGTACATTTAGTAGTACACCAATGCTTCTGAATCAACCATGAGCGTTCAAATTCTCTGATAAATTATTGAATTTATAAGACAATAATTCTCTGTTACAAAATGTTTACAGGCCTCAATTGGGTAAACAAAATGTATATGTACGAACCCTTTCCAGTTACAAAAATGATATCCCGTACTGTTTTAACTTAGAATCCTGGCAAAACTGAGAGGTCTGCTATACCTCTTGGAAGGTCTGCAATTTTTCTGAGCAGAGACAGCCTGTTCTTCCTAATTCTTTCGTCTTCCTGCAAACGGGCAAAAACAAATGAGGATTATTTTATAAATATATAGCTCAATATTAAGTGGAATTGACCAACTCTGTCAACAGAGAAAAATTTCAATTGCGTTGCACAGGAAAAGAATATGACTTGATAAACAAAACCAAGAACAATAATCTCTACAAGCTCCACATATTGCCCACTGCCCAGGATCACATTTTTAACATTGATAATAGCACTTGAACTTCAATAGAAAAATGCTCTATAAACTGAAACCTACAGCCTCAGAATCAATTCAGTTAAGAGAAATGCTACATGCACTCCCTGACGTGGCAGCCATTGGATGCATTGAGCTCATGACCAAAATCAAATGGGCATACGATTAAAATATATCTGAAGTCAGCCTGGTATCATCGAATCTACAGAAACTGAGGCTAAGAAAGAAATCTTTAAACTGTCTTGTAGTGACGATACAGTTTATGTTATATGCATAGCTATAATTGCTCATACTATTTTGAGTGCATATATCAACACTGCCAGAGTTCTTAAACATGTGTGTGCATGCTATGCATAATACGTATGCAACTAAATACATGTAGCAAACAAAAACTAGTCAAAATCTAAAGATGTCAAGAAAATAAAGAAATGCTTGTGTTTCAAAGATATACAACTTTGATCTCTGTGTGCTTGGGTTGCACCCTTGATTTTTTTTTAATGAAATTCGATTAATTATATATTGAAAAAAGATATGCAACTTTGATCTTAAGATCAATTTAAGTTCAACTACAGTCTTCCATTACTCTTGAAAGTTGAAACCAATATCTGAGAGCTTGTAACTTCTCAGAAAACCCACGCATCAGGCTAGTCAAGGTATGAGGGAAACTGTTCTCATTCATTTAAAATTCCAAATTGAGGGTGTTAATATATATACTATATATATATATGGTAAGATGGCATACCACCATTACAAAGACATGGTTAAAGAAGTCTTCAAGTGGTTGTACAAGTTGCGAAGATATTTCAACAAAATCATCTACCTCAATGCCTGTAGATGAACAAAAAGGTTAAAAATAAATAAATCTCAGAGTTAGTTAAACAAATTGCTGTCATAAATACTAATCATCCATAAAATCAGAAGTAAACATGCATGAAAAAAGAGAAAAAAGGAAACTCAATTTCACAGAAAATGGCAATTTATTTCAGATAAAGAAAGAATACCGGGATGGATTTTGTTCTTAACAGACAAGAAAGCGCCCCATAGAGCTTTCTCTTCATTTGTCTCAAAAACAGCCTCATCAACCTAATTAGACATATTCATCCATTATAACAAGATAAGCAAGAAATAAATCCACATAACTCATAAGTATAACAAATAGTCCACTATAAACAAGTGTCCAAATATTGAGACATAGAAAGAATTGGAAAAAAAAAATCTCCTTGAAAGTAACTGGAAGCATAATGTAATTTTATTCACAATTCACATATTTGTTAAGCAACAATAGTGAAACCAAAATTGAATGGAATAAAAACGTAGTTACAACTTGCTTGTCGGAAACATGAAACACTAGGAAATCACAGTTTTGGACTACTTCTTGGAGTGATTTTAAAATGTTAAACAGCATAAAGAAGAGAAGAATTGTTGATGGAGACAATTTATTTTGTTCCACTTTTGCCATCTTCACCTATACTCACCAAATTTTACATAATTAAACTTCAGTGAAACTATGAAACCTTTTCAGAAAGCAAGGGTAGGGATGAGCACTCTCTAGGACGGAGGAAACAAGGAGCCTAAACAACCAACACCAACTAAAAATTGAATGATTTCCAATTATTTCCAACCTGGACCCGTGAATCTACTCAAACTTGAGGTAGACACCCCATCAAGCATAAATCCTTCAACTCTCTTTAAACAATAAAGAATAGAAAATTTGGACTCCTAAAAAAATCATTGCATATTTTCCAGTGACATGCTCCATATAACTGACAATCGCTTGGACACTTTTGCTTGAGGACTAAAAGCAACTAGAATCAATGATGCCCCAAACCAGGAGCCAATCTCAGTTAAAAGCATAGAAGTGGAAATATACTATAATATTTGAACTGAGAAGAGATTTTGTTGTCAGAGAGCAGAGATAGAGAATGAAAATCCACTGTCTGGATCCCTTTGGACCAACATGTGTGCTTAACATAAACACAAATTATACTATGATTTCGGTTTCTAAAACATCGCCATCAATTAAGCCCAAAAAAACCCATCGATTGTGAGGCAATTGACATCGTAACAGTTTCACATGTAAAGAATAAAGTTAGAGATGTTGAATGCTAACAGAGGGAAACATGTATGATAAAAATGATATAGATGGTTTTTTAGTCAGGGGTTTTTCTTCTTTTTCGAGGGGTTCGGGTTTTGTTGGTTCTATTGGGTTTTAGCGGGTTAGCTCTGGTTGTTTCTATGTATACTTCCTGTGTACTTAGGGGCGCCTTACGCTTTCTTTAATAAAGTATTCTTACCTATCAAAAAAAAAAAAAATGATATAGCAAAAGATGGGTCTGCACTTGAAGGACAGGTAGCCACACACACTATAGAACATCTCAAACAATTATCGTGCAAGGAAGAGTAATGCTACACATACAGAATTTAAATAGAGAAAAACAGATCTATGAAAACACACTGCTTTTGAGAGCCGCGGAGGGTGCAAGGTTTACAGGATGTTGAAATGCATGAACTAAATGAAGTAAAAAAGAAGTTATGTCCCAACAGGAAACAGATGGAGATATATTCATTCAGTATAAATCAATACAAGCAGATCAATAACTTACAATAACATGCTATATTTCTAAAAGCTCAAATGACATAGGCATGAGGAAATAGAGTGTATATATCAATAAGAAGAATCAAATGAAAGGATAAAAAAAAGGACCATGAATATCCCCAGAACTAATTTAATTGATGCTCAGAAAATGTAGAATAATTAAATCTAGCCATTCCAAATCTTTACCTATTGGGATATCAATACTACTGAATGATAAAAGACACTTAGTCCAATGATTACCTTCCTCTCTGTATGGTTGAATGACAGGAGAAAAAAACAGAACATTCTGTGTATAATGAGTCCTATTGAATCTTTTGGAAAAGAACGTCATATCATACATTTCAAATGACTGACCAAGTGATATGTTAGAATGCTAAAGTATGAAATAACAATAATAAATTATTATGCTGTCAATTTTTTCAGTGTAAATAGGGCAAGTTCAAAGTGTAATTCATAGACTTCAGGACAAGCTAAAAGACAGCAATTAGAAAAATTTCAGGCGCAAAAGATAAGGCTTCTATAATAAAAAGAAAAAGGTACCTCCATATCAGAGTCCACTTCCTTTCCACGGACAATTCTTGTTGGACGAGAATATGCTTCAACAACCTTTGGAAAAAGTAGACCTCTTGACAAGGCTTCCATCTAGAACCAATTATTTATAGACCATTCAAAACCGATATAACATTCAAGAAAATGGAAGTGCAAAGATATATCCATCTTATTGTTCCCTTTTTCTTTTCTATTTTTTTTTTTTTTTTGTGTGTGTGTGTGTGTACAGTAACTATTTAGAAAAAGCATTTAAGCCATGCATATGCAATATAATTTTTAGTTCAACTTCTACTCAAGCAAAAGAAACAAAAGAGAAAAATCATTGTAAGAATAGGACAGTAAAAGTAGGTCGGTAAAGAGATTTTTGGGTCAGTCACATATCCTAATCCAAACTCACAGAGCAGTGCCTCCTGGGATCTATCTAGGGTATCTAAGAAAATTACTGCTGCATTGATCTAAAAGGATTCTTGTTTTACAACTCGCTAGAAAGAGTGGAAGGACTGCATAAAGAAAAACCCTATTATTAACATATTTTTTATGAGGTGATTGGAAATATTAAGAAGCAATTTGCAGCAGACGCTAGTCATGCATACCAAAAAGGGGCAGCAAAAAAAGTCGATTACCTTATATGCTGACTTTGCTGCCAGACAAGGCAAGTTTGCACGCTCTACAAGGACAGAACGAACCACTTCGGAGCTTATTCCCTTATCAACCTGTAACAAAATCACAGCCAATCATATATATATATAAAAGCCGAGTTTTTCCTTAGAATGGCATAGAATAGTGACACGTGGCATGAACCCATACTTTTTAGTGACTGAACCGGTCTTTTAAATAAAATTGAACCGGTCTATTTAATCTCTCTCTCTCTCTCTCTATTAATGATACAAATAGTCTCTCTCTCAATTAATGATATAAGTATGACCTTTTGGTATTTTTATATTTTTGGTTGAAATCTAAATATAACCGGTCTATTTAATCTCTATTTCTCTCTATTAATGATACAAGTAGCATCTCTCTCTCAATTAATGATATAAGTATGACTCTTTGGTATTTTTATATTTTTGGTTGAAATCTAAATATGTTTCCATTTTGTTTGTGAATGTTTATGAGATTTTTTTTTTGTTCATTTGTTTTTTCGAATGTTCAGAATTATATAGGATTGAAATATAATAGGTATCACACCAACATTAAAAAAAATTCCTACTAATTTTCTATTTTATATTTTGATAATCAAAATCGTGGTTTTCTTCTTGCTATTTTTCTTCTTCATACTTATTTTCGTTCTAAACTACACCTATGAGAACAAATATTTTAACATATTTTAATTTATATGAATTAAACTAAAAATAAGGATCTTATGTATTAATTCATTTAAATGTTTTATATACCATATATATATAAAAGCCGAGTTCCAACTTAGAGTTGGCCTAGAATTAGGACACGTGACATGAATCCATACTTTTTAACTATTGAACCGGCCATTTGAGTAAAAAAATGGTAATTTAAGTAAAACTAAACCGATCTGTGTATTTCAAGTAAAATAAATTGTGCATTTAATATCACTAATTAACTATCTTATATTGAATAAAAAATGAATAGAAACGTCAATTTTTTTTGTCATTAAATCCTCACTAATTTCTACCTATTTCTCTTCCTTTAAGTAAAATCTTTTACTCTAACACCGCTTCCCTTCCCACTAAATGTCCGTTACAAACTAAACCTCAAAGAGTCAAATGTCAGTTTTTTTTTTTTTTCCTTTGGGAAATGTCAAAAGTCACTCTAATATCTCTCACTTTTTCAAATAAATATATGGAGAAGTAATGGTTTGTGGCTATGCAAAACTGCAATGTTGTTTACATTACCGGATAGTAATGCTCAAAGCAAAGAGAGCGAAGTTTTTGCTATTGTTGGAACCTTTTTGTTTGTAATATTGCTATAGCTTTTTTTTTTTTTCTTTTTTTTTTTTTTAATTTGCCTTTCAAGTTTGTCAAGATTGTGTTCAATTGAATTGTAAATAATATGTTTGTATTTATTTTATGTGTTTCTGTTTTTTTGATTTGATTTTCTATCCTTATTTTTGCATTGATAATTTATATTTTTTATTTTTTTTATTTTTGTTGTTTTGAGTACGCGGTATGATGATTTTTTAATTTACGTTGTTCACTGATTTTTTTTTTTCCTGTATAATGCACATTGTTAACGTGCTTAATTGATAGACAATATTGATTTTCAAGGTTTCATATGAAACAGAAAAGTATATGGAAAAGAAAACTCTGATTTATTCTTTATTTTCTATGTAATTAATATATTATTTTTCATTCAAATTGCTTATTTTATCTTTTGTAAATTTTACACTAAATTCAAGAAAATAATGGTGAGAGAGAGTTTCCTATGTTTTTTTTGTACGGGGTATGATGATTTTTTAGCGTATTATGTTTATTGAGTAGTTTTTTATTACTTTGTGTAATACAAAAAAGATAATACTATTATATGGACAGAAATTTCCTACAGACCGGTTTGTAGGAAATTTCTTACAATCCACATATAGGATTGACATGTGTCATTTAGCATATGAGAATCATGTTATTTAAATAGCATGTACGAACATAACATTAATAAAAAAACATGTACTTCTCACATGTTTAAAGGATACGTGTCTTTTTAATTGTGAGTCGTAGAAAATTTCCTATAAACCAGCTTATAAGAAATTTTTGTCCCTATTATATTATATTAGTGTTTTTCAATTTTCAATTTTTATCTATATTTTCTATGCTTCTCTTCTTCCATTTATTATTATTATTATTATTATGAAACTAAATTATAAGGAAGAATCCCGCGCATAGCACGGGTTACAAGCTAGTATGTCTAAAAGTGAACTCATTGTCTTGGTAGAGGATATTAATGTCCTCAAATAACATACTTGATAAAAAAAAAAAAAATCAGGATTAAGAAGTTAACAAGTGAATAATAATGTATTATGTGACATAATCATGCTACATAATAAAAAAAGTTGATTATCTTAGCATAACTACCATAATTACAGATATAACCAAAAAGGAAAAAGAAATTGCTTGTATTACACATCTCTTTCAATTGGAAAACTGAGAACACCAGACTTCGAGATTGTTTCAAAACGTTTACCAAGCCATGACATCCAAAAAACCCTTTACGTTCCCCTCAAAGAAGATCCCACAGCTTGGAGGCACAGCGTAGCGTCAAACACTGCCTCGAGGGAACCTACAACCTCTTTAGAAACACCTACCCTCGAAAATTCTCCCACCTCAAGAGGCAAGGAAGAATGGCTGTGCGGAAGAAGGAATCCATGCCGACAAAAGCTGACCGGAGGCTCCCTAACTGCCACAGACTCCAAAGGTGGAGAAGGATGAAGACCCAGCGGAGAAGGAGAGGCGGTGATCACCGCCAAAGACTCAGCTATCAAAAACTTGTTCAGCGGTGCATCCTTTTGCTTCCGAGAATACCTCATCACCGACTTAGACTCCGAAGGATAGATAGGCGTCCCAGACTTCGACATCATGGGAAGCGAGAGACCAAGGCGTTCACCCAACTCTACCGCCCCTGAGGAAACACCAGGGAGCGCTGACCCATAACCTTCTTTCTAGGCCTGGGGAACTTTCGCCTAACTTGGAGCCACTGTAGGAGAAGCTTGTTGTGAAGAACTCAAGACCCATGAGGAGTCATAGACAGCATCTAGAGCCGGGGCAAGCGAATCAAGGCCCTGGCTTAGCATGACCGGTGAAAATAGGGAGGGTCCAGAGTAGAAAGTGCTGGACCCGTTAAATCAGAGACCTCACCCGGCTTGGACAGAGACCCAGCCAGACTAGAAGCACCACCGACAGAATTTGGAGACACCGGAGAAAACACCCGGCTAGAGGACGCTAACTGGGACTAGAAACCAAACCCCACTGAAGCAAAACCGACCGGGAGTGGTGGAACGACTACCGGAGAAGCCACCGACGCATCAGACGACAGGCCAAGAAGACCCACCGCTTCTGGCACCGGAGAAATGGCCACTAAAGGCAAGGAGATGCCTTGACTTGAAAGATCATAACCCAAACCTGCTAAGAAATAATCGGAACCAGAACCCGGAACATGACCTGACTTATTGGCCTTCTTAACGCTGGGCCTAAAACCCCATCTCCTGGATCCAGCCCGTAACCAGGCCCCTCTAAACATAGAATAAAAACTCTTCTTGGCCGAAGCCCCTACTGCCTAAGATGCGTTTCAGCCCAATAGGAGTGATCCTGCCCATATTTCGTTTGAACACACAAACCTAATCCAACCAAACACCAAAAATCTCAAGAAGCTTCCTGAAAATCCCTTTCCCCTCTTGCCCTTAAGCTTCACTTGCACACACGACATCACGCCTGCCTGCACATTCCGAACCTGTGTAGCATCGACCCCTGAAGCTTCTGCTGCTACTACGAAACCTAGAACCTCGGTTGCTGCTTCGAATCTTGGAGCCTCAGAATCTACAACAGCTTCGATCCAAAGAGCCATTAGCATGACAGTCAATACCCAAAGGAACAGTTGGAGACATCTCCAAGGTGGAACAATCCACCGCCTGCCGGACCGCCGCTTTCTCCAGACTCAGTGGAAGAAACTTCCCCACCTCACACCAAGCCACCTCTGTCGACTGGACCAAAGGCCCACCACTGATGAAAGGGAATGTAGGCTTCGAACGCACCACCTCCGCAAACGACAGAGGACCCATTGCCTTTCCCAGGCACTCGCCCATCGGAGCGCCACCAGCATACGGAGCCTTGACCACGGCTTCAAGAAAAGTCAGGGCTTTACTCATCTCCCTAGAAACACAGCCCCAGTCTCGCTCATCCCGGCCTTCAGGAAACATGGTCATCCCTCACCGACCACCCATGGCGTAGACCACAACCTCCAAAAATCGCCTGCATCTGTTCCCACCACTCCGAACCATTGTCCCCTTCGAGCCTTCCGTAATCGATTTAACAAAATCCTCCGAAACAGTGCCACACAATGCCTCTTCCACCATTGAAACCAGCCACATGCTGCATCGCGAGCTTATCAGAACAAACCCAAAAAATCCCTTCCTCTTTTCCACCATCCTCAACTCATCTGACCCATATGCCACCAAGAAGAGGAAAGATTCAGCCTCCACAAAGAAACGGCTCTCCATCCCCAAACTTATAAGGCAACCTCCGGAGGGGTCGCAACAGTTACTCCACCTCAAGGCATTTACATGGCCACTAGCTACAAAAAGTAAGCTCCCCAGAGAAGCACTAGGTGCCACGGCCCGGCCAAAAGACCAAGTACGGAAGAACTTTGGAAGAAAAAGAAGATCTAAGGAGGACCAAGGCTAAGATCTAACGGGACGCGCCACCGCTAGTGCAAAGAGGAAAAGGGAGTGAGAGAAATGTCAGCTTCAGAACAATACTACTCTGTTATCGCAATTTTTATGAAGATTTTAAAAATAATGGTGGGGAGGTTAAGGTTACGGGTTCAATCTTGTAGGATCTTAGTAGCATTTACCTATAAAAAAAAGTTTGGTTTATATTCCTTATCTTTCTTTTTACACACATATGTTAGGTGGCATGCCCATGTTCTCTTATATTTTCCACATAAGAGCTTGGTGGAAATTCAGCTACATAAAAAGAAAAAGAAAAAAAAGAAGAAATGAATTCACTCAAGCTATGAAGGTACCAAACCACAGAAAAAATTTGGTAAATACTAGCACTATAACTGTGCCTCGCAGCCAACGCTGTCATAGCTCAGAAGTGAAGGCAGTGAGGGGTCTCACAATTCACTCTTACTATAGGCCAAATATAAGAAAATAAAAAAGAAACTATGCATCAGTAATACCACTCCCTGCTTTCTGTTGAATACATTCTTTTTAGAAGGAAACAGATACCGAAAAGAAAGACAATAAAGAAAACATTCTTGCAAATTAAAAAAATGGAAAACATACTTCAAAAAATAAAATAAAAAATAATAAAGGAAAGAAACATATGTAACAGAATAAGTTCTTTTAAGCAATGAACTCCCTAATGTAAATATTACACATACCAGAAATTGCTCCAATCTCCGAGAAACAAATTGAAGTACCTGAAAGTAAAGACGCAATCATCAATTATTCGATGCCCATAACAGCTGTAAACAAGTTAAACATCATGATAATAAATCCAAAGTAATGGCAAGGAATGGCATATATAAGAGGCTTTTCACATATAAAAGTAATCAGAAACATAGGTTGAATAAGAAAACCTACTCAAATGACAAGTTGTATGCAAATACCACATTGGAATTTATAGTGGTAACCATAGGAACAAAGACTTTAAATTTTGAATTATAGATTTAAAAGGGGATTTGTTCTTACATCATCTATTGTACTAGCATCTACTCTAATGGGTTGGGCATCAGCAGCAAGTTGCAAAGCTTGTTTTAGATCCATATTCTTATCCTTCTCCACCAACACTTGGACCTAAAAGAAACAAATGCAGCATTATTGGGTATAATTATCTGAGACTCAAACTGATCGTAAAACTTACAAGACCATAAGAGATTCTTCGCAGGCCAAACGGGTCACTGGTAGAACTCGGCTGACAACCAGCAGCAAATAAGCCAACGAGGCTATCTAATCTGCAAAAACATATCACATTAAGAGAATAGCAAGCAGGTTATTCTAGGTGAAAAGAGTAAGTACACAATCTAGTATGATAATCTTCTCTTACAACATGTTTTACAGAAGACTTAAAACTACACCTTTCCATCACCCCACCCCCACCAAATAAAAAAAAAGGAAGACAACACTTGTACAGAATCCAGGCATGCCATACAGAGGAACTAGAGACTTGATACACGTCCATCCCTTGTACATCTGTTGTCCATCTCTTTTGCAAATCAACTATTGAACTTGTGGGACCTACGGAGATGTACAACAGAGTACACCAGATGGAAAAAAATAATTTCTCGAGGAACTATGCCTGTTATAAAGCAGTAGGCACTTAGTGGATCATCCTTTGCTCAACCACGAACAGATCTCCAGCAGTTCTTGCACATTAGGGCATAAGGTAACTATGCAAGAAACTGGTGTCTCACTTCTTTTCCATTTAGAATACTTTTAGAAAGAGGCAACACAAATTTTATTCGTGCAACTTAGAAAAAGTTCTTTGTAAGAATGATATGTAACAAGTGGAATGCTGTACCTAAATAAGCCCGGGACTTTATGGTACTTTCATGCCGGATTGCAACTCTATCCTGCCTGTTGACTTGGCATTTTAACCACCCCGCCCACTTTTTGAGTAATTACATTTTACTATATAACAAGAGAATAAATGCACAGGACCAATATGGTAGATCCTATCAAGAAATTACAAATCCAAAGTTCAAGGAAGAATCGCTATGCATAATGCCCAAAGCATGCAGCAAGTCAAACAAGTGTAGGGAAATGGTTTTTAGCAAGTTTCTTCTTCCCCCTTTCTTCTTATACACCATACACCCAAAAAAGGAGGAGACAGGGAGAACTATAACACTATTTTCATCAATCCCAATCATGATTTTTCAGCATTCTTGAGCAAATATATTAACTCATATGGTTACATTTAAATTGTCCAAAGTTAAATTCTAATTGCTAACCAATGAGCGTAAAATGGATAAGCAAATAAACTTATGACTAAAGTTTCACCTGTCAGCAATTGCCAACACTATCCCTGGAACAGTTTCTGGAAGAATATCCCCAGAAAATCTAGGAAGTGTGATCTCAAACAAGGCCTCTGCGACCTGCAACACACAAAGCACAGAAATAAAGAAAAGAAGCATAAGTAAAACTGAAAGAAATTTAATACATGAAATCCCAACAAAGAAAAGAGAGAAAGTTGACATGTGAAAGAAAAAAAATAACATTTAGAAGTAATATAAACAACCTGCTCAGAATAGCCATCTCTAATAGCATAATGGCGAGCCATTATTCCTGAGAGAGAAGTAAATTCTGTGACAACTGCTGTAGCAAGATCTGACATAGCAAGTGATGCAGCATCCTGGACAACTTGATGCATATCTTCATCAATTCGCAGGGCAAAACTTAGTTTGGAAACCATATTTTGAACGCGCATCATCTTGTCCAGCATTGTTCCTAACTTTTCCTATTATATTTCATGATATCAAGATATAAGAGCTATCAGCGAGTGAACAGTGTCTATCAAGAATCAGCTATACCTCTAGCACTTTCAAATATCCCTTTTGATCTCCAAGTTCCCCCACCCCCCTTTTCTAAAATAATTTTTGGCTATGAGCACTACAAACTGAAAAGAAATTGTTCAATATTATATAAAAGGAAGAGTGCAAAATAAATGTTACATGCTGAACTTTTTGATTCAATGAACGCAACAATGAAATTCTCTGATTCCTAGCAAATATATCATCTCTCCTTTCTCATGGATACATCCAAAATGAAATAACTTACATGGAAAAGAATCCCTTTCAATTGACTTCGGAATTCTGAAAATTTTTTCTTTGTATCCAGCTCATAAAAAAACTTAGCATCTTCATAGCGAGCTCTGCACAAAAGGAAAAAAAATAAAAAATAAAGATTGATAAGCTTCGTATCATGTGGAAGCTCAATAAGGGAATAATATTGAAGGCTTGACAACAGTGAATTGCCAAATTATATGCAAGTGCTAAAAGAAGATAGTAGAGAGAGGCTATTTCATGCAAAAATGCTCAAATTACATTTGAAACCCTCCTTCCAAAATCTTATGTCCACAGACGAAGTAATGGCCTTAAAATAAGAAAATATAAGCAGAAACTTCGACATAACTTGCCTTATGGAAAACATATATAACTTCTAACTTAAAAAAAAAAAAAAAAAAAAAAAGAAGAGGGAAAAAGTAATTTAAGGAACTACGAGAAATTTAGCAGATCATGTTCTCCTCTCTCTCCCCCCCCCCCCCCCCAAAAAAAAAAAAAAGTGAATGAGTAAGAACCTCATTTACCTGAGTACAGCTTCATTTCCTTTTCTAACTACAACCTCATCGATTGCTCCATTTGCCACCTAAAAAGAATTACCGCGTCAGTTAAAAAAACTCAACCTTGACACTCTTAAGAGCAAGATTATGTTACAAAGTAGATATAATTGGTAAGAATGTCTCACAGCGATGAAGTATGGCAACAGGTTTCCACTGTTGTCGCTCACAGCAAAGTATTTTTGGTGCTTCTGCATAACCTGCATGAATGATGCATCACAGTCCACAAATGTTTGCACAAATACTTCAAATTCCTTCAAAGTAACTCTGCAAACTTCTAACATCTTACCATAATTAAAAGGTCCTTTGGAAGCTCTAAGAAGGACTCTTTAAACTTTCCAAGAACTGGAACAGGCGCTTCAATAAGATTTACTACCTAAAATATTGTGTAAACAAATATACTAAGAACATGCATATTGAACAAATTTCAACAAAAGAAAACACATCTATAACCTCATTAAGTAAGCCCTCCCGAAAAACAATGTCTCCGTTGACACTTTTTGCTAACGCATTAGCGTGCTCCAAAATTTTTTTCTTACGTTCCTGTAAGAGAAAACAAATCTTTCAGCAATGAAAAGAAGAAAATGTTTTAGTACCCCATAGTTTTGACAAAAAAAAGGCACGCTCCTATGTAATACCTCAATTTGAACATTGATGCCACCTTGCATCATTAGATCTGCATAAGATTCTGCACTTTCTACCTGTAAAAAGTTTTGGAGCTATAGTTTACTCAAAGACATGGAAACAAAGAGCAATCCCCCCCCCCCCCCACCCCCCTTTCTCTCTCTCAAAAGTCTCACCAATCAATGAAGGAAAAGCAACGTATTACTAAAAACTACACTAAAAAAGAGTTAAAACTATTTGTTGCCACTTATTTGCAAACCTAATAGAGTGCCCAATAGAAGGTTTTAATCAAAATTGACATTCAAAACAACAATCTTTAGACCTGTATGAAACAATTCAATGATACAAGTCAACCCTTTACGGTCCCTTGTTTTTTGGCGTGGGTTCCTTGTTCTGCGCAGCCATTCTTCCCCGCCTCTTGAGGTGGGAGAATCTTTGAGGGGAGGTGTTTCTGAAAAGGCTGTAGGTTCCCCCCGGGGCAGTATTCGACGCTACGCTGTGCCTCCAAGCTGTGAGGATCTCCTTTGAAGGGAATGTAAAGGGTTTTTTGGATTGTCATGACTCAAGTGGTTGAGAGGCAGCATCTTGGGGTCCTAGTCTCCACTCCTAAGGTTAAACGGAATAGAGAACTACATAACCTTGAGTGCTATATCAGTTATGATGCTAGGGGTCTTGGTTCTACTCGGGGCAAAAGCAAGAGGGCTCTTGCTATGATGTAATGTTATAGAGGATTTTTGGGTTTTTGTTGGGGTGCTTGTGGTTGGGTCTTTGTGGGTGTTTTTTTTTTTTTCATGTTTCTCTTGTCTTTTTTGCCTTTTCTGTTTTTGCGTCCTTTTGTAGACTCCCTATATGCACAGGGGAGCGAACTTATTTTATAAAAATTTCTCTGATTGCTTATAAAAAAAATAATAATAATGGCAGATACAGTCCGTTTGAGAGTTTTTTTGTGTGGACGATAGCTCATGGGAAGATTTTGACATTGGATAATATGAGAAAGAGAAGAGTATTAGTAGTGGAATGGTGTTGCATGTGTAAGAGGGGCGGTAAATCTATTGACCATCTTTGACTCCATTGTGAAGAGGCAAGAGAATTGTGGAGTGCGATCTTTACCCTATTCGGAGTCCATTGGGTGATGCTTGCCAAGGTGGTACAGGTGTTAGATTGTTGCCTAGGTCAAGTGATAGACGTTCAGTTCTAGATGTGTGGAAGATAGCACCAATGTGCTTAATGTGGAGTACATGGAGAGAGCGGAATGCTAGATATGTTGAAGATTGTGAGAAGACAAAGGAAGAGCGCAAGAACAACCTGGTCAAATCGCTTTTTAGTTGGACTACGGTGCATAATATCTTTCAATTTTCTAACTTTTTTGAATTTGTGGTTTTTTTTGTTTTAGCATGTAAGGGGGACTTTCTTTGTATACATCCCGTGTACTAAGGTTGCGGCCCTATGCATTTTTCAATGAAATGAATTATTTATATAAAAAAAGAGGTCAATGATACAAAGGAGCAAAAGCGCCCACAGTCCAATCACTTTTACTCTAAAGGAAGAAATGAAAGATATCTATATTTGTGTGTCGACCGTGGATTTTGCTATACATAGAGAAAATAACCCAGTTGATCCTGTTGCAGTTTCTTTGTATTCCCTGTGACAAGAAAATCGATACCCTGGAAATTTGGTGTCATAAACTAACTAAAAAGAAAGCAGTGAGATCGATCTTTAGAGAGGGGGAGTACAAATTGTTTCTGTTACGATATTTATACATAAACCAAATTGAAAAAAAAAATTACAAAAATACTCCAAGTAAAATGCAGAGGAAACTGATTTTAGAAATTGAAGAAAAAAAAAGTGCAAGCTTACTCACATACCGTGACAGTAGCTGAAGGAGTATTACGAAGACCATAAGACAGGTTTCCACTACATCAAAAAACTAAGCATGGTAAGTACACTCTTTACAAACACAACAAACAATAAGCAGTTCCATAAACATTTTTATATGCATCCCTGCTAATAAAATCAAACATTATTTTAACTTTAGGCAATAATTTGACCATCACAAACATAATAAAACATTTTTCTTTTTATAATTAAAAACGAGTCTTTAAAGATTTCTAGGTACACCATCCGCACATGGAGTTCATTACCAAATGGACAGGATGCCCATAGATCTCAAATGAATGCCTCCAATCAAAAGAATCTGTCAATATGTTTTGATGTAATTTAACTTATTTGGAAAGAAATACAACCTAACAAATGGGAAATGGAAAAGAGAAGTGCTTGAAGACACAAATGGACAAATTGAAAAAGTAAAATCTAAAAGAATAAAGATCTAACAAATCCAGAAAACAAGAGAAGCCAATGTCAACATTTTCAAATCAAAGAATGAGTGTAGAAATGAACAGCTTCAACTTGTCCACTTAAAGCTCAATGCTTTGAGAAGTCCTAGGATTTCTTTCTTGCACAATGCACCACATAAGATTAAAGGGACAGCATGTGAATTCACTTTACTCCAGTGTCTGTTGAAGTGACCTTTCCAACAACTTAACAAGTAAACAATGGACAAGGCATAACCCACATAATCCCATATAATGGAAAACAAGCAATAGAAGTAACCACAAATTAGGACAACAAAGAAGAAGATGGTCCATTGCCTCTTGCTCGCTTTTCATGTAGTGAAAAGCACTTCTAACACTATAAATAGTTCAGTTAAATCCCCCATGAATCCACATGAAGAGAAGGCCATAGCAATAGTTCTATATTAGCCCTAAACGAAAGAAGAGAAACAACATAAGTATCTGAAGATTATTTCTCATGTATGCCTAATGTATCTTCCAAGGCCCAACCATGGTGACTTGGGTTTTCACAAGTCTCATAATTTGATTGGGAAATATCCATATTCATCCATAAGCGGGCCAACACAAATTCAGAAAGCATCCATATCTATCTATAAGTGTTAACTTTTCCCCTGTGCTCTTGTACAGTTTTTTTGTTTTATACAATTAATTACTTTAGAAAAGAAAAAGTGTTAACTTTTACTGAAATGTGAGACCTTTCGATTAATTGTTCCATTACTTTCAGTAAGTTTGCCTAATTGTTAAATAAAAAGAATCTCATTACAGTAACTTGGTTTTACCCCAAGTCCAGATAAAATTTCCATATATTCCACAGTTCAAACTTATGAATGATTTTCTCTTCCAGAAAAATTGTAAAACACAACCAAAGTATTGATTATTGTTTGATCTTGTCAAATTATTTTGATAAATAATTCATATCATTAACAAGCACAGAGGGGCACAACCCTAGTATACAAGAAAGTCCCCACTAATGTCTAAAAGAAGAACAAAAACCCACAAATTCAGAAAAATTAGAAACAAGAGAACTATTATACGCCCCAATTCAAATATATATATATATATATATTTATAAGTAAGAGAATTTCATTAAAAAAGCGTAAGGCGCCCCTAAGTACACAGGATGTATACACAGAAGCAACTCAGTTAGCCCACATAAAAAACCCAATAAAACCACAAGGAACCCACAAGAAAACCCCTAACAAGCATAATAGAAACCTTCACAAAACAAAAGAACCCCTAATAGTAACCCCCGAATACAAAAAAACCCTAAAAGCACCCAAACCAACCCCAAAAACCCCCCAACAAGACCCCCTAAACCCAAAAGAAAAAAAACCCTAGAACCCGAGAAAAACCCAAGAGAAACACCCCTCAAAATAATCCAAGCAAAAACCGAACCGATGAATGGCCCACAAACCCACCCAAGCACACAAAGGCACACAATTCTACAACATAAGGCCCTTTCCTTTCCTACGCCTAGCGGAAGATTTAGCGTCGCCATAGTTGATAGAGCTATGCAGGTTTAGAAGCTCCCTCTTGCCTTTGGACTTTTGGCGCGATATCATCTTGTCACGCTGAAATTCTTCTTCCATGGCATCCCGAATGGCCAACGCCTCGTCCCCAAAAGCGCCCTCTAACGCCCAATCCAAAGGCGAAACATCCCAAAGATCAACGTCCTCCTCCCAAACCACAATCTCCCCGTTATGATCAAAACCGATCGGCCAATTCCGAGATTGGGAGAAACTATTACCCTCAACAGGTGAAGAAATGGAACAACCTCTAGGAGGGGAGGAAGGCCCAACCATCCCAACATCGAAGACCTTCCGAGGCGAAGCGGGAGTAGCTGGCATCTTTGGGCGAGGGTTAAGAAACCCCTTTCTAAGAATGCCCGTCTTCACTGGAGACTCTGCAACCTTCTTCGTTGGAGGCTCTGCAACCGCAACCTTATTAACAACTAAGTCGGCAACCAACTTCGAGGCTTTCAGGGAATCTGATAGAAGCACATCGTTCCACTTCAACGAAACCCCTTCCCTAAGTATCCTCGCCTTCTTGATATAACTTTGAAATGGCTTCGAGACCACGGGGAAAGAAGAGCGCAACTTCTCTCCCAACTCAGTGGCTCCAATGGAAGGAGGGGTCGTGAGTTGAGAGACCGTCCGAGAAGCACCATCAGGATTGCACCGCAGAGGAGGGGACACCTGAGCCGGCAGAGAAACAACCTGGACCACCGGAGGAAAAGACACCTGAGCCGGCGAGGGGGGAAACCCGAAAAGCTTAGGGGCAGTAACGCGGCTAGGAACTACCTTCAAACAGCTAAACCCTCCCCCAATAAGGAAAACGGAGCCGGAAAAACCCCTGGAACAGCCGGCACCGGCGCCGGAAGAGCAGGAGACACCCCTAGAGCTGCAAAAACCTCCCCCAGAGAAGGAATCTCCAAACCCCCAGGAGGATGATGATCCAGAGAGAACCCAGGAGAAGACGTCCGAACCGGAGAAGCCCCTGGAACAGCCGGCGACGAAGGCTCCGGCCGACGAAGGCGGTGCCGGAAAAGGAAACGCCCCTGGAGCTACTAGACCCTCCCCCGATGAAGGAACCACCAAACCCCCAGGAGGAGGCCGAATGAGAGACAACCCAGAAACAGACTTTGGCGTCAACTCCGGCGAGATTCTCGACGAACGGGATTTAGGTTTCGGCAAGAGTCGGGCCAAACGAAAACCAGAACGTTTTCGACCTAGGCCAAACCCGACAAACCGGCCCAAAAAATTCTTAATAGCCCAACCCAAGACCACTTTCAAATCGTTGACCAGCTTGCTCCACGTGCGCAACATCGAAAATTCGAAATTCGAATTTGAACTTGGAGACGGCTTTTTACCCAGCGATTCAAACGACCGGTCTTTAACCAACGGGTCAAAAGGACGAGACTCCAAGGCGAAACAACCCACCGCCGAGCTCAGGACTTGCTCAGCATGACTCGTCGCCGGGAGGGGAACAAGAGCATCTGGCTCCTCCGACGAAGCCCTCAACCCAGAACAATGATGCCCCACGGAGGGCAACTTTTTCACAGCGGTGGACGGAACCGAGCACAACACCTCTGCAAAGGATGGTCCCGTCCACTTTGAAACCAAACCCAAACTCGGCCCTAAAACCTTCGCATCTTTCTTGGTCAACGAAGACGAGGAACCTAGCCCTGTACCCACCGTAGCAGAGAGGAAATCGACAGCCTTACTCAACTCTCCGGAGAATTTCTGCCATCCCCTCCTTCCACGACCCTCAAGGATGAAGATGAACCATTTCCGACCGCCCAGCCCAAAGGTTGTCGCCTCTAAGAAGCGCCCAGCTCTGTTCCCACCCGTCCGAGCAATCAGAACTTTCGAGCCTTCTTGGAATGACTTGATAAAATCTTGTTCTTCCGGTATACCCAACAGCATCTCCAACGTCGCCGCTAGCCATTTTGAGCATTGATTACTCAGGACAACTTCGCCCAAAAAGCTTTTTCTTTTCTCCACCACCCTCAGCACCGACGCCCCATCCAAAACCACGAAAGCAAAAGACTTTGCCTCCACAGTAAAACTCTTCTCCATCTCACTACATCATCGAACTTCAGGCGAAATGAAGCAAGCAAGGGAAGATAACGCAAGAGAGAACCCCCAATTCAAATATATATATATATATAAAATAAGAAAGTTTTATTAAAAAAGCGTAAGGCACCCTTAAGTACATAGAAAGTATACACAAGAACAGCCAAAGCAGCCCACAAAAAGAAAGAAACCCAAGAAACCCTCAAAACCCAAAAGCCCTCAAACCCGAACCCTCACGAAGCACTCCCTGCTACAGGACGTTAGCCTTGCCTTTCCTATATTGAGTGGACGCGCTTGCATCACCATAGTTAATGGAGCTTACCAAATTCAAAATCTCCCTCCTAACTTAGGTCTTTGGGCATGCAACCTTAACTTCCCGTAAAAAGTCATCTTTAAAGGCATCCAGAATCGCCAAGGATGGATCTTTGTCCTCAACATTGTTCATATATAAAGCTATTTGACCAAGATTTTCTTGAGCTCTTCCACCAACTTTTTTTTTTTTGATAAGTGCAAATTTATTAAAAAAAAACAGCGTAAGGCACCCCTAGTAGACACAAAGTATACAAGAAGCAACAGCCTCACCACCAACCCTACAAAAACAGCCCACAAAACAACTCAACCCTAAGCTCCTAAAGCTCACACCCCTCAATCTTCCACCAACTTCTCACGATCTTTAAAATATCTTGCATTTTGCTCTCTCCATATGCTCCACATTAAGCACAAAGGGGATATCCTCCAAGCAGGTAAAACTGAACGACTTTCCAACTGACCTCGCTAACAATCTAACAACTCTATCACCATTCTGGGCATGACCCATTCTACTCTGAAAAGGCTGAAAATCGCACTCCATAATTATCTTACCACTTCACAACGGAGAAGAAGATGATCTATAGATTCTCCACTCTTCTTACACATGCAACACTAATCCACCATTATTACTTGTCTCTTCCTCAAGTTATCCAAAGTTAAAATCTTTCCAAGAGCCGTTGTCCACACAAAAAAGCTCATTCTCAATGGAACATTGACTTTCCAAATACTCTTTCAAAAAAAAAATGAGCTCCCTGAACTAGATAACTCATGAAAAAATGCCCCCACCTCAAATTTCCTCCGCTTCGAAGGGATCCACATCATCTACCGAATACAATCCTCACCACCTTGTCTCAATATGAGGGAATACAACAAATCAAAAAACGCAATCACCAAATCTACCTCCCAATCTATTACAGATCTTATAAAAGATACATTCCATTGAATACCACCATTGGAAAATTGCATATTATCTGCAACCCACGCCTCCTTACAACAAGGAATACTAAACAACTCTGAAAAAGATTCCTTCAATGGTTGATCCCTACACCATAAATCATGCCAGAACCTAATCTTAGATCCATCTCCCACTTCATATCCTCCCCCCCCCCCCCCCCTCCTAATATGTTTACACACTCAAACTCTAAAGGGTCCCTCTACCTCCTTATAACACCAACCTCCGCTTATACTATCATATTTTGCCTCCACCACCAAACGCCTCCCTTTCTGTAACATACCGCCATAACCACTTACCCGGCAGTGCTTGATTAAACTTAGTCAAATTTCTTACCTCCAATCCACTAGTTTGCTTCGAAGAACAAATCTTTGACCATTTGACTAAATGGAACTTAAACTCCTCATTGACACCTCTCCATAAAAAATCTCATGGAGTTTCTCAATCCTATTAGACAACCCCATAAAATTTGATGCCAATCAGAGGAAGTGGGAGAAAGAGAGAGAGAGAGAGTTCAATGTAAGTAACTGTGATTACCTCAAAACTCCAGCAAACGTAAATGGCACAACTGCATCTCCATGGAGGGCCAAAATCCAACGAATAGGTCTGCTAAACATGATCTACATATCAACAACAAGGGCATGATTAACATTTCCAACTAAGCACAAATCCAAATATAAAGACCAGAATCCAATATTTTCAAGAGGGCCATATAGAAAAACCACAACAAATGAAAGTACTAGGACGGATACACTTTTGCTTTTAACTAATCACAAAGACTAACAAGAAAGAAAAAAAGAAAAAAGAAGAAGAAGAAGAAACCTGTGAATCGAATACTAAGAGCCCACAAATATAGAGCAGAAGACTAAAGTTTTCACAAACCTGAGAGTTCCAGCGCATTGACTTTGGGAATGATATTTTAGCAACGGTACTGGGTAATTCTTCAGACAAAACCTATTCATAGAAATTTAAAACAATATTTATCTAAATCGATAGAAGCAATCCTTATATGTAAAGATTGTTACATTAAAGAATCCACAAAGTGGGGAAAGAAGAATCAAAAGGCAAGCCTTATTAAACACACACGCATATCCACTATTCTAAACCAGTAATCTACGTAGCCACTAATTTCCTAGAAGATTAGCTAACCATAGAGCAAAATATCTACTCAAAAAAGATAGATAAGTAATCATTACCAAGGTATTAGAACACATGGTATTCCACGATTTATCTATACCTTAATAAACTTTATTTTCCAATAAGCTCCAATTAGCCAACAAGCTATTGGGCCAATTTTTTGTCTGACATGACCAAAAAAAATCAACAGACACATGCACACACATATCAAGTGTTCCTATATCTGCGTATATGTTGCTGAAAATAATGCTCTTGTGATTGCTATTAAGTTCATTTTCATTGATAAGCATTTGTAAGCACTATTAACTTTAAGCAGAAGAAATGATCATAACTGCCCCTTCAAAAAAGAAAAAAAATCTATGTAGGAAAAGGATAGAGGCTAAACAAAATTAGGACACATTGAGTTCTTACATCAATCAGTATACATCTGCACTTGCACATACATGTTTTATGGGCACCTAATCTATCAAGAGCTCTCGCAATAAAATTTCAAAGGAATAATATTTTTTTTCTTTTTAATAAGAGAAGCAAGCTCTGAAATACTACTAGCAAAATAGAAAGAGGCACTAAAACCTCCACAGCAAGTCGAGCAGATTCCATTATGCGAGCATATAGATACTCTGTCTTCCCTACAAAGCAAGAAAACCCTCATCAATACCCATTATCAAGTAGGACATCACTCTCTTTTTTATAGGTAATAAAAGAAATAGCAATAGAAAAGCGTAAAGGCGCCCCGCATACATGGAGTATACAAGGACACTAAAACAAAAGAAAAAAGAAAACAAAGGAACAACACCCGAAAAAAAGAAAAAAAGAAAAAAAAAATGCTGCATTAATCGCCCATCCTCTTGCCTCTATCCCGGCTAGAACCCACAACCCTAGCATCGAAATTGATCGAGCACTACTCTAGCAACTTTGAAACAAGAAAATGTGAATTGGCAGATACATGGCCTTCTGATGGATAGCTATTTAAGTGTGGCACACTTTCAAGGCAAAACTTACTTCCTTTCAAATAAGCCATTCAAACAGCAATAAGTTAAAAATTTT
This sequence comes from Alnus rubra, assembly GCA_028654335.1. Classification (NCBI taxonomy): domain Eukaryota; kingdom Viridiplantae; phylum Streptophyta; class Magnoliopsida; order Fagales; family Betulaceae; genus Alnus; species Alnus rubra. The sequence goes on from JAJPGS010001302.1 coordinate 2,658,422, forward strand.
GCTGCAAGGTGGCCCATAATAAGTGGGCCAGATTAAGGTTGGATTCTCCTAAAAAATGGCAGTCAAGGCAACCCTGAGCTCTACCTGGATAGGGTTAGTCTTGACCAAAAACGCAGTTTGGCCCAACCCCATTCTATAGCATACACAATTATAATACATCTTAGTTGATGTGGGATGAGGTGTGCTAGCAAACTAAACCAATTAATCAATCAATTTAAGAATTATGTAGCATAAGAAAAGTGTATACTTAAACAATTGACCCTATAGATGAGTCAATTGTTTCCATAAGGATAAACTCCAGATATAAATGTCGCAAAATACTTGCAACATAATAACATAACACAGTAAAAACCAAACGTAAATATTTTTAGACACTTACACGTCACCAGCTTGTTAATAGTAGTTTCCTTTTTCTTTTTTCTTTTTTGTGGAGTGGGGGGACCAAGTGTTGGAATAATTAAACCCAGGTCAAAATGGAAAATCATATAAAAAGAACAAATCAAGTCTGACGAGAGGAAAAAAGAAGGGAACTGTGAACTCAAAACATTGTGCATATAATGGAAACTTTACAACAGTTGTTTTGTAAGTAAACCTTTACAGACTCACCATCAATCTTTCTATATAATGAATCCAGTGGTATAGAGTATCGACGGCAAAAACCCTCAGCAGCCTGACATAAAATACCAATTTAAATATTATGTGGCTATTCATATTTATCAGTTACAAACTAAAGAAAAATGTAGATCTTTTAAGTTAAACTAGGAAACAACATGTCAATATCTACAATAACAAGTGACATAGATCAGCTCTAATTTGCCAAAGTCCAGCAGAAGCTGGGGAAACAGAAAATTATGTAATAATCCTTTCCATTAAAAATCCTAGTGAGTGCAGTTTTGCCGGTTGAACCAACCCACATGTTTGATATATGACATTCTTGTTACATAGTGACGGCGCGTGAGAGCGCGTTACGTTCGTGGCTGCAATGATCCGCTTATCAGAGGCCGGGTTGCTGTTCGTGGATAGAGTGTTGAGCATCAGGTGTTAGTGGGTCGCGCTAGTTGCTCGCGTAGGGGTGTCTGGCGGTGGGGTTCGTTACTGTGTGGCTACATTTCGTCAAAAATGTGATCATTCTCTGGGTCGGACGTTTGGGTTCTGGGTGTTTTATGAGATGGAGTTAAGGTTTATCGTGGAGTCGAAGACTTTTGTCTTCTCGGTTCTGGAAGGGGCGTCGATGCTGAGGGTGGGGGAGAAGAGAAAAAGCTTCTCCGGCGAAATCTTCATTAGTTCTCCTTGCTCTGAGTGGTTGGCTTCAACTTTGGAGCTTCTTGTGGATTTTCCGGAAGATCAAGATTTCATCAAATCTTTCAGGGAAGATTCGTGAGTCTTGATTGCTCGAAGAGGGTGTAACCAAGCCGGCCGTTTCTTAGAGGCAGCTTCTTTCGGGATGGGTGGCCGGAAAGGTTTTATTCTGATCCCTGAGGGACGTGGAGGGTGGGGTTGGATCAAATTCTCCGAAGAGCTGAGGAAGATCGCTGTTTCAGTTTCTGCTTCAATGGGCGGGGGGATGGGTTCTTGCAGGAGTCAGTGGAGATTAAGGGGAAGAAAGTAGAGGCTTGGCCAGGTTTGGTTCCTGTCACGAAGGGACCCTCCTTTGTGGAGGTGTTGAAGACAGGTTCGGCCGCTGGCATGAAGAAGGCGCCTTTCGTGGGGGGTCGTTTGTCTGGGAGAATGGTTACGCCAGTGTGTGAGCTTGACCTTCTTCCGACGGTGAGGGTGATAGTTGCAGATCGGAGGTCGGCATTGGACTGTTCTACCTTGGAGTCTCCTTCGTTAGATCTGTTGGATAAGGACCAGCCTCACCGTTCGATGGGTAAGACCTTGTTTCCACATGTGAGTTTGAAATTTGAAATTTCAAAGTTGCGCACGTGGAGTAAGCGGGTCATAGGTTTCAACTTGGATTTGGGCCGGGCTGTAAAGAAGATTCTGGGCCGGCTTGCAAGAATCGGACGGAGTCGAAAGGGATTGCGTTTGGGTCGCTTCCTGAGTAAACCTAATTCCTTACGGACGTCGAGCTTCTCGCCGGAGACGACGCTGGTGACTTCCTCTGGGCCGTGCGATCTCATTCCGTCGGAGTCTCCCGTTGAGATTCCCTTGTGCGAAGATAGAACTGGGGGTGGGTTGTCTCTGGTTAAGTCGGTTCCTTTGTTCGTCTTCCCTCCTCTGCCGACTGTGAAGACGTCGTCGCCGGCAACTTTGCCTCCGGCGTCGACTGGGCTTCTGCGTGGGACAGAACTCTCCAACCCTTCTGTTCCTTCACATTCAGGGGATTCTGCGTTGGGGAAGAAGGTTCGTTCCTTCCCTTCCCCCTTGATGCCTAGTCGACCATTTCAGCAATACTTCAGGAGGGCTAGGGAGCTCAGGGCAGGGCATTCAGTGGTCTGGAATGATGGGCTTCTGGCTGACTCTTTGGAAGCCTCAAAGCTGTCCGCAGAACCTGTCCTTCTTAAGGCTACGGGTGGAGAGGCTTGTGCGAAAAAGAAGACAAAATTTCCAGCAAAAAAGGGTCTATTTAGGAAGGGTTTTCTTAATCTTCCCCCGAGTGTTCCTGTCCCTCCTGTTGTGCTGCGGGAGGTCAAGAAGGTCGGGGTGGTACGACCTTCCTCTCCTTCGAGTGGCTGCTTCTCCCCTTGCTCCATTGAAAGAACTGGATTCTTCGGTTTTGATCACAACGGAGAGATTGTGGATTGGGAGGAGGAGGAAGATGACTTTTGGGATGGATCGCCATTGGATTGGGCATTGGAAGGGGCTTTTGGGGAGGAGGCCTTGGCAATTAGGGAAGCCATGGAAGAAGATTTTCAGCGGGAGAAGATGATGGCGCGCCAAAAGTCTAAAGGGAAAAGGGAGCTACTAAATTTGCATAGCTCAATCGATTATGGTGATGCTAAAGTTCCTTCTAGGAGTAGGAAAGGCAAGGCACACATGATGTAGGTTTGTGTGCTTTGGTGGGTGGGTGGTAGGTTTTTTTGTTCTTAGTTGGTTTTTTAGTCTGGGGTTTTTCTTCGTTTTCGAGGGGTTCGGGTTTTGTTGGTTCTATTGGGTTTTAGCGGGTTAGCTTTGGTTGTTTCTATATATACTACCTGTGTACTTAGGGGCGCCTTACGCTTTTTTTAATAAAGTATTCTTACCTATCAAAAAAAAAATTAAAAAAAAAAAAAAAACACCTATAAATAACAAATTAATATGTTCATAATAATGCAAACGCCTCACATGCTGCAAATGTTATGGCTGAATACTCCTATTGCTGTTTCCAAATAATCCCACCACACAAATCATTCAGACGAAAACCCAATTTTTCTTAAGCCCAAGAACCTCCAAGAGAAAAACAACAGCAAGGCATTTCAAACCTTTGTAGGATTTCCTTGATGATCAAATGCTTTTGAAACCGGAGGTCCTCGAACCTCAACCTCCTCTGCTGCTTGTTTACTGCAAAGATCCTCAACACAAACCTGGACATGTGACAGAAAACGCACATCATAATGATTCACTATGCGATGAAATAAAACCATAAAAGTAAAATGATCTCAACACTTCAAAAACTTCAGTGGATGCTCAATTTCAGTACTAAGAGCTACGTAAGCATGTTCAACATATTTGGACATAGATTGTGAGACTGATTTGATGAACTTGAAGAAAATGATGCTACAAACATTGTTCATGTGGAGAGAGAAAATTCAGTTTATGCATGAGTGTTCTTATTTTGATTTTATAGATAGGTGCTCTATTTTTTCTTTGAATTAGGGACTTCATGTATACGTCCTGTGTACTATGGGTTGTGCCCCTTTGCGCTTTTTGAATATACTTTACTTATCAAAAAAAAAACCTGTGAATGAAAGACGGTTCTTATAAGAATAAAAAACTGTCATCTCTTCTATTTTCTCTTTTTGAAAAAAAAAAAAAAATTGTCATCATTTTGGAAAAGAAAATAGAGCTATATCACTGTACCAGGAGTCTGCGAGGTGTGCCACATGCTTGCACTTCACCATGGCTTAATCGTTGTTTTCCTAATACCAGCAATATTAATTCTTTGAGCTGCAGTCGCCAGCTTTGTAGTCAGTGAACAAGTATGGAAGGAGAAGGAACAAAGGGGGGGAAAAGTTTGAAAGGTAAATAAAGCTTAAAAAATAAAATAAAAATAAAAATAAAAGAGAAAGTTGAGAAAATGATCAATGTGCTTCATGTGAAAATAATCATACTTGCTTGCTTGCATCAACTACATCTTGAGGTGGCATCTCTTCAGTCCCAATTTCAAGAACAAACAACCTTGAATCATCATTCACCTGTGACATAAGTCAAAAGAATAAGCAAACATTGATAAGAAATAGTTAATGCATACATATTAACTGTTAACATTAGTTCCGTTCAAACCTTAGAATTATATTTGTTAAAACGCTCATAATGAGTTGGAAGAATCTAGCGAAAAACCATCTATTCAAATTTCAATAACATGGTGTCAATGGTAAATTGAACTCCAGCGCCCCCCACCCCACCCAGATACACACGCACATACACATATATATGTAGGCATATAGACGCATATAATTGCTTAACGATATCTTTCCATGCATAACTTATGACGTTGTTAAAGCTACAACCATAGCTCAAAAAATAAGGAATCCTAAATGGAAGCAGTGATCAAACCACATCAACAAGATCCTATCATTTATGACCAAAGAATCTCCAAGAGCATGCCACAAAAATGGATGTAATGATAAATCCCAAGATAATATTAGCCTAACATGCCTGTATTTTTTTATAATTGAGATGCAAAATTAAAAATAATAATAAATAAATAAATAACAAGAAAGAAAACTATAAAAATGGAGGATGTTAATCAGCCTTAAGAAAACTACTATATCAATACAACACATGAGGAAAGAAATTCAAATCAGCTGCAAATGCAAACTAACCTTTTTGGCAGCAGCATCCAAAAGCTCCTTAGGACACACAACATGAACAGGGTCAGAAGCGATACCCAGTGGATGTCCAAGGGACTCCCTTGTTTTCAACCAAAGTTGTGCACACTGACGAGCTAAACTGATAAAAAAGAAGAAGATAAATATGGACATAGAACTTTTTTTTTTTCTAAGTAACAAAATTCAATAAAAAGCGCAGAGGGGCGCAACCCTAGTACATAAGAAGTATACAAAAGTGCCCCTGATCAGAGGAAACAAAAGAACATGAATTAAAAACTCAGCAAACATAATATGACTCGGGCTATGCGCCGAGATTCAAACATATAACATATTAAGCAGATTTCGACACAAGTCCACAACCGGTAAATCCACATCTTTAAATAGCCTTTCATTCCTCTTACACCAAAGACCCCACATAACACACAAGGGAACCTGCTTCCAAAGACGCGTAACATGACCACGACCTAGCGAAATGCCCCAACCACTCAACAAATCCAGTACTCTTCTTGGCATGACCATCCTCCCCTTACACTCCCATACTTCACATCAATCACCGATCTCCACAAAGCCTCGCGCTCCTGAACAAACCTCCACATCCACTTCCCCAATAAAGCTTAATTAAATTTAATAACATTTCGAACTCCCAAGCATAGACCAACAATGAATTGCATTCAAATAATCTCTCAAGCATGTCTCTGCTTCAATTGACAATGCATCTACCCTTTTTAGTGATAACACAGCCTACAACATTTGCCCTTGGTTTCGCATGCATATCAGTTGATTGAACTGACATTCTCTATTTTCAGTGGGTAAATATTTTTAAGCTAAAGAATGCTAACCAATCACCAATTACGATGGCTGCATAACGGGGCGATTAGTTTCAGTACTCCCTTGGTCCCGCATTTAATGTTTTCACATGAATCAAAGTCACTAATTTCCCAAATTACCCTTTCTTTTTCATTTCTATATGGATTATTGTTATTTTTTGTTTCAAAGGTGCCAGTGTTCCCACAAATAGTACCTATGCTGTTTATGATATATTTCTCCATGTTAATAAGAGTTCAACGTTTGGGAATATTGGGATAGACTTCTCTCCAGCTTTGATATTAGCACCGTAATTTGCAGGTGAGCCCATGCATTGCAGACAGGACCTACCCCCAATGCATGGTGGTGATCTGGATTCTGGATTGGACCCCTCCATCACTAAAGAGGAATCAAAATACCTTGCATTTCTTCTTCTGAAATTTTCTCCATTTTGTGTTACTGCTTGTCCTTTTCTTATGAATTTATTTTGTCAATCTCCTTGACTTGGGTTAAAGATCAAGAAGTTGAGAGAACTGTCCCCTGCCCCCCACCAAAAAAAAACTAAAATACACAAAAACTAATAAGCTTCTGCCATGAACTCCACCTAAGATTATGCTATAACATGTTAGTATCTTGGTCTTCCGCTGAGGGCCTCTTACAAGGCCAAGTCTATTTGGGATGCTATAGTCGAAAAGATTGAGCGTCGGTTGGCTAGTTGGAAAATGATGTATTTGTCTAAAGGTGAAAGGGTCACCATGATAAAGAGCACGCTTTCCAATTTACCTACGTACTTGTTGTCTCTTTTCCCTCTTCTTGCTGGTGTGGCAAATCGCATAAAGAAGCTCCATCGAGATTTCTTATGGGGTGGGATAGGTAAAGAGTTCAAATATCACCTAGTTAGTTGGTCCAAGGTTTGCTCTCCAATTTCTGAGTGAGGGTTGGGGGTTGGAACTTGAAGATGTTCAATCGTGCTTTTTTAGCGAAATGGTTGTGGCGCTATGTGCATGAGAGAGAGAGAGAGAGATAGAGTAACATGGTGGAGAGTTGTGGATTCAAAATTTGGCAATGTTGGGTGGGTGGTGTTCTATTGATCCCTTTGGCCATATGTGGCGGGGTTTAGGAAGAATATTAGGAGGGTTGGAGGATATTTTTTAGTCATACTAGATTTGAGCTGGGAGACGGCTCTAAGATCAGATTTTGGAATGATGTGTAGTATGGAGATATGGCCCTTAAGGAAGCTTTCCCAAATTTATATAACATTGCTTGTGTGAATGATACTTCTGTTGCAATTCACTTGGACCTTTCTAGAGGTTCTCTTCAGTAGAATGAAAGTTTTATTAGACTGGCTAACGATTAGGAAGTGGATGTCTTGGCTTCATTCTTCACTTTGTTGTATTCCTATAAGTGAGATAGGAAGGAGAAGACAAGCTTTGGTGGCCCCTTCACACAAAGGGATGTTTGATGTTAGCTCCTTTTACAGGGTCCTTGCATGTAATGATGATATTCCTTTTCTTGGAAGAGTATTTGGTGAACCAAGGTTCCTTGGAGAGTGGCTTTTTTCGCTTGGTCGGCGGTTACAGGAAAGATTCTTAACATGAACGATCTTAGGAAGTGGCATGTCATTATGGTTGATAGATGCTGCAAGTGCTAGAGGAATGAGGAGTCCGTGAACCATCTTCTTTTCTATTGTGAGGTTACCTGCGCCTTATAGAATGCTTTTTTCAGTCTCTTTGTGATGTCCTGTATGATATAACATGTCACAGGTACTTAATATTAAAATTGATAGTGCCTTGTACTCGGCCAAGTCTTGAACCTTCACGTTGACCGTTCGCTTTCTCAGTAGCAAAAGTGGTTCTCTTTGCCTCTAAAAAGCATGTTTGGGAATGTGTTAAGATGGATAGCACCCCATCTTTGCCACCTAGATGTTTCTACTTTTGTGGACTTTCTTAATTTATTAGTTGTTCCTCCCGTTTAGGGCTCTCTTGTATATTTCCCGTGTATTAGGGTTGCGCCCCTCTGCGCTTTTTATTGAATTTTAAATTACTTATCAAAAAAAAAAAAAAGCTTGAAAAGTACTTTTAGTACATAGAAAGCTGTGCAAAGCAAAAAAAGTTTGTTTGGTAAAAACCTCAAAAAGTACTTCTTTGACTTTTTTGCTCGAAAAAAAGTTAAGCACACTTTTGGGAAAAGCTTGAAAATGAAGCTTTTCCTCAAAAGCTCTTTTTGACTATAAAAGCTCTATTTCCAAACACAATCCCAAACATGCTCCAAGTATAAGGACAAGAAAGAGATTTTTAGTTTTACTACTCCCGCTTCCTCACATCTGCGCTCGTCAAGCAAACTTTTCTTTTTGGGAGGTGAAACAGCGGTTGAAGTGGACATTTCGAAATGACAGCATTAAAGATATTATATATATATATATATATATTATCCGGACTGCGTTCCGAAAAAAGTCGCCTGCTTGAAAGAAAAGGTGGGCACTCTCGTGTTTCAACCCCACTTGACTATTTATAGTTGTGAGGCACTATGTACTTACAGCCTCTACGATAAGCAAGTGAATGGGGCCGGTGCATGGCAAACGGAATGGTTCATCAAGCCATTTCTTGCCTCGATCCCCTAAATAGGAAGACGGGTACTTTACAAATAGGGGGTAATTGCTTTGCACTTGATTATGATAGCCCTCTCGATACCTTATTGGAGCTTTGTAACTAGTGGCCGGTTTCCCATTGCTAAAGCGTTTTCCCAGTGCGCAAAGCCCCAATGAGGAAGGTGTTAGTGCTTTATCATTGGGTCAATAATGCTAATCCCTCTTTTTGTGCTACTCCTACTCCTAGGGCGGGAAGAAGATAGGAAATGCAAAGCATTCTCTTGGTTTCCCAACCTATTGCTTCTAAAGGCTGCCCTCTCTCGGCTGGATGTTGGTCCAGCCTACTATGAGGATCCTGTATCCAACAACCCAATCTAAAAAAAGGGCATAAAAACACCTTGTCTAGATTGGGAGCTATGAACCTTATTATTTTGAAAAGGGGAAGGGGCCTTTTCAGCTGGTGCGCAGGAGCGCACTTCCATTTTCCCTTTACTAGCAGGGGGTCCCATGGTTCCTATGCTGCCGCGTTTCCCAGTCCTTTTCTTTTAGTGCTTTGACCCGAAGCAAGAGCTTCTAGCTAGTTCAGTGGATAAGATGGCTGCACTCCAGCTCACTTAAGAATGGGACGGCAGTGGTCTGCCGGCATGCTTGTTTTGATCTTGGACGCAGTACATTGGAATCCTGAAGCACCACCATGAACGCTACCACGCATTCGCCTGCGGTGCGGTAAGGCACCACCCTGTTGTGCCAGCAGCCAACTCTGGCTTGTCAGGTTAGTTATCCTCATCAAGCCACTTGATGTCTAGCTTCCCAACTGGTAGACGGTTTCTTTTCCCCCAGATCAATGAAGAAGGGAGAAGTCAGTTGATTTTTCTGAAGAACAAGAAGTGAAGCGCTATGCCGGGGTGGGGAGGCAGGAAAAGAAACGGCTCCGAAGAAAGAAATTGGGGTTCCCAATGCTTCTCCACGCCCAACGAGATGCGCCAAACCTTACACATCAATTGAAACTGTATAAAGAACATAGTAGGTTCTGTTATCACAGATAATGGGAGAGACAGTGATGACTATTAAAAATATCTGCGGCCACTTCTGGATCGAGAGATTATTGAGGGGGGAAAAAAAACCAACTTGCTCTCTATGATTTTCTACAATTACACCCTGATACTATTTTAAAGCTGACAAAACTCCTAAATTCAATTTTACCAGTCTATTAATGACATAAAGTGCTTTTTTTTTTTAAGTTTCCAATGCAATTTCTTTCTAGCCATAATCAGGTAGTATTCTTACCTTCTCATCCGACCAAAATAACGAGCACGCTCTGTTACCCCAACAAAGCCTCTTGAGTCTAAGATGTTAAAAGCATGAGATGTCTTTAGAAGCTGATCATACCTAGCATGTAGCACAGCAAATGTTAACTAAAGAACATAGAAAAGACTTTCACATAATATACAGTGAACAATGGAACAGAAACAAAAATTACTAAACATACGCAGGGATTGCAAGGCCTGAAGCAAGCAAGGAACGAGCCTCTTCCTCAAAAAAATCAAAGTGTTTCTGAAGATGATGGACACTGGCATGTTCCAGATAATATGCACTCATTTCCTTCCTGAAACAGAAATAAAAAATATATTGATTGTATTGCACATACAAGCTTGATAATACTGATATAATAGAAGTGAAAGAAGACCAAAATAGGAAGAAAGGAGCTTAAGAAGGTTAATGGAAATCATCTGAAAATTTGGACTTCAGATCAGAAGGCATCTCATCCAACCATCTCTGATTCCCAGTCGAGCAGCTCAGAGTTCTTCCAAATTAGCTTCAAAAGATGCAGAGCTGCTTACAAAGGAGGCACTCTTCTAAAAGTGGGAAGGAGATAGAAAGTTCAACAGATAACTTGCACAAAACAGATTGAAAAAAACTTACTGTGGAGTAGAAAGGAGGGAGTTCTGCGCAGTTTTACAATCAACTTTATTCAGAACAATTTGGTTGGCGGCCAAAGTTGGATGGTCTATCTTTTAGTTCTATTGGTGTTGAGGAGGCTACGTGGTTAGAAAGAGCTTTTGAGGAGAGTGAAGTTGTTGAGGTGGTGAGAGCCCTGAATGGTGGCACAACCCCGGGCCATGATGGTTTTTTTCCAGACTTGCTGGAAGGTACTTAAAGTGGACATCATGAATGTCTTTCACGAGTTTCATCTTTGCAGGAAGTTCGAAAAGAGCCACATGCCACTTTAGATCGCAACCCACAGTTCTGTAGCCACTTCACAGTGTAGAAGAAGGTGATCAACAGTCTCCTCACTTTTTTTACACATACAACACTAGTTTGCCACTACGACGTGTCCCTTTCTCAAGTTATCCAAAGTTAGAATCTTCCCTAACGCCGCCGTCCACACAAATAATGGTGTGAAGTGGCTAGAGAACTATGGGTTGCGATCTTCCATCTTTTTGGTGTAGAGTGGGTCATGCCTAGACAGGTGGTGGAGTTGTTGGCTAGCTGGAGAGGCCAGTTGGGAAGTCGATGCATTTTGAAGGCTTGGAGGTTGGCTCCTCGGTGCTTATTGTGGTGCATTTGGAGAAAGCAGAATGCAAAAAGTTTCGAAGGCAATAAGAGTTCAGTGACAAAGTTAAAAGTTGTCTTGTTCAAATCTCTTTATGGTTGGTGGGCGGTGTACAATAGCCATCACTTCTCTACCTTTTCAGAATTCTTGGACCTATGTTCTTTTTCTCCCTAACAGGGGTCTCTTGTATATTTCCTAAGTACCTGGGTTGTGCCCCTCTAAGCTCTTGATGATATTGATTTACTTAATAAATAAATAAATCACAAAGACAATAGAATGTGTGGGGTAGTAATCCCACAAACACCATGACAAAGACTTTAGGAAGTCAAAAGATTAACAGCACTCGGAAGGAAGCAAGAATCTCAACTCAAATGCTATTTTTGAGAGAGAAAGAAGGGAACAAGCAAGGACATCACTAAGAAACAAATTTTGTGTAGATAAAATGAGCCATAAGACTAATTTTTTTTTTGATAAGTAAGTAAAATTTTATTAAAAACGCAAAATGCGATCAAGTACACAGGGAGTATACAAGAACGGCTGCTAAGAAGAGGAAAATAAAACAAGAAAATCATTATAACTAATCCCTGAAGGTGCTAGGAACGCGGCCGTCCAAGAATACAAAGAAGAAAAGAAAAAATACAAGAGTTCCTCCATTGATCTTTCTTTGTCCTCGAACTGTCTATCATTACGTTCCATCCACAAGCACCATAAGAGGCAGCAAGGAACCATCTTCCACACCACCGCACTCCGAGAGCGACCACCCGTCCACCAACAAGCAAAAAGATCTACCACCCGACGAGGCATCACCCAAGACAGTCTGAAACGACAAAAAATGGCATTCCACAGAACACAAGCAACCTCACAGTGAAGAAGAAGATGATCCACAGACTCCTCATTCTTTTTGCACATGCAACATCTATTAAACAATGATTTGTCTCTTTCTAAGATTGTCCAAAGTAAGAATCTTCCCTAGCGCTGTCGTCCATGCGAAAAAAGCCACTTTCGAAGGAGCCTTAGTTCGCCAAATACTCTTCCAAGGAAAACAAACAGACTCCTTGTAAACAAGAGTCTTATAGAAGGAACTAACATCAAACTTCCCTTTGCGAGAAGGAGACGACCAAAGCTTGTCTTCTGCATCACGCTCTATTCTTATAGAATACAATAAGGCGAAAAAAGAAGCCAAGTCATCCACCTCCCAGTCATGAGCAGCTCGAATGAATCTGACATCCCACTGGAAAGGCTCGTACTCCAAATTCAAATGCACTGCAACTAGCGAGCTCTTGTCACAAGCTATGTCATACAAACCTGGAAAAGCTTCCTTGAGGGGCCATAAGACTAATAGAGCACAACAATAGCAATACAGACACAGAATCCATAACTCGAAAATATTGAGAAGTGTATATTAATAATATTGGAACATTACAAGTATATATGACACAAGGTTCTATAGGTTCTACCGAGAGTAAGATTTTGCCTTAAAAAAAAAAAAAAAAGAAAGAAAGAGAGAGTAAAATCAGTAGCTTAAGTTGTTCACTTACTCATTCTCCAAAAACAGCTCCCCGTATGTAATTCCATCAGCATATTGAATTTTCTTAAAATGATCAACTCCCTGTAGAATATTCCAGTAAAACTTAGTAAAATGGATAAAAGAAGACAAAGATTAATAAAAGAAACCATCAAAGATTGACCTGTAGTAACATAATTATACGCTCAAGACCATAAGTGATTTCAACAGATATGGGCGACAATTGTAGACTTCCAGCCTAGAGAGAGACAGACAGACAGAGTGAGAGAGAGTGGGGGGAAAAAGGCTACAAGTAAAAACCCATGCAAAATCATGAAAAATAAAAAGTAACTCAACCAGGGAAATAGCTATCCTAAGCACTAATAGTAGACATGAAAGTGATATTTCAATGTAAAAGGAGGAACCTGCTGGAAGTAGGTGAATTGGGTAATCTCCATCCCATCCATCCAGATTTCCCAGCCCAAACCCCAAGCACCAAGTACCTAAAAGTATGTTTGGTCAGCTTATAGAAAACAAACAAGCTAATTATCCATTCTAGACAAAAATGTTTCCTTAATGAAATTTTTTAGATATCATAGTTTATGCTTACAACTATGAGCCATTGCAAGGAAATCTAACCAAGTTAAATCCCATTTCAGCAAGTGGCACTGATTAGAACTCCATAAAACTAACAAGGCAAGAATAATAATCCACCATTAAAGAAAATATATTACCGGACTCTCCCAGTTGTCCTCCACAAATCGTATATCATGCGCACTAACATCAATACCTATCAAGCACATAAGCATCAATGTTTAACCAAATGTTGAATAAACAGGAAAAAAAAATTGCTAAAACGTGAATCTAAATGATATTCACACACCTTGTCAGTGGAGCTAGATGATTAGTAATCTAAATAGCAATTAAAATTATCATGTTAACTTATTTAATGAAGTTAATCCCAATTTTTGTTATTTATGGTTGTGTTGGAAAACTAATGATCATCAAGACACAGAGGCCTTGTAGACAATGGCATAATAGAAACCTAATGGTTTACTATATACAGGGACAGATAATAGAAAATGAGGTGCCTCAAACACAAACTAGTTCAAAGACCTAGTGCTCTCATTATCACCTCCAAGCCTACAAAGTTACAAAAGTAATGATCATCGTCAGTAAAATTAGTAGATTGAGGTAAAAATATGTCCGTTCTAATGTAACAGAGACAGAAAGTCTAACACTTCATGTAATTATTTACAGTGATTATTCTACACGAGCTTTAAATTGAGCATATGTAGTGCAATCGTAGTAAAGCTAGAACTAGCCATGAGAGGATGATAAAATCAATGGTCTAAATAATACCTAGGAGTTATCATTTCCCGTATCTTGGGCTCAATCAATTATAAGGATGGGGGGATTGAAGAGTATATAATCCATAGAATTAGAACAGGATGGATGAAATAAAGAAGTGCATTGAGAATATCTCAATTGTTATAATTGCTAAAAGACTAGCCATGCTTTAAGGAACATGTGTATACTCCCAGTGTACTTAGAGGCGTCTTATGCTTATATATAAAGTTTTCTTACTTATCAAAAAAAAGAAGCTAAACTGGTTCTTCTTTTTCTGCTGAATAGGGGATTCTGTTATATACTTCCTATTTACAAGGGTTGTGCCCCTTTGCGCTTTTCAATGAGATTAAATTACTTATTAAAAAAAAAAGCTTAATTGGAATGAGTGGAATTCCTAAAATAAAATAAAAAAATCCCAAATACAAACATTATTTCTAAGGTAGGGGTGGCACGTATAACAGAAAAGATGGAGATTCACCCAAGGTAATCAACAAAGAGTGAGGAATGTACCAATGATAACAGTAATTAGAAAATTTAAAAGCGCAAAACCGGTTAAAGGGAGGCTAAGATAGGTGAACAAAGACGTTACAAAGAACATGGGTGGTGAAAAGGTAGAGTTGGTGAAAGCGTAAGGCTTATTTGGTTTGAGTTCAGTGGAGCTTTATTCTGCATCAGATTTGGAACATTAGTTTGAATGCATATGATGCAAAAAGGAGTAGATCTACGAAGAAGATAAATGCGTTAAACATGGGCTATTTCAAGCTTGGCAGTGATCGCATGATTGTTCACACACAAGCACAACCGAGCTAAATGGAGTTGCATGTCAACAATCTTGGGTATCTAGGCCGGATGGGAGTTCGTATATCAGGAAAGTAGCTTTTGATGACTGGGACAAGGTGGGCCGGAAGCTCTTGGGGAACCAAGATTCTGATAGTTTAGACCAATGGCACTCCTACTAGTCCCACTATTGGATCAAGTAAACCAATCAAAATGCAGCAACCATCTGCAAATTGAAAGGAAAGCTCGTGATTATCATATTAGGGAACCTCTTGATACCCATATCTATTACTAATTTCCTTTTTCTTTTTTATAAGTAATTCAATCTCATTGAAAGCGCAAAGGGGTGCACCCTAGCATACAATAAGTATACAAGAGAAATCACTTACTAGGGAGAAAAAAGAACAAAAGTCCAAAACGTCGGAAAAACTAGAAAAATGCAAACTATTTTATGCCACTATTCATGTATAAAGGGATTTGAACATAATATTGTTTAGCTTCACGACCGAAATTTTGCGATCTTCAAAGCATCTTGCATTCCGTTCTCTCCAAATACACCACATTAAGCACAAATGTGTCATCCTCCAAACTTTCAAAATGTTATGACTTCCCAACCTGACCTCTTCAACTAGCCAAAAACTCTCTTACCCTTCTAGGAATAACTCAATCAAAACCAAAAAAATGGAAAAGCAAACTCCATAAATCTCTTGCAACTTTGCAATGAAGAAGAATATAATCAATGGACTTTCCACTCTTCTTGCACATACAACACAAATCCACCACTATGACGTTCTGCTTCCTTAGGTTATCCAAAATCAAGATTTTCCCTAATGCCGCCGCACACATAAAGACGCCACTCTCGAATGAGCCTTAACTCACCAAATACTCTTCTATCGCAGACTCGCAGTAAACAGGGCCATCAGCTGATCCTCAAACCCCTCACAAGACAACCCCACTACATGACAGATTTTTCAACCGCCCAATCTATAGACATTGATTCAGGCAAGTGATTCAACTACAACAATTGGATGGAGACTAACAACGGCTCACTTCCCTTCAACTATACAAAAGATATGAATGTGTATGCATCTTGGTAAAGAAAAGAATCAACATCAACATTGTACACAAGGCCTGTCTCATTTTCTTAAACAGCCTTTCACTTTCTTTTCTTTATTTTTTAACAGAAAAGAATAGTTCTAGCCCATTTCCCCATGTTTAAGATGTGGGCTTAGTTCTGAAGTTTTCCTTGCACTGATAATGGCATCACATGGCAAAAGAAGTCACAAAGATTAGTTCAACATAAGAATCAACAAGCACTACAACATGAAGATGGACAAAGGGCACATGTGAGTTCCTTGCAACTATTGAAAACGACGCATTAATGCCTTCTCACTTCATATCAATTTAAAGAAAAATAGAGGTAGAGTCACTACCTAAAGCTGATAGGCTACGAATAAAAAGGTCTTGTGAATTTCCAGGATCAGGCTTTAATATAACCTGAGATCAAATCCAGAAGCCAGGGAATAATTTAATCCTCAAATAAAGCTCCATAACCAGAAAAGGCAAATTTCAACAAATAAACAAAATTTAACCTGAAATTGCGTGTGTCGTTGAAGTCTGTTTGGGTTTTCACCATAACGACTATCATCTGGTCGAATGCTAGGCTCCACATACCTTTTATCAGAAACTCCACATTAGAAGCCCAGTCAACTTTAAAAAGCTCTAAAAGCCCACATGCACTATGAAAGAAAGCAATGACAGAACATCTCACAGCTTTACAGCAAGTTAAATTAGCTAATTAAATAATATTTTGAAGAGTCCAGCAGAACAGCAAAGCGATCAAAATCAAAATTGCAAGTTGGTCCAGCATAGTTACAGCAAATAAAAAGATACACCAACACATTACGAGCAAAGACTAATAAGCAAGAGTTCGGTCCAAGAAATGTCAAACTGACACACACCTGATCAACCATCATGTGAGACAGGATCTCAAATCACATCAATACTGATCTACTATCACATCAATCCCCTATTCTATGCATGGCCAATCTATGTGCGTTAGAAAAAGTATAGTAACCATTGACTAGTAGTAGAAGAGATATTGATTAAACTTTTTTTTTTTATTTGATAAGTAATAAAATTTTATAAAAAAACGGAAGGTGCCCCTAAGTACACAGGTAGTCTACAAGATAACAACCAAACCAACCCCAAAAAAGAAAGAGACCCAAGCGAACCCACAAGACCCTAAAAACCCAAAAAACTGAAAGACCTAAGGCCCACGAGAGGCACTCAACACTACGTCATGTAAGCCTTGCCTTTTTGACGCTAGGAGATTGCATAATCATCGCCATAATTAATGGAGCTTTTCAAATTCAACACCTCTCTCCTACCTTTGGTCTTTTGGCGCGCAATCATTGTTCCCGATAAAACTCTTTTTCGCTTACACTGACATCCAAGATAGCCAATAGCGGAACCTCATCCTCTTCACCATCCGCTGACAATCCAAAGGCATGTCGGGCGGATAAACACCCAATAGGAAAGGGGATACACCATCCTCCCTATCCCAAACAACACCCTCCCCAGACGGACCAAAACACTTTTATACTCCTTTGGGCTCAAGGGTTCCCCTAGCTCTGGCGCAGGAGAAACGCCCGAGAGAGGAAAATGAGGTAGTCACAACTGCAATATCAACTATCATTGCCTCCACAGGATCAACAAATAACCCCTCATCCAAATGCACTGGTCAACCTTCCGTTGCCTTCCTATAATATTGTTGGAACGACTTTGAAACCAACGCCTCTAGAATAGAGAGACGTAGTCTCTCTCCCAACTCAGCTGCCCTTGAATGAATGACACCAAAATCAACAAATTCAAAAACAGAGCTTCCCGGATCTAGAGAAGACCCTGCATCCTTGAGAGAATCTTTGAAAGACATCGAAGACATCACCTCCAGAGAAGCTGGATCTTGCGCAAGCAGCACGTCAAAGGTGGATTGAGAAACCGAAAAGACATAGCACACCGGGTCGAACCCATCTCGAACAATGGAGTCCAACACCTTTGACCCTAACTCTCCTACCTGACCCAACCAACAGCGCCCAGATCCTTTGGCCTTTGGCCTGCTCAAAAGATCTAAAAAGGAGCTTAAAACCATTACCCGACGACTTGTATACCAGTTTGAGCTGGAGTATGGGCTTCTTGCTAACAGCCTTGACCCTAAAGTGGTTGCCTACACTGAGGGCGGCCGAAAAGGGGCTATTTGGCTCCCTGAAGGCCGTGAGGGTTGGGGTTGGTCTCGGATACTGGGTGAGCTGCGTCAGTTGCTGGCTTTTCTCGAAGCAAAGGAGTGGCTGCTGGTTTTTGAGGAGCCTTTCATGGTGGGGAAACAGAAAGGGGATGTTTTGTCCGGTCGTTCCTAAGCGGCTGTGCTTCGGTCGGTGGACAGAGATGTTGAGAAGTCTGTGGGGTTTAAGCCGGTGTTCATGACTTCGCTCGATCTAGGGGTCTCAGGTTCGTCGACGGCCATCTACAGCGTAGCAGAAGATAGAGACGCTGTCTATGACTCCTGTCGATCTAATTCCGATTGTGTTGGCGAATGGAGGTGAGGAGATGCAAACGGCATTGTGCTGTGACGAATATGAACTTGGGCTCCCTGGTTCGTTGGCAGCTACTTCCAACGGCATAGCAAAGAAGACGATAGAGACGAAGGGTAGTTTCATCGTTCGCTTGGTGAAGATGTTTCTAGAACTATGCCGATTTGAGCTGGATCGAGTCAGGGCCAAGGGCCAAGGCTGTCAACAAGAAGCCCATACTCTAGCTCAAGCCAGTTTACAAGTCGTCGGGTAACGGTTTTAAGCTCCGTTTCAGATCTTCTCAGCAGGCCAAAGGATCTGGGCGTTGTTCGTCAAGTCAAGTAGGAGAGTTAGGGTCAAAGGACTCCACTGTTCGAGATGGGTTCGACTCGGTGTGCTCTGTCTTTTCGGTTTCTCAATCCAGCTCCGACGTGCTGCTTGCGCAAGATCCAGCTTCTTTGGAGGTGCTATCTTTGATGTCTTCCAAAGATCTGACACACTTTTTTTTTATAAGTAAAAAAAGTTTTATTAAAATATTGATGACACACTTTCAAAGAGATATCTTATCATCATGATGAAAATGAGAGAGATTTTGGCTGTTGTGAGTCAAAAGGTTGATTCCAATTTCACTATTTGTTTGTTTTATAAGTTTTTTCAACAAACTAGATAGGCAAGTACTCACATCAAATTCAAATTAATAAAAGGGCAAAAAAAACAACAGAATATATGATTCTTTTATTTTATTATAAACCGTCTTTTGTTTTATTTAATACAAGAACAGCTTGTTTGAAACTTACTAATAATAAAATAAAAAAACAGCAAGGAGCACAATGTCTCAGACATACCTGAACTACAGCTAGTTTCGGCTATACGGTTTCTATCATTGTTTATATATTTACTCATCAATGAAGAGTGCACTGTAGCTGAAAGTATCCAACTACATATACAAAACCAGAGGATCTCATGTGCTAACAAGCTTAAATCAGCAACCAAAACCCTGGACTGACTTCAAATCCATATTTATCTCTTTCAGCCTTAGGGTGCACAAAAAACCCTAGGAAACCGCCCGTGTTTACTCATTATTATAAGTTGAAAAAATATATTTAGCCCTTGAACTACCATCACATTTTTATTTAAGCTTCTAAACTTTGAAAAGTGGCATCGGGGCCCCATACTACCACCGTGTGTCACATTAGACACTTCTGTATTTTTCTCCCCAAAATACTCTTAGAGTTATTAAAAAATTACCATTTGAAAAAAAAAAAAAATATATATATATATATTAAAAAATTAAACAAAAAAGGGGAAAAAATGAAAATGCCAAAAAGGGGGGCTATATGAAAGGGGCCAACTCATTTTGGCATTTTCAGCTTTTCCCATTTTTTTGTTTAATTTGTTTTTTCAAATGGTAATTTTTTAATAACTTCAAGGGTATTTTGGAAAGAAAAAAGCAAAAATGTTTAATTTGACACGCGATAGTAGTTCAGGGGCCCAATTTCACTTTTTAAAGTTTGTAAGCGTAATTGAAAATGTGGTGGTAGTTCAGGGGCTAAAGTCCCTTCTTCAGTCCATGAATTTAACTTCATTTTCCTAAGAAACAAAAACCAACAACAACACTTTTTTACTGAACAAAAAAAAAAAAAGATGATAGCACTTCTTTTCACGAAACTAGATTCAAATTATACAGTTAAATTATAATGGCTGTACTTCTATAAAACTTGCATCGATCGCATACTTACGCAACATTCCACGGTTCTGGACCAAGAACCCTTAAGAATGTTAGAGGATTCATAGTCCCAGCTCCAACCTAGTCAGCACAGACAAAGCCTCAATAAGACAGAGCAATCATTAACGTACGTCAATTAGATGAGTGGCTTAGAGAAAGTAACTGGCTTTCAATGCTTCAACCCAGTTCAACTAAAAGAACCGTGAAATTAATTTAATGTTCTATTAAACAGTACCTCTGTGTTGCTGCATTGCATCAAGGCACATCCAACCGAAGCCCAGTATTCCTACAATATTAATAACAGTATAGTATCAATCAAAAAAAAATCAAGGAAAAATCATTTTCCAATTTATTTTCACTTTCATTAACAACTAGGAAGCACAGATATCACTCACTCTCACTCTATGAACCTAGCTAGAGTGCAAAATTCCAAGTAAGAGGGAAAAACGAAGTGAAACCTGGAGGCGCTGAATGGCTTGTTGGAAAGTAGGGACGGAGGCTCTGAGGGGCTCGTTGTTGGATTCCGTAGACGAATGATGTGGAATCGTCGAGGAGGTGCTTATTGCAGAGTCGGCGGTTCGGGTGAAGTGGCGGCGGGGGACGAGTGGCGTGTAGAGGCGGCTGGGATTGGGCTTGCCGGCGCGGAGGAGGCAGAGGCGCGAGGTATGGGGCTTGAGGAATGAGATGACTAGCGGAAATGCGAGGATGGCCATGCCCGCCTCTGAGCGTAATGCTTGGATAGAGGCTTAGCCTTAACCAGGAGGAGGGAGAGGTAGGATTTTGTATTCACAAAACGAAAAATAAAAAAATTTATAATTATATCTTGCCATGTAGGATAGAGAAGAATAAGTATTCATATGAAATAATTATTAATTGTTTTGTTAGTTTTTTATTCTTAAAAATAATTATTTTTAACATATTCCTCAAAATAACGAATAACTATTCTACTAAAAAAAATTGAAAATAATAAATTTCCCTTTCATTTGGAAATATTACACCGTATTATTTTTCTAAAAATAAATTATTAAAACCAGTTACCGTCAACTGCTTCTTTTTTTTCTTTCTTTTTTTTATAAGTACAATGATAAAAAAAAGAGAACAAAACTAGGGAACATAGAAAGAAGAAGGGGGAATATTTTCCGATATAAGGAGAAAAATAACTAGAAAAATGAAAAATGATGGGAATGCAACCATAAAAAAAATTATGATTGTAGCCCAATTTGTCACATGATAGGCACAGAAGATTGCACTTTAGTTAACCTTACGAGTTGTCCGGCTAGTAGATGATAGAATTATAGAATGAAAAACGGAAACAGTAGAAACAAATTAAACAATTATCCAGTCTTGAGCAATGGCGGACAATTGAAAAGATAAAGTGATTATAAGC
Organism: Alnus rubra; assembly: GCA_028654335.1. NCBI lineage: Eukaryota > Viridiplantae > Streptophyta > Magnoliopsida > Fagales > Betulaceae > Alnus > Alnus rubra. The sequence goes on from JAJPGS010001302.1 coordinate 2,679,653, forward strand.
GAATTACCTTACAAAATAAAGTGAGATAAGCCAAAGAAACCAACAGTCAAACTGCTAAAAGAGCTGTAAGAGCTTTGTCATGAATAAGAGAACTGATAAGAGAAACACTGCTCATGACCATACTTTTATTGCTCTGATCTCCAAGAAGCTTTGAGCCTCTTCGGATCACCACTATCCCCCTATCAGTCTCTATAATATTATTCACAAGATCATCTCCGAGTTACTTGCAAATAGACTCAAGCTTATTTTCAATAAGTTTATTTCTCAATTCCAAACAGCCTTTGTGCCTAATGGAAATATACAGGACAATTCTATCTTAGCTCATGAAATGCTCCATTATCTCAAATCCAAGCAAGGCAGTGCAGGGTGGTTTAATGGCTGTCAATATTGATATGGAAAAAACATTTGATAAAATGGAATTGAATTTTCTGCTAGCTATTCCTCATAAACTTGGATTTCACCCAATATGGATTAAGTGGATTCGGTTATGTATCTCCACATCCTCATTTTCGATTTTCCTCAATGGTAGCTCATTTGGCTTACTTACTCCTTCACAAGGAACAAGAGTTTTACCGATCTTGATAGCATTGATAGCATTCATGACCATGAACTTGAATCCAAAAATGACATATATTGAGTTCCACATCTTCAAAGGCTAGTTTAGGAAACCAAGGCTTGAGAATTTGAGAATAAGTAAAGAGCCTCAGACATTCCAAGGACGTTGATGCATAATCTGTTTAGTATGAGAACGTTGATGAACAGTAAACAAAAGCTTATATGAAGAAAGGATTTCGATTTCGAGGGATTTGCAAACTTCCAGGCAGCAACCAAGGTATCACGAACTCATTGAGGATGATGAGGTTTTGCAGACAAAAGTTTACTTATCAACCCAAAAATTGCTTGTTTGGGGAGTTCAATCGGCAGAGTCTCCAAATGAACGGGACCATCCCACCCAAAAGCTTCAGTTTCTGCGATAAGAGAAGAGAGAGAGAGAGAGTGGAGACGCTATCTACCATCAATTGCTTTAGGTATTTCTCTCTTTTTGTCTCATGACAGCACCGCATTTCTTGCTAAAACTCTTTAGATATGAATTAAAAAATAATTATTTATGGTTCAAAAAACAAAAAAAAAGTCATTAAAAAAGTAAATTAAAATTACGTTATAGTAGTGTTTTAAAAAAATTTGATTATAAAATGATTATATTCACTAGAATATTACATTATACCAAATAAACGAATACATATTTAATTTTTTTTGATTGTATATATATATATATATATAATTTTTATATTAGTGTTATAACCAATCTAATGAATATGAATAATTATTACAATATAATTTATTCTATTCCTAATAATAGCTAATTATTTTTTTAATAAAATAATTATTTCACGTATCAAGCGTGTGCCTAATTGGATTGTAAATTTTTTACATGAAATGAAAAGGCTGGCAATCGAAAATCAACAACCCCATTGATTGCCTTGATTTCTGGAAAAAAAAAAAAAAAACTGCTATCACCCTAACATAATTTTGTATTGTATTCAATTTAGTTAAGCTTCCCAAACATATTTTTTAAATTTTATTTTCTGTTTTTGTAAATCATCAAAATATAATTTCATAACCTTAGGCATGTTTGGGTAATAATTGTTTTTTTATTATATTTTGTTATTTTTTCAAAAACATATTTGGAGTTTTTTTATTTGAATGAAAAATCTACTTAAGTTTTATCCCATTTTTTTTTAAAATTTTTTTTTGTCTGAAGTTCTCTATTATTTTTTCGGTATTGTAATTTTAAAATAAAAAACAAAAATGAAAAAAGAATTAAAGAAAAATCGCATACCTTGACCAACCCATAAAGAGACCATCTTGATTTTCAAAGGCCAAAAATAGAGAGAAAAAGCTCTCTCTTTCTCTCTCTCTCTCTCTCTTTGTTGCTGATTGTACAATGGCCACCGCCGATGAAGCGGAAATGGAGGCAGAAGTAGAAGCTGTGCAAGCAGTCTACGGAGACGATTGCGTGGTTATCGATTCCTACCCTCCACACCTCCAACTCCACATCAAGCCTCGCACCGCCGATGTGACGTCTCAACAGGTCCCTTTACTTTTTACATCTTAGATTCTGTTTGGTTGCCGAGATAACGAGGGAAAGTGAGAGAGAGAGAGAGAGAGGAAGTAACTGTCGAATCTCTTTGTCCTATCTTATTCTTTGATTCTGGAATTAATAAATGATACACCACTTATCAAAAAAAAAATAAAAAATGATACACCTTTATTAAGGCAAGAAGTTGTATTCAGGGAAAATCTAAAACTTCTTGTTTTTGATTACTTAATTTTAGTTTTAAGATTACTCGTAACACCTGCTTGGTTGGGGATTCTGTCAGCTACTTTGCTTGAGATGGATATTTGTGGATTCTCGGCCTTGATAGCTGGTTATGAATTGTTTTTCTTAAATTGTTTGAAGTCGATGAGATCCAGAGTCATTAGCAGCATGAAGTATGATATTGTCTTAAGCTTATTTTTAATGGTTTTCCACTGGGTTGATTTATTGCTTTATACTCTGTGTGATTTGAAATTATCGGAATTCTATGTCATTGTGCTTATGTATATCGTACTGATTAGTACATGCCTGCGCATAATGGTATTCTAGTCTGTTGTTTTGACTTCTAAAACAACCGATTAGTTTTTGGAGCTTAGGTGAGAGAGAATATGTGAATTTTTAATTTAGACAGTCATCTTGTGTGTTTCTCCGCAATTCACTTTTGTCTGTCTTATTCGTGGATTTTGAAACCTAATGTAAAGTATTAGGATTTGTATCCAGGGTCTTTCTCCTTTGATACTATGTTTTACAATTAGTTACTAGAAGATTTAGTTGTTAGATAATGGTGTAACTTATATGCTGCAATGTTGTGATTTCTTTCTTTAACGGGTTGGGTTACAGGTGAAATTGAAATTGAAATTGGTTTTGCCTTAGACTGCCTCTAATTTTTCTTTAATTTTTCTCTTTGTAGTTTGTGGAGGCAGTTATTGTCATACGAGCAGGGTCCGAGGTATATCGTAGCATATATGTTTTTTGCTTAATGAATTGCATATTGGCTACTTCATGAATGGTGTAGATTGTGAGTATATATGTTGAGGTCATCTATTTCATTATAATGTTATGAATATTTTTAGGGATTACGAAATAGGTTACCTACTTTGCCAATATAATGATTTGTGAAAACAGAGGATTTGTTTAGGGATTAAGAATAATGGTAATATACTATTAATGGGGGCCAGGAGCATGGCCTAGTGCATCCAGCCGCTTCAGGTATATTGCAATACATAAATATCATTTCGACCATGATGCTTGCTTTGAAATTATTGTGATGGTATATTATTGTCCAATCTTGTTTTAAATTCATATGCATGAGTCATTTTACTCTAGCAAGCTATTGTGTGATCTTATCAACTTCAGCACTAACTCTTTCTATATCTTCTGGTAGTATCCAAAGGAGCCACCTCATATTAATCTACTAGATTCCAAGGGTCTTGATGACCGAAGGCAAAAAGAGTTGATAACTTGTATACGAGACAAAGCCTGTGAACTCTCATCTTATTTGATGCTTGTAGCACTTTGTGAGGTAACTACACTATACACCTAGCCAAATTGTTCAGGATTGTTTGAACTTATGATTTGTTCCATTTTTTTTTTTTTTGATGATTGTGACAATTTAAGAATATGTTCTAAAGAATGACTTCGATTTGTTTCCATGCACAAAATCCACCCATATCACTGAGATGTTGTATGAGATTATATAGGAATCAACAAAAATTTTGTTGTGCAAATATCCACCTAAATAATAGGCGAATAAATGTATGTTTTACTTGCAAGTGCACAAGATCAAAACGATAAATATAGAAAGCAAGTACGAGATAACTTCCACGAGGATTGGTAATTTGTTTAAAGAGACTTTCCTAAGATAGATATTTTGAATATAATTGCTATGGAATAAAGTAAACAACATAATTGAAAACAATAAATAAAAGGGTAGGGCTTCGATATTCACCACTAATCATACTCTTTTTAGGAAACGATATGCACAATACTACAAATCACATTGCGATGCTTGATGTTTGTCAGCCACAAGGGCATGAATATGTATTCCTAAAGCTATTGATCTCCCTAAGCAACGAGTTAGGCATGGTTATATACTTACTCTTTTCTTTCTTGAAGTATTTAACATGGGTGTATATTAAGTTGGTCTTCAAGAAAGCATAAAACTATAAGAATCGGCAAACACACTCAAGTTGGAATATGGTATTTATTCCAGTTGTCTTTATGTTGATTAATCCAAGAGCCTGTGATGGGTTCTTTCGTCACTCTATTATGCCTAGGACTCGGTTATCCAAATTGACATAAATAACAAATCCATACCACATGCATATGATGATCAAACATAAACATGCGAGGAATTCAAGAAAACTGAAAATAATCAATTAAGAATCACATATAGTTGTAGCAAGGCAAATCAAAACTTTAAAGAAATATGATTATGGCTTCAATCGAGCCCCAACAAGAGTAATTAAGTACAACTAATTTAGACTAAAACTATATACATACAGAAAATAAAGAAAGGAAGAAAAACCAAAACTCTTCTTGATCTAGCCTCCGATTCCTCTCCCAAAGCTTGTGTGTCTGTTTTAGAGGACTTAGAGGAGTATTTATAGAGTTTAGGAACAACCCTAGATGATTTCATGCAGGTTACAAGTTCAAAATCGAGTTGGAGTTGGATTAGAATCTTTCCAAATTCGTCCAGATTTTCGGTCCTATATTGCGGGACGATTTTGACGTAGTAGAAGTCCGAATTATGGAAAACCTATTTCAGAGATATTTGTTGCCTTTTGTATTAGCTTTCCAACGCCACTAATTTCACCACAATCTGATACTTGAGCTAAAAGTTATGGTTAAAATACAAAGAAATTCTCATTCTGGAATCTTTCCAAAAATAATAGATTTTGCGGATTTCTCTTTTCTGCAGCAAACAAATCCAAAATTGAATTGGATTCGGATCTTTCCATAAATGAGTTTGTCAACTTCAATATTCTACAGCAATCAAATCTTTCCAAAAATGAGTTTCCCAACTTCAATATTCATGGAGACTTTGTTCTATGCTTGAAATTTGATGGATTTTTAGTGTTTTTCTTCCAAAACCTGCAAAATGCAAGAAAACACAAAACCAACACAAAACATCAAATTATAACAAAACTAAGATATTATCATATGTGAATTAGGGGGCTTGAATGTGTAACATTCAGCCTTTATCAAATATTAAGCCACGCAGTTGTATTGTTCGTTCTTTTCCTTAGCATTTTTATTTGGTTGTAGTCTTTTTCTTGTCTTGGTATTTCTTTATGGCTGGTAGTGCATATTGTAGAATGTATTTGGTCATAGGGGTGGGAAAGATAATCTTAGGGAATTGTTTCTCCAACTCTTTTGATTTTAGTTGCAGATGTTAATTATTCAAAAGTTTTAATGGGATATGACGTTCAACTGTAAATCCAAGAATTTTATTTATGTATTTGAATCAGATTAGGATGTATATTTGCAAAAAAGCTGATATGATGAATTAATTTATAGGAAGCGGTGGAGAAGCTCACTATTATGAATCATCCTGACGGTGATTGTCCTCTGTGTTTGTATCCTTTCCTTCCAGATGATGAACAGAATATAACTTTGCCATTTATGAAGTTAATGTCTTGTTTTCATTGTTTTCACAGGTAGTCCTGTCTTCTTTCTCTCTGTCCCTCCCTCTCTCTCTCTCCCTTCTATTATGGCTGATCTTAGATACGCATTTTGTTGCTAATTTTCTTGAGCATTTATTTTGAATTATGGCAGTGAATGCATTCTTAGGTGGTGGTATTGGCTCCAAGCGGAAAAGGAAACAAATGTTAATGATTCATCTAGTGCAACTATACGTCCTATCAGAACAGTGGAAAATAAAGCCGGTAAAAAATTGGGTCAACTTGTGACTGCTTTCCTGTTTCCAGATATGCTTTATTCTTGCTTGCCCTTCAGGGGTTTCTTTTTTCTGTATGCCTCATGTATATGCATTATATTCCCTTGGGTGCCTTCTAATCAGTGTTATTTCTTAAGTAGAAAAACTAAATACATTATTCTTTTGTTATATGTTCAAGCTATTGGTGAATCCTCGTCATCTCCACCTTTTGTATAAACACACTAATCCTTCATGGCATAGTAATTATTTTTAACCTAAATAAACGAGAAAGAGCTCAAAAAGTACTTTTGGTAGTTTTTTTTTTTTTAAAAAAAAAAAAAAATTAAAAAAAGTGACTATTAGTTGTTCTCAAATTGTCTTTTCTAATTGGCCATTTCAATGTAAAATAGATTGTAACTTTGTACCCCATACAAATGATACATGATAAAAAAAAAAAAATGTCCATACCTTTCTTGCTGTGAACATAATAGAGCACTTTCCAGTGTTTTGATTCGTGTTGTGCAACAAAATCATTTGTGGGAACACCCTTTTGCATGTTTCAATGATGATGTCATGACCAAATACGTAGTCTCAGACAGTGCCCAACATTTTCTTTCTTTTTGTTCTAATTTTCTGCCATGATATTGATTTCTCATTAGTAACTGATATTTGTTGTTAGACACACATGGAGCAATTGAAGAGAGCATGGGAACCTGCCCAGTTTGCCGCAATGTTTTTCTTGCCAAGGATTTTGAGCATGTACTTGGCTTGGTTGGTTCTCATTCTTCTCAATTGGTATGCCATCTTACGCATTATATAATTTTATTTGTGGTTTGCATTATGCCACTGGTTTGCATGATAAAATACTTGACAGATAGGTGCTTTACTCCAAAATTCACACTGAAAAAAGAAAGAGAGAGAGAGAGATACTGTGCCCAATGATTAGAAAAGAAATCATTGGCATCCTGTCATTTGGATTTGTATACCTGTTTTCGTTGTACACTTGGCTGATATTAGTTATTATGAAAGACAAAAGGGAAAGAGGTCTTAAATCTATGATAGGCAAGTTATTACTTTCTAAAAAGCAAGTGTGGAGCCGTTTATACATATATTGGTGGGGAACCTGGATGTTCTGAACTAGAACTGATTTAGTTTATGCAGATTCTGCTATTTGAAAGCCTGGGGTTGGGTTATTATCCTTGAGTAAACTTGATAATTTGGCAATAATTTGTTATAATCTAACAGTTCAGTGTTGTAAACTCGTCTATAGTAGTATTTGTTGGATTATAGTTGTTTTCATTCCTATGATCAATAATTACTTGTTCAGTTGTATCAAGTGCCGGGGAATTTACGGACTTTTTTCTTTTGATTCCAGAATTTTGATGAAATTGAAGTAGATGACAATCAGAAGCTTCTTGAGTCTGATTCTGAGAACGTTAGAAGACAAAAATTTGAGGCCATATTAAGGCTACAGCAAGAAAGCAATGGCTTAATTGAACCTAAAAAAAATCTAGTTGTTGTGCCTGGAATGTTTCTCCCTCAAACAGCTGCATCTGCTGCCAGTACTTTGGCCAAAGAATCAGCTGAGCAACCACAAACAGAACCCACAGGTGCCCCAGAAACGCATTCTAGTGGTTCCACAACTCTTCCGAACACCGGCGCGCAAACGCGCACCGGGAGGAGGAAGCACAAAGCATGGAATTCGAGAAAACAAGTGAAACAGCCAGCGGCATCGCCTAGCACTGTGTCGACCAGAGAATCTGGTGAGCAACAAGGAAGGGATCCTGCAGTCACCTTTGGAACACATTCTGTTGGTTCCTTAAGTAGACCAAGCACTAGTGAGCATAGGACCACTGGCATGAGAAAGCAGAGACATTGGAATTCAAGAAAACCAGTCGAGCAGTGGATTAGAAAAGAAAATGCTACATCAGAGTGACCATTTATTGTATTAATTCTCTTGTTCGTTATATGTTTTCCCATCATAATTTTCAGATTGCAAGTAAAATATGAACATGAACCAACGGATTTAAAAGGAAAATGAAGAAACAAAGAAATAAAGAATAAGATCCTCAGTTGACCCCATGTAGGGTTCTTTTAACCTATAACCTTGTGTCGTGTGTATAATGAACAAACGAGATGCGTACATCAACAAACACTTACTATGTCATTTTCCAGGATAAAAAAGTAAACACTATTTGAGTTTAAGACCTGATAACAGACAGAAATCTCCTCACGGCCCTTTCCACTGATGAGGTTGTCCGCAGCTTTCAACACCTCTTTCTCACAATCTTTGGCAAGGCATAATCTTCCTTTCCTTTGTTCTTGTAAGTTCTTGTGGTCTAGGTACAACATGGGTCATCTGACAACATTTCTTCCTTGGTCGATGCTTCGCGAAGATCTAAATGGTTGTCTTTCAAGTAATTTTGCTGCTTGAATTATTAGTAATTTAAACATCAAATACATGAGTACGACCTATCCAAGCAAGTCTTGGGCAGAGATTGCTAGCAATCTAAGCAGCGAATTGTTGGAGATTTGGATCAGTTGTCTTCTCCCCAACCAAATTTACAAAATGGATGGAGGCTGCTATTAGTTCTACTTAGTAAGCATAGACCAGAAAGGGACTAATTACTGTTGCTAATCCGACTTGAGTTTTACGTATTTTATAATAGAATAAAACATTTTTGGAGCACAACATTTTCCTTATGATAGCTATTACTCTTCATAGGGGATACAATAACTATTCCAAGAAATGGTGAGCAACCAAAAATAATAATAATAATAAAAAATAGTTATTTCATAGAAATAATCATTCAATTTCAGTGGTCTATTCTACATACCAAAAACGGACCCTAAATGTTTATTATGGACGAAGGTCACCACATTTTGTCCGTACTCTCGTTGTCGCATGTAAAAACGAACGAAGATATTGGTATATATTAATTAATTCCCATTCAAATGTAAACAATATTATAGCTTAAAGCTCACCCTCTATTTTCATTTGATACAACGTGAATCACATGCATATCTAAATTTTCGAACCAACTCTTCGTCAACATCTAACAAATGGTTTTTGTCAAAAAAAAAAAAAAAAATAGAAAAAGAGAGATTAATATGGGAGTGGGGCTACTATGGGCCAAATTTGAAGATGAAGAACTAGTTCATAACAGGAGCCTAGACATTTCAAAAAAAAAAAAACAAAAAAAAAACAGGAGCCTAGACTTGTATGCTAGTATATGATTTGACAAGATGAGATTAGAGATTAATAATTGGAGTTCACCGTTCACGCATGGCTCTATATAATTAATTGGTTTAATTTCTGTGTAATTGTATGCTAGTATGCATAGATAATATATATAGTTGGTTTTGATAAAATTAAATAGAAAAACAGAAAAAAGGGAAAACTTTGTCCTTTGCAAAATCTACATGATGGATGAGGAAGCTATTGATGCGTGATTTTGTGACGGATGTATGAAAAACAGGGATGAATGTAGAAATGGAATAGAAAGATGACATGATTGATAGCTCTTTTCGAGTAGGAGAGACTACAATTCTTCACTTAGGATTGGAGAAACCCTAATGTCTCATCACTAATTAATGAGATAGAGATCAGCTTAAATTAATCCAAGTATTAAGATTGGAGAAAGCCAAAAATTTATGAAACTTTTATAATTGTATGTATGGATATTGAATCATGGATCTGGACACTGATGAGTTCCAATTCCTAGCCTAATCGATAACAAAAGCTTACAATTTTAAGCCTTCGTTTAATTTCAGGGTGCTAGTCTATTGAAATGATCCAACCCAACATGCAAATACTCTACAATTTGATTTCTTAAATAATACATTTTATAAACAATAAAAATTTCCTCTAACCCGGCCAATTTATAAAACTGCAACGTGTCATTTGATCAGCATGTAAGAAGCACATGAGTTTTTAATTAGCACGTGAGAAACATATAATAATTGAAAAAAACATATGCTTCTCACATGCTAAGAGATACATGACAGTTTTATAGACTGAATTAGCCGTTGAAATTCTTTCAATCCAGTTTGAAGAAAATTCTTTCCCAAAATCCACAAGTTGGTCTTTAATTTTTTCCTGACCAATTTACCAAATAAAGGTCTTCTATAAGCAAAATGTACAAAATTTTGACATTAATTATTTGAGTATTGTGGATCACATGTTGATCGAAGAACATTAATTTCCTCATCTGGAATCTTCACGATGATCCCAACTGCTCAGTCCTTTTTTGACAACCAAATCTATAAAATTCAAAGCTGCTATAAATTGATGAAAGTTGAAGAAGCAGTTCATACCAGTAAGCTTGTACTTGAAAGAGACTAAACAGGAGTACTTATCAAAAAAAAAAGAAAAAAGAAAGAGACTAATTAAACAGGAGTCCAGAGTTCACACCACCTTTGAGTAGAACTTTTCTCTTTGATCTGAATCTTATCCGTTCCCACAAGAAGTTGCTGAAGTGGCATTGTTTTATTGCAATCCACCTACAAAACAATAATATAAGAGTAAGACAATTAATTTAGTAGATTATTATACGACTGATATATAACTGGGATGATGTAGTAGTAGTAAAAATTAACTCTTAATTTATTTATTTATTTTTTTACAAATGTTGATCGAATGACTGATTTTTACAAGTGTTCATCAAGCTCTATGACATGCGTACAATAATCTACTAAATAACATTACTCATAAAATAATGATAATTAAAACTCAAGGGAGTAAATCGATAAACAAAATGATTTATTTGATAACAATTAAAACTCAAGGGAGTAAATTGATAAGAGTAATGTTATTCTTTATACACATTTATCACACTCATGTCACACCAGTTGACATAACTTATTTTAAGTAGCTTACACTTTTTTTTTTTTTTTTTTTTTTTTTTTTTTTTAAGTTACTGACATGAGAATTCACTTAAAACGTACATATCATGTCCTGGTATGACATGAATGCGATAAATAAGCGTAAAGAATAATTCAATTAATTAATAAAATTTAAACCTTAAAAAATGATTTGATAAACCTACGAGACATTTTCCCCAAAAATATATCCTACACACTGTCCTTAATGGACCATGATGGGTGGCCTTGTTCTCCCCATTCTTTCTCACATAAATTGGTCTAGATGATCATTTGTCTAACCGACAAGCCTTAATATATACTCTAATTCGATCCTTTTTCGGTTTGAATAGGGTATCCTTAATTAATTAGGTTGCAATCAATTTGGATGTTTGCCTCTATGATTTCATCCCCCATTCATACAACAAAAAGCTGGTTTCAAACTCAAGGGAACAAGTTTCATACTTCAAGGCTAGACCTAGGGGTTCAACTCATTGATTTGCTGCACCAAATTTTTTTTTTTTTTTTGTGTACCAAACTCTTTAATTTCTTGCTTTGACCCATACCGTCAAACCCAAATTAAGCCGAGAATCAAAATATAGATCAGAAAAAACAAAAGGATATTTATTTTTATTTATTTATTTTTTTCTCAGTTTGGCAGTCATGCATTTAAAGTTCCATCATTCAGAAGCTAGTAGGAAAACAACATTAATAATGGTAGATAGACCATAATTATGTTTTAAATATGGTGGTTGAGTAGTGGCAATTTGGTAGCTAGATAAAAGTTCAAGAAAAATGATTAGGATATGCCGGTTCCCGGCCAATAGGAGTGGCCTTGCACCATCACACAGGTGGTTGGGAGTGGAGCGCGGCCACCCCGAAATGCATTTGGGGTGGCCATGCGCCACCCCCAAAGGGCTGGTTGATCAAATAAATGCATGATATAAACTAACGGACATAAGGGGTCAAATTTGTTCCTTGTGACCCTTTTTCCTCTTCAGATAGAGAAAAAAAAAAAGATCCAAATTTGGTTGAAAAATAATTAACCTTTCATAATTGCTTGTTTTACATTATCTAGGAGTTGGAATAAGGTGAATTGAAAGTCAAGATAATTAAGCAAGAAATAAAATGGGCCAACAAATAAATGAATGATATATATAAACTAAAGAACATAATTATGGGCCAAGTGCTTTCTAGCTTATCTTATATATTAGTGACCAAGTTTTGTTTAATTTGATGTCTTTCTTAGTTGTCTGTTTAACCTAGCTTATGTAGGAAACGGGAAAAGATGATTTGACAATATAATCAAGCAAAACCCCATTTGAGGGTGAAAGATTGTAGATTAGGCGGCATATGGGATCAATTAAGTGGATCATAATTTGACAGCAAAATACTTTGAAGAGACTGAAACCAAGCTTTGAAAGATAATTAATTAACTAATTAATCAAATTAAGAATATGACAAGAGGCCTGAGCTGAAAGTCAAGCTAACCAAGGAAACCTTGTGACCAACTACAATATTTGTCATGTTTCGCTTTCCCAAGATACGGGGTGTTGATCGACGCCTGAAGGAGCAATATTTTTTAAGACAATTTTTAAATTTGTAGTAAAAAATTAAATATATTAACAAACAACTCGGCATACAAAATACTTACAAAAAATTTAGAATTACTTTCAAGTTTATATTACATTACAACTAAAAAGTTAAAAAAGCAACCTCTAAATTATTTTACAAAACGAACACATATATAATGCAGACAATGAGTAAGATGTCGGTTATCCCAAAATCTTAAGCTGATAGGAAGAGATAAATTTAATCACTTAATCAATACCTTAACACTCTCATTCACGTGTAAGTTCAGACTTCTTTTTAATAAGTGATGGCCAACAAGTAGAATATTTAATTGAGATGAGAGGTAAATGGCAGAATCAATTAATTAAGGTTCGAATTAATAAGTGATGACCAGCATGTGAAATATTTAATTGAGATGAGAGGTAAATGACAGAGTCAATTAATTAAGGCTCTGATACCATGTTAAATTATCACTTATCCTAAAAATTTAATTAAGCTGATAGAAAAAATATAAATTTAATCACTTAATTAATATTTTAACACTTTAATATTTTCGTCGATAGCGGAAAGAATGCCTGCCTTTCAAAATATTTTGCATCTTGTTCTTGTCTTATTATTACTGTTTTCTTTTTTAATAATAAAAGAAACTTATTTAATTAGTTAAGTCCACCCAAATTCCCGATTGTTCAACATGTTCATTGCAGAGTCATCGCCTTAACGTAGTACACACGGACGTACACTAAACGCGTCGCTTCCCGACCCCATGAAACTGGGGGTCACGGCGGTTCCAGTACTTGGTTCTCGTACGTGCTTGTGATTCATGGCTTTCAAATCGGCTCGGTCGCTAGCTTTGGCTGGCTTGCATGCCACGCTTACCCCTTGCATGTACCTTTTGACGTAGGGTTCTTTTTTTCTTTTTTTCTGATCAATAATATTACAGGAGAGAGGGAGAGGGACCTTTGAGGTAGGGTTTTAAAATAGATGTAAACAGAAACAAACAACGAAGGAGATAGATGGAGGTGGTGGATATTTTAGATCTAGCTAGTAATTAGCAGGAACATGCTGCTCTGCCATTACCAGGCCACCAGCTGTTTGAGGTATTAATTTGTAAAATGCTGAAACGTGGAAAGGCCGGCCTAATTTGAAGGGCACAGGATCTAGTTCAAGACTGAACACCCTTGTAAATATATGGGAAAGGGAAAGGGAAATTGCTTGCACTTCATGCTCTCTCTGATCACTCCTCCATAGGAATCTACTTTTGTCTGTTCATTAATTGAAGTGAATGAATGATCAGTTGATCACCATTAGTGTGCATCAGGCCGCTCCTTTTGATATATACATATATTGGCCACCAGAAAGGAATATATAGGCTCCATGTAGCCAGGTACAAATTAAGATGATATTTTGACATTCTTAATTCTTTCGTCCTCATGACTAGGGTTGATAAAATGAAAGATAAAAAAATGTGGAATTTATATAAAGTGGCTTGATCTTAGAGGACTAAACTCTCACATACACAAAGTCCAAGAAACTTCATCTTTGTTATTTAGCTTAATTGATTGTGTATTACATGAGGAGGCATGATGAGGTATATCTATATGGATCGAGCATACTTGTAATATAGCAATATAAGTAGGGGCGGAGTCACCTGAGGCTTCCCCCCATCCCAAGTTTTCTCCAAAAAAAAATTCTAAAAAAATAAAAAAATTAAAATTTTACCCCTAATTTTGTTTTGTTGTGTTTTTTTTTTTTGTTTTTTTTTTGTTTTTGTTTTGTTTTGTTTTTTTTTTTTAGTTTTGGCCCCCCATTTTTTTTTCTTTTCAATTCCCCCCTCCCACCCACCACCCAAAAGAACTGTAAAAGCTGACTCCAACCCTAAGTATAAGAGTAGTATGCATGTGAAAGATTGAATAAGTGCTTTATGATGAGTGAAACATAATAGCACAAGCTTGGTAAGTACGTGAAGTATAGTTAGGGTTTAATTAGTATTCTTACATCCTCTTTGCAACTTGTTGGTGCCTTTTTTGGTTTGGGTCGGGGTTATTAATAGGGGTGTACATGCGGATGTAGATGCAGTTATTTGTAATATCTACGTAATGTTTTTATTAACCGCATTCGCATGGTTATTATCCGCTCTCCGCATATTAGGTAATTGACTTATTTTAGTCTTTTTGGCTATATTTGAGTCTCTATTAGGGCTTATTTCAAACAATTTTAAAAATAATTTAGGTTTTTTTTTAGTAGTTTGAGATTTTTTAATTTTTTTAAAGTCTTAATTTTTTTAAAATATATTGAATTCACATTACTTTTGCCTTTTTGTTTAAGTGTTACACAAAAAAGTAACACAATCAACCAAATCAATGTAAACATAACCTATACCTAATCCATACGACATTATTTTGGTGCTAGACACTAAAACGTGTCGTTTTGGTGAATTTATTAAATATAATATATATATATATATATATAAAGGGTATGCGGATGCAGTTAATTTTAATGATTAACCGCATCTGCACACCGTAAAACCATTATCCGCATCTGCATATACAGCTAGAGGTTTTTGCTAACCGCATTCGCATGTGCTTATAACGGATAATTGCGGATATATAGTGGATGCAGACAGTGAATATCCACCTATATGAACACCCATAGTTCTTAATAAGTTAGAGAGTCAAGCCCAGTACTCATGCGATTCTAATAAACTGACGGCTACAAGGGTTGTTAGGTCTTAAAAATTGGCATCATTCGGTGTTTAAAATCGTCCTTGTAAATATTTTCATCTCTCAAGTGTTTGGTGTGAAAAGACGGTATTTCTAGGGTTTTTGTTCTTGATGTCAATAGGACGTCTTGATGTCCCTTGTCTAAATGTGTTAAAAGTAATTCTGTGTGGTTTCATCAGAAGCACGTCATAAGGTCGTCATGACAATGAAGCTTAGAAAGCTACTGCATGGTTTCATCAGCAGCACGTCAAAAAGATGTCATAACAATGAAGCTTAAAAAGCTTCTGTTTGATAACATCATAAGCATGTTAGAATGCCTTCGTGATGTTAAAGCTCAAAAAAAGTCATTGGTTGACATCGTCAGAAGAACTTCAGTATGCCGTCATGACATTACTTGCAAAAACTTTCTAAGTGTTAGAAAGCTAGAGATGAAACCCTAGTTCCGTCATGACGATAAAATCAGACATTTTCTAGCATCATGACGTCGCAAGAATTGTTTGTTGATAAAAATCAGACATTTCTTTTATTTTTGAGACTTATTCCCTTAGTAATCAAAAATGAAGAATGCCATTTACCTTGGTAAGGAAGATTTTGTCATCCATTAACCTAGAACCCTTCTCGATGTTTCTCTTCCTTCACCATTGAGGATTCAAGTGAGGTTTCCTAAAACCTTGAAGCTTTTCTCTCATTTGGATCTTGTTTTTCTTAGAATATGACTAGTTATCATGACTCAAACCCACAATGTTACTTTCTTGGATTTTTACACAACGTGACACGTTTGAACCATATCTATTTGGCACTTTTACATTCTTTATTACTTTCAACAAGTCTTCTTTCTCCTTGTTTCTCATTGTGAAGCAAGATGCGGACAAATATGTCTTGTTTGCAACTCTCTAAACTAGGTGAAGATAATTTATCAAACTCACTTCTTGTAAGTCGAGACGTGGCTTTAAGTTACGTTCTGTTTCCCCTGTCATTTTCAATTTGGCAAAAACATTATCAGTCATATTTTTCTCTATGTGCATCACATCAAGATTGTAACGCAACATGTTATTTTTCTAATACAACAATGTGAAGAAAATAATTCGCTTTCTTCCATATATGTGGCCCATTAGGACTCACCCTACCAATCATTCAACACCATTCAATTACCTCATGATGTCATCACTAGATGGCACAGTAGGCGGAGAACCCATTTCTCGTGTACCATCAAATATTTTCCTATCCTTTCTCCACCTATGACTCGTTGGGAACCATCGTTTATGTCCCATCAGTACAAAAAAAAAAGGATAAAAAAAGAAGAAGAAGCTTTTCTTGACCTTTAATTTAAATGTCAATATCCTATTTTTTATTGTGGCACATTGTTGAAAAATGTCAGAAAAAAAAAAATTCATTCTTGACCTTTTACAATGTGCTAGAATATTTAATTTTCTTGACACATAATTTTATGTGTTAGGAAAATTGTAAATTTTTTATGACATTTAAATATGCGCCAAATAATTTTATGTTTAAGGAAAATTGTAAATTTTTTTTATGACATTTAAATATGTGTCAGAATATTATAATTTAATGACATATAAATTAAAATTCGTGTCATTTACGTATATGCCAGGAATTTTTTTTGCAAAAATCGAAATGTTTTTGTTTGGTGCTTGATATTCTAGCTAGCCACACTTTTCTTTTAATAAATGACATTAAATCTTCCTTTACTCTGATAATTAGTTGATCATCTCTCTCCCTCTCACTGATCTCTCTCTCTCTTTCTCTCTCTCTCTCTCTCCTCTGGGATGCAGCGCTGCCCTCATCTCACTGCCGCCGACTCCAGCAGCTACCCTCATCTCGATCTTTAAACAAAATTTTCCATCAGTATATTATCCTCTCTCTCTCTCTCTCTCTCTCTCTCTCCCTTTCCTAATCTCTTCCACTACTGAGGATTTCGATTTAGGGTTTTATTCTTTTGTGAGGTAAAACCCATGATTATGCTGTAAATTAAGATTTTGTTGTATGTTCTATGTATTTTGTCCTTATTTTTTCTCTTCAAATATAATTTAACTTATTTGCCTAAGAAACAATTTGGATGTTTTGGAACTTGGGTTTGTATATTTGTTAATTTTTCTGTTTGGGAATTTTATATTTGCCATTTGCGTTGCATAGATATAAGAGGCTCTTGTCGTTGTGTTTGAATGTTGGCATTGGAATTTGGAGAGATCTTGTTGCTCATATTTCTTAATGTTCTTCTTGATGGTTTCACATAACAGCATGAAAGTGTTTGTTAAATTGTCCCAATGACCAAGCAGAGTTTTCATTACTATATATTGCTGATTATCAGAGATTCAGTGAATTATAAGTATGTTATGAAGTTTTAACAAAAAATTTCGGTAATGTGATAACTGGGTGGCAAAAGAAAAAGGATATGAACTTGGGAAAATGATATAGCTGAATCTGAGTTTTACTAGTCCTTCAATGATGAGAATGCATACTATGTCACAACTGCATTATTCTCACTATGTACATTCTATTTGATGCTAACCCTGTATTCCACTAATTAATGAAGGATTTTGAATTTGAAGAGCTAGAAGAAGTCTTACAGTATTATCCCCAAGGGTACCATGGAGTTGACAAGGAAGGCAGGCCAGTTTACATCGAGAGGCTTGGGAAAGCTCATCCAAGTAGGCTCATGTGCATTAGCACAATAGATCGATACTTAAAAGTACCATGTCCAAGAGTTTGAAATGGCTTTACAGGAGAAATTTTCTGCTTGTTCGATTGCAGCAAAAAGGCGGATCTATTTGACAACAACGATACTGGATGTCTAGGGCTTGTTTCTGACTATGTGAGTTTCCTCTTAAATATTTGTTGTAGTAGCTAGTATAGTACTTGGATGTTTCTTAATTAATAGTTGGGATTGTTTTATGTTCTTTTGTTATATTAATTAAACATATGATATGTTTTCCTATTGTTATTTGTTAATTTCGTTATATATTTCAACAGGTTTTATAAAATTTGATTATACTGAAAATTTTCCAATATAATCAAACTTTTTTAAATTGGAAAACAAGTGTCTTGGCATATAATTTATGTGCCAGAAAACCAATCGAAACCAAAGTTTCCTGACACATAGAATATGTGCCAGGAAACAGGAAACCAAATTTTCTGGCCCATATATCATGTGCCAGAAAACCAAATTTCTTGACACATAACTTATGTGTCAAGAAATTTTCCTGTCACATAAGTTATGTGCCAAGAAACAAACATTCTCGACTACAAAGCTGCGACATTAGAAATAGGTGAGGAATTAAAGGTCAGAAATGGTTTTTTGACCTTTAATACCTACTTCTTGACACATAATAAATGCTAAGAAAGGCCTTTTTTTCTTCTTCCATTTTTAACGATAGAGAGTGTGTATCACCATATAACAAGGACATGTATAATGCCATTTCGTACCCCACTCAGAAAAATCACCATATGCTAGTAAACCATCTACTGCCCACATTAGGGTCGTGCACATAATAAACGTTTCTTTAGAGGAGATGTTGTTGGTTGGTAGTCCTACCTCTCATAAATCCTACAACTGTAATATTAGGGGCTCTAGATACACATCTATCTTGAAAGAATGTGAGCACGGGCCTGAATTAAACAACGATTACATGATAGATGTATTTTTCATGCACATCCTATGAGGTAAATTGTAAGGTACCAACATAACTGGACAAGTACTGAAGTTAGTGCTCAAGTTACCGAAATGATTAAATCCATCTGATGCTAACCTAAGCTTGACATTGCAAGGGTAAGATTCACAATCTCGATATTGTGAATGACATGCCTTCCAGGCTAGACCAATGACCATATGTTTTAGTACTCCTATCATCTGTGCGAATCTCAGCATGCCGCTTCACGTGTTCTAAGGTTTTCGTGACATAAATAGTCTTTTCAATCTTGGTTTCACCGCAATACCTTCTCCAGTTTTCTTTTTGTTTTTTGATACGACTCATCAGCTCTACTCATGTCTAGCTTCCACTTTGACTCTCTGCACACGCCTATACAAGTTTCTAACTTCTCGTTATTCTTTCAAAATAACATACAATCATTACGACAAGTCAAAATCTTCTCAAACCCAAGCCCTAACTCGCTTATGTACTTCTTCGCCTCATATGCACCTTAATTTAGGCAACGATGCTTCCGGTGGAATCATATTATTGAGAAATTCAAGCAACCATGTAAATGAGGTGTTTCTCCATTCACCCATGTACTTCAAATTATATAGACCTACAATAGCACTAAATCTACTATGTTTCGTGCACCCTTGGTATAGTAGCTTATAAGCATCTTTTAACAAGTCATAAAACTTTCTAGCCTCCTCACTAGGAACTTGTTAATCTTCGTGTAAAACTTTAATTAACATCCACACCCGTTTCAGGCCCACCTTCAACTGGCACTCCAGCATCATCCGTAGGAAAAACCTCATATAACATGGCATGAAACTGGAGCCTTCATGTATTGGCTCATTATTAACAGCGGTGTTAGTAGCTATATAGGCAGACTAGAAGCAAGTACAAGCGGTTCTCCATGAGCACACCAACATGTGTAACCCAGACAAATCCCAGCTGTTATCAAATGATCGTACACCTCATTGGATGCCAATGTCTTGCGATGATTGACACACTTCTTACATGGACAACAAATGGGCTTGTTTGTATTCTCCTCCCCACATGCAAACTTAAAAAAAGAGTCAATAACACCAGCGAAATACTCTCTCGACTGTCTACCCTTTGTCATTTTTCTGCATTTTGCTCTAGTTGATTCTCATCATTAAACATGTCCTCTAAGATGGCATTATCAAGGATACCCGAGAATGCCTCCATAACTAGGATAAAAATATATATGGACATCACTAAATAAATATTAAGCTCCCCCATTAATATTGACCGATAATCTCGTGGTGGCAGTACAATATTCTATAATCCAGGAAAAAACCAAAGTATCAGAAAAATATGGCAGTAGACAAAATATCTTGGTAACTCCTCAACTATATAGACAATCTTTTCTTGGTTACATTTATTGCTGGTCAAAATATCTTAACCTGCACATACACATGAATATCGTAACCAAAGTTAATTACAAATTAAAGTCAAATAATTATACGTACATGAATAGTTACATATCAACATTAAGCAATATTAATTCAGCATTCCTATATATAGTTATAGATCACATCTGTTTCATTGCTCGGTTGATTTATATCGACCAAAAAATGAAAAACATTGATGGGAGTCAAATCTTGGCAACAGAAACTTTTTAAAATTTTTTTTTTCTTGTACATTTTTTTTTTGTACAATTAATTAATAGAATGATCTATTTATAATTGAATGGGGCCAAAAAAAAATACGAAAAAATATTATTTTACATAAATAAAAATATAGTAACGTACAATAATATCAAAAATATGAGGAGAATATTCTCGTCATATATGAAGAATATTATGAAAATATTCTAACAATTATAGGGGGATCATTTAATTTAGAGGATCGATGATGAGATGATGAGATGATGAGATGATTGATGAGAGAGGTCATTGTGTGAGTAATTAACTCGACCATAGATCTAAGAAGCCTCTAATTAAATAAAAACAAAAAGAAATATTCTATGGACCACAAAATAATTATAAAAATCTGTGCTAGCTACCCATCACTGCTAGAAATCGCATCGGTGATTAATTTCCTTACATTGATGGAAAAAATGCAATGATTGCCTTCATATATAATAAATATGGCAGTAGCTGGTACAGTTGCCCTTTAAGGAGTGGATGCTTTGCAGCCACATACAAAGGTATATGCACGTCAACTCAACTACTTTGCAACAAAACTCGCAATTCGACACCAGGCTAGTTAAAAACATTTTAATTTTTTTACATTTTTTATATTATATTAATAATTTTTTATTATTATTTAAATAAAAAATTCACTATAAAATAATTTTTTTTTACTTTTTATAAAACATTCTCAAATTTTATATCACATCAATTACTTTTAATACATAATTACTTATCAAACAAGCTCGTGTATTTTCCTTTTGGAGACATATCCGCCCTGTTTGACAATGGCTGCATTTGGATCTGCTCCTGAGAAGAGCAACAGATGATTATCATGATTTAAAGGAAAATGGCCCTACGATTACGATTACCAATTTATAGGAACATCTCAGGCCATTTGCTGTTTTTGATGTCCCACGTACGTAAAGAAGCAATCAGAAGAGAAAGGTTCTGCTGGCCCTTTATTTTGCACAGGAAACGAATTTAAAGTAAAATGGCCTACCTATTTATAGGAGCAATTCAATCATTTCCAGCATTTTTTCGGCCCCAGGTCTAAGGAAGCTAGGGAATCAAAAAAGCTGTGTACCTTTGAGTTGTTTGGCAAAGAACATAACATTACAGGGTAGTGGGTTGTTAGTTTTGAAATTAGTAAAAAGTAATGATGTGATATAAAATAAAAAGAATTTATATAAAAAAGTGAAAAAATTTTGTATTGTAGTGAATTTTTTTATTTGAATAGTAATAAAAAATTATTGATGTAATATAAAAAGTGAAAAAAGTAGGAATGTTTTGATGTGAATTGTTGTTGGAAAAAATAAAAAAGTGAAAAAAAGTACCATGAATAGTGCCAAGCACTATCCTGTCCGTAACCATGCTTATCAAACAAGGCCTTTATTGCTGCACAGCTAGGAAATGAGTCCAATCATTATTTTTCTTTGTTATCAAGCTTATGATAACATGAAATATTCAATCATAGAGGTTTTCAAAGGTGTACATATGCTGGCCATCAATTCTCACCCAATAAAGGGCGGCAGCTAGAAGCCTAGAACCCTAATCGTAACGAATCTATTCATCACTTATTTCGGTTGGCATTGCTTATTTGTTTGGTAAGTGATTCTATCGTGAAATGTTTGATTAAATAGTAATAAAAAGTAATTGATATGATATAAAATTTAAAAATATTTTATAAAAAAGTAAAATATTTTATTTTGTTATAGATTTTTTTATTTGAATTGTAGTAAAAAATTATTGATATGATGTAAAAAGTAGGGATGTAATCGAGTCGAGCCGAGTCGAGTTTGAAGATTTTAAGACTGGCTCATTTATGAGTCGAGCTTGAATTCGAGCCGAGCTATAAATTGCATGTTCAAGCTCGGCTCGTTTAAAATTCAGGCGAGCTCGAGGTCAAGCTCGAGTTCGTTGAAAATGACATTCGAGCCGAGTCGGGTTACTGGACAAGTTCGGCTCAATTAGAGCTCGATTTAGACTATTAAATTTTTTAATGAGTAATCAAAGCATAATTCAAGCCCAAGTTTATGAACAACTTCTATGCATTTATTAATAACAAAAATATATAATATGTAACTATATAAGGCATATTATAAAATATAGTAAATAACTATAGTTTATAAGTAACAAATTAACAATATGTTATATATAAGTAGAGAGTATAAACTATGGTATATGTATAACGTGAACAAATAGTAAGTCTAATATATTCTATATAACTAAGTAACTAAAATATAAGTATAATATATAACTATTGTTAACCATCTGTGATGTGATATATGTGTTTATATATATGCTAACTATTTAATATTGTTATATACTAACTATTAATAACTTAATATGTTAATTGAACATACTAAATATTGTTATCAAAGTATTATAATTAATATGTAATACTATATATATTATACTATATTTACTATTTACTAATATATATGTAAGATATGAACGAACTAACGAGTTGAACTAACGAGCCGGACGAGCGATCCGGTCGAGCTTTAAACGAGCTGAGCTCGCGAGCCCCTATCGAGTTTTGTCGAGCGAGTCGGGTATGTATCACTTACTAATCGAGCGGGTTTCTACAGTATCGAGCTCGAGTTCGGATCGGGCTAAACCGAGCGGGTTTCGAGCGGGCTGTCGAATGGACTGGTTTATTTACATCCATAGTAAAAAGTATAAAAAAGTTAGAATGTTTTTTATTTTATTTTTAGGAAGATGTGAAAAGTGTGTTAGAAATTTTACACTTGCTTGCCAAACAGGCCCATGAGATTGTTAAGTACTATTTAAGTACAAGGTTGACAAATTTTATAGAATTTACAAATTTGATATGAATTTAATATAAAATTAGTGAGATATAATTAAAGAGTCTAATTTGTTTAATTAAATGAATCGAATTATAATCTTATATCCAAGAGCGGAGGGAGGGGGTCGAGAGGGTGCATCTGACCCCTCTCACCTCCTAAAAAATCTCTTTACCCTTGTATTATTTTTTTCTATACTTATGGAATGCCCCCCTCAGCCATTCATAATGGGCAAACTTGCCCACTTTGCCGTGAGTTTTATTTTATTTTTTTCTTTCTGTCATAGCTCATAAATATTTCTTATGTCTGTAACTAGGTCAAAAAAACACTACAGAGTTCAAAGGTTGAAGAAGGGACGAAGGTAGAAGATAAGCCTACGATTTTTTTTCCTTGTCCAAAACGCACTATTTAGAAGTAGACGTCAGAATTGTTTTAAAAAAAGTCAAAGAGTGAAGTCTCATTCTCAACCACTACAAGCCAGATAAAAGCTAGAATATAAAAAGAATTGTTTAATATAAATAAATCATTAAATAATTTGAGTACACAGCTTACACGATGAAACAGTACTCATTTAACAACTACAACTCAACAGACCACATGCAGCTACAAGCCTAGGACGGATAGGATCAGATCAAAATGCTCTACTTTCTCCCTTAAAAAAAAAAAAAAAGTGCTCTACTTTTCAACATATTATTTAAAATAATAAATCTCATTTATGACTAATATATCATTTAGAAATCAACTTTTAAGAATAAAATTTGATAAGTGTAATACTTCTCTAAATAAAAAGTAAATTAAAGTATTGAATTGTGAGGCTTAGCTAGTGGGATGATCTTGTGACTTGTTGCTTGAAAAAAAAATATGCAACGATTTTAAGGTACGAAGACTCGTCTAGGATAACTAAATTCAATTGTAAGTTACATTTATATGTTTTAAAAAATAATTAAATTTTGATAAATTATTTATTTCTTGCGTTAGTTAAATTTTTTAATTAATTTTTGTTCAACTTTAATTTTTTTTATTCATTAAAAAAAATAAAAAAATCTTGACCCGCTACCTAAAATCTTGGCTCCGCCACTACTTATATCCATACTTTAACACAATTTGAACCCGACACACAAATAAAAATTGCAACATCTATGGGAGAATAGTGGAATAAAATAATTTGTAACTTTCTCATTAACTCTATAGATATGCTTTTCATTAATATATGCATTTTGTTAGGCCATGCGCACGAGTAGTATATTAAGACTAAATCCGAAATATTTAAAGGTGAATCTTTCTCTTAGAGACAGAGAGTCTCGTTTTTCTTCGTCTAGATAGAGAGAGAGTTTATGAGAGTTGGTTTCTCCGGAGGAGGGTCACGCCTCCCTCCTCCCGGTAGTGCTTTTCCCTCTAGCTTCTTTGTGAGCTATAGTGGTTTTTGTGTCCCCTGGCTTGTTCTAGTCGGAATTTTTGTTCCCCCCAGCTAGTTTTCGGTGGTAGCTGTTATTCTCCTAACTGTTTGGGCTATGGAGTTTGTTTTATTTATGCTTTGGTTGTTGTTTTCTTCTTTGTTTCAACAGATACATTTTGTTTTAAGTCGTCTTTGGGAGTGACCGTCGTTCGTGTTTTTTGGCATTCTTTTGAGTTAGATCTACGTGGTTACGCCAGAGATCTTGCGACACGATCCCCCCTGTGTTGTTCGCCGTCAGCATCTGTTCCCGCCGCCTCAACCTCCGGCGGTGTCGAACCTCCATGCTCAGAGTGTGGCTTGCACGCGCCAAGGTGTGGCTTGAATGTGTGGGCCACGCGTCCCTTTCCGGCCGGCTGGGTGGTGTTTTCGGGAAGGATTGTTGATTGTTTGCAGCAGAGAAGGCCTGGGTGCGGCGCACACGCCGGTGTCAGGGTGGTTCCTCCACTTGCCGATTCAGCATTTTGTTTTCTGTTTTGTACTGTATATTCTTCCTTACTTTCACAGTTTACTTTTGTAATGGGCTAAAAATTACTTGGGCATTTTGGTGGCTTGGTAGCTAGACCAGACCCTTTCATTTTAGGGGTTGTTCTTCATTGTTAAGAGATGGTCAAATGTTTGTTCCTGTAATTTTAGCTTGTTGTTCTGGTAACTGCTTCAAGCTAGGCTTGTTCCTGGCTTAGTGTTTATGGATTATTTATCTCTACTCACTACCTTAGGCCTTTGGGCTTTTGTTGTTGTAGTTCGGGGACTGTGTCATTTGCCTTCAGGCTGATGTATTTGGGTCTGTGTTATTTGCCTTAAGGGCTGATGTATTTGCATTCGAGCTGTTATGGTTTGAATGAATGTCCCGTTCAAAAAAAAAAAAAGACTAAATCCGAAATCCCCCTTCCATTTCCAACGTGTTCTTAATATGTGCTTAAATGTCTGTAGTATAATTGCACGTTTAATGGAAGTATATACAGGGGGACATCCCTTTCCGAGTAAGGCTTACGTCTTGTATGCACAAATCCAAATCGTAAGTAAATATTTATAGATTATTAAAGTATTGATTAAATGATTAAATTTATTTATTCCTATTACCTTAAACTTTTAGGATAAATTGTAATTTAACATGGTATCAGAGCCAATATATATATATATAGAGTTTTTGATTAATAGCACACTAGGGCTTTAAGAAATGACTTCCATGAGCTTATCTTTCTCTAAGTATGACCTGTCATTTATTTATTTATTTATTTTTCTCTGAATTGAAAGTTTTTTGTCAAGATAGTAAAATAAAATCTTTTCAATTAAAGCCCCAATAAATATGCAAATTATTAGGCTTAACCATATAATAATTAACTAGTGTCGAGTCACTATCATAAATACACCATTGGTATTAATCTTACAATATGATAAATTTTTCCGATGTTAAATGAGCTCTATTATAGGAACATCAATAATCACATATATTTTATTTCTAATCATCATGTTAGGAATTTTGAAAGCTAAATTATGTAAATGAAAATTTGCAAATACTTTTATAGTATTCATAATAATCTAGCATGACATAACTAACATAAGTGCTAGATGCTAATTCTTTTTTTGAACTAGAACAATCAACAAAGGGAACCGCTTATCAGATATAATATTCATGTTTTCATCAGCTTTAATTCAATCAAGAAGCACCTTCATCACTTGATTTTTTTTTCGTTTTAATAAATGAAATTGTATATCATGTCTTAAAAAAAAAAATCAAGGCATGCGAATCAAAATTTAAGAAGTCACAGCGAAGTTAACGGTTTTACTCCTAGATCCTCCAAAATAGGCTAAGTCACCATACACCAACTGGGTGTCATGAAAACAATCAATTCAACATCCACACCCATCTCTTCCTCATACCATGTGCTTACCTGCAAGAATATTCAACAAAGTGATATTCTTTGCACACAATTAGCAATGTCTATGTTCTCTCTCTCTCTCTCTCTCTCTCTCTCTCAACACGAGTAATCACTTACTTTTGTTATTATTAATCAACGTGAATGTTCTCCAACAAACTCATCACAACACAACAAAAAGTGCTAAATTCTAAAAATCCATAAAAGACTCAACTTTTATTGCAAGATTCGTAACCCAACAAGAAAATGTTATTTGACAAACAAATTAATTAACACAAATTTGAGTTCAAACAATTGAAAACTCTTTTTGTCAAAATATCTTCACTTCCAATAACTACATATGAAATAAAGCTTTTCTTCTAATAAATGAATCAATTATCAGATATTTTTTCACAATAGAGTCTTTATATTTCCACCCAATTATTGATTTTATCTTTTTCGTATGCGCATACCTCAAACTCTGGTAGTATTTGATTTCTCATAAATTTAAATACTACCGTTATGGTCATAATAAATTTTTTTGTGCAACCATCAATAGATTCAACCTTTAAGATTGTTGGAAATAATTTTGGATGGTACACAAAATTCTTGTTGAAATAAAATTATATTAGTCCGAAAATTAACAATAAAATAAATAAAATATAAGAGATGAAATTAAAATATGGAAAGAACTTATAAAACTATAGAATCATGGAAGAGTGTTGTCCTTAAAGATTGATTTGTACCTCCCGGAGTATATTACTTAGTGTGATAGGATCCCTTGACACGCAACCTCACAAGATTAGATTATAACTAGCATCTGTCTTCATTAAGAATGCATTTCCAATAACAAAGGCTAATAGAATAACCCGTAACCTTTCTTGAGGAATGATAATTCTATAATTGTTTTAGAGCAATAGAATAAATACAACTAGTGTACGTATATAAAAATATGTATATCAAATGCTCTATCCCATGCCTTTATATAGAAGTGAAAGTTTAGCTTAAGTGAAAAGAAGCAAACGTTTTATTTTCATATAAAATCTAGCTAGCTAGTATCCAAATGTATCGAAAGAACTTTATGACCAAATAGTAATATGTCTAATTTATGACCAAATTCATGTCAAAAAAAAATAATAATTATGACCAAACGGTCAAAACAATTGAGGAAGAAAAAAAAAACAATAAACTTGTTAATGACCAACGATCATAACATTAAACTTGTTAAAATATTTTTTTTTTCTCCATAGAAAGTCATGAAGTACGTGTTCTGTCACATCTTACTCGATCGATGAGTCTCAATATATTGCACAAGCGTGTTAACTGTTAAGAATGTATTATATAATATTTTTAGACTAAAAATGTTTGAAAAAGTTATTGTAGTGTGTAGTTTTATCCAATTCAATTTTAATCCCATAAGATATATATTATACCATATATAAATATATGTTCTTTTATCTAATGAAGGAAGCCAACAAGGATGTTTCAGAAACAACGTTGTTACTCAATCTGGAAATGCATGCCTTAATATATATATACTCAAGAAATTCAGATAATTCAAAACAATCTGATGCTACTTGGTTTTCGTTGACAATTAAGAAGCTGCTAGCTAGAAGTGTTGGACACCCGGTTTGAAATCATATGGTAATTAGGTTACCTTTTTGACCAGAGTAATCTCCAAATCGTTTTTCCAGAAACATAAAATAGAAAAATGTTCTGTTCCAACCCATGCAGGATGCTTCATGTTCTAAATTATACATGCAAACTTATATATCAAGTTCACTCTAGCAATAAAAACACTATGCGTAAGAAGGAAGACCAACTCACTAGGGAAACATTGAGGCAAAATTATTCCAGAAGTTAAACTAAGTCAGAAATGATCAGAGAACTATATATATAGGGGTAAAATATGAAGATATGAGAAAAAGAATAGAATCTCATAGAGAAACTTAAGAGTCTGTTTGGCACTAGAATTTCGCAGACTAAAAGTATAATTTTACCCGTTGTTGTTGAAGCTTTGGAAGCCCTACATACTGTAGAGTTTTCCAGAGACTTGGGTCTGAGACAAATTGTGATAGAGGGTGATACTCTACAAATAGTTAATGATGCTAAGTCAAGTGGATGATGCTGAGTAGATATGAACATTTAGTGGACGAAACTCGAGACATGTTTAATTAAAATGATGCCGGTTTGGCAAATAGTTCATGTCAAAAGGGTGAAAAACTCTGTTACTCATGATTTAGCCAAAGCGACAATTAGACACGTCATACATCAAGTTTGAATGGAAGACTTTCTTATTTGTATTTTTCTTATATTGTTTTGTTAAAGCAAAATGTTTTTGTTTTATGAGATGAATAATATAGGTATTTTATTAAAAAAAAGAAAAAAAAATGTTGTTTCTTGATATATATATATATATATATAGGCTCTAAGAAGTCTTGGGTGTTTGGTAAAGATTTTTGAAGAGTTTTTTTTTAATAGTAATAAAAAGTGATTAATGTGATTTAAAATAGAAAAAATTTCAGTCTTGGGTGTTTGGTAAAGATTTTTGAAGAGTTTTTTTCTTAATAGTAATAAAAAGTGATTAATGTGATTTAAAATAGAAAAAATTATTGAAAAATTAAAAAGTTTTGTTTTACAGTGTTTTTTTATTTATTATTATTTAAATAGTAATAAAAAAATATTTGATGTAATATAAAAAGTGAAAAAAGTTAAAATATTTTAAAGTTAATTTTTTAAAAAAAATATAAAAAAGAGAGAATATAATAGCTATGCAATATGTATCGTTCATGAATCACTTCCCTGATACGTGGACGGTAAAAGGTTCCTTTAACTGCCAAACGCAGCGTTAAAAGAGTTCACCGGCTAGTGTTGAGCCGTGCCGAGCCGAGCGGGGAAGAGGAGGATACGATATATTTTGTTCTCACGTGCCAGGCGTAGCTCCGATTCTGTCGGAAAGAAGGGTTCGTCGTTTAGCGTTTTAAAAATTACGGCCAAGTCAAAGACTCCAGCTTGATTGGATGTGGACCGTCGCATGTGTGTGAGAACCCCATTTCCAATCATCCTATCGTTCATCACCAAAACCGTGGAACCCAGTGCAGTTTTTCCAGTTACTAGTCCCTACCAACCATAGCTACCTAACTCTCTCTCTCTCTCTCTCTCTCTCTCTGCGCGAAAAGCACACGCACTGTCCGCAAGTACCATTGAGACCAATTAAAAAAAAAACGACAAAGACTTTAATACCCTTAAAGTTCCGCATTAAAGTCTTACATAGGCATTCGTTTGTGTGAAAGTCTTCCAGCAGCTTCCTATTAGGTAAAGTTTTTCCAAATTTAGGTTAAATTTTTATTTTTTATTTTTATTTTTATATTAGCTATTATTTTTTCTTGACATTTCACTTTCTATTTTTTTTAATACTTTTTAAAAATATTTGAGAAGAGAGAAATTAAATAAGATAAATGAGGAATAATATATATATATACAATTTTTTTTTCTTGCTTTTGTTGAGTACTGTAGCCATTTTGTGAAAAACTCCTCCAAATTAGAGATAAGTTGCAATATTCACAATAGGATAGTCGTAACTATTTTAACTAGTCAGAATTTTGGATAGTTCTCCCATATTTTATTTTTTCAAAAATCGACAATTGAATCTGTAGAACCACACAGAACGCATTTATAAGTTATACAGATCTAATGGTTGATTTTCAAATAAGAGGATAAGAGAGTACAAAAAAGTGTTTCTCCTCTGCATTAGGCTCACTAAAGCGATGAAATTTTTGGTGCACACTGTTTACTTACAAATTAAAGAAAAAAACAACATTAAAATATATGGGAGTGTGAAATGCTTGTTTGGAGAAAGAATAAAGAAATATTTGAAAACAAATATTTAAATGGAATAATAAAATGGATAGCTAAAATGCTAAGCGTGATGTATGTACTTTGAAAAATTAATTTGCTAAAATAGAGAAATATATATATATTTTTTATAGTTAAAATAAAGAGTAAATTTGATAAGCCTCATGAATGCTAGCTAGAAGGAGGTTTTTAGTGATTTTTTAGGGTTAAATACATACTTGCCCCTTGTGCTTTGCAAACTTTATTTTTTGCCCTTTCAGTTTTACTTTTTATCATAGGTGGTACCTGTGCTACGGAAAATATGCAAATGATACCTCCGTCTATTTTTTCATTCAAAACTAACAGAAATCCACGTCAGCGCCATGTGGTACCATTCAAAATACGACACGTGGCAATAATATATATTTTTAATTTTAAGGCTTTTTTTTTTTTAAAAAAATAATTTTTGGGGTGACTGAGCTACCCCTTTTGGGCCACATGGGGGTGGCCAAACCACCCCCGTGGCCCATGGGGGTGATTTGGCACCCTCAAGGGCAAAACGGGAAGCCAAAAAATTTGAGGGTTTTGTCTTGAGGGTGGCCAAACCACCCCCGTGGCCCATGGGGGTGGTTTGACCACCCTCAAGGGCAAAACGGGAAGCAAAAAAATTTGAGGGTTTTGTCTTGGGGGTAGCCGAACCAGCCCCGTGGCCCATGTGGGTGGTTTGGCCACCCCAAAGGCAAAATGGAAAGCAAAAAAATTTGAGGGTTTTGCCTTGGGGTGGCCGAACCACCCCCAGGCCAAATGGGGTGGCTGGCCACCCTCTTGTGGCCCAAAAAGCCACTCCTACAATTCTTTTTTTTTTTTTTTTTTTTTTAAAAAAGCCTCAAAATTAAAAAAAGAAGTGTGGCCACGTGTCACATTTTGAATGGTGCCACGTAGTGCTGATGTGAATTTCTGTTAGTTTTGGATGAAAAAAAAAAATGGAGGTATCATTTGCATATTTTCCTATAGCACATGTATCACCTATGATAAAAAGTAAAACTGAAGTGGCAAAAAATAAAGTTTGCAAACCACATGGGGCAATTTTGCATTTAACCCCAATTTTTTTTTTTTTCTACCCGACCTAACCAAATTAGCTAAAAAGTAACTTTTTTATTTGTTTATTGGGAAAAATACATATATTCCATTCAAACTACCATTCAATTGTTAATGTCCTATATATATAAACTACTAATTGTGTCAATATTCCATTTTCAAACTACCAAAAAATGTCTATGTCTTTTCTAAAACTAACAAAAAGACAAAAATGACCCTAAATTTTTTTGAATAAGACAAAAATGCCTTTATAAATTTGAAAAAAAAACCAAAAAAAAAAGGACTAATTTTTTTTTTTAAAAAAAAGTAAAGAAATTAGCGAAAAAAATATTAAAAAAAAAGAATGATTTTTTTTAAAAAATGAATAAATAACTGATTTTTTTTTTTAAAAAAAGAAATCGAAAAAACAGAAAACTAATTATTATTTTTTTGTACAACTTTTTGTTATTTTTATTTCATTTTAATAATTTTATGAAGGGTATTTTTGTTATTAAGGAGAATATTGACATTTTTAAGTAGTTTAGGAAGGACATTGATTCAATTGGTAATTTAGAGGGACATTGACAATATTGAGGTAATAATTTAAGAAGGTTATTTGTAATTTTTTTTTCTTATTTATTTTTTATAATAGATTTCAATTTCAATTAAAAGCAATTTCTCTGGCTCTCACTCTCTCTAATCACTATACACTTTTTCTAGTTATAAAAGATCTCTCTCTATTAGATCCGCAAAGAGCAACTGGAAAGCGTGAACACATTTTTCTCTCTTTTACACCCTCCAAGCCACGACTCTCATTCCTCACACAAAACCCTCAAAATCCTGCCAAGTGTTCCGCTACAATGAGGCTCTCAATTATGAGACCGCACCTACGCCCATGCACACGCCTCCCTCACGTTCCCCTCTGCTGCTGCACCGCCACCGTCACTACTCAACCACCGACCCTCGACAACAAGACAGTGAAGAACTTGGAGCGTTTACTCGACCCCATTGAGACCGCCACCGCCACCTCCCCTTACCGGTTCATGCCCGTTCCGGTCAAGCTCGGTGATAAATGGAGGGAATACCAAGGTATTAGCAACTGGGAGGGCTTGCTCGACCCCCTCGACGACAATCTACGCAGCGAGATTCTCCGGTACGGCAAGTTCGTCGAAGCTACGTACAACTCCTTTGACTTCGACCCCTCCTCACCTTCATACGCCAACTCCCTCTTCACCAGAAGCTCGTTTTTCGAACGAGCTGGGATTCCTGACACTGGTTACCGTTTGAAAAAATATCTACGTGCAACGTCGGGTATCCAGCTGCCACGTTGGATCGAAAAGGCCCCCAGCTGGGTCGCCACCCAGTCGAGCTGGATAGGCTATGTGGCAGTCTGTCAAGACAAAGACGAAATCGCCAGACTTGGACGCCGAGATGTGGTCATTGCCTACAGAGGCACTGCAACGTGCTTGGAATGGCTCGAGAATCTCCGAGCCACCCTGACCCACCTTCCCAGTAACAGCTCGGTCGGGTGCGGACCCATGGTGGAGAGCGGGTTCCTGAGCCTGTACACGTCAGGAACCGCGGGCTCCCCGAGCCTCCAAGACATGGTACGTGGGGAAATCTCCAGAATCCTCCAATCCTACGGCGACGAGCCGCTGAGCTTGACCATCACAGGGCACAGCCTCGGCGCGGCGCTAGCGACGCTCACCGCCTACGACATCAAGACCACCTTCAAGCGGGCGCCGCTCGTCACCGTCATATCCTTCGGCGGTCCACGTGTCGGTAACCGGAGCTTCAGGCTGCAGGTAGAAAAGCAAGGCACCAAAGTCCTACGCATCGTAAACTCGGACGACCTTATAACAAAGGTACCAGGTTTCGTGATCGACGATGACCAAGACGACGTGTCGTCGAACAAACGGGAAAATGTCAACGTGGCCGCTGGGCTTCCCAGCTGGATCCAGAAACGCGTGGAGGACACCCAGTGGGTGTACGCCGAGGTGGGGAGGGAGCTACGGCTGAGCAGCAAGGACTCCCCTTACGTCAACGGCTTCAACGTAGCCACGTGTCACGATCTCAAGACGTACCTCCACCTGGTCGACGGCTTCATCAGCTCCACGTGTCCGTTCAGAGCCTCCGCTAAAATGGTGCTCGACAATTGTCGGAGAAAAAAAAACACCCAGCTCCAGAAAAACAACTCTTAAGACTTGATAATAATTCTTCCCCATACACGCCCGTACAATTGTACTTCTTCAAAAAAAATTTGTACATACATGTAGCGTACGTATATATGAGTATGACTGACGCCATTTCCGACAAGATTCCGGAGGTGCATGCAAGTCGTCCCGATATTCATTCTTTGTAAGAACAAAAGCTAGAAATCCACATTTTGGTGTTCATGGCGTCACGTCGATTGACAGAGTTTGTTTATATATATATATATATATGTATGGTGAACAAAATTTATGTTGTTTGTA
The DNA here is from genome assembly GCA_028654335.1 of Alnus rubra. Classification (NCBI taxonomy): domain Eukaryota; kingdom Viridiplantae; phylum Streptophyta; class Magnoliopsida; order Fagales; family Betulaceae; genus Alnus; species Alnus rubra. The sequence continues at coordinate 2,713,595 of JAJPGS010001302.1, forward strand.
TGACATTAACATGGTTAGAATGATAAACCTCGGTGGGATTGGGGGGTTCTGGTTTGGTTTAACTTGCACGGAGACGGCACCGTGTAGCACGTTAGCAGTTTGGCGGGATGCCCAAAAAGGGAAACGTTGTATTTTTTCGTTTGGGCTGACCAGGGAATGTGTTGACGAAATTGCCCCTCGCACCGACCATATTTACATGCACCGACCTGTTTACCGAGCGCCCACTGAACCACATGCCGCTATTTTTTGGTCGATTACCGACCAAGTACACGTATAGGTTGAAAATGGGAAACTCGACCGTACGTTGAACCGGCTAAATTGATTAATTTCCTGCTGCATGGCACGTACACAACCATGACCCAATAAGCATGATTCACATATTTCCGTTCTCCACGCTAATTATTATTGGCATCTCAAACGTACGGTGGCCTATGCTTACTTAAATTACTTTGATTCATCTTTTTTGACTTCCTTGCGATTTTGTTATGTATTCTTGCCATTCGTTTCCACGATACTTCCGTCTGATCGAGAGACTAAATGCATAAGCAAAAGAAATGGAATACAGCTACTAATTACCAAGCAGAATTTTTATTTTATATATATAAATGTGTGTTTGGTTTTAAATTAAGTCTATACTTCATTACAAATTTATGCGGATGAAAAATAATAAATTTAAGGGAAAATTTTATTTATAATGCTTGTTTTTTTTTTTTTTTTTACAATTAAGTATTCAAAATTTAAAAATGTCAATTTAGGGTATCCATTTTTAATTTGTTTCAATTCAATCATCCGTTAGAATTTTCGTTAAATCTTATCTTTTTTTTTTTTAAAAAAAAAAATCAGAATTTTTTTTAAAGATTCAGGCGTGGATATTTTTGTAAATTTCGTTAAATTCTAATCAACACCTAAATCTTGATAAGATTTAACGAAAAAATTTAACAAAGAGTTGAAATTTAAAAATAAAAAATAAAAATTGAAAGAATGATACCTTAAATTGACATTTTTTAAAGTTTGAGTACTTAATTGCAAAAGTAATGAAATGTTAGGAGTTATAAATGAAATTTTCCCTAAATTTAATTAATATTTAATATATTTTTTAAAACCAAATTAATAATTAAGTATAACATTTTTTTTATAAGTACAATTAAGTATAACAGTTGGATATACTTTAATTGGTTTTGGAAAGAGCATGTTTAATTAAGGAGAAATCACTGCATTAAAAAAGAAAAGAAAAAAAGAGTTAATTATTATTTTGGTTTGTGAATAACTGGGCGCTAAATAACAGCGTTACATATATTAGAGTAACGTTTTTTGCACAATTTGCACACAATTATCTATAATCATAATTAATAAACATAATCCAACTTCTTAGCCAATTTCCAATCAAAATAATATTATAGTTCAATAAAGTTCATCTACATAAACAAACACATAATAATAAAGAAAATAAGATTATATCCTAACAAATAACATGATATAGGGTCCGTTTGGGTTTGCGATTTCAAAAAGTGCGATTTAAAATCACAATTTTAAAATGTGTGATTTGAAAAAAGTGATTTTTAAAAAGCAGTTAAGCGTTTGGCAAAATCGCAGTTTAGCATTTTAAATTGCAAATTAACCTTTAAAATTCTGCATTTTAAAAAAAACAGAATCTTATCTGCGATTTGAAAAAGCAGATTTTCTGCGTTTTCAAATCCAGTTGCCAAACGATTTGTGTTCTGCGATTTGGTTTAAAATCGCACAATTGCGAATTAAGCAGGTTGACCCAACTCCGTTTATTAATTGAGTCGATCCAATTTGACTCAAATCTTATTACACTAAATTTTAACTCATTAATTCAGTGACGAGTTCACATATCGTGTTAAAAATTATCTATTCTAAAATAGATGATAGATCCTCAATCATCTTCTATCTAAAAGGATCGGAAGACCATGGATAATAATAGTAAGGGCAGAAAGAGGGGCTCTTTGTCCAAATAGGTTCCCTATCTGAATAGGATTTGGATCGAAACCAACTGAAGAAGAGCCGATATCGACCATTTATTAATGGAGGGCAAAATTGTCAAATTATCTCCAACCGGAGAGGATCCGTATTCATCCGAATGGCCCTATTTGGGTGAGTCCTTGCTCCGGCAGGCAGAGATACCCTTGTTAAAAAAGAAAAAAAGAAAAAAAAAACTATCACAGAATTCCTGTCCAATAGCACGTATCATTGTGTTTAGGAAAAAAACTCCTTGGGTCATTTTCGAGGTGAATGTTTTGATTCCTATCATTTTCTTTCAAAAACGTGTCTCACACCGGCCGTCAACTGCCACACATCCATCTTCACAAAACAAAAGATCGAATGTGGCAAAATTAAGGACCATGTACCAGATAGATCGAGTTCTTCTACCATGCCCATGTTCTAAAGGATATACCGGCCTATAAGTTCCTGGACCAATAGCACTACGTTTATGCGTAGGGACCAGTACTATGTATATGGAAATCCAGATATTTTGGGCTTGTTTGGCCATGCCTTATGGTTAATTGTTTTTGTTTTAAGCAAAAAGTAAAAATATTGTACAACTCAAAACACTGAAGGGTTGGGGTACCCCTTCTACCATGCCCATGTTCTAAAGCATATACCTATAAGTTCCTGGACCATATATAGCCATGTACCGGATAGAGTTCTTCTACCATGCCCATGTTCTAAAGCATATACCTATAAGTCCCTGGTCCATATATATATAATATATGTATATGCGTAAGGACCACTACTATGTATATGTAAAGTTTTTTCAATTCTAGATATTTTGGGCTTGTTTGGCCATGCCTTATGGTTAATGCAATAGTGATCCTTGCACAACCATTGTGTAGGAGTCATTTCTTTATGGTTAATTGTTTTCATTTTTTGTTTCAACCAAAAAGTAAAAATATCGTACAACTCAAAACACTGAAGGAATGGGTCATGATGGGGACATAAATTTATTCTAAATTACGATTTTCTTCAACCCCAATGTATTAAATTGTTATGTTTTTCTTAGTAAGTGAGAAACGCATAATTTTTTTAAAAGAACTATAAAAAAAGCATGTACGTGCGCTTCTCATATGTTCAAGAGATACATGACAATTTTATAGACTAAATTAAAATAAATTCCTTCAACTTAGTTTGGAGGAAATTTCCATCTTAATTTAGGTATGGTGTAAAATAACTATAATTTGGGCCGTGTATCTTAAATCATGAAAAGCCTAAACTACGACAAAATAAAAGAGAAAAGGATGAGGTAGCTTGCCCGTGTGCGAGCCACAAGGCCAAGGTGTGGTTGACACCAAGGACGACCACCTATTAGTCTTAGGTAAATTTTTTTTTTTTTTTTTTTTTCTTGTATGTACTTTCGTAATTTGGACGTCCATTTTTCGATGAGAAATGTTATATATGTGCCATCAAGTTCAAATTTTTAAGTATACGTTTTCTAACGTGACACTAAAAACTACTTTTGAATCTAATAATAATTAAACTTAAAAGTATCGACTTAGGAATATACATAGCACTTCTCTTTCAAAATTAAAACTAGGATTTGGAACTATTACAGCCCATGTAATATATATCCCCGATTATTAGTGTGGGTGAGGAAAAAAAAAATCCAAAAGTCAAGATGAAGACGAGAATAATTAATAAACTATTTTGCATGGTGGTCTCCATGCAGCCTTAAGTCTCTAGGAGCCGTAAGCATCTGAAAAGGATGGTCATGTTATTGTGTTTTTATTTATTTATTTATTTTTTAAATTTTATGAATATATAACTCTATGTTATTGTCATTATCATTATCATTACTTTACTTATCTGGTAGATCTGATCTGTTAGCTAATTTTATTTGATAATATTTTGCAAACAAATGCCTCACATCCTTTGAGGCATGCAGTTGATTAACTGCTTTAATTAGTCTATCTTTAACTCGAGCATAGCAAAGAAATGGCGGTAACATTACTCACAATGAAAATTCATGCATGGAACACTGCAACTTCGAGGATAAATGAGTTTGACGGACAGGTTCGAATTTTGGAAGAGATGATCTATAGGATAGAGTGCGAAACTCAAAGAAGGTCTTTAGTACCTAAGGCGCCATACCCTGACAGACTGCTTGCGCCAAGAAAGGAGGAAAGTTTGAGGACATTCTGGAGGTATTCAAGCAAGTGCAGATCAACATCCCGTTTTTAGATGCCATCCAGCAGGTGCCGTCTTATGCCAAGTTCTTGAAGGACTTGATCACTGTCAAGAGGAAAACCAATGTCCCAAAGAAGGTTTGTTTGACCGAGCAAGTCAGCTCAATCCTCCAATGCAAGCTACCTATCAAGTACAAGGACCCTGAGTGTCCTACTATCTCTTGCACGATAGAAGTCAGCCACATTGAGAAAGCTCTGCTTGATTTGGAGCTAGTGTCAATCTCCTACCCTATTCGGTTTACCTGCAATTAGGTTAGTAGAATTGAAGCCCACCTCCATGACACTGCAGTTGGCTGACAGGTCAGTTAAGATACCACGGGGAATTGTGGAGGATGTTTTGATCAAGGTTGACAAGTTTTATTTTCCTGTGGATTTTATAGTGCTTGATACAGAGCCGGTACATAACGTTGGAGTACAGATACCGGTGATCCTAGGGCGACCATTCTTAGCCACGGCTAATGCCTTGATCAACTGTAGGACTGGGGTAATGAAGATCTCCTTCGGCAATATGACAGTGGAGCTGAACATTTTTGACATCAGCAAGAAGCCAAGGGAGTGCGATGAGATTAGAAGTGTCTGCTTGATTGAGGAGATCGTGGAGGAAGTTATTGAAGAATCAAGCACTGAAGATCCCCTGGAGGCATGCTTTGCTCAGTTCGGAAAGGATTTGGACTTTGACATGTTACTTGAGCAAGCCAATGCCATTTTAGAGTTTGCTCCTTTGGAGAGCAATGAGAAAGAGGAGGCAGCAGTACCTGAGCTCCAAAGAAGGAACTTAAGCCTTTACCAGACAATCTCAAGTATAAGTTCCTAGGTCCAGCAGAGACTTTGCCTGTGATCATAGCTTCAGATTTACTTGCTGCTCAGGAGGAGAAGTTGTTAGATGTCTTGAGAGAGAATAAGGAAGCTATAGGCTGGACCATTGAAGACATTAAGGGAATCAGCCCATCGGTGGTGATGCACAAGATACACTTGGAGGAAGACGCCAAATCATCAAGGGAGCCACAACGAAGGCTCAACCTAGCCATGCAAGAAGGGAGAAGTGATAAAGTTATTGGATGCTGGTATCATCTATTCAATTTTTGACAGCAGGTAGGTGAGCCCAATTCATGTTGTGCCCAAGCGAGCTGGAGTGACGGTAGTGCAGAACAAGGAGGGCGAGTTGGTACTGACCCGAGTTCAGTCAGGATGGAGAGTCTGCATCGACTACCGCAAGTTGAACACCGCCACCAGGAAGGATCACTTTCCTCTTCCTTTCATTGATCAGATGGTGGAGCGTTTGGCAGGGCACGAGTACTACTGTTTTTTGGATGGTTATTCTGGATATAACCAGGTCCCTGTGGACCCTGAAGATCAAGAGAAGACGATCTTCACTTGTCCGTTTGGGACGTTTGCCTACCGACGCATGCCCTTTGGGTTATGCAATGCACCCGCTACTTTTCAGCGGTGCATGATCAACATTTTTTCTGACATGGTGGAGCGTTTCCTAGAGATATTCATGGACGACTTCTCAGTCTTCGGTTCAACATTTGAGGAGTGTTTGCACCACCTCACCCTAGTCTTAGAAAGGTGCAAAGAGAAGAACCTGGTGCTCAATTGGGAGAAATGTCATTTTATGGTGAAGCAAGGGATTGTACTTGGACACGTTATTTCTCATCAGGGGATAGAGGTTGACAAGGCAAAGGTGAATCTGATATCCAACCTTCCACCCCCACGTACGGTGAAAGAGGTTCGCTCTTTTCTGGGCCATGCAAGATTCTATCGGCGATTCATCCAGGATTTCAGCAAGATCGCCAGGCCCTTGTGCAAGTTGTTGGTGAAAGATGCCCCATTTATTTTTGATGAGGATTGCAAGAAGGCATTTGGTGCCTTGAAGACAATTTTGACGTCCACACCTGTCATTCAGCCCCCAGCTGAGGTGCACATTTTGAGATAATGTGTGACGCGTCCGATTATGTTGTTGGAGCTGTTTTGGGGCAGCGCATGGATAGACTCCCCATGTCATCTATTATGCAAGTCGGACTCTGAACGATGCCCAACTGAACTATTCGACCACTGAGAAAGAGTTGCTGGTAGTCGTTTTTGCTTTGGATAAGTTTCGATCCTACTTGCTAGGATCGAAAGTCATCATCTACTCGGATCACGGCATTGACGTATCTTTTCTCCAAAAAGGATGCTAAATCTTGCCTCATTCGGTGGATTTTGCTGTTACAACAGTTTGACATTGAGATTCGGGACAAAAAGGGTTCCGAAATGTGGTGGCCGATCATCTTTCGAGGATTACTGTGGATTTCACTGAAGAGGCCACCCCTATCTCTGAGACCTTCCCCGATGAGCAGTTGATGCACATTGCTCACACTCCTTTACCTTGGTTTGCTGATATCGTAAACTATCTTGTCACCGGTCAAATGCCTTTGCATTGGGGGCGGCAGGATAAGTCCAAGTTTATGGCCATGGTGAAGTACTTTTTCTGGGACGATCCTTATCTGTTCAAGTATTGTCCCGATTAGATCATTAGGAGATGCATCCCTGAGCCTGACCAATCTAATGTCATCTCCTTTTGTCATGATCATGCTTGTGGAGGCCACTGCAAAGAAGACCGCTGCAAAGATTTTGCAGTGTGGATTTTATTGGCCGACCATCTTCCAAGACGCTCACACTTATTGTGTCTCGTGTGAGCACTGTCAGAAAATAGGGAGTATTTCACACCGAAATATGATGCCTCTCAACCCCATTCTTATTCTTGAGATCTTTGATGTGTGGGGCATTGATTTCATGGGACTTTCCCAAACTCCTTCGGCTATCTGTACATTCTTGTTGCAGTGGACTACGTGTCCAAATGGGTGGAGGTCGTTGCTTGCAAGACCAATGACCACAGAGTTGTGGTTCAGTTTTAAAAGACACTATATTTGCTCGTTTTGGTACTTTTCGAGCAATTATTAGTGATGGTGGGAAGCATTTCTGCAACCGAATTTTTGAGCAACTGATGAAGAAGTATTGCATCACGCACAAGGTTGCCACTCCATATCACCCTCAGACGAGTGGTCAAGTGGAGATTTCGAACTGAGAGATCAAGAGGATTTTGGAGAAGACAGTAAACCCGTCAAGGAAAGATTGGTCTCTTCGTTTGAACGATACATTGTGGGCATACTGGACAGCCTTCAAGACCCCGATTGGCATGTCACCCTACCGTATTGTATACGGAAAAACATGTCATCTGCTAGTGGAGTTGGAGCACAGAGCTTATTGGGTCATTAAGCAACTAAATTTCAATCTCACAAAGGCTGGCTCACAGAGGAAGCTTCAACTCAATGAATTAGAAAAGCTGAGGAATGATGCATATGATTGTGCAAGGTTGTACAAAGCAAGGATGAAGAAGGCTCATGACCAGAACATATTGAGACGATCTTTTGAACCTGGTCGGAAAGTTCTTTTTTACAATTCACATCTGCATCTGTTTCCAGGGAAGCTCCGATCTCGGTGGATAGGCCCATTTATTGTTCGATCAGTTTTTTCTCATGGGGCCATTGAGATTGAGGATCCAAAGAATGGAAGTACTTTCAAAGTAAACGGACAAAGACTGAAGCCATTTTTGGAGTTGCAGAGCCCGGAGGTTGAGACGACCCTTTTGGAGGATCCGAGTTACTCGGAGTGATTGTCGTCAGGATGGAGAGTCTGGCTGAAGACTGAAAACTTAGCGCTTGTGGTAGGCAACCCTCATTATTTTTCATTATCATTTGATCTTGTTTCTTCTGTTTTAGTTGTGATTTTCAGGACAGTGTCTGCCGTTACAGTTTAGGGGAGCAGTCTCTTGCAGTGTGCCCATATTGCATTGCCCATTTCGGTATTGTATTTCTAGTCACATTGGGACAATGTTCATTTTAGTTTGGGGGTGGGGTAGACATTTCTGTCTGTTATCATTAATTATGTTTTGTTTGATATTTTGTTTTGTTTGCCTAAAAAAAAAAAAAGTTGAGCATGGAGAGTCTAGCTGAAGACTGAAAACTTAACGTTTGTGGGAGGCAACCCTCATTATTTTTCATTATCATTTGATCTTGTTTCTTCTGTTTTAGTTGTGATTTTCAGGACAGTGTCTACCGTTACAGTTTAGGGGAGCAGTCTCTTGCAGTGTGCCCATCTTGCATTGCCCATTTCGGTATTGTATTTCTAGTCACATTGGGGACAATGTGTCATTTTAGTTTGGGGTGGGGTAGACATGTTTCTGTATGGTAAAAAAAAAAAAAAAAAAAAAATTGAGCATGGTTACATTTTACTATGGTTTGCATATTATTGGTTTATCTAACATGTTGAATTTTGCATGTCATTAAAATCTAAAATCTTTTGACTCATTTGTTGGATTAGAGAGACTTGACATGTTTAAATCATGTATCACAAGCACTTTAGCATAGGATCTGTGAGGCATGAAATTTGATTTGAGAATGTGTGTCTTGAGACTTGTAGGATGACTTGTTGATGAAACATTGGCTTATCATTCAAAAAAAATAAAAAATAAAATCTTGGCTTAGAATAATATCACCAATTTGAGTTCTCGTTGAGTAACCGGGCCCCTTGCCTCACTAAGCATTGGGTGTTCGCGTAAAAAGATGAGAATTTCAAGTTGGTTGTTTGTTTGGCTAGTTTGACTTCGTAGCCTTTTTGACTTGAGTAAATAAGCCCCTAGAATGTTTTTACATTTAGTGCCCTAAAACCATCTGGTTTGGGAGTCACTGGCCCAACACTCATTACATGGTCAATTAGAAAGCTTAAGGGAGTCAAGCATTGCACAGCCGACACAAAATAATAATTGCACATTTAAGCCTTGGTTATATTCATCTGATGGAACTCCTGTGAGTTTTTGGATACACATACTTGAGAAAAATTGAAACCTCATGATTTTATGTTATTATCACCTTACACTTTTGAACATATGCTGTCTCAATTTTTCAACTATGAGTCGATCGATTTTTGATAACATGATGATGTGATATTCATTTTGTTAAACATGCTCATGATGTGTGAACCATGTGTTTGAATGTGGATTTCTGCTCAATTGATAATACAACATTTCAATGTTTGTGGGTATCATTTCTGGCAAACCCTCACGAGACTTCACTTATCCACTATGGAGTCCTATGGGTTTAAAAGGCTTGTTGCATATGCTAAATGCAATCGTTTCTCCCACGAAAGAGATTTATGTTTTATGCTTTAATTTTGTTTTTCATTTTGTTTTGCTAAGGACTAGCAAAACGTAAGTTTGGGGTATTTGATGAGTGCCAAATATTGTGTATTTGGACCCATTGATTTGCGTTAGTTAGACCTTTGGCCCTGTTGTTTTATGATGTTTTGGTTAGTTTTTGTGTTTTGTAGGTCAATAAGAGAGGAATGACAAATTTCATGAGGAAATGCTTGAAAATTCGGAAGTCCTGGAAAGTCGATCGATCGAACTTAAAAGTCTATTGATCAAATTTTGCCCGAAGTCGATCGATTGAATTTTAATTCGATCGATCGATTTTTCCAGAATGACTGTTGCAGAAGCGTGCTGGAACGCCCAATCAGGAGCTTCTCTATGACAAAAAGCAGTTCTCCCTCTGATTTTCGTAGCAGAACACGCAGGGTTTCGTGACCTTGGTTGTCTCTAGCAAGAGAGGAACCCTAGAGGGGGTTAGATGAGTCATTTTACACGGTTTCTAACCCTAACTTCCTTCTATAAAGCCATAGCCATGCCTTCTTGTTGGAGGAGAGCCCAGAACAGTAGCTAGGTTTAATTTCGTGCATTTTGTAGTTTATTTCAGTAGCTATTTTCTTTAGATACTTCTCTTTGTAAAGTTTTTTTATTCTATTTGCATGTTTGTTCATCAAGTTCTTGTGGTGTTCTTAGTCATGGGAGGCTAAGAACTCCAACTAAGGTTGAGAATGAAACCTTTCCATTGATAACACTCACACTCTTGTTGTACTACTTGCACATTTAATGCTATATCATTATGTTGTTCAAGTCCCATTCAATTTAATGCTTTATCTTTTGCAATGAATGTGGTTGGTGATTGAAGTATGACATTTAATGTGTTTCAACCGATGGATACATTGTTTTATCGGTTTAAAGAGGATATCCATTTTGATTTATTCTTTGAATGGATACAATGGATGACTTGATTTCAAAAGGGTACTCTTTGTGATTTATTTTTGAGTTGGATTCATTCAATGGTTATAAGATTTGCGGTTAAGAAACTTGAATGACACCTTAAGCTTAATGTTCTTTGGGTGTTCAAGTAGAAACCAAGAGTGTGAGTTATTGGATTTGGTTTGGTGGATTCCTTAGCCTTAGTTCATTTTTAACATATTTCATTTCATCATCTTTAACTTAGTGTCATTTTGCATGTTTAAACCTCAAACATTTGGAACTAGGTTAAAATGATGTTAATTAAACAAGACACTGATTTTTGACCATTTCCCTGTGGATTTGACCTCGTACTTGCACACACTATATTACAAACGATTCGTGCGCTTGCGAGTACTCTTTTAAACTCACAACAGTTAACGATTATTGGCTCAAACTGCTAATCACAACTGCTTAAAGCACTATTAGATTTTAAAAATCACAACCGCTCCACTTAGGCTGTTAGTGGTTGTTAAAACCTTATAACCGACAGTTGATAACCACTTTTTAAAGCCCCATAATCTTCAAAGAACCTAGAATTAAAAGCCATATTTAGCTTCTTGTAGCAACCATTTATGTCATGGGTTGACCAAAACTTTGTTCATCTTATGCTGTTGCTGATGGTGGATTCATCCTCGTCCAAATCTAAGACTGAAACATGCTCTATGTTGTCCATGCCCATTCTCACCACCAAACCCAAAACCCAAAAACACCCACTCCATTCTCATCCACAAACTCACAAACTCATAAACACCCACTACAGATAAACTAAAATCAGACTCAAAATCCCCAAAGTAGGGTCAGTAGTTGCATGGTTGCATAAAATAAAGTGAGGAGAGTAGAGAGAGAGAGAGAGAAAGTTGGATAATGGATGATAATGGCGTGGTAAAGAGAATGAGTTGTGGAAAATATGATGAAATCCTATTTTGATATTTTAATGTTGTGGAAAATCTATATAAAACTACGTCGTTTTCATTTTTTTTTTTTATATTAAATATATAATATAAATATTTATAGTATTTATATATAAGAGTAAGCGGTTATTAATCGTCCACCCCTACGTGGTTAGCAATTTTTTATAATTGCCTTAAAAAATTATGTAGTTGGTGGCTGAGGGGCGGTATGAGATGAAAATCTCATGTAAGGTTCATCATCGGAATCCAGCAACAGTAGTCGGAATCCGGTGAAAGTGGCCGGAATCCTACCAGCCAGTAACGAAATCTCGTCATCGATGATTTTTCACCGTTAGTGATTTTTTCGTACGTGCCAAACGCTAGAAAATATTTTCAGGGAAATCATTTTTTAAAAAATGATTTCGTTGAAAATATTTTGCGATAGAAAACAATTTCCGTCGAAACAAACATAGCATTAATGTTGTTCTATTTTTTTTTTTTTTTTGTGAAGACCAAAAATATTGACAAAATAGATTTTGGGTAAATTTTATTTCACCAATATTGTATCTCATTCATAAAATCACAAATTGCCTTGAAGAGGTAGACCAACAAATAACAAATTAATTAAATAAATATATAAAGAGTTTGTAAAATTGTTATATGTTGAAAAATTAAGGGTTAAATACATTTTCCTTCCATGACCTATTACTTATTTATAAGTTGTCTCCATGAACTCACACATGTCACACTCTGCCACATTGAACTATCATTTTGTTACGAAATCTTCAATTGTTAGGGAATGTCGTTAAATTAGACACAATACACCTTTGTTAGGTTAAATCTCGTTAAAGAAATTAAATACCCTCAAATAAAAAAAACTAAACTAAAATAAAATTAAAAAAAAAACTCAAAAAAAAAATGTATAAAAAAAAAAAATTTAAACTTAAAAAAATGTTGGTTCTCGAACCAACTTAGGGGTGGCAAAACCACTCCCAGGTGTACGTTTGGACTTTGGGTGGTTCGGTCACCCCCGAATCACACAAATATCCCAAAAAAAAAAAACGGTTGGGGTGGATTGACGACCTTTGAATATCATATGAGGTGGCCGAACTACCCTTTGGCGATGGTTTGCCAACCTCGAACAACTTGGGGTTGGTTCGGCCACCATCCTCAGGTGTTGAGTGAAGGGTTTTTTTTATTTATTTTTTTATAGATTAAGGGTATTTATGTAAATTTAGTTTTTAAACTTATGGTATTCGTGTCATTTTTTTTAACGATTTTGTCTAACAGATGAGGATTTTTGTAACAAAATGGTAGTTCAATACGACTAAGTGTGACACGTGTCAGTTCATGAGGCAACTTGATCGACATCACGTCATTCACATGGTAGTTCATGGAAAAAATGTATTTAACCAAAAATTTAGGTATAAAACAGAATTGGAATGAAAATGTCTGATATGTCACATTGAAAAGTTGTGTGATCTTATATATCAAGGAACCACTTATATACTTTCTTGAAAGTACAAAGATTTAATTTTCTCTAAACAAGCTTAGAAGAATGTATCACTCCAAAAAATCTGCTATTTTTGGACAGTTTTAAACTGTCCAGAACATGTGAAAAAACGTCAGGAATCAATTCCTGACGATTTATTCTGAATGATTTAAAACCGTCTGGAATATAGCGTCGGGAAAATTAATTCTGGACGGTTTGGTCAAAACCGTAAGAAATTCTAGACGGTTTGGGCAAAACCGTCCAGAATTGATTCTGGATGGTTTTGCCCAAACTGTCCAGAATTGATTCTGGATGGTTTTGCCCAAACCGTCCAGAATCATTAATTATTATTATTATTTTTTTTTAATCCATGCGTGAGTTTGAATATGAAATTATTAATTTTTTTTTTTGTCCTGCAGTCATAGCTTCTAGGTTCTACCAGAAATCCACTGAAAATCACTGGGTTCATCTCCCGACTGTTCTACATGATTCTTATCCATTTCTCTTGATTACCTAGGATTTTTCTTCGTTTGTATACTGTCTCTTTGTCTTCAACCGATTTCCCTTCCTCTTCATTCGATTTCCCTTCTTTTGTAGCAGTCGTTGTCTTTGGTGTACGTTTTTCTTCGTCTCGTCCGAAGGATTTGCCCAGTAATTAACCCAAAACGTAACAACGAAGACCCAAATATTTTCGTAACCCAAAAGATGACCCAAAAAACCAACAACGAAATCACACCCAGAAAGCAAACCCATGCTAAAAATAAGACCAAAAAACAACAACGAGAATAAGGGAAAGATTTGGGGGAACCAGAAATGGTACCTTTTTTGCCAGAGATTTTTCGACTGTACCGGTGGTGGTGGTCGACTGTGCTCAGCTGGTGGATGGTGGTCGGTGGGGTGGAGGGAGGAGACGGAGAGAGGAAGGTGGGAAAATTGGAGGGAAAAATTTTGGGGAAGAAAGAATGGCTGAAGCATTTTTGTCCTGGTTTTCAATTTTATTTTATTTTATTTTTGGTTATTTTTTTAAGAAGGAATTTGAGTGAATTAACGGACGGTTTGTGACCAAACTGTCTGTAAATTTAGTCTTTCCAAACGGTTTGGTCAAACCCTCTGTAAATTTACATTTCTAGACGGTTTTGCCAAGCCGTCTTTAAATTTACATTTATAGATGGTTTGTCCCAAATCATCAACAATTTCACGACGGTTTTAAAAGAAACCGTCGGATTTTTTTTTTCACTGACGGTTTTCAAAAAATTTCTGTAAATTTTTTAATTCCTAACGTTTTTCAAAAAAGCATCATTAAAATTTAATTCTAGACGGTTTCTAAAACCGTCAAGAATTATCTTTTTTTTTTTTTTTTTTTTGTAGTGTATTTAAAAATATGATTCTCATATATATATATATATACACACACTTTTAATTCTTACATTCTTTTTAATAGAGCATGAAACTCTCACACCTATTTTGAACAAATATTAATTTAATCAACCCAATTTAGATAAAAAAAAAAAAAAAAAAAAAAAAAAAAACTTTATTCAAATCATAAAACAAAATTTCAAAATTTTAGGCTGGGAATGGGATAGGCCCCAAGCCTAATCTGGTTCCACCCATGCCATTAGAAAAGGACCATACAGTGTAATAAAACAGATATATATTTTATGATGGTTCTTAGAGGAAAATGAGAGTCACATTGATCGATCCAATCCAACAAAGTTTTCCGCTGGCTTGGTTTCTAGAAGATCAAACAAAGGTTGGGTAAAAATCCAAACAAAATGGCAAGAGATGCACAATATGCATGGAACAACAAATGAACGTGGAAGAAGGTACCTATCTATAATTAATCCAAACACAACCCTCTCGATCTTAGCACTTTGCATCAAAAGTTTCATTTTCATCCAACAAAAAAATTAAAGAAAAAAAGGGACCACTAATCCTATGACTATCAAGTGTCACCCATAGTCTAGTGGGACTGTCAACAGACAGTAAGCATCGATTAGTGTAAAGCTGACAGATGCACGGCGGTGAATCAAAGATCGGTTTGGATTATGACACAACTGTGACTTGGGACGGTGGCCTGTGGTGCAAACTGGTGGCCAGAATTTTACATGGTCCCACGTCGGTGGTCTTCCTTTCAATCCCTAGCTTGGAAGGTTGCTAGGTAAGAAAGTGAAACTATGGCCCAAATTTTAACTGGACGAGAGCAGTTTGAGAACCTCTATCACGCTACAGATGTCACAGCCCCAGTCCCACGATTAGGTTATAACAAAAGGTGAGAAACATGTGTACGTGAGACAAATGTATGTATGAAACGCATGCTAATAGCAACTAAATTTGTGTTATATCATGATTGACAAGCGTTTTAAGATAGACAATGACACTTTAATGACAATGACTTGATATTAACTTTTTTTTTGAGATACGTGTTTCTTTTGTGAAGTCCTAACATATTGCAGGAACACGTTTAAATTTCAATAAGTCGAGTTTCAACTTGAACCGGACCCATAATTGATAAATTAAACCTTTAGTTTTGTTTGATTGAAAAACGCTCTTAAACAGAATGCCCCCTCCCGACGGTCCTGATGTTTCCTCACCTCTAATATTTTTTTACTGCTTTTTATTTTTTTGTCTTTTTGTTTGGGGTTTTGGAGATTAATTAGATTTACTATCATCCATCAACCTCTGTCATCCAAGCATCTCTTCTCCATTTCTGTCGGTCTACTCTCTTCCACCCAACCATGACGTGCGTGATCGCTACATGCGCCACCGTTATCATAGGTCTTTTAGAGTACGTAGATCCCTGTGGTCCCTTTACTCTTTTCCGAAGAACTCTTTTGGTCTAGTTAAAGTTAGAAGACCTAATATTTTGCTTCAGTAATTAAGATGATTTGGGTTGTACATGCATGTGAACTGAAGTATGAGTACAAACAGATATACATATATTATTTTGGCCAAATTGGTTTATATTATTATTAAAGTAAAAGTTGAAAATTGTTGTAAAAAGCAAACAAAATAATAATATATAGAAGGTAGTAGTTGAATATTGTCGACGATTGTTAGGGTCTCTGAAGCATTTCTGGCAACCATTGTCAAACTATATAAAACCAGTTTTTTCAATATCTTTTGAACATGTTTCCCGTGTTTCTTCTCACTCGATTTCAACTATGGAATAAACCTTTAGTCAATAATCGTTAATTTTATTTCAACTCAAAAATTAAGGACTTAACTTGCGGCTGGAGAACACCCATATATATATATTCTTCATAAAGGGCAAGGTCCTACTTCTTTCGGTCAATATATATATATATATATATATTCAGGGTTTGACAAATTCCTCATTAATGGTTGTCATGTAGGGTTATAGGAATCTTACCCGTTCCCGTGCACGTATAAGCTAGCAAGCACGTACAGCTGAGCTGACAGCCCAATCCTTTTCTGCCTCCTGGAAGAAAGCAAGAGGCAAGCTGATATTGTTGCGACACCAAGAAATCAAAATAAGCCTTCACAATCACTACCGAACTTGGACTTTAAAATTGTAATGTATGATAATTAAGGTGAAGTCAAAATCAAATCTAATTGCAGATAAAAGAGCAGGCGTTCATACATGTGAAAACCATACCATCACAAGCATACAAAAAGTCACCTAAACAACACTTTGTTTTTAGTAATGTTGTTTAGTATACCGCGCTAGTTATATGAATGTTATACAATTGAGATGACGTGATAATTAAAATAAACCTTTGTGTGTGTGTGTTTTTTTACCAGTGCTGATTTTTATTGTCACATTATCAAACTATATAGTAGTCATATACCAGTTTACTAAATAAAATTTGAATTGTACTAACCTACATGTTCATCCCCACATGAAGCTATGAAAAAAGAGAAACTCTTAAAGTTTGACAAAGAACTCTCTCATCCTCTTTTTTCTCTACCACTCGTAAGGGCAGAAAGAGAAAAAATTTGACTTTCAAAAATAGCATGGCCGACTACTCTTTTAGTGGCCGCTTACGGAGAAATTACACTTAACTCTTGAACTGACATATAATTTGTCATCACCTCATCAAACTTAAAAGAAGTGACAATCGGCGCTCTAAAATACCCAATACTTTTATTTTCCCCCCATTTATTAGCATTTTCTATTAATTTGAACGGAAAATGCATAATGTGACCCACACTTAATTGACTCGTTGTAGTCATAATTTGCTGCCTAAGGAATTTGTACTCTTTTCTAACCATGAAGATTTGTAATACATCAATAGCCGACACAAGTTCAACCAGAGACCTGCTCAACGGGTGGAATTTCTGCAATATTCCTATTCATTCACCACCAAGCATAAATCTGGCGTCCAAAAGAAGGTGACTATGCTCTTATTAGTCAAAGACACTTCCTTAACTACCACAATTAAGTTTAGCACAACTTTTGAGAAGAGATACACACCTAATTAAAGTCTTCAATTTATATATATATATATATATATATGCAGGGATATCATGTGTTTTATCATGTGTTAAAAAAAAAAACTTAAACTTATTGTGGATTGTTGCTGGCACTGCACGCATAAATAATAGTGAAAAGATGTAGGTTAGAGAATAATAAGCGCATGTTATTTAAATAATGAAGCAGGAATATCTTCTTCTCTCACATAAATCGTAGATATATATCACCATGAATTTACCCTTGGGGTTACTGTTATGGGAGAGAAAATAGTGTTGCTATCAAAATATGATATAATTATTCTGAAAAATTGTAAATTAAATACTAAGAAAGTAACATTTTAATACTCTTTGAACAAGTACTAATCACATTCGATGTAATACGTACCCCGCCCAAACGCGTGACTAACGAAAAATTTAAGAATACTTTAATGAACCCAAAGAGTAATTAAGTTTAGTCAAGGGAGGATGAATAGAAATAATGATCAAGACATAGATTAGACGTAAGGTAATCGGAACGAAAAAAGAAAAAGAAAAAGGGATTTAAAACACTTAAGAGTTCTGACTAAGAGGCCTCATTGAACGAGACAATGCATTTGAAGGATGCCAAGTTGATTTAATTCTGTTTGAATGGGACACGAGTCGTCGTTTGTCCTTGCATGCGACTCCAATGATTCTAAAAGTGTAGGAAGTGAAGGGTTAAACCTTGAAAACCCTAGAAAGGCCATTCCCTCTCATTTCCTTCGTCTAGAGAGAGAGAGAGAGAGAGAGGGACAGAAGAAAAGATGAATTTTTGAGGGTTTTGGAGTCAAGGCCGAGCCAATTAAGCTCCCCAAGGGTAAGAGATATATCTCAACCTTAACTCTACAATTTCGTGTTGATCTATGTGCTGGTAATTTCTCGTGTAAGTGTGTACATGTGCGTTTAAGGTGAGTGGTGTTGTACGCAGATAAAGTAAAAGAATAGTTTTTTAACAAGAAAAACTTCTAACTTTAAAAGAGACATGGAACCTTTAGGGAGTTTGAGGTCACCTAATGGACCAAAATCAATGTAGGGGTGTGTTTATGTTTAGGGTCTTTAAGTTATTTTTAGAGTGTTGGCTAAAGGACAAAGATGTGAGAGGTAGAAGAGTTAAGATCTTTAGCGTTAGGAGACGAGCTAATTTTTGAGCCTTAAAATGAAGTTAATCGGAGTAATGAAGGTGACTTTAGGATTTTAGGATGCCTGAGTAATGGAAAATGGGTGAAAAATGGGAGTTTGGACGAATGGAGACTCGGAGAAGACAAATTGTGGTGTTGTCGTTCGAGCATAGATTACAGACATTCGGACGAAGATCAGTCCTATGCAAACTTCGTTCTAACGAGGAAGCTTAATTGTTTGAACTACCGTTCGAATCGCGTTTGAAAGCAACTAGGGCAGAATGCATAATTTTAAAGGTTTAGGCATTAGGTTAGGGTTGATAATTTGGGAGACCTGACTAACAATATGGTACATTTGCAGACAAATGACCGGAGCTAAGAATTTCAAGGAGACTTTGTCGAGGAACTTCACACACAAGGTAAGTTAACACACATGAAAACGTAAACCAAATGATGACTTTTGCAAGCATGTTTATTTTGATAGCAATAAAAGCATATTTTTGAAATACCATATTTTACTATGATGCGAGCCTTAAATCTAAACTTACACTCATTTTTTACTGCATGGTTATCACACTGTTATTTTGTACAAGAAAATGAAAATTTTAGAACATAATTACATGGCCAGCCACTAGAAAATAGAAATGTGAAAGGGAAATGCTAAAAGTCCTCCCTTCATCCTCCCTTTGTCCACCTCTTTTGCTTAAAAAAATTGATTTTAAGCAAAAAGGTGTCTCTGATGTCACATCAAAGACACCTTTTTGCTTAAAATCAACTTTTTTAAGATAAATGGAGGATGAAAGGTGGATGAGGGGTGCATGTGTAGCACCCCTCAATGTGAAATTATCATTGAAAAGCATTATTGTGGCATGTGCATTCTAAGTTATATAGACTTGACTGATCTATGACCAAATTGTTAGTTGCACACCAGATTCTAGCCCGCACAACCACCTATGGGATGGGGCTATCAATTGTGGGTATATCTAGGTTGAGTGACCCACTCAAGGTTGAACCTGGTCGATCAACTAGGGTATCCTGCTATGTGCATCGCCCATGGCAGTAGGGTTATACTAGAGGTCCTATGAGATGTGCAAATCTCAGCATAAGAGGGTTAAAGGTACAGATAAACCATATAGATGAGAGTAATAAAATAAATGAACATCTACATATATGTATCCGCATATTTTGATCAGATAATTGATTTATGCATAAAAGCACGTTTGAGTGTTCGATTTTTTGAAATCTAAATTCAACCATAATTTAGTGAGCGAATTCCGAGGCAAATAAAGTTGAAAAAGATGTTTGTATAGTTTGACTTTTTGAGATAAAATTAGAAAAAATAAGATAAAATCTGATTTGTTTTTTAAAAACCCGAACACTGTAACAAATAGAATCAAGATTCTTGTTGTTCTCAAACATACCTAAGTGTTATTGCCTCCAATTGTTTATACAAATCATGTTGTCTAACAAATTATAAAGCATCAATTGAGATATTTGTCAAGTTACCACTTTTGATACATCAATGCAGGAAACACTATTACTTACATGTCATGATTATAAAAGGGGGTTGGCTCACCCCCCATGAGCGTGTTATATGCATATTTTACTTATTAAGTCGTGTACTTATTTATATTTATTTTCACCTATAAAGTTTTTACAGAGGAGCTAACTCTAAGAGTCAAACAAGAGAACTCAAAGGTAGATGCAATTGCCTAAGCTAAGCTTAATTTCAAAATTCATTTTTCTTTGAGGACATACCACGTAGTTATTTAAACAACTTTCAATACTTAATATTCCTTTTGGGGATGTAATAGACTTAATTACTTTGTAGTACTTGTGAATTAATGGAGTCATCACTTACACTTAAATTATGATGGTGATGAATGTTATGTAATGATTATGATATTATGTGACGGTTTCTTAGTAGATCCGGTTGTGGTAACTAATGTTGGTAGTTCTACCAAAAATAAAATAAAATAAATCCCAATTTTAATTTGTTTCTTATTTTACGTTTAAGGTATTAATAGTGACAAGGTCAGTTGGTTGCACATCGAGCCTTGGTTCAACAATGCCTACAAGGTAGAGAGGAAAGAAAGTTCAAAAGTGACTCGTCACTGGTCCAGCGGGACGTCACTCTGAGGCCTAAGTCAGTGAGTGGCTTTGAGAAGAAAGTAAGCAGAAAGAGTGAAAGCGTTTAGCTAGAAGAAATGAGTGTACCTCTCAATGATCTAGCCTATTTCTTTTTATTAAGTGTTTCCCGTGCACAGTCGATTGAGGGAGAGGCTTGGGGCTAACAAAATTTGATTTTATGGCTCCCATTCTCTTAGCTCATGCTTCTGTCATTTTCTGGTTATAACGAAATTCTAGTAATCCAAGTAACAAGGACTAAGATACTATGAAAACAACTTCTCTTTACGCTCCATACACCTGCTCATCTATGATAAATTCAGTCCAATTGACCTAATTGAGTTAGGTCTGACCAGCCTAGATTAGCTCAAACTAGGTCGACCTAACATAAATGAAGTTCGGCCGCCTTGTAGGCTTCATTGCCAGTGGGCCTAGCTTAATTAGGTCGTATTGAAGATGGGTCGGTTTAAAAACTAAGGGAAGCCTACTTCCAAGGAGAGGTTTATTATATATGATACACCACATAAAAACACTCCAAATTAATTTGGAGATGTTACAATTACCAAAAGGCCTTCATCAA
This sequence comes from Alnus rubra, assembly GCA_028654335.1. Taxonomy (NCBI): domain Eukaryota; kingdom Viridiplantae; phylum Streptophyta; class Magnoliopsida; order Fagales; family Betulaceae; genus Alnus; species Alnus rubra. The sequence goes on from JAJPGS010001302.1 coordinate 2,734,613, forward strand.
AAAAAAAAAAATTTACTAAAAGGCCTAATGAGGCTTAATGATGAAGTGAACCAACTAATTCCCCCCCCCCCCCCCCCCACCACCACAAAACCCCCAAACCCTAGTTATGTTGGTACAGCTCGATTAATCTATATACTTTGACTTCTTTTTCATGAAGTTGCTACGTGTAATTTCTTTTCTTGCGGTCGTTTTCTAACGTGGTGTGGTGTGCATCGATCTGTCATGGCTGTGGCTGCACCAACTTTCTCAGAGAGAAGAACATTTGTAGGAACTCGTGGGGCAGCTGTATGTCTTAGGAGAGGGTCTACCCTAAACTACTGCACCGACTTCGATGATCATATTCTTCTACAAATTAAACCCTGGCCTCCATGCATCTACACTTGTTAATTAGGTAGTTTTGCATGCATGCTTCACTATAAATGCCCAAAACCATAATTTAATCACTATTTTATCAAGTGACATTATAAAAAGAAAACTCATATATATATATATATATACACACACACACATAATGTCATAATCAAAGCTAATTAAAATCAAACAATCATAAAATTGAAGGGAAAATCTAAGTAGAAAAGAGGGTTTGAAGTTGATATACCCCCAGATTTGGTTCTTTGGTCGTCTCCTTGGCTGCTCCCGAGACTCATGGGGATCCAGTACGTCTTCACATCATCCAATCTTTTTTTGTTCTCGAAAAGAAAAGAAAGAAAAAAGAACCTTATTTGATCTGGGTGCGTGCTACTGTATATGCATCTGCCTTTGTGGTCCGTTGGATCACGTTCTTATCTTCCTTACCTGTCCACACACATGGCTTCTTGAATGTGCCACTAATAAATGATTGTCTGCATGGTCCAGCCCACAATTCAAATCCCGAAATTAATGATTAAGGCAGAAGTGTTCATTAATTGATCAGTTGGTCAGTTTTCGTGCTTATCCAGACCAAAAATGGTACTTGTTTTACACTTTTACTGTATATTCTTCGGGCATACTGATTACGGAACCCTATTCAATTTATCTTTATTTTTTTTATTTTTTTTCAATTAAAATTGTTGTAAGGGTGATTAGAGAGCATGCTATGTCAGCTCACTCGGTTAATGACAATGTGACCGTCTTCATTAGTTTTTGAATTATTTAAAATAAATAAAAAAATATTATAAATTACTTTCTTCTCTTACCTATTCTGTTGCCCTTCGGCCCTTCAATAAATCCTCGTTAATTTATTTATATTTTTAATATGTTTATATATATTTTATTATAATCGACACGTGTCGTCATTTTATTGATGCTAACGTATAACGAAATTTATAAAATTTTTTAATAAAATTTAACTTCAATAAACAATTTATAAATTAAACCAATCACATTTATAATTCTAGTATTTCCCATCACATTTATATCTACAAGAGAAGCGGTTTACGATTTGTACTTTTCTTCTTCACTGAGCTCCAAAACACTCAGACTGATAACTGTGGGACCAAAAAGCCGAATAGAACTGGACCGGACACCTGTATAGACCAGTACAAGCCCAAAGTAGTCTTTGGATCCGACGGTCTAGAAATAGTTCAACACTCAATGTTGGGCTTGATCTTTGACTTTCCACCTTCTGAAGCCTAAGTTGTAAGGTTGTCCTCTTGTCCTAAAAAACTAAAAGGAAAAACTAAATAATAAATATAAAGGGTAATTTTAGTTTTTCAATAATCAAAATAAGGGTATTTATGAAATATTTTTTTCAAATTTATTTTTTCATACAACATAACGGTCAAAACTGACGGATGGGGCTAAATAATAATAGATTGACAGATTGAATGATCAAATCATGACACTGGTTAGTTTGTGGTGCTTTATAAAAAATGACTATTAGTTTAGGAGGATTAAATGATATTTAACTCTTAGAAAAGAAAAAAAAAACCCTCACTAGGCGGTGACCCACAACCGACTGTGGGAGGGTTCTTTTCGCTATTTTTATTCTTTTTTTATAATTTTTATCTTATGCATGATATTTTCGTTATTCCGGGTCACTTGAAATGTCTATTATATTCCATCAATTGAAATTTTACAAAAAATCCTAACGAAATGGGGACATGACAATTTGAGTGATAGATTGAGAGTTAAGTGTAGTTTTCTCCAAAATAAAATAAATACTTTAGAGACGGAGGCAAACCATGGTATATTGAGAAGATTTTTCTAAGCAAACCCGAATTAGCATCGAGAATTGAATCCCTATATATAGCCTAAGAACATTTGGAATATTCCCAATTGATGAAACTCAAAGATAAAAAGGATTTTGTTATTATTATTCAAAACGTCTCAATTTAGTGCGAGAGTTGATATTGTTGAATCTATAATGTAGGCTTCAGAACAATACAAGTCCTCTTTTATCACCATTGTTGGGGGGCCAGATGGAATAACTTGTATTGTGCTTTGATACATTGTTGACAACGAAAGTAATGGCGTTTTTTTCTTTCTTTCAACTTCATTGGACTATATAATCCAAATGCCACCGAATTTTTCAAGTTGTAGATCAGAGGATCTTTTAAGTTATATTTATATTTATCAAATATATTTAATTCAAATGCTCATTCTCTACATGTTTTTAATAACAATTAATTTAGCTTTTATTTGATTCGAGAACTCCTTATTGTCTTGTCGGAAGATACTCATTAGTCTCCATCTGGACAAAAAAATTGTTTTGAACAGCTAGCTTAGAGCATTTGTAATGAGCTCGTCAAAGTGAGGAAATCGTCAAAATCAGCTGAGTTTCATCAAAATCGGGTCTGCAACGAACTCGTCTCTGCTACAGTAAATTTGGTGAGCGCTGAAATGGCTCGTCTGGTCTGCTGAGGGCAAAGTCGATCGTCTCTTCTTGTTTGGCAATATTTTATTCAATTTCGCGGGTGAAGGCCGTTGGTCTGAGAGGTGGAAATCGATCGAGGGCGAAACTAATTTAGGGCAAAACCGATTTAGGGCAAAATCGATCCAGAAGATGCCGGCTGTGAGGAAAAGCCGGACGTCGAAGAAACTGGTCGTCGTGGAAAGCCGGCTCCTGTGGATCTAGAAGCAGAGAAGTCGAGCCTCCACTGGTCGTCGAGCCTCACCGGTTGTTGAAGAACCCGGTTCGCGATGAACAGCCGGCCGTCGAGCCTCCACCGGTCGTCGAGCCTCACCGGTTGTCGAAGAAACCGGTTCGCGATGAACAGCCGGCCGTCGAGCCTCCACCGGTCGTGAAGTCGCCGGTCGTCGAAGGTTGGGTCCGTGGAAGTGGGTTTGGGTCCGGTCGAAGTCTGGATCGGGAATTTTGTTGGTTGGTTGAAGGATAATAAAAAATAGTATTTATTTTGAAGTAGAGAATATTTGAAGAGTTTGATATTTGGAGCTTTTGAAAACTAAGTAGTTAAAATAACAAAAGTGGTAATTTTCGTCAAAATCTGCTGAAATTTTGAGGAGTTCACTACAAGTGCTCTTACCACATGGATCTATAGATCCTTGGCTATCCTTTCTCCTTTCTATTTTAAAAAAGTCAAACCTCTTTGTTCACGTTAACAAACATTTTTATTTAAGGAAGAATGCGCATTTACTTAATTTTGTTAAAAAGACGGATTGCTACACTACACTCCCACAACATAGGCATAATACCCCTTCACATGGGGGTGGAGCTCACACACTGAGCCTCACCCCATGTGAGGGGTGTTGTGCCCATATTGTGTTGGTGTTGTAAAAGTAGCATTTTCCTTTTGTTAATAAGATGGGCTCAACACCATAGGAGTGAAAAGACTGTTGTAAATAGTAGTTATTGGTTAAAACTGCTATTCGTAACCGCCTAATGATTATCAAAAATCGACAAATTGCTTCCGCCAACTGCCTATCTACCTTTTTTGGGGGGCAATTTTGCTATTGGTGTCTAACGCCGATCTCCGATCAACCAAAAATAAATAGTACATGCACATCGTCAACCACAAAAATAAGGCACAAATATTCAGATTTAAAACCTAAAAATAACATTCGAGACAGATCCGATGTCTCCTTGGCTGATATACCCCAGATTTGGTTCTTAATCTGGTCGTCTCCTTGGCTGCTCCCAAGACTCATGGGGATCCAGTACTCTTCACATCATCCAATCTATTTTGTTCTTTCAAAGAAAAAAGAAAAAAAGAAAGAAAGAAGAAGCCTTATTTGATCTGGGTGCTACTATATGCATCTGCCTTTGTGGTCCGTTGGATCAAGTTCTTAATTTCTTCCTTACCTGTCCACACACGTGGCTTCTTGGGTCTACCACGACTAAATGATTGTCTGCATGGTCCAGCCCACAATTCAAATCCCGAAACGATTAAGACAGAAGTGTTCATTAATTGGTCGATTGGTTAGTTTTCGTGCTTATCGATCCAGGCCAAAAATAGTACCCTACTTTCTTTTTCTTTTTTCAATTCGGATCGATATATGGCCATCTCCAGCAGTTAAAGTTAAAGTAGCTACTAAAAAATTACAAATATTTACTTTAGCTACTCCAACAGTTAAAAACACTCCAACAATACTCTTAATTCTACTCTTCATTTCATTAAAATACTATTTTTTTTAATCATTTTCTTTTATTAAATGATAGAGAGGGAGAGGGAGAAAGAGAAAATATTAATAAAAAATTCATAAACAGAATGTTGAAGAGAAAAAGTCATAGTGGCTAATCTGTTGGAGGGGAAAAAATGTTCAAAATAGTCAAATTTGATCATTTTGGTTAAAGTAACAAGTCTGTTGGAGATGGTCTAAGATGGTTATTGTCTTTGGATATTTATTTCAATATAAATAATATTTTAAATTTATTTGTAAATTTTAAGGTAATAAAAATATGTTTGGATGTTAAAGATAATTTAAATTCTTTTTAAATATGTGTTTGAGTGTTGAATTTTTGAGATTAGAAAAAAGTATTTTATAATGGTAAAATGTGATTAGATTGTATGAAAAGTTGTATATGATTGGTGTTATGAAAATAAGTATTAATTTTTAAAAAATAATTAAAACTAATAATAAAAATAATAAAAAAACTAAAAAAAAATTATATTAGTTTACTTTTTTATTTTTTTTTAAAAATATGCTATTGAAACAACCGGTTTCAGAGTATCATTTAATGCTACAAAACTCAAAAGCCACGCCTCTTCTAACTGCTAGCATAGAAAGAACAAAATTCACGCATCTATCATTTCACCTCAAAATTCAAACTACATTTAAACTATATTCAAACAGTTGTCGGGTTTTATTCCACTTGGTTGTGCGTTTTCGAATAAATATCCGATTCAAATATTGAATAATATTCGAACCAAATAGACTATAGAGCATGCTATCTCAATAGAGTATGATAAAATAATGTAAAATAATATTTTTTTTATTATATTTTCATCTCATTGGTTAATGTGGCAATCTTCATCAATTTTTGAATTATTTTTTTAAAAAAACAAAAATGTTATATATTACTTTCTTATATTACCTATTTCATTGGGCTTTCGGCCCTTCAATAAATCCTTGTTAAGTTATATTATAGACTATACCTTCATTCCACTTTTATTTTACTGGCATGGGCTGATGTGTGACTATCAATCAACATTTTTTTTAAAACAATAGTCGATTTAAAGATTTAAAGATTGATGAATACTATATCATCAGTTCAATCGGATAGACTATCTTTCTTTCTCACTTTCCCTACTTCTTCCATTTATGAGGGTTTTTTTTAGTTTCGTAGTAATAATGGGCGACGGTATTATGCTTAAGTAGTAGACAAACGTAATAAATGAGAGAATTTCTCAATTCTGATTCAAACAGTATACAGACACCATTTGATAATTCTATTCCATCAATTATTTTTTACTATTATTAAAATAAAAATAAAAAAATATTACAAAACAATTTTTCTCACTTTTTCATAGAAAAAAAAATTAAAAAAAATTGCACCGTTGATCCTTGTGGTTGGCTTAAATTACAAATTACTCCCTCTGCTGTCAAAATTAATTTAGAGATATATATGATTGGCTTAATTTACAAATAGCTTCCTGAAGTCAAATTCCGTTGAAAATTTTGACTAGGCTTGACAATTTTGACACGACCCACAAATTCGACACGAACACACACACAAATATATAGGGTTTGGGTTTATGCTATAACCCATTTATGACCCGTTAATGACCTGGCAACTTATTTATGACACGTTTATGATCCATCAACCAGTTTATGACATATTTATGACGCGTTAATGATATATTTTTTTATCAAATTAGCTAAATGGGTTGATACGGCAACTCGAATTGCCAAACCTAATTTTGACAGATTCTATTAGGCGTTACGTCAGCGTCAATAAAATGGTGATACGTGTCGATCATAATAAAAAAATATAAATCAATCAAAAATATAAATAAATAAAACTTATTTTTCTTCTGCAAGAGAAACGGTTTACGATTTGTACTTTTCTTCTTCACTGAGCTCCAAGACACTGAGACTGATAACTGCGGGACCAAAAGCCGAATAAAACTGGACCGGACACCTGGATAGACCAGTACAAGCCCAAAGTAGTCTTTGGATCCGACAGTCTAGAAATAGTTCAACACTCATTGTTGGGCTTCATCTTTGACTTTCCACCCTCTGAACTCTGAAGCCTAAGTTGTAAGGTTGTCCTCTTGTCCTAAAAAACTAAAAGGAAAAATTAATTAATAAATACAAAAGATAATTTTAGTTTTTCAATGGTCAAAATAAGGGTATTTTCAAAATATTTTGGTCAAATTTGATTTTCCATCAAGACTGACGTATGGGGCTAAATAATAACAGGTTAATAGTTTGAAGGGCCAAATCATGACATTTTTTTTTACCAAATCATGACACTTGTTAGTTCGTGATGCTTCATAAATAATGAATGTTAGTTTCAGAGGGCTAAATAATGAAGGTGGCCCATAGCCAGTTGTGAGAAGGTTTTTTTTTTTTTTTTTTTTTTTTTTTTTTTTTTTAAGCTTTTCTTAATTTTTATCTTATGCATCATATTTTTATTATTAAGGGTCACGTGAAATGTCCGTTATACTCCATCCATTAGGATTTCACATAAAATCCTAACGAAAGGGGAACATGACAACTTGAGTGGTAGATTAAGAGTAGTGAAGTTTAGTTTTCTCCAAAATAAAATAAATACATTAGAGACGGAGGCAAACCATGGTATATTGAGAAGGTTTTTCTAAGTAAACCCGAATTAGCATCAAGAAATGAATCCCTATAGTTAGCATAAGAACGTTTGGAATCCCAATTGATCATGAAACTCAAAGATAAAAAGGGTTTTGTTATTATTATTATCCAAAACATCTCAATTTGGTGCACCATCGTGCTGATATTGTGATTTATTAAGACACTATATAATTCTAATAAAAACCCAAAGACTTATCCAAAGAGAAGTGTATTGTGGACTCTATAGTGTAGGCTTCAGAATAATACAAGTCCTCTTTTATCATCATTGTGGCTGTGGGGGGCCAGAATAACTTGTATTGTGCTTTGATACATTGTTGAGTTGACAACGAAAGTAATGGCCTTTTTCTGTCTTTCAACTTCAATGGACTATATAATCCAAATGTCATCGAATTTTTCAAGTTGTAGATAAGAGGATCTTTTAAGTCATATTTATATTTATATTTATCAAATATATTTAATTCAAATGCTCATTCTCTACATGTTTTTAATAACAATTAATTTAGCTTTTATTCGATTCGAGAACTCCTTATTGTCTTGTCGGAAGATACTCATTAGTCTACATCTGGACAAAAAGATGTTTTGAATAGCTAGCTTACCACACGGATCTATGGATCTGTTTAAGTGTGCAAACACAGGATGCTCCATTTGCCTATCCTTTCTCTCTACTTTTTTTTAAAAAAATCAAGCTTCTTTCTTCAGGTTAACAAACATTAACTTTATTGTTAAAAACTTTATTTAATGAAAGGGCATTTACCTAGTTTTGTTGATAAGATGGGCTCAGTAGGCTTCAAACCTACCGACTCAACAGGTATGGATGAGCCCGGTATGCAATACTCTCTCTTCCAGTAGCTGATTAGGGCAAATTTGGCGCTCCATATATAGCCGTCCTCCTAGGGTTAAGACCCTATAGAACATTGTTATGTCGGATCGGTCGCTCAAGACCATTGATCTCTTATTTTTACTCATAAAAATTTAAAATTCCTTTCACATTTATGTCACATCAATCCATTCTTTTCCCATTTCTCCTATCAAAAAGGCTTGCTAAACACCCCTCTAGCTATTACGTATTTTTTTTTTCTTTTGTTTTTTTCTTAATGTTGGAGAAATAAATTCTGTTCGTTAAGGGAAAAATATACCCTTGAGGCTTATATAGCTTCATCATTTATAATATATTATTATATAATCTCATACTTTAGGTATTACCATATTTGTGACAAAATATTTTAATAATATTCTCAATATATTATGGAAATTGTTGATGTCAAATTTTTCGCTATGACGTGTCAACAACATATTTGATCTCCGCAAAAAGATTGATACATGAAATAGAACCTTCAAGCTTAATTCCTTGCTTTGAATATGCAAAACAAAGGGGGCGTTGGGATAGTCCCGGCGTCGCCTCCTCCGACGGTTAAGTTAGCAAGGGATCAAGTATGATGTTCTCCAAAGAGAGTGAGAGTGAGAGTGAGAGAGTGTGTGAGAGCGTGTCCGTTACCTCAATAAATGTGTTTATTATATATTACCTTTATTCACGTACCTTCATTTATTGTCTGTAGATACTTAGAATCTTCTTTTTTAATTCCTTTACATAAAAGTTACTTTGGTGGCGGGGATTTGACGTTGTCTTTGACGTTCTGTCATATATTTGGAAACAAGCCGAAGTCGAGAATCAAATCATCAGTCCTTGTTGTACTTGTTCTTCAAATCTAATGACAGCAGGCAATTAATTACAAAAATTTCAATAAATGAAGTGATCTTTGGCCATTAATGCTCTTTGTCCCTTTCTCCGACGACTGCCGTCTCGACCTCTGACTGGCCATTAATCCGGTTTTCTTGGCCTTATTCAATTTTAAATATGCCTTTTTATTGTCCAATTTACATATTTAAAAAATACAAGCTTCTTTCGAAAGAATTCTTCCCATTATATTCTATTTAGCTTGACTTTTTCCTCAATCATTTACTTTCGCATTTTTACATGATTCTTGTGTGCAGAAATCATGAGTACTATGCTTAATTTGCTTCAATAAGAGGAGGTCCAGGAGACTCCTAGAATAGGAAAAAAGCACTACGAGTACGGCAAATCTCTCAACAACTTGGCCAATTCATTCATGGAACCTTATCCGTATAAAGTTCTGAAGCACCTACCTTACTTTTGGCCTTCTGGTGGCATGCGCGACTTTCACTTAGAAGCTTCTTTGATATAATAATAATAATAATAATATTTAGTATAGGGTTATATAATTAAAATAATTAAATTTTAATTTTATTTATACAAATACTAATTTAAGATTTAATTTTTATTATCCTATCATAAAATTGTATTACAATTATATAACTATTTATTAAATAAAATTATTCTTTTACAGATTTAAGTAAAAGATATGACAATATGTTTGATGTGCCATGAGATCGAATGACAATTATGTGATATGACAATATGACAGCCATCCAATTACATATATAGTAAATTTATGAGCCCATTTGGCAAGCATTTTCCATATTTATATTTACCTTTTTTCCCATCAAGCTATAGTAGATTCAACGACACCAAAGTTAAAAAGGTTCTGCATCTCTCTTAGTTTTATATTTTTAAAATTGTATCTCTCTTAGTTTAATATTTTTTTAAACCCATCTATCTCAAATGCCGTCGTTGTTGTCGTCGGCCTCGCTGCGTATCGCTGAACCAAAACCCTCCCCTTGTCTCAGACCCAAAAATCGGCCATTTGAGAGCCAGTCATCAATAAATTGATCTTCGCCTTGGGCCCCCGTAGCGACAACACCGCGGCGTCGTAGGCCCAGGCCGCGTCCTCTACCGAGTCGAACATCCCAAGCCAAACACTGGTTTTCTTCCACAGATCTCGAATCTTGGCAGCATATCAACCCCACGGCCTTGCCGCATGTCGCTGAACCGAAACCCTCCTCTCGCCTCGGACCAGAAAATCGGCCATTTGAGTGCCTGTCATCGAAAAATTGATCTTCGCATTGGGCCCCCGCGGCGTCATAGGCCTTGGCCGGGTCCTCCGCCGAGTTGACCGTCCCGAGCCAGACCCTGATTTTTTTCCACGGATCTCATATCTCAGCCACGCATCGGCCCCATGGCCTCTTCCGCACGCCTTTGGTATTTTTTTTATTGTAAATGCTAGGTTCGAGATGGATGAGTTTAAAAAAATATTAAACTAAGAGAGATGCATAGTCTTTTTGACTTTGATGTCCTTGAGTGATGGCCAAAAAGGCAAATACAAATATGAAAAATGCTTACTCAAATATTTTTGGGTAAAATCCACATTCCTCCTATCACTCAATTGATAATGTTCTTTAAAATTTTTAATTTGAACAATATTCTCCCAAACTACAAAAAATTGTCAATGTTCCTTCTAATGACGAAAATACCATTAATATATAAAACAAAATAAAATACTAAAAATTAAAAAATTAAAACTAAAAAAAAAAAAATTAAATACATAAAAATCAGTGGTGGAGAAATTCAAAAGAAAAATTAAAAAGTTTTTTTTTAATTTAATTTTTTTTCCAAATAAATTTAAAAAATTTCGTTTAAAAAAATCTTTTTTTGTAAACTTTTTTTTTTTGAATTTATAGGGGTATTTTTGTCTTATTGAAAAAATTGTAAGGTTATTTTTGTCTTTTTACTTGCCTTAGGGGGACATTGAAATCTTTTTAGTAATTTTGGGGAACAATGTCTCAATTAAAAGTTTGAAAAAAATATTATCAATTGGGTGGTAGTTAATTTGAAAATTCTATGAACATTTTGCTATGAGACAGTAGGGTTTACATAGTTAAAAGAGATAATTGTATTACTGGTCTCTAGAGTTGGCCTAAATTATGAATAACTTCCTGTGGTACAAAAAGTTTATGAATGGTCCTTGTGGTAAACTGGAATTACGAATCACTCCCTGAACCCATTTTCCGTCTACCAAGTTAACAAAATACATTAGTTTACCACGCCATATAAATAGTGAAACAACTTCTAAATGTCATTTGTATTGTAATCCACTAACAGACTTTGTTAATTTAGGAAGTGATCGATTTGTAATTATAGTTTATCACAAGAACTCTCCATGAACTTTTTGTACCGCAAGAAATAATTCATAATTTAGGCAAATTTTAAGGACTAGTAATGCAATTATCCTAAGTTAAAAAAGCAAAATGAAACCAAAAATTTAACTCACATGTGAGCTGGGTCCATGTATATCTGTCCGTCACTTCAGTGGCCTCGTTACCAAAGGGGTCGTTGGTGCCACTGCCACCATTAATCTTTCCATCTACTCGATCGGTTTGAGAGGAAAACGTTTCCGCATGCAGGACAAAAAGGTGGATAGGGAATTCTCTTTCTTAACCTCATAAATATAGTTTGAATTATTATGATTGAAAATCTTGATTGAAACATGTGTGTTGTTTAAAATTCGAGTTAATTTATCTAATTAATTTAAATAATAAAAACATAAAATAATTAATTAACTAATGATTAATATGAATTTACAAAAAAAAAAAAAAACAAAATAATATTTACTATAAATAAGGAATATATGAATAAATTAATTAAGTACTTTCTGAACAAACTCAAGTTAATTCGTTTGAAAAAAAATGAATCAAGTTTGAATGGACAGCCTAACCGGGTAATAAGCTCGATTTTGGCTCGTATTTGAAACAAAATTAAATGAGCCAACCTTGAACATTGAATATATACCTAACTCAATTACAACCCTATACACAAAAAATGAACTAAAATGGAGATGATCAATTTTATGGTCCAGATTGGATTTTGTAATCATATGCTATTATGATTATGATTTTAAATCTTAAAATATATTAGATCAGAATATATTTAGTAATTATGATTTTAAATCTTTTAAAAGTCATTTAAAATGAAAAGATTTTTTTTTCTACATATGCTACTAAAACCTTTCTTCACGAGCTAGCGCTAGACCTATAACTAGTCTACATTAACTCTTTTACAGCTTGTTGACAGTGTCTGAAAGATGTGAAATAATTATAGACTGGTTATAAGTCTAGCATTTTTCTTCCTCTATACTCACTTTGGTGTCATGTTTGTCACATGATATTTTATGTCCTATATTTCTTTTCTTTCTTTCTTTTTCTTTTTTTTTCTTTTTTTTTTCTTTTTTGTTTCTCTTTTTTTTTTTTTTTTCTTTCCCAATTTACCTTTATTAATTTCATGTTGTTGTCATCAATGTCATGTTTGTCACATGATATATTTTATGTCCTATAAGGACAATACTCTCCACAGTTTTGAGTTTAAAAAAAAAAAAAAATCAAAATCAAAAAAAGAGTAAAAGAAAAGCAAATGGCAATTTTCTGTGGCCTGTTGACCTGTTAAAAAGAAACAAAGTTAGTGGGACATGTAGTCCAACCTGAAGTGAGCACACGACGAAAACGTTTCCACATTCTAGGCTTCTAGCTACCCCCGGCTCCCCGCACTCGACCCTAGAAATTAAGCCAAAAGATATGCTGTTTTTAATTTTTTTGGGTACATTATCTTACGTTTCAATTAATATTTATTTATTTTTAATTAAAATAATTGGCCTAAACATTTGTTAAATCTGTCATATCAGCATTATGAAATAAAAATGTAATTTAATTTATATGATCAATCATTTTAAAAATTAGAATATATATATATATTGAGTAGAATATATATTTTTACTCAACAGTTATCTTTGCAATTTTAACTAATCATTAATTTTTTTAAAAATTAAAAATTGATTCAGAGATTAATTTAAATTACTACGTCAGTATTATAAAATAAAAATATAATTTTTAATATTACTCGTATAAATTTGAATATTTGATGCCTTCCTCTTAGGGAGGCTTTCACCTTGGCATATATTACTACATCGATCTCACGGGCGTCGGTGTAATCTTTAATATTAATCCACACCTTTTGGATGATTTGCATGCACGACGTAAACATTCTATTGACTTGGCCAGGTTCAATTGACAGTTGGCTAGGCAGCCTAGGCTTGGCTTTACATAATATTAAGGCAAATTGGCTTCTTCTTAAGCTCTATCAAATCACATGTTTAATTATTTACGTACTTATATATCATTTTCTTTTGCTTTTTTTTTTTTTTTTTTCGCTCTCTTGTTGGAGATCGAGAAAGGGAAAGTTCGTGATCCTGGCGTAAGATCCTTTAAGTTAAGAGAGTACTGTTGTGATCAGGATCAAGATAATTTCTTTCAACAGCAAAAATGAGAGCTTGAACCATCTACTTTTTTTTTTTTTCCTACTGATTCTCTAATACAGTAATTAGCATTTTTTTTTTTCCGTTGAAAATGCAATTTACCTAGGTCTTATTCTTAATTGCTAAGAGAATTTGGTGCATTGCATAGCTAGCGGGTTCAAACTTTCAAAGGTACGCCTCTTTCATGGATTGGCTCAATTAGAGAATTAAGGCTTTGGAATTGATGGCATACCCATTAGGTTTGAGGTTTGGATCTGGCTCCTTAAGTGCAAACAATTCTTTAAAGCCATGCCCGTTATGAAGCCAAGTTTTATCATATCTATGTGAGGGAGCGTCTTGCACGAGTTTGGAATTTGCCATTTTGAGATGGGTACATGAAGTGATCGATCATATATACCTTGGAAGGTTCTACTTCATCAAAAAGGTAGGTCTCTCTTACATTTGATTGTTAGACTTACGTCAGCTGCGAGTATTTACCTCCTTTATAAACATATATAAATTTATGAAAGTTATATATGTTTATGAACATTGTGTTTACGAAAGCTATGTTTATGAAATGTATGGTTACAAATTAAGGTTAATTATGTTTGCGAAAGAAATGTTTTACCGTAAAGTGCCTTTGTGTTTTAGTAAATTAATGATGTTGTTTACAAAAGCTTGATAGACAATATGTGTATCATATATAACTAATGTTTTGAATGGCTATATATTCTGAAATGTATGTAGTTGTAAATATTGAACACTTGATGATTATAGCATAGACGACTGCAAATGATGTTATCGAATAGACCTCTGGTAATTTAGTTTGTTGATGTGATGTGTTATATATATATATATATATTTTGAGGAAGTGAACTCAGTCCTCTTCATTATATTTTGAGGACATGTAAGTCTATGTCAATAGCTAGGTATTTAACACAGACTTACATGCATGTCCTAAGACTCATCAACATATATAATGAATTTGTTGAAAGAAAGGATTGACATATTGTCAAGAGATCGAAGATAAACAAACAGTATTTTTTGAATTGTATAATTTAGATCATGTTAGAAATATTAAATGTTTCGTGATCATGTGTTAATTAAGTAGCTATAAATATATCAACTCGATCTCTCAAAGGAAATTATTGTAGAACTGACAATTTTTGGAATCATGAACCTGACACAAACTCAACACAAAATTAATGGATTAAAGTTGAAGAGTATGACCCGTTTAAGTAAATGATTCGGTTTAGGGTTAACCTATATAGTCTTATACGCATGTTAGCATGACTCGAACTCTACACATGAATTTATGGCTGACAATTTATGACATGATCTATGAAAACCTGACATGAACCCAACATGAAATTAGTGAATTATGGTTGAGAGGTTTGACCCGTTTAATTAAATGAGTCAAGTTAATGTTGACTTATATAATCTTACATATACTCATACCTCGACACGACACACGACACACGAATATAAATTGCCACCTCTAAATTAGTGAAAGAGACCGAGCATATTTATAATTCTTACATTTTTAGTTATACTTGTCTTGTCTTCATTTTTCTCTCTTACAGATACACACAGATCTTTGTATAGTGTTACGATATCTTAAAAATGAAATTAATAAATTATAAAATAAAAGGTGTAGGTGTCTAAGTAAATTCTTTGAGTACTTTGGATATGCAAACACGATCGGAAAGATAGTCATGGTCCCCATCCTCTCATGCTTATCAGTAATCAAACTTGTAAAGTTCATCATTAGTGGGCAAGTGTACATAAAAACAAGATATATATTATCTTAGTGAAAGGTATATATGGAAAAGATCCTGCTTTTTCTGATTGGCATGGAAGAAATTGGTCTCTTGTCAAGGTCTATAACATTGTCTTATCATCTTATTTGGTGGTATAATTCCTTCGCTTTACTAATGTTACCTTTTAACTTTTTATGTTTTGCATTCTAATTAATTTAATGCTACCATAAAGTTTTGTATAGCCAGAACGATTTCATAGAATTTCTCTATAGGATCAAGGCCGCCAAATATATATGACCAATAGCTAGGCAATCTCTCCCAAAATATTTTTTGAAAAAAAAAAAAAATTTAAAAAACAACATACTTCGAGAATCTTTTACAGTCAAAAAAGAAAAAAACATTTGGTAGGGCACTTATAATGACCTAGAGATAAGGGGCAAGTATAGGCCCTCCACACAAATAAGATCGAGGGGATCATGACTCTATCCGAAGGCCAGCACAGTCTAAAACACATCTTGGGCATCTCCCATGCAAAGATGATATAAAACTTTTATATTGTCTATATTTAATTAATAAGAGGGAAAAAAATATTATTATTATTTTTTTTTATCTAAAATACATATTTTGTTTCTTATTAATTATTTTTGGATAACTATTATAGCTTATGTATTCTTGTTTTAATAATTTTTTTTTCTCTTTTTTGTTTTTTCTTTGTTCTCAACGTTAACTCGTGGTTTAAGAAAATAAAAAATATATATATTTAAAGAAAACAAAAAAATATGTTGAAATTTGTATTAAAAAAGTAGTAAATAAAGTAAAAAATTGTAGATAAAATCCATAACATTGCTGAAAATGCTCTAATAGAAATTAACTTCAAAATATACTGTTTTTCCAAAGATTAACACAATATATATATATATATATATATATTATATATATATATATATATATTTTAAATCTGTTCAAATCATATAATTGGGTAGGATCAGAAAGATGGTAATTATTGTAATGATTCCTTTTTCTGAGCTTATTGTAGCGCTTGTAATAGCAGTACTGATCTGGTATTAAATCCCCAGAAAAAGAAAAAGAAAAAAAAAAAAAAGAGTACATGGCTCAGGCGAGTCAGGCCACGCTGAGTTGAGCTGACCATGAGACGCGTACTGTTGAAAACACGTGCCACCTGTGGTCGGAAAGACAAATCTGTCACTGTCCATTTAATCATCAGGACCCATTGCGATTAGTCAAACACCTTTCAACCCACTTCTCTCTCTCTCTCTCTCTGATGCTCACATTTTTGTATCCAAAGCCGTTTCCAGTTATCATTTGTAATCTTTCTCGTCACATTTCTGTATTCTCCCTCTCTCTCTCTCTCTCACACAAATCGAATTATCTACCTAGTCCTTCTTCACCACCGTCCACTCACTCTCTATCTCTCTCTCTTTTCCTCTACTATAAAACTATGCACCACATCAGTCTTGGAAACTATGACAACCAAGTGTAGTGAGAATTACCCAGCTCCACAAAAACAGCCAAATTAACTTCACAAGAAAATGAGGCTTGTTTTTGGAGCTGTTCGCCTATGCAGTAGTACTACTCCACCTGTACCAAGAGTTTCGGTGGGCATGCACTACTGTGCCGCCTCTACCACTCTACTGAAACCCAACACTAAAAGCTTCGCATTGAGAAGCTTTGAGGTCTCATGCAGCTCGCTCAGCAAGCACGACTCCTCAAAACGCAGCGTCGCCGATCAGTCTGCCAAACTCGGCAGGAGGTGGATGGAGTTTCAGGGCATCAACAACTGGGAGGGCTTGCTCGACCCTCTCCACGACAACCTACGCTGCGAAATTCTGCGCTACGGACAGTTCGTCGAGGCAGCGTATCGTTCCTTTGACTTCGAGCCTTCCTCCCCATCCTACGCCACGTGTCGCCACCCCAGACACTCGCTCTTCTCCCAGACAGGCATAGGCGAAACGGGGTACAAAATCACCCGGAACCTTCGTGCCACGTGTGGGGTCCAGTTGCCACGTTTGTTTAACATGGCCCACCCGAGCTGGGTGTCCACCCAGTCCAGCTGGATTGGCTACGTGGCGGTCTGTCAGGACAAGGAGGAGATCGCACGGCTTGGACGGCGTGACGTTGTGATCGCGTATAGAGGCACGGCCACCTGCTTGGAGTGGGTGGAGAACCTACGCGCTACCTTAACCGAATTACCTAACCACGTCGGTCCCAAGGAAGATGGGCAGGGGCCCATGGTAGAGAGTGGGTTCCTGAGCCTCTACACTTCGAAGACCGCCAAGTGTCGTAGCTTGCAAGAGATGGTGAGGGAAGAGATCGCGAGGGTGATTGAAATGTACGGTGATGAGCCACTTAGCTTCACGATCACGGGTCACAGCCTCGGTGCCGCACTGGCTACGCTCACCGCATACGATATCACCACCACGTACGAAAATGCACCAATGGTGACGGTGATTTCGTTCGGTGGGCCACGTGTCGGGAACAGGGGCTTTAGGGCCCACCTGGAAAGAAGTGGGACCAGGATACTTAGGATTGTGAACTCCGATGATGTTATTACCAAAGTACCTGGGTTTGTGTTCAAGCATGGTGACGTGGCGAGTAAGCAGAGTGCCCACGCAGCTGGCATTCCAGGCTGGGTGAACAAGCGCTGGGAAGAGATGCAGTGGGTTTATGCTGACGTGGGACAGGAGCTTAGACTTAGTAGCAGGGAGTCACCGTACCTCCAGAAGGGGGATATGGCCACATGTCACGATCTGAAGACGTATCTTCACTTGGTCAACGGTTTTGTGAGTTCCACGTGTCCTTTCAAAGCTAGCTCCCAGAGTGTGCAGCTGATTAGTCATCCGAGAGAGAATACTTGGGTTTGAAGTTTTGAACCTATTAGGCACCGGTGTGATGCACGTGTAAATAATATTGTACATATGAGTTTTTTTTTTTTTTTGAGGAAAAGTTAAAACTTTCATTAAGCATTCAAAAAAGGTACAAATCACCACCAAACTGGTATACACAGAACAACACCATTAAGGTATGTACCCCAAACTGAGCCAAGCTCAGACCAATACAACAACAGACAAGAAAAACACCCAAAACAAATCAACAACCAGAAGAAGAATGCCTCCTAGAAGAC
The DNA here is from genome assembly GCA_028654335.1 of Alnus rubra. Classification (NCBI taxonomy): domain Eukaryota; kingdom Viridiplantae; phylum Streptophyta; class Magnoliopsida; order Fagales; family Betulaceae; genus Alnus; species Alnus rubra. The sequence goes on from JAJPGS010001302.1 coordinate 2,752,921, forward strand.
ACCCCACCAACATCAACCACCAAAATTCACTGGACGCCACCGAACAACGGCAAAAGGAACGAAACGTGGCCCTCACGCGCGCCTTAGAATGATAATAAAACCTGGCACGTGAGGGCTACGCGCAGAACACTAACCATCTTTCCAGCCATGGAAGACAGCAGCAAGACCAGATGACCCCGGTGACATAAGCTGAGGGGCGCGTGACGATAAGAGGACAGCGGATTAACACAAATCTGGCCTCGCAGTATGCTTAAAACGTTGAGGAACGGCCAACGCTGCCACCGACGCCACTAGAAGAACACCACTTCTCCTCCTGCACCGCACTAGGTGTTTTCCTGTAAAAAACAATGAAAAAACAAACAAAACCAAACCTTCATAGTCCAAAAGGACTTGAAGGGGCACTACCACTACCAGATCTAAATCGGGGGGGACAAAAACTACCACACAACCCTAATGATTGTGGGACTTCTAGCCTCCACTGGAAAACTAGGGAGGAAACAAAACCCCCTTAGCCCAACAAGGCTAAGAGGAAGAAAACAGCAATCGGGGGGAAGGCATGAAGCCTCCCCCGACAAGAAAGGCTATAGATAAAGAGAGACTTTTTAAGAGAGAGAGGCTCTGGTTTTTTAGAGAGAGAGCTATTTTTATTTGCCTATTAGGTTAATTGTACATATGAGTTATTCTACACCAATCACATAATTTTTTTCCCATATTAAAGAAAAAAAATTGAGTTGTTCTTAATCATATTTTGAATTTCATGACATAATCATTGATGTTTTCATCTTACAAATGGAATTAAAATAATAAAATTAAATGGTTTATATAATATAGTTAATTGGACTTAAAATCATGAACTTAGACTTTCAATTAAGAGATAACATATTGGAAGTGGATTGAGAAGTATAATAATTGTGATAGAGGCTCATACATGAAGGAAAAATTATTGATGCTTTACATGTGATCCCAACATCTTAGTCTTGTTTGATTATCTTCCAACAATATTCGAGTGAACTGAATTTTGTAGGAGATTTGCATGTATATGTGACACGTTATAATTATTTTTTTTTTAATTTTTTATAATATATATAAGATAGTGAAATATGGTTTGTTTAGTTTTTACTTCAAGTTTGATTTTTCAAAATGCTAGATTTTTTTTTTGGGGGGGTTGATCTATAATTGGACTGAGCCATGAGAATAAGGTCCTTCAACCATATATAGATATAATGTTAATTTTAAAAGTTACACCGACTTTTTTCTTTCAAATGATAAACCAACTCTAATAACATAGTTTTTTATCAGTATTAATTTTTCGTTTGTTTCGACGTAATTTTTTTTTCTTTATTTTGCGGTACCAAAAATCTTTGTAAAATCGAAAACATTTTCGGTTGACCAGAAAAACTTGCTTTTAAGCTGTGTAAAATGGTTTCCTTTTTTTTTTTTTTTTTTTTTTTTTTTTTTTTTATTTCCGTAAACTATTTTTCAACTTTGAGCTTCTCCTTCTCACACACACTCTCCCTCATAGTTCATTCTCTACCGCCGTAAGAGGTCCCCTAACTTCGTTGTTTCTGTTGTCGTCGATCGCTGATTTTCTGTACGAGACAAACGCCATAAAATGTTTTTAGCTAAAATCATTTTTGTTGGTTTATTTTAATTGGCTACATTTTGGTTGACAAAAATGCTTCTATATTAGAGACTTTCATAACAGGGACACCGTAATTCTAGAAAAATTGTTGCAGAATATTAATTCCAATATGGAAAGAGCTGAACAATGAAGTATATGCACAGAACATCCCTAAGAAGGCAATTTTCTGTTGAAGGAAATATTTCTGGAGACTTTATAGCTTAGAAAGTCGGTTTTCCCAATTGCCCGTTCGGACGCCTAGATGCCAAAGTCCAAACGCCTAGCTCAGAAGCTTATAGTCCTATGAAGGTTCGAATAGCTCAACGGGCGCGAGCCACAAAGAGCATCATTCTGCAAGAAGTCCGGACGACTCAGCAGACGCGAGCCCCAGAGAACATTTGTCTGCAAGAAGGTCTGGACGTTGATACGATGACTACGGACATATGAAGTATTTTATGCATCCGTCCAGGCCCTAGGGTTGCAAGTCCGGACCCGCTTCAGTGATTTCATGAAGTTTTAGTTGCAGGTCTGGACGCCAGGAGCCAAGTCCGGACGCCGCCTATGCAAATTCGAGTTTGAGTAGAATTATGATTTCTGAAGCCTATTTGAAGAAGCTCATAGGTTATGTTATTGTAATAATTCAGTGTAGAATTCTTGTGTGTTAAGAGAGTGTATTTAGATAGAAATTGTTAGATGTACTAACGCTCTTAGAGTTTTTATTTGTTGTTGTATTGTTCAACCGTTTGAAGTCTAACTCAAAGACGAGCTCTAAGTTAAAGGGATCCATTGAAGAACTCTTCAGACAAATGGTCTGGTTGAGAGACGTTCACGTATAGGTACGTGTTAAAGTTCAAGGTATGACTACTGCAAAAAAGTTTGTGAGTACTACTCTCTTGTAACTAGTTATTTATTTTGAATAGTGGATTTCTTAAGTTTGGCTACCTCCAAGTGTTTTTTCTCTTTGGTACAAATAATTTCTATTTTGTTACCAAAATATTTTTGTGTCTATTGCTTTTCTGCTTTTATATTTTGGTTGCATGTTTTACAGTTGATTATACCTTTTATGAGTCATTATTATTTTTCAATTTTCCTCAAAAAAAATTTCGCAGAAAACGTTTTACCTCGAAACAAATGGAGCTGTTGAATCTCCCCCTCCCATTCCGGTTTTTTCTTTTGTTTATAGGTGTTCTCCAACTAGATTAGCAATTTTGGCCTTTCCGCTATGCATTCGTCCATCTATTTCTATGATGTGCTGTTCATCTCATCCTTGGCCGCTGCTGCTGTTTGCTGGTTGTGCTTTTGCTTTGAATAAGAGTTTTATTCTCTATAGATCTACCTTCATGGACGATCTATGAGATGAAGTTTAGTAAAGTGTGAGAGGTTATCTCTCACGGCTTGAATAGTTCGGCGTGAGATGTTATCTCTTACGGCCTAAATAAATTTTTAGAATATTTGACTACACTTGTATTAGATCTAGTCTGCTCTTTAACTATTTTTATCTATGGGTTAGCGGAAGAAGAAAGCTATATATAAATAGCACTTTATTGTAAAAATTTTGTATGTATCTATGATGATGTCTAGTATGTGGCTATGATTTTGCATAGCTTTATGCTCTGTGATGTAAGAGCTTTATGCTCATAATCTTTTATCAATGAAATTAATACTCAGATTTTTCGATAAAAAAATAAAAATGATAAGAATAGCGGCCAATATATATATTTTGAATCAAACCTAAAGTCTTAGGTTTTTGAATTAAACAGTATCCTTAAATGTTATATCTATGTCTCTATTTATTTTCGAAATTGAGAAAATGTTCATGATTAAACATAAAATGGCATGGGTCTACTCCAAGATCATTATTTCGTTCAATACGTTATAATTAAGTGAGACATTTAAACATTATTTTATTATTTCTAGAAAAGAAAATTCATCATTGTGATACAAAGAAATATCAAACATTGCAAAAATATGGGAATTGGCGGCGTGGAATTTATGGGACTTTTAGGCCATATCACAAGTAATGGGAAACGATAAATATACAACTCCATCACAACTTTGGCACAACTCCCACTCACAACTTCGCCACCAATCAACATCAAAACATTTACACTTTTTTCACTTTTTATATCACATTAATAATTTTTTATTACTATTCAAATAAAAAAATTCACTACAATACAATTTTTTTTTTCATTTTTTTATACAAATTCTTTTTATTTTATATCACATCATCACTTTTTACTAATTTCAAAACTAGCAACCCACTATTCTGTTCTGTACATGTATTTATCAAACAAGGCAATGTTTGAGATTGCGATTTAATAGATAAAAAATATGATTTTAAATTAAATTGTAAAAGTGTATCATTTGGAAATTGTATTTTAAAAAAATTGTGATTACATATGCAGAAAATTGCTTTTTCAAATTGCAGGCAATGTGGTGATTTTTTTGAAAACGCAGAATTTTAAAGATTAAACTGCGATTTTGCCAAACGCTTAACTGCTTTTTTAAAAATCATTTTTTCAAATCTTACATTTTAAAATCGCAAATTCAAACGGACCCTTAATCACCTATTTTATGATCAAACTTCTTGAAATATCACAAGTAATACATGTTTTGATGGGTACGGTTATGTGGCCGCTGCAGCTCCGGTTCCTTGAATACAGAACAGAACAGTACTGTTCATGCGTTTTTTTTTTTAATTTTTTTATATTTTTCGCCACCAATCAACATCAAAACATTCCCACTTTTTTCACTTTTTATATCACATCAATAATTTTTTATTACTATTCAAATAAAAAAATTAACTACAATACAATTTTTTTTTCACTTTTTTATACAAATTCTTTTTATTTTATATCACATCATCACTTTTTACTAATTTCAAAACTAACAACCCACTACTCTGTTCTGTACATGTATTTATCAAACAAGGTCATGTTTGGGATTGCGATTTAATAGATAGAAAATATGATTTTAAATTAAATTGTAAAAGTGTATCGTTTGGAAATTGTATTTTTAAAAAATTGTGATTTGAAAACATATGCAGAAAATTGCTTTTTCAAATTGCAGGCAATATGGTGGTTTTTTTGAAAACGCAGAATTTTAAAGATCAAACTGCGATTTTGCCAAACGCTTAACTGCGTTTTTAAAAATCACTTTTTCAAATCCCACATTTTAAAATCGCAAATTCAAATGGACTCTTAATCACCTATTTTATGATCAAACTTCTTGAAATATTTTGTTTAAACTTCATTAGAATAATTAAAGAAATGTCGAGCTTCATTTATAACCCCTGAATTTTAACCATTTTTAAAAGAATGTACCTAAATTTTAAAACACCTCAATTTAGGATATTTTTATTTTCCAGAAAGTTTCAATCTTAGTCATCCGTTAGAATTTTCTATTAAGAATAATTGCACCATTGGTACCTGTGGTTGGCCTAAATTACAAATCACTCCCTGTGGTATCAATATGAATTCAGAGATCACTGTAGTTGGCTTAATTTACAAATCGATTCCTGAAGTAAATTCTGTTAAAATTTTTGACAGATTCAGATAAATGCCACGTAAGCGCCAATAAGATAGCGACACTTGTCCATCTTAATAAAAAAATATAAATATATTAAAAAATAAATAAAACTTAATTTTTTTTTTTATAAAAAAAATTAAAATGAAAAAAGAAAAAAGAAAAAAGCGAAGGGTTGGCCTGGCCACCCCCAAGCACGACCACCCCCGACCACTAGCGGCCACCCTTTTTTTTAAAAAAAAATAAGTTTTATTTATTTATTTTTTAATATATATTTATTTATTAAGATGAACACGTGTCACCATCTTATTGGCTGATGTGGCGTTTAACAAAATCTGTCAAAATTTTTAATGGAATTTGACTCCAGGGATCGATTTATAAATTAAGCCAACCACATGGATCTTTGAATTCATGTTGATATCACATGAAGTAATTTGTAATTTAGGCCAACCACATGGACCAATAGTGCAATTATCCATTTCTATTAAATCCTATCAAAATTCCTAAAATACACCTGTGTTTATTTTTTTTAAAAAAAATTTATAATTTTTTTCAAAGATTCAGGTATTGAGTATTTTTGCAAATTCCTTTAAATTCTAACAAACACTTATTTTTTCAATCTCAAGAAAAAAAGAAAAGAAAAAAAAATGGGTATTTTGAAAATTTTGACAGCATTTAACGGAAAATTCTAACGGATGATTGAGATTGAAACCTTCTGAAAAATGGATACCCTAAATTGAGACGTTTTAAAGTTCATGTATTTTTTTTCAAAATGGTGAAAGTTCAGGAGTTATAAATGAAGTGCTCCCTTAAAGAAAAAGAAAAAGAAAAAGAAAATTATTTGGTCACAAAGTCAAAATTAAATTACATCAAAGAGAAAAAGAAATTGTACTTTATTCCATTTTTTTTACAAGTAAATTAGGTTTCGAATAACAAGAAATAAATTAGGTAAGGACGGAGAAAGAAAAAGAAAAGGAAGAAGGAGGGAAAAGGTTGAAGAAAAAAAGTAGACAACGATTGAGAGGCCGTGAATGGTTTGGAGGAGTACTAGTACTGCAACACGTTAGCTCCGCTGTGACTTTGAATTAAGGAATGCCGTAAAAAGGGAACCAAATGAATAGGTGTTGCACGGTTGGGAACAAAAACTCCATGCCTACGTAAATTCAATCTATACACAAAATAGAAAAGATGTGAATCCAGGTGCAATGATGATAAATCCAATGAAAATATGTTGTAACTAAAAGGGAAATTACTATTGGATCAATTAAGGTGCAAAAGTTCAGATAAGTTTCCTAAAGGACGTGAAAACACTGGAAATACTGTATTAGAAGAAAAAAACATTAGATTTTGAGCCTTAAAATGAAACTCCCCCAGCTTGACATAGTGACCACAACATGCGTTTCGAAAAGAGTTTTTCAGATTGGGGTCACATGCACGATTCCAAGAATCGCAGCAAAATTTATGCCCATTTTACTAAGCACAAGTGCACAACTCTTTCTAGAGATACCGTTCGGACTGTTTTTGCAGTCTACATCGCGAAAAAAAGGCCGTTTTTTGAGCTATAAAAAAAAGTGGGATTTTGGGTTAGGGTTCCATTTGTGCGCCCCAAACTTCATACCCATGAATTAGCTACCAACTAATAGGAAAGTTAAGAAATTTCATATATAGGCGAAGAAGAGAATAGAGTGGTCTTGGGGCAAAAAGGCATGGAGTATGCTTTAAGGGTAAGATCTTGACACTTTTCTCTTTAAATTTCTTGAAGATTCAAATGATATATGGTACATGGATTTAATACATATTTCAGAATTTATATGATGTGGGTATGTATGAGTATGAAATGTTTGGTGTTTTGGTTGAAATAGTGAAAGAGTGAGCTTTTCTATAAAAAGCTCAAAGCTTTTCTTGGTAAAGCTAGTGTATTAGAATAGATCGGATGTAAAGTGGATTGTATGGAGTTGGAGAATAAGATGGTTGAGCTTTTTTTGTGTTGTAAGTGTTGCTATGATTGTGTGTATGAGTTATTAGAGTGTGTGTATGGTTGGAAGAAGTGGACAAGGCAGGGGAAACAGGTGATAATTAAGACTTGACCAAAGAAAAAATTTCGACAGTCCGATCAGCCACATCAGCGTAACGGTTACTTAAAAGATATTGAGATCGTAGCGTTAAGGATAACTACAGTATGGATTGTTTGGATCGAAACTTTTTCCATTTTCTAATCGGGTTTTATTCAAAAACTCAGAAACCTACATTTAACCCGAATAAAACCTGGATTTAAATATTCAAATATTCAAATGTCAATATTCAAATGTCATGATTATTTCAATCATTACCAACATTAATTTTTATAATACTGTTAGTTTGTGATTGGCCTCATTCTGTTTGGACAAAATCGCTTGTTTGTAAAGATGCTGTTTAACAGGGATTCCGCTATTCAGAAGAGTTTCAAAAATTCTGCAAGTCATGTCAGCTGTCCGGACGTCGTGTCATCCCGTCTGGACGCTCATCTGTCCACTGTTCCATCCGTCCGGACGACGTGCCATACCGTCTGGATGCCCAACAGACCAAGCATCATTCGTTCGGACGACGTGGATTTCCTTCTGGACCTTCCACTGTATCGAGAAGCTTCTGTTCCAGCTTGCATCCGTTCGGACGTCTCAGCAACCCGTTCGGACGGCTCTCAGTATTCGACCAAGCTTCAAATTCTTTCTAAGTTCATATATGAGAAGATTGCTGCAACCGTCTTGACGATGTGGATTCCCGTCCGGACGCGCTTCTCCTTAATGCAAGAATCACAATTCAAATTCAACCGTCTGGACGTCTGTCAGCATGGTCCGGAAGCTCGTTTAACAGATATGGAATTGCGGATTCAACTTCAACCGTCCGGATGCTTGCATATCATGGTCCGAACGCGCGCTAAACATATATGGAAATTGCGTGTTGAAGATCAACTGTCCGGACGGCCATCCCCCCTGGTTCGAACGCGCGAAGCCTTATATGGAAATTACTTGCTGCGGACGTGCGACCGTCCGGACGCGGCTCTCAAACAGGAAAGATTTTCAGCGAAAATCTCATAAATTCTGGTCGCACAGTTTTCCGTCCGGACGGCACCCGAGTATTTCATAGCAGTCGCCCATTTGAACCTCAGCCTATAAATAGAGGCCCCTGGGCATTGAGAACTGCAAGAATTCGGGATTGAATTCCTTCAGAGCTTAAAGAGTTATTTTGTGAAGTTATTGGAGCTGATTTGTTCTCTCTCAAGCCATTGCAAATGTGCTGTTGCTACGCTATAACTGAAGTCTATCTTAGAGGTTGACCCTAAGGTAAATGATTCCATTGAAAACCCCTTCAGGTAGGAGACCTGGTTGGGAAGCGTTCGTGTTAGGTTATACGTTAGAGAGCAAGGTACGACCACTGCATCAGGGGTATGTGAGTGTTACTGCTTTGTATCTAGCTTTGTCTTCTGAATAGTGGATATCCTGGGTTTGGCTGCTCCTGAGTGGTTTTTCTCATCTTGAGTTTTCACTTCGTTAACAAAAATTCTTGTGTTGTTTATTTTCCGCATTGTTATTTTTGTTAACACTTTAAGCACACACTTGCCTTTTATTTTTAGAAGTCAATTTCAATTTTCAATTGGTATCAAAGCAGGTACACTCTGTTTAGGATTTATTTCCTGAGTGTGATCCTCATCTCTTTGTAACTTCTATTTTTTTATTACGCCTTTTATCATGAATTCTTCTCAGTTATCTAATGAGGATTCTGATATTAAGCTCTTTAAGATTTTTAATAAATTGAAGAATGCTCAACATTCTAAAATTTCTCATAAAGAGCTTAAAAAGGTGAAGTAAGAAAAAGAGTCATTGATTGTACAATTGTTTGAATCACATGCTTTAATTGACTCTTTGAGATCTGAGAATACCATGTTGCTTAATATTATTGATGAACTTGAGAATAAATTTGAAAAATTCTCTAGTGATAATTTGAAGAGCATGCTTTGTATTCACTCAGATGTTTCTAACAAGTCTGATTCAACTGTTGATGATTTAAGTATTTCTACTTCACATGCTTCTGATTCCGAATTAGATATTAAGCCTGTGATAGAAAATACAGCTTGTTTAGATAATTCTTGCTTAAATAACTGTGTGAAGCCAAAGTCCAAGGATTCAGGAACATAAGATAAGTTTGTTGTTATTTGTCATCATTGTAGAAAAATTGGTCATATTAGACTAAATTGTTATTTGTTAAAATCCCACAGACCTTAGAAGAAGCAGGAGGATTCCAAAAATTGCATTATTGAGAAAGCCTCTTCAGATAAATATGTCCCGCCCCATAGGAGGCATATATGTCAAAGAGGTAAGGACTTTGTTGTTTGTGAAAATGCTAATCTTAAATTTGCAGAGCCCTTCAAGAAGCATTTTAGCAAACGAAGTCAGCCTACCTGCTATCATTGTGGTGTCTCTGGACACATCAGGCCACACTGTCCTCAGATCCGACATCAGCAGCCTCGGATCAAGAAAATAGAGCAAAAGACAGGTAAGTCTAGCTCTACACCTTCCTAGCCTCATCATGCTTTTCAGAAAAAACGACATTATCCTCAAAGGGATTCTCCCTCATGCCATCATTGTGGTAAGTATGACCACATCAAAGCCGAATGCTTCAAAGTGAAGCCTCATAAGTCCAAGAAGAATCAGATCAATGAAGGGCTTGTGAACATGATGAAGAATGTCCTAGTCAGACTGATCAATTGGGACATAGCGTACACTCCTGCCTCACAGGTAGAGAAGGTATGGGTAAGGAAGGATGAGACCATTCACCCCTTAAAGGGGAATGGACACACCTAGTAGGAGAAGATGTTCATGCCTAGGATTTGGTTCCTAATCCTAAAGCATCAGGTTTGATTGCTTGCACTTTTACTTGTTATATTTGTATGCTTACTATGCAATCTAGGAACTAGTTTGTTTTGCCCCCTATTTCTCTTGAGAGAATTTTGCAAGTATTTTTTGGGGAAAACAGGAAAAGCAGGTCAAGCGACTGTTTTTCTGTATTGGCATCATCATGTTTGATCTTGCCTTGCATATAATGTCATTTCCATATTGCATTTTTTTAAATAATAAAATAAGGGGTAATTACCTTTTCCCCCTATGAACTACCAAAAAATGCGCGATGCCCCCATGAACTACCAACTCGACCAAAATAGAGCATTCAACTACCAAAGATAACCATTTTCCCCCCTTCCGTCAGTCACACGCCGTTTTACCCTCATTTTCTTCCTCTTTTCCCCCTATGAACTACTATCATCTTCCAACATGCCCCCATATAAAACGGCACATGACCCGTTGACCGTTTGTTTTAACCCCTTTGACTGATGGAAGGGGGGAAAATGGTTGTCTTTGGTAGTTGAATGCTCTATTTTGGTCGAGTTGGTAGTTTATGGGGGCATTGCGCATTTTTTGGTAGTTCATGGGGAAAAAGGTAATTACCCCATAAAATAAATAAATAAAATTTGGGGAGAATTTGCAGGATATATTTTTTTTCTTGGCATATCAGATATTGCATGTGTTTTCACCTGATATCTCAATTCTTTGTGCATTAACCTACCCTGCTTAGATATAATTGAGAGTTTATGACTATAATCTGCCAAGTGTTTTCCTGTATATGCAAAAGTAGGATATCTTCTTTTCTCATGCGATGAAAAACGTGCACTATCCAAGACTCCCCTAAAGGTACATCTTTCCTTCTCTGACTTTTTTGTTTCTAGAAATTTTGGATAAGAGAAGAGGTCTTTATAAGATGCCCAAATTGACCACATGCTAGTTGAACCTAGAACCTAAAAACTCTGGCATTCCCTTTAGATTGTAGCATCATAAGAATAAAGTAGTAAATCATATGAATTATGCGCTTTAATTGTATATTCACTGCTTATGTGTTGAATTTGGTATAAGCCTTGCCCTCTACGTACAAGAAAACATTTACTTTGTCCTTCATGGTACAAGTAAATGGTACAAGTAAAACAATTAGGTGCTGCATCTTAGGGGAAGTGTATCAGATGAGGGTGGCTAGGCTTTTGATTTTTGACTAATCTGTCACTGATTTTCTCTCTTGTCTAAAAAATCTGGTTGCTCTTTGTCATATCTGTGAGAGTCATACCTTGTGGGTTAAGTCTTCACACACACACGCATTGCATGAGTTGAGTTGTCTATTTGAATTTTCTATGTCCAGGAAAATATTTGTGCTGATTAAAATCTCAACTCTCTTTTATATCTCTGCTTAGTTTTGAGATGCTTTCTAATTGTGTTATCAGTAGATTATACATGTGTGTTCTGAAACTAACTAGAGAAAAATTGATTTCTGTAAATTTTCCTCAGTTTTCTGATGTTTCAGTGTGGAGCGTCCGGACGGTCACTCTTGGCGTCCGGACAGGTGGAGCTTAGTCGTCCGGACGTGATCAGGTTACGTCCGGACACGTGCGGCACCAAACGGCCGAACAATCAGGATAAACGTCCGGACGTGCACAACCTGTTCGCTCATTTTCAAGGCAGTGCGCGTCCGGACGACATTAATACATCGTCCGGACGGGGACCCCACAGAGGCTATATATACCCCTGGTCGCCGCCTATCCACTCTACCCCACCAAAATCTCCCTTTTTGGCATCTTGTGTGTGAATTTTTGCAAGCTTTTGGAATTATTTTGCTGCTTTTTGTCTTTTTGTCCATTAATCTTACATTCCATGTATTTTTCTTGTATTTTTCTCTTAAGTTTTTTTTTTTAAAAAAAACTGTTAGAATGTTAATGTCTTTTAGGAATGTTTTTGAGATTAGGAGATGCATATATCTGCTGTGGTGATATTTTTTTAAGGACTATATTGTGATAATTTTTGTCTATATTTTTGGAAAGTCGTTTTTACTGCTATTATAATGCCCAATTTTTGTTGTGACCTAACAATGATAGTTTTGGATTATTTTTGGCTATCGTGTTGGTATCTTTTTACAGAATCATGTCTGCAGGCAGCCCATAGCGTCGGGTCCGCTAGAGGACAGAGGGAGATAGAGCAGCCCTCAGAACCAAGATCATGGATCGCCCAGTCATTGCCGAGCGGAATGTGGTCCGCTCTGACATTATGGTGGCACCTTTGGACATTATGGTGGCACCTTTGTTTAGACTCGACTGGTTCGTCTCTTCTACACCAACCTTGAGGTGGTGCAGGATGATGATCACGGACTGGTACTTCAATCCACTGTTGGTAGCCATATCATCACTATTGATCCCTAGATCATCAGTCACTTCATCAGAGTGCCTGTCCTTGTGCTGCCTGGCAGTCCTTATAATGAGGTAGTCATTCCTCCCTCTATGGATGATCTCAGAGAGTTCTTCCATTCCGTTCCCCAGGTAGAGGAGCGCCCCACCACCATCAGGATCGGCGCCCTATTTGCTTCTCATCGAATGTTGGCGAAGATTGTTCAGCACAATCTTTGGCCGACCGTCAGGCGTAGCGACATGATTCTGAAGAGGGCCCAGTTCGTCTATGCAATTCATCTCCGCTTGCCCTTCTGGCTATGCAAGCATATTTTGGGCGTGATTTTGGAGGCCCGCAATGAGGCCAATACCGGTCTCCTCTTTGGCTACCTACTCACTCAGATCATTCTTCAGTTTGGCATCAATGTTATTGGAGAACCTAAGATGAAGATTCAGCAGCCCATCAACAAGCAGACTTTGATGAAGTCTAATGCACAGCTGCGGCGGGATGACTCCGATGATGAGGTGCCCATACCTGCTGCCATGCCTGTTGGTTTTCCGGACATGGCTTCATCCTCTCAGACCGTCCCACCATCTGAGCTGGAGGTCCATTATTCTCAGATCATGGAGGCCCTAGCTGCCATTCAGAGAGGGGGGGGGGGGGGGGAAGAGCACTATGCAGGTTTCTATGTCCTCCATGCAGCAGTCCATCACCGCTATGCACCTGGAAGTGCACTCCATCAACAAGCGTGTGGAGCAGAACCAACTGGACCTGAAGGAGTGCCTCAAGTACCATCATCCTGACATCAGTGATGATGATGATGATGCACGTAGGACTGCACCTATGACAGAGGACGCTTGAGTGTTTTTCCTTTGTTTTGTTGTCTTTTTGTTGTTTGAGACATTTGATTTATAGTTTGCTATGTTTTGTTAAACTCTTTGACTAATATTACTCTGTTTACCCTGGTCCTTCTAAGACCGTTAGGGGGAGTAATTTTTATTGCAGTTGGTTTCTTTATTACTCTGTTTTACCCTTTGCCCCTTTGTGACAAAAAGTGGGAGTAATTTTTATTTTTGACCGGAAATGTATTTCTAAACCGGTCAAGTGATTTTTGTCTCAGAATGGCCAAATGGAGAGTTTGTTAATTTGTGATTGGCCTCATTCTGTTTGGACAAAATCACTTGTATGTAAAGATGCGGTTTAACAGAGATTCCGCTATTCATAAGAGTTTCAGAAGATTCTGCAAGTTAGAAAAGTCGATTCTCTGTCAGTCTTTCGGACGACGTGTCATCCCATCCGGACGCTCATATGTCCACTGTTCCATCAGTCCGGAAGACGTGCCATCAGTCCGGAAGACGTGCCATACCGTCCGGACGCCCGACAGACCAAGCATCATTCGTCTGAACGACGTGGATTTTCGTCCGGACCCTCCACTGTATCGAGAAGCTTCTGTTCCAGCTTGCATCCATTCGGACGTCTTAGCAGCCCGTCCGGACGCCTCTCAGTATTCGACCAAGTTTCAGGTTCTTTCCAAGTTCATATATGGAAAGATTGCTGCAACCGTTCGAACAATGTGGATTCCTGTCCGGACGCGCTTCTCCTTAAGGCAAGAATCGCAATTCAAATTCAACCGTCCAGACGTCTGTCAGCATGGTCCGAACGCGCGTTCAACATATATGAAAATTGCAGATTCAACTTCAACCGTCTGAACGCCTGCATATCATGGTCAAGACGCGCGCTAAACAAATATGGAAATTGCGTGTTGAAGATCAACCGTCCGGACGGCCATCCCCCCTGGTTCAGACTCGCGAATCCTTATATGGAAATTACTTGCAGCGGACGTGTGACCATCTGGACGCGGCTCTCAAACATGAAAGATTTTCAGCGAAAATCTCGAAAATTCTAGTCGCACAATTGTCCGTCTTGGCGGCCCATGGCCATCGTCCGGACGGCACCCTAGTATTTCACAGCAATCGTCCATTTGAACCTCAACCTATAAATAGAGGCCTCTGGGCATTGAGAACTGCAAGAATTCGGTATTGAATTCCTTCAGAGTTTAGAGAGTTATTTTGTGAAATTATTGGAGCTGATTTGTTCTCTCTCAAGTCATTGCAAGTGTGTTGTTGCTGCGCTATAACTGAAGTCTATCTTAGGGGTTGACCCTAAGGTAAATGATTCCATTGAAGACCCCTTCAGGTAGGAGACTTGGTTGGGAAGCGTTCGTGTTGGGTTACACGTTAGAGAGCAAGGTACGACCACTGCATCAGGGGTATGTGAGTGTTACTGCTTTGTATCTAGCTTTGTCTTCTGAATAGTGGATATCCTAAGTTTGGCTGCCCTGGAGTGGTTTTTCTCATCTTGAGTTTCTACTTCGTTAACGAAAATTCTTGTGTTGTTTATTTTTCGCATTGTTATTTTTGTTAACACTTTAAGCACACACTTGCCTTTTATTTTTAGAAGTCAATTTCAATTTTTCAAACACCAATCATTATACACAACTTTTCATACAATTTAATTATTTCTTACCATTGAAAAACATTTTTTTTTTCCAATTGATAATAGCTTAAAAGTGCATATTTTCTCTATTAAAATAAGCATTATCATACTATGTTTTATCATAATTATTGCATTTTATATTTAATTGGAGAATATTGTTTAATTATTAAAGTTGAACTTAAATTGGTATTAATGCAATGAATTATTATTTTGTAGAAGACTAAAAGGAGAAAGACGCGTGGAGGACCAAGGAAATAAAGAATGAATTCGTGGGGTCCATGTAAAAGAAAACAAAACATGAAAAATTAGAAAAGCATCTCTTTCCATAACAAGGCAATTGATTTTCTTTCCTTACCTGGCAGATTTATGGGGACCTAACTCACACATATTTTCTACCATGAAAGGATCAACATCTAATCAGCTCTTTCCATGCATAACTCACCAACACATGCATGGAGACATGGAAAAGTCATGCGCTGCATTAATTGTCGAGATACGTGATTTGTTTTCCATGAAGAGCCAAACTTGCAATAATTCTTAAAAACAAGGAAATAATCAAGAAAGCATGTGTGTGGCATCGAAAGACCTAGCAAATTAGTCTATATATATATATCATGCTTTGCTTGTGCAAAAAGAGGAGAAGTCGGGGGAGCCAGAGGAGAAACAGAGAAGGCTAGGGGGCAGTTATGGAGGCTCTCAACTGGTTTTGTTGTTTGCTATTTTTTATTTTCATAAACATAAGTGGTTAAATCTCTAGCTAAGGCTAGTGGTGAAACCTAATATTTTTATTATGTATTCTTGAGACTATGTTAGTTGTTCTTCATAGATTAATGATTAAATTTGGGGATGATTTTTATTTGATAGTAATTTAATGAAACAAGTTTATTTTGATTCTTTATGATTTTGTTTATATCAAATGCTTACTTTGTTTGTTTGATATGATTCGAAAATATATTGAATGTTTAATTTATTGTGTCATGTTTATGAAATCATATTCTCAATCAACCCATGTTTGACCTATTTATATTATGTCTCAAGAATATGTAATAAATTGCTAGGTCGATCCTTGAAGTCTTAGTGTTTTCTTTTAATTAATTTAGTTTAGTTCATTTTATTTTAGTTTATCATCTATCATTTGCTCCACTTTTTAGTGGAAAAATTAATTCAATTTACTTTTCTGCAAAATAATAGGAATTTTACTTAGAATCTACCATTCCCTGTGGATCGACCTCGTACTTACCGAGAATTATTACTTGCGAAAACCTACACTTGGGTTTGCACCCTTTGTGGTCCAACACCAATCTCAAAAATATTTAAGAGATAATTGCACCACTGGTCCCTGGAGTATGCCATAATTACGAATCACTCTCTATAGTTTAAAAAGTTCATAGAAGGTCTTTGTGGTAAACTATAATTACAAATCGATCCCTGAAGTCAAATTCTGTTAAAAAATTTGACAGATTCTGTTAAATGCTACGTCAGCGCCACATCAAACCTTTAAGATGGCGACACGTGTTCATTTGAATAAAATAATATAAATGTATTAAAAATAAATAAATAAACTTATTTTTTGAAAAAAATTCAAAAAAACAAAAAAGGGAAGGGGTGGCTGGGCCACTCCCGGTGGCCGCCAGGGGTGGCGCACAGCCACCCCTTCCTTTATTGTTTTGTTTTTGTTTTTGTTTTTTTTTGAATTTGAATTTGAATTTTTTTTTAAAAAAATAAGTTTATTTATTTATTTTTTAATAAATTTAACACCAATCATTATACACAACTTTTCATATAATCCAATCATTTCCAATCACTTCATACCATTAAAAACGACTTTTTTCCGATCTCCAAAATTCAATACCCAAACACAAATTCAAAAAGAATCTGAATTCTATTCAACATCTAAATACATTTTCACTGCCTTAAAATCCGCAAATAGATTCAGAATATTATTTTTATTCAAAAAATTCAACATCCATGACTTCAAGAACAATATCTGACTAAAGGCATAACTTTGTCAATGAGCGCAAAACTCAGCATGGAATCTGCCCAAGGCCATAACCAGCAATGAACGCTCCACATAGAGGGAGGTGATATAACCATTCTAGGTCCTCTTGCCAGCAAGCTTCAACAAGTTTTTGACTGTTTCTACTCATTTTGTAACTATCTGTTGGCTCAGTACCGTGCAATCAACTGCATTATCACTCTAAAACCCCTTCTTCTCCGTTCTTTTTTTTTTTCCCTTAATTTCTTTCTCTCTAAAGTTTCAATATCTTGGGATTCAATTTTTTCATAATTCGGTCTTAATTATAGAGCGATATTGGCTAATCTTTACTATAATTGGAGCCTTACTATTTTTTATTTATTTAACAAAATTTAATTATAATATTACTAATTAGAACCTGGTGAAAGCCGACTGAGATATTATTGAAGCAATTTTCTTCGCGTGTTTTACATTTTTCTTGCATGCAAAATTGTAAGCAGCACCTGAACTCGAAGGCCGGAGATCAGGAAAAGTGATAAAGGCAAAAAAGCTCTCTCTCTCTCTCTCTCTCTCTCTCTACTATGATATCTTCATTATGCTATAGTTGATTACGCCAAGCAAACTCCACAGACCACATAGCTCCAAAAAGAAAAGTCATGACAAGACGGTGGGAGAGTCATGAACTTGGAGGGTAATTAAAGAGGGGAATTAATAAGGCCTAGATTTGAGGGAGGCCAATGAGGCCATGGTTCCCACTTCCCACCTGGCCTATTTATGATTATCCACTCAATTACTTGATAATGAATGATGCCTACTTTCCCCTCCAATGAGTAGGAGAGCCGTAGAATGCATGTAATCCTCCGCATGATCGATAGCTAGGGAGAAAAACCAAAAAAAGAGCATCCAAAGCACCCAATTATCTACTAGTATAGTGCTGAATAGTTTCTCCAACAACTAGTTTGTTAAGGCAAAATAAACAAGGATATTAAGTATCCTAATCTCTATATGAGGCATACATTCTATCATATGGATGAGCCAAAAAAAGAAAAAAAACACGCGGTCAAAACGAAAAAGCCAATCTTTAGGCCTCTTCATGTTTATTTTGAGTGCGTTTAGACTGTGGGCATTGTGAGCATCGGCATCGCTCTACTAGAGTGTTTTACCGCTGAGAGAAAATAACGGTGAAAGCTCAAGAGATAAAGCACGTGGAACAACTCGGTCAAATCCTGTTTTGGTACATGAGAGGAACCGTAATTATATTCCGGCCGCCGTGTATTATTTTTCTTACTATTCGATATCAAATTGGCTAGTGGTTGAGCCGTTGCAGCAGAGAGGGAAAAACATTAATTGATGGCACCCCATTGAAAAAAATAACTGAATTCTCTCCCGATCAATCCCATCGATCTCCGCCGTTTATTTTTTTCACATGAAAAAGGGCAAGCCAAACTCCAACTATATATAAAGCTTCAAAGTCGAAGATTCATGAGTTCATCAGGATCCAAATTGAGACGTTTCAATTAAAATGGGTAATTAATTTTGCTTTGGCAGAGGCTTTTCAAAGCTACAAGTAAGTCCAGAAATTCCAGAGGATCGTAGAAGAAAGAATTTGAAAAAGAAAATTCACAAAAAAAAAAAAAAGGAAAAATCTGCAACCACTTCAGAAAGTGGACGGTTGGAGGAATTAAGCACGACATGCGTTTTGGCTGCGCCGCAACTTTAATCGTAGGCGGTAGGCCCAAACTTAATATTGTTGTATATTTTCGATGTTGAACCTATGATAACAAAAAATTTTCCGCCAACAATTCATTCCTTTACCAGACCCCCCATTAAAAAAATAAAAAGAGAATTGCACTTATAGCATCGAATTTCCACCATTTCTTTTAGAGAAGGCACCTGAATTTATTAAATTGTATTTATTTTTTAGAAAGTCTTAATTAGGGATCTTCCGTTAGAATTTTTCTTTAAATTTTATCAAAATTTTTTTTAAGAAAAAAAAATTACTAAGATTTATGTATTTGTTAGAATTTAACGGAATTTACAAAAATACTCATACTTAAATCTTTATTTTTTTTAAAAAAAAATAAACACAAAAGTATTTTGAAAATTTTGATAAGATTTAACGAAAAATCCTAACGGATAACCTTTAATTGAGACTTTCTGAAAAATTAATATCTTAAATTGAGATTTTTTGAAGTTCATATGCCTTCTCTAAAAAAAAAAAAAAAAATTTGGTATCTTAAGTGAAGTTAAAAAAAATAATAATAATGATAAAAAAATAAAAAATGTGTAACATGCGAGATCAATAGCGTATGCTTTTGAGAGTAAGCCGTACGATTTTCGCTCCACAAAGAAAGTCTGGATCGGAGGCTAATATTCAAAGCACCCATCA
Organism: Alnus rubra; assembly: GCA_028654335.1. Classification (NCBI taxonomy): domain Eukaryota; kingdom Viridiplantae; phylum Streptophyta; class Magnoliopsida; order Fagales; family Betulaceae; genus Alnus; species Alnus rubra. The sequence continues at coordinate 2,772,162 of JAJPGS010001302.1, forward strand.
TTATCACTTTATCAGAATCTTGTTGAAGTAGTACTGCTTTAATATTTGCATGCAAAAAGGATCGATACCAAGTAAAAGCCGTGTGGATAAGGTCGGTGGTCGTCTCCAAAATAATGGGCCTTAATTCGGATATGTCATGCATGCCACCCCCTTCTATGGCTGACTTCTCTACCATGTGCACTTTTTTCCCTTTCTACTGTTGACATGGATGGAGGAGGGACGTGCAGCTGGGAGGGGTGGAAATGCTTCCAAAAACAAAGAAAGCTTAAATGGAACCCATTTAATTTTGTCGGAGAGTAGACACAGAAGTTTACATTTCTGTAAATTGTGTTTTGGCTTTTCACGAGAAGGAAGCAGGGATGGTGTGGAGGATTTTGAATTCTCGAATGTGCTTAATTTATCGTAGACGTTGAGTGATTAGTTCCAGTTTAGTCTATGAGGGGCGGAGTTAAGGCTGACTATTTTTAACACGGTTTGCGAAATTGATAAGAATCCAACATGAAGTTAGTGGGTTAGGGTGAGGAGTCTGACACTCGTTTAATTAAATGGGTTGAGTTAGGGTTGACTTATATAGTTTTATAATTATGTTAAAACACAACTCGAACCTAACACGTAACATCTAGGGCTAACAATTTTTGACCCAGCCTTCGAATCCGACACGAAATTAGTGTGTTAGAGTTGATGGTGTTGGAACTGGTGTCCAACACTCCAATTGCATTAAGTTATTTATTTATTTATTTATTTTTAATAAATTGTATCATATTGAACATTTGATATATATATATTTGAGTATTTCATATGATATACATGTAAGCACCCTAAGTTACATTATATTTGACTAATGTGTGAATAATGAGATTATCACACAGAAAATTATAGTCATAGATCATTTTTATAAAAGATGTTCATAGTCGTAAATAGAACTGGGAATCCATCTAGACAATAACATGTCAACCTTAATGATCTATCTTGGTTAGTAGAAGTAGGTAGGGCTTCAGGTTGATATGTTATTGTAAGTTTACAGTAGTGTCTTGCACCAAATGGTGACTATGTGAGTCATCATTCTTTCAACACTGTGATTAAGAATGATGTATGTGCACACCAACTTATAACAGTTACTCTAAATCGTAAGAAGATTGCGAACTCAGATGTGAAGTGTAGGTCACTTTGATGTACATGAATGCGATCAAATCAATGGTCAAAACTTCTATGTGTCGGGTGATTGCATGTAGCATTGTGGGAACACCTTCTTCAAGAAGGAATCCAAATCCTTTGTCAGAAAGAACAAAGCGATAAAGAATATTTCCCTTAATGTAAATTTAATGAGGTTGATTATCTTAAAGTTCGGGCCTGAGTGTTTAGGTGGAATTTATTGAAACTTAATTTGTGCAAGGTAAGATTAAAAACTCACAAGGCAAACAAATGATATATTATGTAATTAAATCAGGAGTATCAAGTAAAAGTGGTAGTGAACTAAGTAACAATGTATTGACTTTGGTTCGACTACGAAATGATTCTATGGAGGGGTAATATGTAATAAATAAGTATGTCACGGAGATTGATTCATTAATTTGAAAATACATATTAGAGTGCAGTCACATTTGTTTAATGGAATCAATTGTGATTAAATAGGGTTAAGTGAAATACTCACAGACCTATTTAAAGCTAATTATATTTATTTTTTCCTTTCGATCACTCTTTGAGCTTATGTAAATTGACCAGATACTATTAGCCTCGGTTAAATATTTATTTATGTTAGATTGTTTTATTTAATAAAACGTGGGCCAGAGGAATAAATTCCTAAGTGGCTCATTACTTAGAGATGATTGGACTTAGTAATTAATTTCTAAGGGCTTAAGCAATTTAATTGCTATGGGTTAGGAATTAATTTATATGGGCTTAAGCAATTAAGAGCTATGGGCTATTGGAATTAATTCCAAAGGCTTAAGTTGAGATAAATGAGCATTGAGTTTTAGGGATTAAGCCCATGCATATGCTGAAAAAATATGTAGTAAAGAGATAAAGCAAAACCCATCTCTAGATACATGGGGAGATTATTTAATCTCCCCATTGGCCGGATGATGCATGGCCAAAGGGAGATAAATTTTCCCATTGGCTGTGTATCCTAGAAGATAGGAGGAGAAGTTACTCTTCTTATATCTTCTACCCCTTGACTGTGTACTATAGTAGCTTGGAGGAAGAGTTCCACTCCTCTTATGATTCCTAGGCTATCTCAGCTACATCTTTGAGTTATCTCATAACTTTATCATATAAGTAAGGGTTAAATACCCTATTAGTACCTGAGTTTTACGTGCTTTTAAATTTAGTACCTCAGTTTTGTTTTGTATCATAGGTGGTACCTGAATTAAGGGTAAAAACCCATTTGGTACCTCTGTTAGATTTTCCGTCTGAATTTTAACGTCTCACCACGTGTCAACCGCTGAGGTTGACACGTGGCACTACATAAAAAAAATTAAAAATTAAAAATTGAAATCTTTAAAAAATGATTAAAAATAATAAAATTTTAAAAAAGAAAATTAAAAAAAGAAAAAAGAAGAGGGGTGGAAAAAAAGAAAAAAAGAAAAAAAAATTATGGTTTTGGCCCTTGGGGGTGGCCGAACCACCCCCTAGGGCCATGGGGGTGGATCGGCCACCCCCAGTCTGGCCGGTATGGGGGTGGCCGAACCACCCCCATGGCCCTAGGGGGTGGTTTGGCCACCCCCAAGGGCCAAAACCCATCAAAAAAAAATTGAGGGTTTGCCCTTGGGGGTGGCCGAACCACCCCAGTGGCCACGGGGGTGGTTCGGCCACCCCCATACCGGCCGGCCTGGGGTGGCCGAACCACCCCCGTGGCCCTAGGTGGTGGTTCGGCCACCCCCAAGGGCCAAAACCCATCCAAAAAGAAAATTGAGGGTTTGCCCTTTGGGGTGGCCGAACCACCCCCATGGGCCACGGGGGTGGTTCGGCCACCCCCAAGGACCAAAACCCATCAAAAAAAATTAAGGGTTTGCCTTTGGGGGTGGCCGAACCACCCCCATGGGCCACGGGGGTGGTTCAGCGACCCCTAGACTGGCCGGCCTGGGGTGGCCGAACCACCCCCGTGGCCCATGGGGGTGGTTCGGCCACCCCCAAGGGCCAAAAGGCATAAATGTTTTTCTTTTTTTCTACCATGGGGTGGCCGAACCACCCCATAGGGGGTGGTTCGGCCACCCCAGACTGGCCAGACCAGCCAAGGGGGTGGCTGGGCCACCGCCTTGGCCAAAATGGGGGTGGCCGGCCACCCCCATGGTGGCCATGGGAGGTGGCTTAGCCACCCCTCTTCTTTTTTCTTTTTTTAATTTTATTTTTTAAAATTTTATTATTTTTTATCATTTTTTAAAGATTTAAATTTTTAATTTTTAATTTTTTTTTATGTAGTGCCACGTGTCAACCTCAGCAGTTGACACGTGGCGAGACGTTAAAATTCGGACGGAAAATCTAACAGAGGTACCAAATGGGTTTTTACCCTTAATTCAGGTACCACCTATGATACAAAACAAAACTGAGGTACTAAATTTAAAATGACGTAAAACTCAGGTACCAATAGGGTATTTAACCCTATAAGTAAATCTAAGTATACAAATAGAGGGCTATAGTAAAGTATAATTAATTACTTTTACTACTTCAAGTTTTGAGTCCACACTCACGGTCATATTCAGTCGTTGAAGAGAAGATCTAAAGGTTGAGTCAAGAACACGAAGAACATGAAGAATAAGTTCTTCATCATTTAACATGAAAGCTTCAAAGTTAGCTGGCCCATATAGCCAAGGAGTTGCAGTTTATTGTTAAACACGTTCAAGTAAGTACTCTATCGGTATTCCGCTGTGTCTAATTTGATTAATGCATGATCCCCAACAGATGGGTCTGACTTGTTTAATTAATGAGTTAGATTAGGGTTGACTTACCTATGCCTTGACATGATTTGAACCCGACACATTAACACGAAATGCCGCCCTTCAATGGAATAGGACTTGTACTAAGTTTTGGATTTGAATCTTGCCTAAATTTGGGGCAAGGGTTTCAAGGTTCATAAAACAAGATTCTTTAATTACAAAGAAAGATAGGTTATGCATCAAAACTCAAAAGTCATAAAGCGAGTTAACATAGCAGAATTGAGTGGAGTGGAGTATGGCTAGCAACCTGGGTTGTCGAGTCGGGTTTGGGTCAACCCACTAAATCATAAAGAGTCAATTCAAATACGACCTATTTACTTAAATTGGTCAAACTCTTCAACATGATACGACCCGCAAGTGACCCAACACAACTTACGTGACCTGTTTAGACCCAAAATGGACATGCTTAACCTGTTTGACCTAACCCAATACGACTTGTTTGACCCGTTTCAACCTGTATTTATTATATATATATATATTTTCTCGTAAATAGATCAATCTGCAGGTCGACCCGTTTATGCCAAACACTAATCCTCTAATGCCATGTAGGGTTAGGGAGTCGTGTAAAAAATTGTTAGCCCTATAGTGAATCATCTAAATTTATTAAAGTGACTTCATGGTAAAATTCTTGAAAATCAAAATGTTGTCTTTAAATTAAAGGGAAAAATCATATTCAACCCCTAAGTTTTTATTTGATTTTTGAATTTAGTCTTTGGATTTTTAATTTCAAGAATATGGTCCTTAGGTTTTGCCCAAATGTTAAATAGATCATTCTATAACTTTTCAGTTAAAATGAATGGTTTGTCATATGTTACGTGTCTCAATGTACAAGCTAACGTTTATATCAACATTTAATATCAATGCCATATCATCAAGCGTCAAATCATCCATATAAAAAAAATAAAAACGAAAGACCCCAACTCTAAAAACAAAAACCATCTTCTTTATCATCTTAATCTTCTAGATTTGTAGTGTTAGAGGAAAAACCATTAACTTTAACGCTGAGATAGACCGTCAAATAAGACACACGTGACAAATAGAAAATCGTTAACTTTGACGGTATGTTGATAGAGGGATCAATTTAAAACTTGAGTACAACTTAAGAACTATATTCTTAAAATTGAAAACCTAATAACTAAATTTAAATAAAATAAAAACTTAAGGGTTAAATATGATTTTTTTCCGTAAATTAAATAGCTCATGGTTTCCCTAGACGTGAACAGGTTTAGATAGTGATAATACCTTCTAGCTCGAAGAGCTTGAACATTTGAACTTTACTCAACGACCCTACAAAGATCTAACAATAGAAGAATCTTCTAAAATAAAAAATACTTAGATGATAAAATTTGAATTATTAATTAAAATTAATGATTAAGATTTTAAAAATTCCATCTAAAATTACCTTAACAAATCGGTGAAAATACATTTTTGCCTCCCGAAGTACCACTACTTTTTCACTTGTACCTCCAAACTTCAAAAAGTGGTATTTAGGTACCTCAAATTACCAATTCGTTGTCAAAAGATCACTCTGTTTGCAAGAACTGTTAAAATGAATGAAAAAGTGGTCACGTATGTGTCACTACAGTGTCTTTCTTCCCAAATACCCTAGACTTTACTATAAAATACCGTAATTGCTATTGAAAACAAATTATTCTTATAACGATTAAAAACATTAAAAAAAATTGAAAATCGAAAATAAATCAAAATTATGAAAAAAATTAGGGGAGGGCCGAACCACCACCACCACCACCCTTTAAGTTTTTTATTTTATTAAAGATTTTTATAGATTTTTTAGAAAGGATGACACTATTGTAGTTATGTGACACACACGTGACCCCTTCCATTCATTTTAACGATTTTTCTAAACCGCGTGGCCTTTCTATAACATGGTGATAATTTGAGGTACCCCAATGACACTTTTTAAAATTCCGTGATGCAAGTAAAACAAAAGTAGTAGTTCAAGCGGCTAAAATATATTTTTCTTTCATAAATCTAAAAAGTCACAATCCAATTTTTCCTAAACCCACGCTTTGCTCGAATCTAAACGCAGCTACCCAATTGTGGGAGGAAACAACTCAAAAGTTTCAAGCATATTAAAACATCACACAAGCTCACCGTTGATAGTTAGACTGGTTTGCCAAGCACATATAAATCATATCATTTGCAAGCATTAGCACTCCATAGGAGACACCTTCCTGAGAGCTCATGAAAACCGTATACATTATATATATATATATATATAAAAGACGAGTTTCAACTTAAAGTTAGATTAGAATTATGACACGTAGCGTGAACCTATATTTTTTAAACATTTAACCGTTGTATTTAATACGCCTAATTAACTCTCTTATATTAAATAAAAAAAATAATAGAAACGTCAAATTTTATTGTTATTAAATTCTCACTAATTTCTACCTCTATCTCTTCCTTTAACTATCATATATATATATAAAAGCCGAGTTCCAACTTAGACCTATGTGAACAAATATTTTAAAAAGTTTCTTTTTATGGATTAGTAATAAAAAGTATGATAAAATGTGTTTAAATTCTGAAATTAAATTATAATGAAGAATCCCACGCATAGCGCGGGTTATGAGCTAGTTTTCAATTATTCATGGCTAATGAGGGAGTAATGGTGGGGCAGATAGAAATCCAGTGCAATACATTGTATTTAGAAATGGATGTCGCAGATCGTGACAACAAATTAATAATAATAATAATAATACTAAAGAAATGGTGGCTTGAGTGGTTATTAGACTGGCCGAACCACTCTTCTTTTTTTTTTTAAAAAAAAAAAGAAGATAAATTGGTGTCACGATCTGGCCGTCCATTTCCTAGATAAAATGTATTGCACCAAATCTCAATATGTGATGGGATAGCTAGACACGTACCATATTGGTTCTAAATTTTCAAATTAGTGTAACGTTTAGGTAGAGTTAAGTTGACCAACTAGAACCTTTTGAAGAAGCTCCCCTCAAGAGTAGATTGATTTCCGCAACAGGATGTATTGGTACCACTGGTTTTTGAGTCAGATACAAATTTGACAAGTTCCTTTGTATGATTATGATACATTTTTTGATTACACAAGGAAAAGAAGATTTACCATATGACAAGAAGTATAAGGATATACATATGACTATTGTTGCTTACCGAGATGCTCTAGCTAGGTCTTTCACTTGTGCTTTCAGCAGTGTATGCTCATGTCGCATCCTCTCTAGCCGGGCCTCAACCGTGTACATTTCGTCTTTAAGGTGGTGAATTCGCTTCTCCATCCAAGCCATTGCTTCGGATGATCTGCCCATGCCACTCATGTAGCCAGTCTGAGGGTTCACATGGATGTGTTGGGGCCTGGCTAATAGCATAACTTCAACTGCGCCAAAGAAAACAAAGCAAACTGTGAACCAAAACAAGCGCTGGTTAGTGATTATTTAAAGCTATAACCGCACCGCATAACCACTTTAAAGTTTGGACATTTTGGTCATATTTTTGGATGTTAAGCCTTCATTGAACCTTTTTTTTGGGCTTACATTTTTTTTTTTGGGCTTTTATTTTTTTTAGCCAAATGTGTGGTTGAATTTAAAACCCCATATGAAACGTCGTTTTGATATTTATATATATGGCTAGGCGGTTAGCGGTTAGTAACCGCTTTCGCCTACCTCTAGAACCACTAATCATCCCGTCCTAGGTGGTTAGCGGTTTTTTTCAACCATCTACAAAGTGGTTAGGCTGTTAAGCGGTTAACTGTTATTAACTGCTTGCCTTTATTTTCACCCCTAGTCGGATATGCATTTTATTTTTGTGCTTTCTTTTTCAACAATTTTTCTTAGCAACAAATGAGAGTATATATATATAGTGGCTCAACTATACCTGTATTTTTATCCCCCTCTCTTAACCACAATGCCCTCAACTTTTGCCTCTATCTCACCTCCTCCTAAACAATAGTCTTCTCCAGCTTAACTGTATCCTCATCCTTCCTCAATTTTTTCTCATTAGAAAGCGATTTCTGTTCTTCAATTTCATCAGGCCCTTTTAATTCATCAAGAAAAGCCCTTTTATTCTTCTTCACATTACCAAGCTCCGTACCATTCCACGTTTTTAAGTCGACTTTGAGAGCTTTTTTTATTTTTTATTTTTATTTTTTTGGGCCAAAACGAAGCTAGGACAGCCATGAAAACAACAGAAAGCCTACTAGTGCATCGCCTTCTCCACGAAACGATATGATTTCAGCCACATGTCTTCAAATTTAAAATAACTAACGCCCCTTTGAAAGTCGCCACAATCAAGAAGAATGGGGAAGTGATATGAGAGAACTCTAGGTAATTTACTCTGGATAACATTCAAGAAATTATCCTCCCATTTAGGAGAGATGAGAAACATGTCGATTCTAGACCATGAAGGTGAATCCCGATTGTTAGACCATGTGAAATTCCCATCCTTGAGGGGTATATCCATAAGACTCTCCTCAAAGATAAAAATTGGAAATCTCATCCATAGTATCGCGGCATAACACAAACGCCGCGAATTAGTTAGCGACGCTTATATAGCGTTAAACGCTGCTAATTAAACGACGCCAAATTGTTTTTTTTTTTTTTTTGTAGTGAGAACCAAAGAGAATTATACTCCGTTTGTTTCGGCGTAAAATGATTTCCGGAAAATGATTTCAGTATTTTACGGTATTTGGTAGGGGCGAAAATAACGGTCAACGAAAATCATTTTCGGTTTGACCGTAAAACCTTCTTTAATTTTTGGAAAACGATTTACGGTTTTTAAAACCGTAAATCGTTTTCCAAAATTATATTCTTCGTCTTTACACGCACGTTTGATATCTGACTGTCCGAATCTGACAATAGTCGGTCGTTCGAAAATAGGCAGCACCGGAATCCGGCATCATCAAGTCACTGGAATAATGACGGCGTCGGAATCCGACCACCGGAATTATGCCGGCTGCCGGAATACTGCCGGCCGCCGGAATCCGGCCACATCCGGCAACTGCGCCGAATGCCGGCGGAATCTGGCCGGAATCCGGCCATGGACAGAAACCGGCCGGAATCCGGCCTGATCTGACCGGATCCGGCCACTGATCCGGCCGGATCTGGCCAAAATGGCCGGGATCCGGCCGGATCTGATCGGATCCTGACACTGACCCGGCCGGATCTGGCTACTGATCCGGCCGGATTTGGCCAAAATGGCCGGAATCCGGCCTGATCTGACCAGATCCGGCCACTGATCCTGCCGAGATCCGGCCAAAATGACCGGATCCGGCCGGATCTGACCGGGCCCGGAGGTGTCCTGCCGGAATCCGGCTAAACATGTTCGCCGGATTCCGGCAACGGCGACCGGTCGTTGCCGGATTCCGGCGACAGTTGTATTTTCAATTTTCGTAATTTTTTCGAGCGAACCAAACGCCGAAAAATATTTTCGAGAAAATAATTTCTTTTGAAATTGATTTCGTCGAAAATATTTTACGACGGAAACTATTTTACATCGAAACAAACGGAGCATTAGTGCACTTGCAGTTCCATATCATTTCAGCATAACAAATGTGATTTGTTTGAAAATTGTGTTTTTAAAAAATTGTGATTTGAAAACGTATGCAGAAAACTTCCTTTTTCAATTGCAAGCAATATGGTGTTTTTTTGAAAATGCAGAATTTTAAAGGTCAAACTGCGATTTTTTTTCAAAGATTCAGGTATGAGTATTTTTATAAATTCCATTAAATTTTAACAAACACTTATTTTTCAATCTCAGGGAAAAAAAAAGAGGAGTATTTTGAAAATTTTAACAGGATTGAACGAAAAATTCTAACGAAAAATAAATAAATAAATAAATAAAATATTTATTTATTTATTTATTTCGACACAAAGTCAAAATTAAATTACATCTGAGAGAAAAATAAATTATACTTTATTCTTTTCTTTTCTTTTTCAAGTAAATTAGGTTTCGAATAACAAGAAATAAAAAAGGTAAGGACGGAGAAAGAAAAAGAGAAAAGAAAAAGAAAAAGAAAAAGAAAAGGAAAAGGAAAAAGGAGGGAAAAGGTTGAAGAAAAAAAGTAGACAACGATCGAGAGGCCGTGAATGGCTTGGAGGAGTACTACTAGCACTGCAACACGTTAGCTCCGCTGTGACTGTGAATTAAGGAATGCTGGAAAAAGGGAACCAAATACATAGATGTTGCACGGTTGGGAACAAAAACTCCATGCCTAAGTAAATTCAATCTATACACAAAATAGACAAAAATGTGAATCCAGGTGCAATGATGATCAATCCAATGAAAATATGTTGTAACTAAAAGGGCAATTACTATTGGATCAATTAAGGTGCAAAAGTTCATATAGGTTTCCTAAAGGATGTGAAAACACTGGAAATACTATATTAGAAGAAAAAAAAAAAATTAGATTTTGAGCCTTAAAATGAAACTCCCCAAGCTTGGCATAGTGACCACAACATGCGTTTTGAAAAGAGCTTTTCGGATTGGGGTCACAAGCACGATTCCGAGAATCGCGGCAAAATTTATGCCCATTTTACTAAGCACTAGTGCACAATTCTATCTAGAGATGCCGTTCGGACGGTTTTTGCAGTCTAGTACGTGAAAAAAGGCCATTTTTTGAGCTATATAAAAAGTGAGATTTTGGGTTAGGATTCCATTTGTGCGCCCCAAACTTCATACCAATGAATTAGCCACCAACTAAAAGGAAAGTTGAGAAATTTGATAGGGGAAGAAGAGAACAGAGTGTTCTTGGGGCAAAAAGCAATAGAGTATGCTTTTAAGGGTAAGATCTTGACACTTTTCTCTTTAAATTTCTTGAAGATTCAAATGATATATGGTACATGCATGGATTTAATATTTCAGAATTTATATGATGTGGGTGTGTATGAGTATGAAATGTTGGGTGTTTTGGTTGAAATAGGGAAAGAGTGAGCTTTTCTATAAAAAGCTCAAAGCTTTTCTTGGTAAAGCTAGTGTCTTAGAATAGATCGGATGTAAAATGGATTGTATGGAGTTGGAGAATAAGATGCATGGTTGAGCCTTTTTTGTGTTGTGAGTGTTGCTATGATTGCGTGTATGAGTTATTAGAGTGTGTGTATGGTTGGAAGAAGTGGACAAGGCAGGGGAAACGGGTGATAATTAAGACTTCACCAAAGGAAAAAATTCGACAGTCCGACCAGCCACATCAGCATAACGGTTACTTAAAAGATATCGGGATCGTAGCTTCAAAGATAACTACTTGATCCACCCATGATTTCAAGAATGAAATCTGACTAAAGACATAACTTTGTCGATGAGTGCAAAACTTAGCATGAAATTTGCCGAAGGCCATAACCCGCAATTAATGTTAATCCACATAGAGGGAGGTGATATAACCATTCTAGGTCCTCTTGCCAGCAAGCTTCAACAAGTTTTTGACTGTCTTTACTCATTTTGTAAGTATCTGTTGGCTCAGTACGTACCGTGTAATCAACTGCATCATTATTCTAAAACCCCTTCTTCTTTTCCGTTCTTTTTTTTCCTTAAATTTCTTTCTCTCTAAAGTTCCAAATCTTGGGATTCAATTTTTTCATAATTCGGTATTAATTATAGAGCGATATTGGCTAATCTTTACTATAATTGGAGCCTTAATATTTTTTATTTATTTAACAAAATTTAATTATAATATTACTAATTAGAACCGGGTGAAAGCCGACAGAGATATTATTGAAGCAATTGTCTTCGCGTGTTTTACATTTTTCTTGCATGGAAAATTGTAAGCAGCACCTGAACTCGAAGGCCGGAGATCAGGAAAAGTGATAAAGGCAAAAAAGCTCTCTCTCTCTCTCTCTCTACTATGATATCTTCATTAAGCTATAGTTGATTACGCCAAGCAAACTCCACAGACCACATAGCTCCAAAAAGAAAAGTCATGACAAGACGGTGGGAGAGTCATGAATTTGGAGGGTAATTAAAGGGGGGAATTAATAAGGCCTAGATTTGAGGGAGGCCAATGAGGCCATGGTTCCCACTTCCCACCTGCCCTATTTATGATTATCCACTCAATTACTTGATAATGAATAATGATCGATGCCTACTTTCCCCTCCAATGAGGAGGAGAGCCGAAGAATGCACGTAATCCTCCGCATGATCGATAGCTAGGGACTCAAAACAAAAATGAGAAAAGAAAAAACACCAAAAAAAGAGCATCTAAAGCACCCAATTATCTCCTAGTATAGTGCTGAATAGTTTCTCCAACAACTAGTTTGTTAAGGCAAAAAAAAGTGAGGAATTTAAGTATCCTAATCTCTATACGAGGCATACATTAATTCTAAGAATATGATTCTTGCAAAACAGTTGTGCAATTGTTGTATAAGAATCAAAAGACATGAGTAGGTCTCACATGGTGGGTCCCACATGGTAAGTCCTATCACATAGGTCCCACGTGAGACTCATTTCATGTCTCTTATCTCTTGCACAACAATTACATAATTGTTGTGCAAGAGACATTTCTCTTAATTCTATCATATGGATGAGCCAAAAAGAAAACACACGTCAAAACCCAAAAAACCAATTCTTTTTTTTTTCATGTTTGTTTTGAGTGCGCTTAGACTGTGAGCATCAGCATCGCTCTAGTAGCGTGTTCCACCACTAAGAGAAAATAAAGGTGAAAGCTCAAGAGTTAAAGTACGTGGAACAACTTGGTCAGAACCTGTTTTAGTACATGAGAGGAACCGCAATTATATCCCGCCGAGTATTATTTTTCTATCAATTCGATCTCAAATTAGCTAGCGGCTATAGGGAAAAGATTGATGGCACCCCAGCGAAAAAAAAATAACTGAAATTCTCTCCCAATCAATCCCATCGATCTCTGCCGTTTATTTTTTTCACATGAAAATTAAGGGCAAGTCAAACTCCAACTATATATATATATATATATATAAAGCTTCAAAGTCTAAGATTCATGAGGTCATCAGGATCCAAATTAAGACGTTTCAAAATGGGTAATTAATTTTGCCTTGGCAGAGGCTTTTCAAAGCTTCAAATAAGTCCAGAAATTCCAGAGGATCGTAGAAGAAAGAATTTGAAAAAAGAAAATTCACAAAAAAAAAGAAAAAGGAAAAATCTGCAACCACTTAAGAAAGTGGACGGTTGGAGAAATTAAGCACGACATACGTTTTGGCTGCGCCGCAACTTTAATCGTAGGCCCAAACTTGATATTGTCGTATTTTTTCGATGTTGAACCAATGACAACAAAATGTTTTCCGCCAACAATTCATTCCTTTACCAAACCGCCCCCCTCTCAAAAATCTTCCACTAGAATTTTTCGTTAAATCCTATTAAAATTCTCAAAATACTATTCTTCTCGAAATTCTGTCGATAGGATTTTTTGTTAAATCTTATCAAAATTCTTAAAACACTCAATACTTTTTTTTAAAAAAAAAAAAATTGCTAGGATTAAGGTGTTTGTTAGAATTTAATGGAATTTACAAAAAATAACCATGCATAAATCTTTGAAAATTTTTATAAAAAAATAAATACAAGAGTATTCTAAAAATTTTGATAGAATTTAATGGAAAATGACCCATATTTAGACTTTTTGAAAAATATACCCTAAATTAAGACATTGTGATCAAAATTGAAGTTTAGGTACATTCTCACAAAAATGTGAAAGTTGAGTAATGCTATATGTCATATCTACGTCTCTCTAAAAATGAGGTGACTTTTAAAATCATTATTGGACTTGTGATGAAATTTTGATCACATGATGATTTTTAGAGAGACACAAGAGAAACATGGATATAACATTTAGAATTACTCGTGAAAGTTTGGTACCTTATGAGAAGTTATAAAAAAGAAATAAAAAAGAAAAAGAAAAACAATGTGGAACATGCGAGATCAATAGCGAATGCTTTTGAGAGTAAGCCGTACGATTTTCGCTCCACAAAGAAAGTCTGGATCGGAGGCTAATATTCAAAGCACCCAATCATTATTAGAATCTTGTTGAAGTACTACTTTAATATTTGCATGCAAAAAGGATCGATACCAAGTAAAAACCGTGTGAATAAGGTCGGTGGTCGTCTCCAAAATAATGGGCCATAATTCGGATATGTCATGCAGGCCACCCCCTTCTATGGCTGACTCCTCTACCATGTGCACTTTTTCTCCTTTTTACTGTACTTTGATATTGATGGAAGAGGGATGCGCCGCTGGAAGGGGTGAGAATGCTTCTAAAAACAAGAAAAGCTTAAATGAGGCTCATTTTGTCGAAGAATAGACAAAGAAGTTTGCATTTTTGTAAATTTTTTTTGGCTTTCCATGGGAAGGAAGCACGGGTGGTGTGGAGGATGTCTGAATTCTTGAATGTGCTTAATTTATCGTAGACACTGTTAGGTGATTAGTTCCAGTTTAGTCTATGAGGGGTTGAGTTAGGACTGATTATTTTTAACACGGTTCGCAAATCAGACATGATTCCAACACGGAATTAGTGGGTTAGGTAGAGGAGTTTGACACCCGTTTAATTAAATGAGTCGGGTTATGGTTGACTTATATAGTCTTATAATCATGTCTCAACACAACCCGAATCCAACACGAAACATTTAGGGTTGACCATTTTTTATACGACCTGCGAATCTGACACGAAATTAATGGGTTAGAGTTGATGGGTCTGACTTGTTTAATTAAATGAGTCAAGTTAAGGTTGACCTACCCATATCTCGACATGAACTCGACACGTGAACATAAAATACCACCCCTTGATGGAATAGGGCTTAAACAGTTTTGGATTTGAATCTTGCCTAGATTTGGGGCAAGGGTTTCAAGGTTCATAAAACAAGATTCTTTTAACTACATAGAAAGATAGGTTATGCATCAAAACCCAAAAGTCATTAAGCAAGTTAACATAGTAGAATTGAGTGGAGTGGATTAAGGCTATCAATCTGGATTGTCGAGTCGGGTTCAGGTCGATCCGCTTGACCCACTAACTTGTAAAGAGTCAACTCAAACACGGCACATTTAGTGACTCTACACAACCTGCTTAACCCGTTTAGATCCAAAAGGAATATGTTTAACTTGTTTGATCTACCCAACACGACTTGTTTGACCCATTTCAATCTGTATTTATTATATATATATATATATATAATATTTTCATAAACGGATCAACATGCAAGTCAATCCATTTATGTCAAACCCTAATCCTCTATGACGAATCATCTAAATTTAGTAAAGCGACTTCATGGTCAAATTCTTGAAAATATAAATATTATCTTTAAATTGAAAGGAAAAATCATATTCAGCCCCTAAGTTTTTATCTGATTTGAATTTAGTCTTTGGTTTTCTAATTTCAAGAATATGGTCCTTAGGTTTTGCCTAAATTTTAAATAGGTTCTTCTATAACTTTTATGTCAAAATGAATGGTTTGTCATATGTTATGCATGTCTCAATTTACATGCTAGCGTTTATATCAATACTTAATATCAATATCATATCATTAAGCGACAAATCATCCATAAAAAAATAATAATAATAATAAAAATAAAACGAAAGACCCCAACTCCAAACACAAAAACCATCTTCTTTATCATCTTCATCTTCTAGATTTGTAGTGTAGAGGAAAAATCATTAACTTTGACTCTAAGATAATCCCTAGCGTGTCAAATGGAACACGTGACAATAGAAAATCGTTAACTTTGACGGTGATAAAGGGACCTATTTAAAACTTGAGTAAAACTTAATGACTATTCCTAAAATTAAAAACATAAGAACTAAATTTAAATAAGATAAAAACTTAAGGGTTAAATATAATTTTTCCCTAAATTAAATAGCTCTCAAGTTTTCCCCAGACGTGAACAGGTTAGATAGTGATAATATCCTTCTAGCTGGAAGAGCTTGAACATTTGAACTTTACTCAACGACCCTACTAAGATCTAACAATAGAAAAATATTCTAAAATAAAAAACACTTGGATGATAAAATTTGAATTATTTAATTAAAATTAATGAACAAGATTTTAAAATTTTCATCTAAAATTATCTTAAGAAATTGGTGAAAATACATTTTGGCCTCTGACCTACCACTACTTTTTAACTTGGACCATCAAACTTTAAAAAGTGGCATTAAGATACCTCGAATTACCGCTTTGTCATCAAAAGACCACTCCGTTAGCAAGAACTATTAAAATGAATGGAAAAGTGGTCACGTGTGTGTCACTTCAGTTTCTTTCTTCCCAAATACCTCCGACTTTACTATAAAATACCGTAATTTCCCCCGAAAACAAATTACTCTTATAATTATTAAAAAATAAAAAAATTATTTAATAAAAAAATTATTTTTTTTTTAATGATTTTTAGAGATTTTTTAGGAAGGAAGACACTATTGTAGTTATGTGACACACACATGACCACTTTCCATTCATTTTAACGATTCTTCTAAACTAGGTGGCCTTTCTATAACATAGTGATAATTTGAGGTACCCAAATGACACTTTCTAAAATTCGGTGATGCAAGTGAAACAAAAGTAGTAGTTTAAGCGGCTAAAATATATTTTTCTTTCGTAAATCTAAAAAGTAACAATCCAATTTTTCCTAAACTTGCGTTGCAACGTTGTACTCGAATCTAAACACAGCTACCCAATTGTGGGAGGAAACAACTTAAAAGTTTCAAGCATATTAAAACACCACACAAGCTCACTGTTGATAGTTAGACCGGTTTACCAAGCACAGATAAATCATATCATTTGCAAGCTAATTAGCACTCGCCAGGAGGGGTAGTGATCGGGGGGAGACCATTGACCGGCTTCCTCCCCCCTTTATATTAAAAAATTCACTTTTAATCTACTTTTTGTTTTTTATATTATTTTATTCATTCTTTTGGATTAAAAGATGGTTTTTTAATATAAAGGGGGGAGGGAGCCTGTCAATGGTCCCCCCCCCCCCCCAATCACTACCCCGCCAGGAGACCTTCCTGAGAGCTCATGAAAACCGTACACATCATATATATATATATATACAAAAGACGAGTTCCAACTTAAAGTTAGCTTAGAATTATGACACGTGGCAGGAACCTCTATTTTTTAAACATTTAACTAGTATATTTAATATGCATAATTAACTCTCTTATATAAAATAGAAAAATAATAGAAACGTCAAATTTTATTGTCATTAAATTGTCACTAATTTCTACATCTATCTCTTCCTTTAACTATCATATATATATAAAAAAAAGTCGAGTTCCAACTTAGACCTATGTGAACAAATATTTTAAAAAGTTTTACTTTTTATGAATTAATAATAAAAAGTATGATGAAGATGTGCTTAAATTCTAAAATTAAATTATAATAAAGAACTTCGAGCATAGCCCGGGTTATGAGCTAATTTCCAATTATTCATGACTAATGGAGGAGTAAAGGTGGGGCAGATAGAAATCCAGTGCAATACATTGTATTTAGAAATGGATGTCCCAAATCGTGACAGCAAATTAATAATAATAATAATAATAATAATAATATAATAATAATAATAATACTAAAGAAATGGTGGCTTGAGTGGTTATTAGAGTGGCCGAATCACCATTCTTCTTTTAAAGAAAAAAAAAAGATAAATTAGTGTCACGATTTGGCCGTCCATTTCCTAGATAAAATCTATTGCACCGAATCTCAATATGTGATGGGGTAGCAAGACACGTACCATATTGGTTCTAAATTTTGAAATTAGTGTAACGTTTAGGTAGAGTTTAGTTAACCAACTAGAACCATTGAAGAAGCTCCCCTCAAGAGTAGATTGATTTACGCAACAGGATGTATTGGTACCACTGGTTTTTGAGTCAGATACAAATTTGACAAAGTTCCTTTGTATGATTATGATACATTTTTTGATTACACAAGGAAAAGAAGATTTACCATATGACAAGAAGTATAAGGATATACATATGACTATTGTTGCTTACCGAGATGCTCTAGGTCTTTCAGTTGTGCTTTCAACAGTGTATGCTCATGTCGCATCCTCTCGAGCCGGGCCTCAACCGTGTACATTTCGTCTTTAAGGTGGTGAATTCGCTTCTCCATCCAAGCCATTGCTTCAGATGATCTGCCCATGCCACTCATGTAGCCAGTCTGAGGGTTCACATGGATGTGTTGGGGCCTGGCTAATAGCACAACTATGCTCAACTGCGCCAAAGAAAACAAAGCAAACTCTTATAAGTACCGACCTTCATCATTTTCAACCTTAAAACTCATAATTTTGGAGATGAGTGTATGGTTACTTCCTAAATACTATAGAACTCTGGAAAAACTCCAGGCTACTACAAACATGATTCAAATAATTAATGAATATATTTATGTACTCTGAAAAAACTCTAGGTTTATCAACAAATCATTAGACCTACATGATTCTTTTCTTATTTTTGATAAGTTGCACACACATCAAAGGGCCTTGAATTCATGACTTCACTTTCTTCCCTATTATTATGTTAAAAAAAATAAATAAATTTGAAATTGAGATATATTTAAAATTAAGGTATATTAAAATTTGCCCTCCCAAACTAAACACTCCATTTGCACCCACCCACAAAGGCACAAACTATGACTTACTGCAACTAGCTCTCCCAAATTACCATTTTGTTCCTAGTAGCACCCCAAGTCAGATTTTTGTTCTCGGTAAAAAGCTGCGGGAAACAATTGGACTATATGCTCCTTAATCTCATCCGGATTAGAAGAGATACCACCATTTATAACCAAAATCTCTATCGTGTTGCATTTTCTATTAGAGTTCGCCATCCAATGGAAGAACTTGGTATTTTTATCCCTCTCTTAACCATAATGCCCTCAACTTTTGCCTCCATCTCACCTCCTCCAAAACAATAGTCTTCTCCAGCTTAACTGTATCCTCATCCTTCCTCAATTTTTCCTCATTAGAAAGCGATTTCTATTCTTCAATTTCATCCGGCCCTTTTAAATCCTCAAGAAAAGCCCTTTTATTCTTCTCCGCATTACCAAGCTCCGTATCATTCCACGTTTTTAAGCCAACTTTTAGAGCTTTTTTTATTATTATTATTTTATTTTTTGGGCCAAAACGAAGCTAGGACAACCATGAAAACAACAGAAAGCCTACTAGTGCATCACCTTCTCCACGAAACAATATGATTTCAGCCACATGTTTTCAAATTTAAAATAACTTACGCCCTTTGAAAGTCACCACAATCAATAAGAATGGAGAAGTGATATGAGAGAGCTCTAGGTAATTTACTCTGGATAACATTCGAGAAATTATCCTCCCATTTAGGAGAGATGAGAAACATGTCGATCTAGATCACGAAGGTGAATCTCGATTCTTAGACCATGTAAAATTCCCATCCTTGAAGGGTATATCCATAAGACCCTCCTCAAAGATAAAAATTCGAAAACACATCCATTGCTAAAGAGAAGCTGGCCTCTCCTGATCACTCATTAGGGAAACGGGTCATATTAAAATCACCCCCAATGCACCACTAATCAAATCCGCCAGCTCCTCCTATAGCAATCAATGCTCAGCATCAGAATTAGGGCCATAGAAACTAACAAACGTCCATTCAAATTGGTCGCTAACACTTCTAAATTTACACACCACCGTATAATTATTATTTTTTGATAAGTAAGAATTCATTAAAAAGAGCAGAGGGGCGCAACCCTAGTACACAGGGAGTATACAAAGGAGCCCCTAATTAGAGGACTGAAACGAACAAGAAAGTAAAAAATCAGCGTACAACATACTACCCATGCCATTCGCCGACACCCAAAAAAACAACATATTAAGCATATTTCTACAAAGAGCCCCAGCCTGAACCTCCACATCCTCAAAAAGCCTAGAATTTCTCTCCCGCCACAAGCCCCACAAAACACAAAGAGGAACCTGCTTCCAAACACGGTGAACAGGACCACGACCCAGCAAAGTACCCCAAGCACTCAATAAGTCAAGACGCTCCTAGCCATAACCCACTCCACCCCAAACAAACCATAAAAAAAACTCCAAACAACTCGAGCCACGTCACAATGGAGAAGAAGGTGATCAACGGATTCCCCATGCTTTTTACACATAACACACCACTCAACCACCACAATTCCACGCCTACGAAGGTTGTCATGAGTTAAAATCTTCCCTAAAGCTGCTGTCCATACAAAGAACGCAACCCGCTTCGGAGCTTTAACACGCCATATACCCTTCCAAGGAAAAGAAGCCATCTCGTGACAAACTAAGGCTTTATAGAAAGTCTTCACTTCAAAATTCCTCCTCTTGGAAAGAAAATCCACACCGCCCTATCAACCTCCCCATGCCGAACCCGAGTAGAGTATAACTGTTCGAAAAAGGACATCACCATCTCCAACTCCCAATCCTGAGCATTGCGCGTAAAGAGAACATTCCAATGAGCCACACCTCCTACCGTAGACAAATTATCCACCACCCAAGCATCAGGAGAACGCGCAATAGTAAACAAAGTTGGAAAACAGAGCTTGAGAGGCCTGTCCCCACACCATAGATCATGCCAAAAGCGAATATGAGACCCATCACCCACCTCATAACGCAAAAACTTGGCAACATTATCCCACCCCTTACGAATAAACTTCCAAACACTGACACCATAAGGCCCTGTCACCGGTAAAGAACACCAACCTCCCCTCACACTCCCATACTTCACCTCAATAACCGATCTCCACAAAGCATCGCGCTCCTGAGAAAACCTCCAGATCCATTTCCCCAATAAGGCTTGATTAAAATTAATAACATTACGAACTCCCAGTCCACCAGCCTTAATTGGAAGACAAATACGATGCCAATTGACTAAATGAAATTTAATCTCATCACCCATACCATTCCAAAGAAAATTCCTTTGAAGCCGATCCAAATTTTTAGCGACACTCACAGGAATAGGGAACAAAGATAAATAATAAGAAGGAATGCTAGAAAGAGTACTGTGAATCAATGTCATCCTACCTCCTTTGGATAAATAAAGTTTCTTCCAACTAGCCAACCTTCGTTCCACCTTCTCAATAACCCCATTCCAAATAGAAATAGATTTGAAAGACGCTCCCAACGGCATACCCAAATAGGTCATCGGCAGAGACCCAATTCTACACCCCAGAATATGTGCCAAAGACTCCACATCTTCCACCTCGCCAATAGGGACCAATTCGGATTTGCCTAAATTGATCCTCAACCCTGACACCGCTTCGAAACATAAGAAGGTACACCTCAAATTTCGAACGTGCTCGGCTTGTGCTCCACAAAAAATTAAGGTATCATCCGCAAACAATAAGTGATTCACCACTAAAGCTTCATTACCCCTAATGCCCACAGAGAAACCTGACAGCAAGCCTTGATGCATAGACGCATACAACATCCTGCTAAGCGCGCTTCCATAACCACCACAAACAGCAAAGGAGAAAGAGGATCACCTTGCCTAATCCCCCGCGAACTCTGAAAGAAACCATAAGGGGTACCATTAATCAAAATGGAAAATTTTACTGTAGAAATGCAACATTTAATCCAATCCCTCCACCTCTCTCCAAACCCACATCTCTGAAGCATGTAAAGAAGGAAATCCCAATTCACGTGATCATAAGCTTTCTCCAAATCCAGTTTGCATAATAACCCAGCCTCCCCTGACCGCATCTGGCTATCCAAACATTCATTGGCTATAAGAACTGAATCCAAGATTTGCCTTCCCCCAATAAAAGCATTCTGAGAGCTCGAGATAATTTTTCCCAACACTGATTTAAGCCTGTTAGCAAGGACCTTAGAGATAATTTTATAGACCCCTCCCACCAAACTAATAGGCCTAAAATCCTTAACCTCCATCGCATCAGCCTTTTTAGGAATAAGGGAAACAAAAGTAGCATTCAAGCTCTTCTCGAACTGGCAACTATTATGAAATTCCGAAAAAACCCCCATAATATCTTTTTTGAGAACCCCCCAACATTGCTGAAAGAACGCCATAGAAAAACCATCTGGACCCGAAGCCTTATCCCCATTCATCTCCCGCACCACCTCCCACACCTCCTGCTCCTCAAAGCCTCGTTCTAACCAGAGGCACTCATCCGCATCAATGGAGGAGAAAGAAATCCCATCCACCCTAGGCCGCCACGAACTCTGCTTGGTGTAAAGAGAGTCATAATAATTCACAATATGCTCCTTAATTTCCAACGGATCAGAAGACAGAGCCCCATTAATCCTCAAGACTCCCACATGATTGTACCTCCGATGGGAATTAGCCACCCTATGAAAAAATTTAGTATTATTATCCCCTTCCTTTAGCCACAGAGCCCGAGATTTTTGCCTCCAATTAATCTCCTCGCACAGGAGTGTTTTTTCCATCTCTCTGATCATGTCTGACTTCTGAACCCTCTCCTCCTCCACTAACCCCCGATCTTCTTCAAAACACTCCAGTTCTTTAATACCTTCCAATAATTCCTTCTTCTTCTTCCTCACATCACCAAAAACCTCCGCATTCCATTTCTTCAAGTCTACCTTTAAAGCTTTCAACTTATTAGCCAGCACAAAACTTGGTAGACCTTGAAAATCATAAGACTCCCACCAACGTTGCACAAGATCTACAAAACCATCGGATTTGAGCCACATGTTTTCAAATTTGAAATATCATTTCCCTTCTCTATGCACTCCACAATCCAACATCAAGGGAAAATGGTCCGAAAAAAGCCGAGGCAAACGACTTTGTGACACATCAGGGAAATGTTCTTCCCACTCCGGTGATAACAGAAACCTATCAATTTTAGACCAAACCTGATTATTGGACCAAGTGAACTGCCCTCCTTTGAGGGGAAGATCCACCAAACACTGCCCATGAATGAACTCCGAGAACTCTTCCATAGCAACAGAAAAACCACCAACTCCAGAACGCTCACTTGGAAACCGCACCACATTGAAATCTCCCCCAAAACACCACGGCCTATTCCACCAACTCATCAAACCAGCCATCTCATCCCACAACACCCTCCTCTCCCCATCATCATTAGGCCCATACACACCCCCAAACGCCCACAAAAAGTTATCATTAACGTTACGCAACGAAACAGCTAAAGTATACCGCCCCACACATTCATCCACCTTCTCCACAACCCTCCTATCCCACATAATTAGAATCCCACCTGACGGGCCCACTAGCCCTCATAAAACACCAATCCACATGTTGACAACCCCATAAACTTCGAACCACCTCTCTAGAAATGACTTCCATTTTTGTCTCCATCAAACACACCAAATCAGCCTTCCAATCTCTGATGAGCCCTTTAATACGCAATCTCTTGTCTAGCTCATTTAATCCCCTAACATTCCAAGATAGAATTTTAAGCATCATTAACACAAAACAAGCCCCTTCCCTCCCTTCCCTTTCCTCTCCTACTATACGATTGAACCCCTTTCTTGTCATAGTTTATGGAACAATCCAGCCGCTTAATTTCCCTTTGACCTTTCACTCCTGATACTGAGGAAACCCTTGCCAACGATTGGTCCCGCTTGGCTTCGATTAGTTCAAACAAAGCCAACAGTTTGTCTTCAAATTGTTCACATGACACTCCTATTAGTTTGTAGTAACCCTTCACCTTCTCCATCACCCATCTAGGAGACACAATCGAACTGGAATCCTTGTCCATCTCCACTGCCAAAGGCCAAACCGATATCGGGCCCAAATCCTCCACCTCATCACCTACTCCACCCTCCACTAAAGCAGAACTGAGCGAGATTGAGCAACGACAAGCTCAATTGAACCCTCCTGCTTACAAGGAATACCCCCAGAAAAAGCTCCCTCAGCCTCCAGAACCGAAACCATATCCAGCCCCTTCCTAACCCTCAAAGCAGCAGACTTAAAAGGAAATGGGTCAGAAACCAGCGCAGAGTTAGAGGGAGAAAAAACCGTAGCAACCAAGGTGTCCGAATGGTCTATAACAGCCCCGACAGCCTGCTCACCGTCTACATGCTTTGAAGATTCAAACACAGCAAGGTTGGTCTCCAGACTGGGCACTGACTGCGCAAACCCAGTATTCAGTTCTGGTTGAGATGCCAAGCTAGCCAAATCAGGGATATCACTGGAAGAAGCCGAGCCAACGAAAGGCCCAGAACTCACCGGTGAAAAGGCCATCGACCCATGCGAACCCACTCCGACCTCCTGAGCCGTTGTCCCGAAATCAGGCAGAGGATCTCGCCCAAGTTTGGGGGACTGAATTTCCGAAACAGAAGGAACAGACGAGAACGACGACGGACACACCCCACCGGAGAGCTCAGAAACGGCCGGAACTGTCTCTGACCCACCATAACCCGACGCCGACGATGGACCCACGTCAGGACGCACTGCAACTATCGGGTCATCTCTGGGCTTCTGAGCTACCGGAGCCCAACGCAGCCTCCTCTTCTTTTTCTTGTTGCTGTTCTTCCGCCCAAACCGCTTGGACTTACAGCCAGGCCCAAACGAATAAAGCCCCTCACAAACTCTGTTAAGAGCCTGGTCCACGTCCTCCTTCAACTTTTCCAGCTGGCATTTCCACAATAGGAGAGAGGGAAACGTGTGTTCCACCCCTGACAGCTGACGGTCTGCACAGGAGACACCGAAACAGCTATCATCCATGCCTCGAGAGTCAGAATTTTCGGGCAGCCGACTGACATTAATCCCTTCCTTCACGTTATCAGCGCCACAACGGTCACACCGGTCCTTGCCCAATGGTTTCTCTGTTTGAAACAGCTTCTTCTCCTTCACCAAAGGATCACGGCGCTTCACCTCTACCGGAGCCACTGGAAGAGGCATCTTCTTCTCCACCTCCAGACCATTAGCACCCCTACGCAGAACATCGGCGAAGGAGGACCCTCCATGATTTCCGGGAGAGACGGCTTGGACAGCAGGGGCAGAAACTTTAAAATTATCAATACCATCTAAGCTTATCTTCTCTGTGGATGAAGCTAAAGGAGACAAGCCCTGCCCATCCGGGATTCTGAGGAAAGCACTAACCTTACCCAACTCAAGAACAACTTTCCTCCACCCCCGTCCCTCTAAACCTCCAGGGAAGTATATAACCCCTCTCCGGCCACCCACAGCATACACTGCCACTTCAAGAAATCTACCAGCTACATTGCCCCCTCGTCTAACAATAAGCACCTTAGACCCCTCCCTGAAGGACCTAATGAAATCCTTTTCCCCCGGACACCACAAC
This sequence comes from Alnus rubra, assembly GCA_028654335.1. Classification (NCBI taxonomy): domain Eukaryota; kingdom Viridiplantae; phylum Streptophyta; class Magnoliopsida; order Fagales; family Betulaceae; genus Alnus; species Alnus rubra. The sequence continues at coordinate 2,797,251 of JAJPGS010001302.1, forward strand.
AGACTCTCCACCGTTGAAACTAGCCAACCAAACATGTGAGCACCAAGCAGAATCATCCCTGAGAAATTCCCCCTCCTTTCTTCCAATCTCACCACAGAGGCTCCTTCTACCACCGTAAACAGAAAGGACTTAGCCTCCACGCAACACCACCTCTCCATAATTAAACTAGATTTAAAACAATCAAGAAAATAATTCCCTACGGAAGAAACCTAACTGATTTAAAACCACTGTATAATTATACCGTATAATTATATCCACGGACTTCAATTTTTTCCACAACTCTCCTCTATATAAGTTATTGTTTCATGAATTGCAGTTAGATGCTTTGTTTCCAAAATAGAATGATATGAATATAGGATTGTGCTTCTTTTTTTATTAATTATTTTTTATAAGTAAATGAATTTCATTAAAAACCAATGGGCGCACCCAAGTACACATGAAGTATACAAGAGAAACACCTAACTAGAAAAAACAAAAAAGATTAAAAAAAAAAAGTCATGAAAACTAGAAATATGAAAACAATTGTAGGCAGCCATCCAATTAAAAAGGGTGTTGAAGAAGAAGGCATTTACCTCCCCCACCGTCTTCTCACTGTCTTTAAAGTTTTCATTATTTATTTCTCTACAAATATACCACATCATGCAGAGTGGAATCATCTTCCAAACAGCTTCACTTTGAGGACTATCAAACTACCCTCTCCAACAAGCGAAGAGATCTCTCACTCAACGAGGCATGACCCACGCTAAACCGAACAAACCGTATATAGGGTTCCATAAGGCAATAGTTGTCTCTTAATAGAGTAAAAGATGGTCAACGGTTCCCCCACTCTTCTTACACAAGCTATACCAATCTACCACAAGGATATGTTGCTTTGTTAAGTAATCTAAAGTGAGGATCTTACCTAAAGCAGCAGACCAAGCAAAAAACAAACCAACTCTCAAAGTGGTCGTACTCTGCCAAGGGGAATTAAGACATTGTAGAATGTTCTTACATCAAACCACCCTATCTTGGAGGGATTCCAACAAAGCTTGTCTACACTATTCTGTTTCAATCTGATGGAACACAATTGATTGAAAAACAAAATTAATAATTCCAACTCCTAGTCAGGCACCGCTCTTACAAAATTAACATTCCATTGCGAAGAGTCATTAGAGGACTGAAAATGAACTACCGCAAATGCATCCCAAAAGCAAGCAATGCTAAACAACTCCAGAAACACTACCATAAGGGGTTGCTCCCCACACAACATGTTATGCCAAAAACTAATCTTTGAGCCGTCACCCACCTCAAATCTAATATATCTAGAAAACTCATCCCATTCTATAATGGAAAAAGTACAAAATGTCACCAACAGTCCCCTTGAGACCCCCTACTGAATGATCTCAATGACATTTAAAGAATTCTTGATCAAAACATGTTAATTAGCTAGCCAAAGGAAATTTTTTTATTTTTTTATAAGTACTTTAATCTCATTAAAAAGCGTAGAAGGGCACAACTCAAATACAAAAGAAGTATAGAAGAAAGACCCTCGATTAGGAAGAAAAAGAACAAAAATCTAAAAATTCATAAAAACTAGAAAAGTATGGACTATTATACGCCGCTATCCAAGCATAAAGGGATTTGAACAAAGCAGTCTTAAGCTCTACCACCAAAGTCTCATAATCTTCAAACTCCTTGCGTCCCACTCTCTCCAAATGCTCCACATTAAATACAGAGGTACCATCTTCCAAACTTCTAAAATGTTACGGCATCCCACTTGACACTCCAACTAGCCGACAACTCTGTAACCATTCTAGGCATGACCCATTCTCTACCAAAAAGACGAAAAATCAAAACCTATAAATCTCTTGCCACTTCATAGTAAAGGAGAAGATGATTTATGGACTCCAAAATCCTCTTGCACATACAACAATCCACCATAATGACTTGCTTCTTCCTCCAATTACCCAATGTCAAGACCTTCCCTAGTGTTGTCGTCCACACAAAGAACGCCAATTTGAGCCTCAACTCTCCAAATGCTCTTCCGAGGAATATGGAACTAGTAGGAAAAGAAAATGCACGATAAAAGGATCTTACTTCAAACTTCCACCTTTTGAAAGGGGTCCAACAAATTTTATCATCACTGCCTTGTATCAATATGGAGTAAAAAAGATAAAAGAAAGAAGTAACCAAATCCACCTCCCAATCATACACTGGTTTGGAAAATGATATATTTCACTAAAGATTTCCATTAAAGAACAATATATGATCCGCCACCTACGCCTCCTTGCATCGTGAGATACTAAACAATCTCGGAAAATTTTCCTTCATGAGCTGGTTCCCACAACAAATCATGCCAAAACCTAATCCTAGACCCATCTCCAACCTCATATCTCATAAAACTTGAGAAAACTCCCCACCCCTTCCTAATATATTTTCACACTCCCACTCTGGCTTGCCTTTTGAATTTACTTATCAAAAAAAAAATATGTTTTCACACTCCCACTTTGAAAGGCCCCACTAACTCATTGGAATGCAAACCACCCCTCATGATATCAAATTTGGTTTCCACCACCAATCTCCACAAAGCCTCCCTCTTCGTAGCATTGCACGATAACCATTTCCCTAGGAAAGCTCGGTTAAACTGAATGAAATTTCTTATCCCCAAACCACCTAAACACAACGGAGAACAAATCTTCGACCAATTGACTAAATGGAACTTAAACTACTCACCAATTTCACCCCACAAAAAGTCCCTTTGAAGTTTTCCAATCCTTTTTGCCACACCTACAGGAATGGAGAAAAGGGACAAATCCTAACTGGGCAAATTGGAAAGAGTACTTTCAATCAAAGTCAACTCTCTCCCTTAGACAAATAAAGTCTCTTCAAACCAGCCAAACAACGTTCCATTTTTTCAATAATATTGTTCCATATAGAATTAGCATGCCGGTTTGAGTTATATGCCAGTTCTTATGGTAATTGGCAATTACCATATCATACGGCATCATCAAACACACTACATGCAGGACCTTACCAATGACGACAATTTCTTAAATTGCATAGAAAAATAAGTCCAAAATTGACTACACCCTTAGAGGCTATCTTTTAGCCATTCATAAGGCAAGTAGACTGCATATGCCACATCCCAAAGCCATCATAACATATCATACTAGTATTCATCCCTTGGAAAAAAAAAATGCTCAATTGAAAGAGCAAAAATGTAACAAGCTGGTAGAAAAGTGCGTACCTGCATCAAGAAAATCACAGCAAAAACCATAACTGCGAGTACTGAAATATGGACTTGACTTCTCAAGGATCCTAACTTCACTATAGATTCCTTTAACCAAGATGCTAGGGATGTAGCATCAATGAAATTTCCATGCAAACGATTGCCAACTTGTTGGTTAGCATCTATGGGATCAGATATCTGTTGCGTTCTTATATGGTCACTTGACTCAAATGACCTTTCCAAAGATTCCCCAGTGATTACTTCACTCTCGAAGTGAGCTTCACCATTCTGAATCATGCTATTAGCAGCAACTTCCTCTGCTCCAATGAGAAGAAGCACATGATTGGTTAAAATAATTGATCATCTACAACAGCCAAAGCATAAAATTTCATGCATTGGAGAAACAACTGTAAATATAACTATCTACAACAGCCCAACCTTCTTTTTTTCCAAGGTTCTTCTTCAACAATTCATGTGCCTGAAAGAGCAACAAATATACAAATTCTTAAATGGACAATCTAGCACTTATGTACTTCAAAATCAAAACTGCATTTAAATTGAACAGAAAGACATTACCATGCTTATCCAGTTCAAATAAGCTTCTCGACATTCTTCAATGGTAGAATGCACTATTTTTCCTGTGACCACATACACCCATCTAGTATCAAATCAAGCCCATATTTCAAAGTAACACTTCAATCAAGATAATAGCAAGCCTCAGCATAAACCAAATAATATATATATATATATATATATATATATAGAGAGAGAGAGAGAGAGAGAGAGAGAGAGAGAGAGAGTTATTTAAAGGAGCGACACTGTTCAAAATCTGAAAATTCAACAAAAACATATTCTATTTGAACCAAATGCAGTATAAAGTTGAGGAAAACACAAGACAAAGACTCATATGCCTTGAAAAACCAAGTAAACTCAAATCCTCTCAGGCTCATCCAACACAAGCACTAGGCATAGGCATATAGGATCATATATGCATATATTTGCCTTCACTGAAGTGTGTGTGTGTTCTTGAGGCTTCACTTGACATTAGAGAAAGTCCTATTTTCCAAATAATTTCAAGTCACTAACCAACAAAGTAATTTCTTAAAATCCTGTAATTGTTTATTCTGAACTTTCATGCGCTATATCCAAAAATTAACTTCTGCCTTCAGCCTGGCATGTTATATATGTCAAATCTAGGGTTTCATGCTAAAACTACATAACAATTTTGCATTAGATAGGAAGCGTGCCATAAAACTTAAATTCTATGAAAGATGTATTTACATAGTCTGAAATTTCATTTCTGGTTTTTTAATATTAGGACATTGGTCCAAACTTTAGAACACTACAGAAAAAGAAATAGAAAAAGAAAAGAAGAAAAAAAAAAAAAAAAAAAACTTAAGAAACACCCCTATTATTATTATTTTTGATAAGTTAAGAAACACCCCTATTTTACAATGCAATTTATATAAAATCACAACACCTCAATCTATTCATCATTTAAATTAGTAATAAATTATATAAAGTCATTTATCTATTCTGTACAAATTTTTAATGCCATGAGAACACATGCAATATGACAATTAAAACCAATCAATAAGTAGCTCCTTATCAAAATCATCAACATTTGTGATATTTGAATTTTGGAATGTATAACTATGATTTATATATATATATATATATATATATCCCCGTTGCAACATTAGATTTACAGGGCAAGCAGACACATCAGCTAATTACTTGGCTACCCCATTTGAATTATTTTCACCCTGAAAACTACTTGACATCTTTCTTGCCTACTCAGTGGAAATAATAAGGGATGAAACTAATCATTTTCGAATCAATATCATGGTAGAAGCTGAATCATGTAAGTAACGACTAAAAGGAGTCCCAATTCCCCACTGTAAAAATCCTTGAAGAATAAATGTGCAACAGGAGACAATTTACAATAAGGCTTGCAGGGGCAATCCTTTCTGTCAATGCTCAAAAAAAGCATGATTAAACGAAAACAAGACAAAGTACTGGCAAGACTGACCTTTAAATACAGTTTTCTTGGAAAATGCCACATTCACATATATATGCAAAATGCAGCATTCTTTCGATTCATCAGCATCTCTCTCAACGTCCCAAAGCCCCTGATGTTGGATCCAGGAAAATAAGTTATACAAACTGAGTTACAGTGTCAATAGATTATGTAAGCATTTAGTAGAGTAAAAAGATAAGAATGACCACAAGCAGACTATATAGATGCACAAGAAGTTGGCAAACGGAATGCAATACTAAGGAAGAATGCCAGATAGACATTGATAACCAAGCTAAATGAGCAAGGTGCCTCTGTATTAAAGCTTTTAGTAACTTTTTTCCACACAACTACCAGAGGGAAACAATTTTTTTATTCTTGATATAGGCCAAGGAGCACAACGTTCTGCTCCCATAAAATCAATTAACATGTGATGCATATTTCCTAGAAGCATGGATCAGAACCAACTGGTTTAAAGAAACTAAATAAACAAAGAAATAAACTCAAATTGTAGATTGCTAAACCCAAGAAATAAATGACATGCAGTACTTCACAGACCAGGCAATGACATAACCATAATACAACTCGACAACCTCTGTTTTAATAATAGTAGTAGTAGTAACAAAGAAAAGAAGAAATGAATGTGTTAATATCATGACCTGCTTAGGGCTTGTTTACAAAGGCTAAGGAATACCTCCTTTCTACATCTTTAAACAGACTATTCTAATATCTTAACTATTTATCAAAATATTGGATATTTCGAAAAGATATGCAGCTAATAAACTACATAAAAGCCAAATCATTCATAAATGTAAGTTAGACATGTCCAAAGAACACAGATATAGCTTATACCTCAACACGGAAATAATCTGCGTAAGGCACATCGCTGATTTCTTGTGATGTCTCGATAACCAAATGACTGGAGAAGTAAAAGTAGGAATATCACAAAATAATATACAAATTGGTAAGATACACCATTTTGGACTGAAATAAAGTTATCTCAGATAAACAACACTCAAGATTTAAACGGATTAAGGAAATTAAAGAATTGACAATTATGCATAAGTAATAAAAGAACCAAAGAGAATTAGTGCACTAGCAGTTCCATATCATTTCAGCATAACAAATGCACACCCCTACCCAATACTATGATAATGACAGTATATCTACCTTTGCCAAGACAAGACTGCATCTATATGCTGAATTTGCTTGCCCTCATATTAACATAGTACTAATATTATTATGTTTTCACATTCTTTACATCAATAATCACTCTCTAACCACTTCTACTTATAAATATTGTCACTAAGCAAAAAGAATTAGCGCACTAGCAGTTCCATATTAATCATTCTTTACATTAAGTATTTTGGGGATGTAGACTACCCTTATATTTTTACTCCACTAAATGCTCAGGGCTTTGATCAAATTGCCTAGACAAATCTCTTTGTAGAACACTCTTGATTGACTATGCGAGTTCTTATTCTAAGCCATTTAATCTAGCAGCAGTAAAGAGAAACAAATATGACCAGCTCATCTCTCTTAACAGAATCTGTTATTTATTCAGGGCTATTTTTGTTACAAGTGACTCATTCTCATTCTAAGTAACACAAAAGCAACCCACAAGCACCAACAACTCCATCCAAGGATCATTACAATGACGAAGATGACAATGATATAAATGATAGTACTGATCATAGTAAGCTATTAAAATAACTATAGAGCTGGATATTCCAAATCAGAGCAATTAATTAGCTAATAAAATATCTTTAGGGTACTCTATTGCGCGTTCTCCTGATGCTTGGGTGGTGGATAATTTGTCTGTGGTTGGAGGCGTGGTTCATTGGAGTGTTCTCTTTAGCGCTATGCTCAAGATTGGGAGGTGGAGATGGTGATGTCCTTCTTTGATCAGTTATACTCTACTCGGGTTCGACATGGGGAGGTTGATAGGGTGGTGTGGAATCCTTCCAAGAGGAGGAATTTTGAAGTGAAGACTTTCTACAAAGCTTTAGTTTGTCACGAGGCGGTCTCTTTTCCTTGGAAGGGTATATGGCGGGTTAAAGCTCCAAAGCGGGTGGCGTTCTTTGTTTGGACAGCGGCTTTAGGAAATATCTTAACTCATGACAATTTACGTAGGCGTGGTATTGTGGTGGTTGAGTGGTGTGTTATGTGTAAAAAGCATGGGGAGTCGTTGATCACCTTCTTCTTCATTGTGATGTGGCACGGGTTGTTTGGAGTTATTTTTATAGCTTGTTTGGGGTGGAGTGGGTTATGCCTAGTAGTGTTGTGGATTTATTGAGGGGTTGGGGCACTTTGCTGGGTCGTGGTCCTGTTTTTCGTATATGGAAACAGGTTCCTTTATGTGTTTTGTGGGGCTTGTGGCGTGAGAGAAATTCTAGGCTTTTTGAGGATGTGGAGTCTTCAGTTGGGACTATTTGTAGAAAGGTGCTTAATTTGTTATATCTTTGGGTGTCGGCGCATAGCCCGGGTAGTTTGTTGTTCGCTGACTTTTTACTTTCTTGTTCTTTCATTTCTTCTGTTTAGGGGCACTTTTGTATACTTCCTGTGTACTAGGGTTGCGCCCCTCTGCGTTTTTTAATGAATTCTTACTTATCAAAAAAAAAATATCTTTAGGGTAAAGTCCACATATCCCCCTCAAACTACCACTATATTGACAATATTTTAGTAGTTTGGAGGGGACATTGTCCCAATTGAAAGTTTGGCGGGGACATTGTCAATTGGGCGGTAGTTTGCAAGGGGTATATGGACTTTTCCCATATCTTTATGATATGCAAAAATATAAATTAATAAGGCTTCATGAATGATATGCAACACAGTAAAGGTAGGAGTATGTAAAATTCTTAACTAGGAAAAACAGGATAATTGCACAACAAATTCAAGGTGATTTTTTTCTGACATAATGAAACACATTAAGTACCTGTTTCTATAAATTCGAAGTTTCTGGATCTCTTGGCAGCTACCGAACTTTGCACCTTAATGACAACATGAGATGTTAATATTAAACACACCAAAATACCTTGCAGAATATGTTAATGAAACGTAATTGATGAGGCAAAAAGAAATTTGAAAAAAAAAAAATTTGAAATACACAGCCATACCAAAGTAGATTTTTATTGGATGTTGAAATGACACGTCACGAGCATGCCCAAATTTTTCATGAGGATACCAAGAACTGCAATGAAAGTCTGAAAAGCATAATAAAGTTCACAACGTAAACAAATGAAAAAACATATGTTCAGGATTCTTCAATAAGAAAACTAAAAAGATGCACATTTAAATATAAATCCCAAGGAGTTCTGAGCAGGCTACCTTTATCTCCGCATCTTTTATGAAACAATTCAATGAAATTAACAGCATCATCTGAGAAAAAGAAACTAAAGAAGTCCTCTACCTTTATCTGCAGTTAATAAATTGAAGTCAACTTCAAATTAGCTTTGCAATAAATGCCACTGGTAATCGAACTCAATAAATTGGTACAGTGAAACTTAGAGGTAATGAAATTTAAGGATTAAAACATATGTGATAATTTCAAAAGGAAAAAACAAAAAACAAAAAATGTAACACTACCTGAAACTTTGATTCTGCAACCTTTGTATAAAATTCTGGGACTGCATGTAAGATAAAGCAGCTCAAAATCATGACATAGATTACAACTCTGAGTATAATAACAACAAAAGTACCTCCCTAAAGAGAAACAAAGTAATAAAGGAAAAACTCTTCAGTTAAATTTCTTAAAAATTAGCTCATAAGCAGTACACAAGCAGCATTGCAGGTGGTTGTGCATGCAAACAAAAACACGTGTGTGAGTTACTTCTTCCACAACATACATAATTTTCCCAAATATAAATGTGCTGGTGAAATACATGATAAACTCTGTCATTCAAAGACAGACAGACCCCAAATAGTTATGCTGATTATGTATTGTCACATCAAAGGCTTTGGGCCTAGTTACATTCTAATAATTAACTCCATTGCCAATTAGCTAGTAGAGTAAGCCAACTCCCTTTGATCCAAGTTAAGAACTAAGTTAGTAGGTAGTAATGAGTTGCTTCACCTTTTAGTGGTCAATGGGTTATTTTATATATACTATGCAATAAATTGTATTGGAACAAAAAAGGGCACATCATAGCATGTAGGGAGGGTACAAGAGAAATGTTAAAAAAAGAAAAAAGGTCTAGAAACTTCAGAATTGATGAAGATAAACCACTAGTAGTTGTCAGCCAGTCAACGCTCCTAAAAAAGCAACATTTGCCAATGTGTTTTACAGAGGGATGGAGCAACACAAGGACAAACTTTTGGAAAGGTACATGAGATTGAGAAACTGTAGCCTAAACTGAAAAGTCATAGCAAACATATCGCAATACTAGAATGATTAAACAATACTATAACTTAAACAATGAGCTCCAATCAGGCAAGTGGCGCAACAAAGCAGCAATCCTAGCAGTGAAGAGTAAACTTACTCTTGGGGGCATCAAAGTTCTCCTGCTTCCATATCCAAGTGTTTTCTGAAGATGAAGGTTCAGAATTTACACCTGGTTCAGCATTTACAACTGGTTCAGCATCTACCTCTACGTTATCTGGCTGCTCTGAAGCTGTTGCTGCCACTGTCTCAACTTCAACATTGACAGGCACTGAATCATTTAATACAGGAACATCCTTATTCCTGATTCACATACATGCAGTTAAACCAAAGTGAGCCACCAAAAGAAAACAAAAATCCATGATTATAGCTCATGGAAATACCTGTCAATAGAGTCCAATTCATTGGCTGGACTTTTAGAGAAATTAACCCTTTCAATTAGAACCCCTCCATTCTCTTGGCTGCTTGATTCAGATATTGGTTCCTAAGGTAAAAATCAGGACGTTAGAGAAAAGAATTAGAAGCCAATGCAATGATGTTAAACTAAGTGGGGTGTTTAAATCTCATTATTTGATAATGCAACAAACTTAGGTGTCTATACATGTATGCTTTGGTTAAAGTTAGATATCTTCTCACATATCAGCATAAATGTGGATTTATAAAGAAGAAATACTAGCCAAAATTTCAAGAAAGTTGTAAAATCTCATATATGCATATAGTACTCATATTGTAGGCAAAGAAAAATACATGGATCCAAATTAAGTCACATGTAGGTTATGCAAAGACGAAAGAAGTGAATGCTTAAATAACAAGTTCATAGCCAATCTATTTCTAATGTCCTAGTATGATACAACTTGTTCATAATACTACACAAATCTACTGCAACAATCACTTTTTTTAATCTAGCGCACATCTTTAATACCAAGAAAGTAATAACCACAGCAGCACATATACAAATTATGTCAATGCTCTCAAACAAATATCGAGGCTCCTAAATAAAAAATTCCTCCAGTCCAACTGAAAAGTTTAAACCAATCAATTCCCTCATGAGTGGCTCATCCAGGAGGTTGGACTACACATAAGCCACACCGACAGGAAGACCACTTCCAATATTCTCTAAACAGAGAAGAAGGGTGACAAAAACACATTCTAATCTAAAACGCGCACTGAGTGGTAAAAAAAAAAAAAAAAAAAAAAAAAAAAAAAAACTTCAATAACAAGAACAATATAAAGAGAATTTTTATTTTTCAAATAATATTATAAGTCAAGCATGTTGTAGTTTATTCTATGTTCTTGACAAAATGGCATATATTAGAACCAAATAAACCTGTTATAATTAAAATACCTGATGGTCTGTGGCTGTTTTGGCATCATTACCATGTTGCAACCATCCATCATCTATGATCTTGAAAGCTTCATCACGGGACAGAAAGGATGCGAAGAAGTACTGCCAAATCAATAAGTGGATTAAGATATTGCAGCTGATACTGAAATGACAGAGATAATAAGACAAATTTCAGGCCACATTTTTAAAGACATCATCGCTACAAAGCCAAAGTCAAAACAAATGATTTTCCACATCTATCATTACCTTTTTGGCTCCAGCAAAAATTTCTATGGCATTAGGGAAGATCCCTGCTGTCTTTGCCCTTCGTACGCTAGTGACTTCATGGAAAGGGATTATTTTCTGAAACATTTACCCATCAAAATTTTGGTGTAATCGAGATTAAAAACAAAAAGGCACTCAATAAAACTTAATGGCCAAATGAAAAATCATAATATGGATTGCTTTATGAAGAACAGATTCATGTCAATAGAATCTAGCATAACAGTCCAACTTCGAAAAACTAACTTAACCAACATAAATCCCATAATTTTTATCACACCTCTCATCACTATAAATCTCAATATATAAATTCCAAATATATATATATATATATATATATAGACACACACGCACACACAAACATATATATTAGATATGTACAATTTAATGTAGCCCATGTCAAAGAGTAAAACAAGAAACCTGGCTACAAATGCTCAAAAAAATTATTAAATAAGAAAGGACCGTGCATATCTAATTAGATCTTAGACAACTCAAGGAGCCCACTGACAACGGAAAACAGACTGAAGGTTGCAGAATTCTTGATATCTATGTTTAACTGTAATTTGTGACTTTGAAAAGCCACCAAGAACCTTTGAAACAGTGAAGTTTCAACTATGCCCTCAGCGTGGCAAGTGTCACCTCAATACAATGTCATCTTATACCCATTTTTTAGTGAAAGAAGGACAAACATGCGAAATAGAATGATCAATATACTGTTTCAAATCAAGTAATGATCCACCATATCTCTAAACATGAGGGCCATATTCTAAGATTTTGTGCTGGGTTGAATCTAAGGGTATTGAAGCTTAGGAAACAATGACCAAGGCCCTTACTCACGTGCATGCCAGGCAATCCTTATGCACCAAAGAAACTAAGGGCAGCTCTAAAGTGAGTTGGCCCAACACAGTCCTCTCAAACTAGGGTTGGCTCCTCGCAGTTCTCCCTTTAACACCAAAAAATGGTTTATTAAGATTGGATTTTATAAATATAAATGCAATGAATTGTTTCAAAACCGACCCTAATTGAATTGACCCCCATCCTAACAAAATTAATTTGATTGATACATAGACTTATCAATTCAACATAGATACGAGATATTTCGTATAATCATTGATAAAAAGATTTATTTTACTTGTTCCACGAACTTAATGGTAGATAAGAACCGAACTATCTCATGACGTTCTAAACCCAACTCACGTACCACTTGAATCAGCAAACAACCGAACCCTTAGGACCTTCTTCAACACTAGGATGATATCAGTCAACATCAAGGTTCCAAACAACTCTGTCGGTAAGAGCTGTTGGGAGGGGAAAAGCATCTAGACACCTAAAAGAGAGCATAAAAGACTATCTGAATCTTCCTAAATTAGCCGAGCACATGAAAGTCACTAAATAGTGCTTTCAAAAAAGCAAAAGCATATCAATTCATTGAGGCAACTAGTCTTGGTAAGGTTTACCACTGAATGAGAAAGGCCCCTGGGAAGATAGAACATTTGTATGACCATTTCAAGATGTTTTATTTAAGACATGTTGGGGGGCGTCTAATGTCCCCATGTATGATCAAAGACCTTCAAACACTTTAAACAACATTTATTTTTTTTTAAAAAAAAAAAACTCATTTTATCAACTTCCCTTCCGCTTTCATCTTTCAAAATTTAACCTAACAAAATACAGAGTAGCTCGGGTGCTTCTAATATTACATTTATTTAGCAATATCATGATCAAAACTAGTCTAATAAATTGTAAGAGACTGGTCACTACGAATATGAAAGTTACCCCCCCCCCCCCTTCCCCAAAAACGAAGGAAAAGAGATTTTCAGTATCAGGTGATTTTCAGTATAATGTGATTTCCAATCCCCTTCTTGTTTATTAGATACAAAGATACAGAGCCTATTCACTTAAATGAAAATGAACTTCCTGAGAAATTTAAACCCCGATTACGTTATAAGCTAGTAAAGTTGAAAATGAGCTGAACCTTCTACAGGAAAAAGAACATCCACAGGACAGAATCTTAATGCATGCTTCTGCCATAAAGGGCTTTCTCTTACATCTGTTTCACTGAACATGTAACTATTCCAAGTTTATAGATTTTCTATCTAGAAAGAAAGAGGGGCAGAGCAGGTGGGAGAGCCGAAAATATTTTAGTAAGGAGACAAAAAGGAGATAGGATTATCAACAACTTTCGTGTACATGTAATAAATATACACCCCGCAGGTGATTATAGTAATTGGTTTACAAGCAAATGTTTAAAGAATAGGTTCATCAACTTACCTTTGTCTCAAATCCGAATATGTTAGAGTAAAAGCAAATATAATGAACAAACAGGTACATATGACCCTGCAAGAGAAAAATATTAAGTACATTAGGAAAAAGTACAGAATATTAAACAATAAAGCCTACCATCAAGGACTTAATATGGATATACAAAAGCCAAAATGGCACTAGACAACCAATATAACACTGCCAACCAAAAATAAATGATGGTAACTTAGCAGGCCTACCAAGACACTAATATAAGGACACAAAAGCAATTAGAAGAAAATAAATAAATAAAAAATAATTGAAAAAAATAAAAACCATGCACTTTCCAAACTCAAAATCTTCAATAAAGATTAAGGGCTTAAAAAATGATTTAAGATTACCTGAATAAGTATATTCTCCTGGAAAGCACAATTAAAATCTTCGACAAGGACCTATATGAGAAGTGGCAAAATTAAACATGTCTTTGAATAATAAAACAAAGGAGAGCATTCAAAATTTTGAATACATTAATCTTTACACATATGTGCATATATGTATATATAGATTGGTAGATAGAATATGTGCAAATAGAGAGAGAGAGAGAGATAATAATAAAACAAAGGAGAGCATTCAAAATTTTGAATACATTAATATTTACACATATGTGCATATATGTACATATAGATAGGTAGAGAGAATATGTGCAGAGAGAGAGAGAGAGAGAGAGCAATATTTTCCGAACAATCAACAGTTTTAAAAAAATTTTGATAAGTAAGAGTAATATCATTAAAAACGCAAAGTGCAATCAAGTACACAGGGGTATACAAGAAAGGCAGTTAAGAAGAAGAAGAAAACAAAACAAGAAAATCATTAAAACTAATCACTAAAGGTGTGAGGAACGCAGCCGTTCAAGAGTACAAAGAATGAAAGAAAAATTAAATGAGCTCCTCTATGGTTCTTTCTTTATTCTCGAACTGCCTATCGTTGCATTCCCTCCATAAGCACCGCATAAGGCAACAAGGAACCATCTTCCACACGACCGCACTCCGAGAGTGACCACCCATCCACCAGCAAGCGAATAAATCTACCACTCGTAGAGGCATAACCCAAGACAGACTGAAGCGACTAAAGACGGCATTCCAAAGAGCGCGTGCAACCTCGCAATGGAGAAGGAGGTGATCTGCAGACTCCCCATTCATTTTTCACATGCAACATCTATCAATCACAATGACACGCTTCTTTCTAAGATTGTCTAAGGTAAAGATCTTCCCTAGCGCTGCAGTCCAAGCGAAGAAAGCCAATTTCAAAGGAACCTCGGTCCGCCAAATACTTTTTCAGGGAAAATGAACAGCCTCTTTGCGAGCAAGAACCTTATAGAAAGATCTAACATTAAAAGTCCCATTGTTAGAAGGAGACCACCAAAGCTAGTCTACCCCATCACAATCCACTCTGGAGGAGTATAATAAAGAAAAGAAGGAAGCCAAGACGTCCACTTCCTAGTCGTGGGCCGCTCAAAAGAAGCTAACATCCCACTGATACGACCCGCTCACCACAACCAAGTGGTCTGCAAAGTGTTCATCCTTGTCACAAGTTATGTCATACAAAACTGAAAAAACTTCCTTGAGGGGCACCTCACCACACCACACATCATCCCAAAAAACAGATCCTGGACCCATTTCTCAAAATAAGTCTAGTATGGCTACAAAACAAGATCTACCCCTTCCTAATGTTCTTCCAAAGCCCCACTCTGTGAGACCCAGGGGAGTCTAAGGAACACCAACCAGCCCAAGTAGAACCATACTTTGCATCCACAATAGATTTCCACTAAGCCTCTCTCTCATGGGCATAACGCCACAACCACTTCCCTAAGAGCGCCTTATTGAAGATCCTCAAATTCCGAATGCCCAAACCACCTTCAGAAATAGGGGGGAAAACCTTGGACCAACTAACCAGGTGATATTTAAATTCTTCACTTGTGCCTCTCCACAAGAAATCTCGATGCAACTTCTCTATACGACTAGCAACACTGGAGGGAATAGGGAAAAAAGAGAGAAAATACGTTGGAAGATTGAAGAGAGTGCTCTTTATAAGGGTAACTCTACCACCCTTCGACAGATACAACCGCTTCCAGCTAGCCAACCGCCTCTCAATCTTACCAACTACCTCATCCCAATAGGACTTAGCCTTAAAAGGGGCCCCCAACAGAAGATCGAGATACTTTAAAGGAGAGGAAACTCCACAGCCCAAGATGCCAGCCAATTCATCCACATAACCCACAAGAACCAAAACTGACTTAGCCAAGTTAATCTTTAAATCTGAAACAGCTTCAAAGGACAAAAATAACAAATGTAGATAATGAAGATGATCAGGATTTGCCCCGCAAAAGACTAAAGTATCGTTTGCGAACAACAGATGAGAAATGTTAATCACCCCACTGCTGCCAAAACCCACAGAGAATCCTGAAAGGAAGCCCCTTTGAATAGTAACAGAGAACAACTTACTAAGGGCCTCCATCACAATGACAAACAAGAGAGGCGACAGAGGATCACCTTGTCTAAGGCCACGAGAGCTGCTGAAAAACTAGTTGGGGTGCCATTCACCAAAATAGAGAAACGCACTGAAGAAATACAATGCGCTATCCAAGAACACCATCTCTCCCCAAAGCCACATCTTCTCAACATATACAATAAGAAATCCCAGTTGACATGAGTATAGGCCTTCTCAATATCTAGCTTGCAAAGTAACCCTGGTTCACCTGATTTAATGCGACTATCCAAACACTCATTAGCTATAAGAACTGAATCAATAATTTGCCTACCTTTCACAAAAGCATTTTGAGGATTTGAGATAATCTTTTCCACAACACTTCTAAGTCTATTTGCAAGAACTTTTGCAATGATCTTGTAAACGCCACTTACAAGAATGATAGGTCAAAAATCTTTAATATCCACAGCCCCAGACTTTTTCGGAATTAAGGCAATAAAAGTGGCATTAATGCTTTTGACAAACTTGCTATGGGTGTCAAAGTCCTAGAATACAACCATGAGATCTGTCTTAATCACATCTCAGCAGTCTTGGAAGAACGCAAGAGAGAACCCATCAGGACCTGGTGCCTTATCACGATTCATGCATTTAACCACCTCTAAGACCTCCCTTCCCTCAAAAGAAAGTTCTAAGGAAGAGGCCTCAACCGCATCCAAAGTGTCGAAAGCAAGGTTATCCATCCTAGGCCTCCAACGGTGAGGTTCTGCAAAAAAAGACTCATAGAATTGAGTAACATGATACCTAATAACCTGTTGATCGGAAGAAATAGAGCCATTGACAGAGAGCGACTCTATGGAGTTAGACCTCCTATTCGAGTTGGCTACTCGATGAAAAAATTTAATGCATTTATCACCCTCTTTAAGCCCAAGAACCCTAAACTTTTGTCTCCAGCTAATCTCCTCATGTAGAATAGAATTCTCCAGATCTCTGATGACCACATATTTCCTCACCTTTTCTTCGGGAGTTAAACCACGTTGTTCTTCCAACCTATCAAGAGCACTCAATTCTTCCATGTGCATTTTTTTTGCGGAACTCCACATTACCAAACTCTTGTCCATTCCATCTCTTGAGATCATTCTTTAAAGCCTTGAGCTTTTGAGAGAAGTTGAAGCTAGGTGAGCCTTGAAATTTGTAAGACGCCCACCAAAGACGCACCCTATCCACAAACCCTTCAGCCTTTAACCACATATTCTCAAACTTGAACGGTCTGGAACCCTAATGAATGCCACCACAATCAAGAAGAATTGGAAAATGGTCAGAACACAGTCTTAGAAGCCTTTTCTGTAGAGAACCTAGAAACTTGACTTCTCAATATGGAGAAACGAGAAATCTATCAAGACGAGACCAAGAAGGATTCTCCTGATTATTGGACCACGTAAAAGTCCCTCCTGCAAGAGGGAGATTCATAAGGCCCTGCTCGAAAATAAAGTCTGAGAACTCCATCATAGCAGCGTTAAGGATCCTTATTAAGTAATCAGAATTAGCCACATGTATTTTTTTCATCATTTTATATTTATCTAAACTCATAGTTTCTCTCACCACCCTATTTAACAAATCATATTTTGATATTTTTATCCATCTTATTTTAGGCATTACCTCTACCTACTCCATCAACTTGAATCAAATCACTCTTTCAAAGGAGGTAGGTCTCCACTCCCAACTCTAATGTCCACCCACACAGGGAGGGGGATAGAGACCCACCCCCTCTGGAGAGCGTGGATGGGTCGTCCATCCCTACAGAAAACATACTCCCTTCGCACCTCTCGTGGATGCATGGGGGTGGGTCTTCCACCCCGCAGAGGGCAGGGACAGGGAGTGGACCCACCTACTCCGCATCTTTGGGTCATCCACCCCCAATGTGCCCCTCTCTAAAGGAGGAAGGGGAAACCCACCTCCCTCTTCCGATGAAAGGTTGGCAATTGCCACCCATAGAGGTCAGCCTCTAGCTATTTTTTCTGGTTTTTTTGTAAAGTTTCTTTTATGTTTTAAAAACACTTCTCAATTGTTTACTTTTTAGAAACACTTTTTAGTTTACCAAGGTAATTTTCTTCTATGAACCCTGCAAATTTTCTTCTATGCGCAGAGAGGACACACACACAGATATATATGTGATACGGTATATGTTTGAATAAACGCAGAGGGGGTGCAACTCTAGCACACAGGAAGTATACAAGAGAACCCCTGATCTATATATATATATATATATATATATCTGTGAATTAAGGGTTTCATGTATACATCCTGTTTACTATGGGTTGCGCCCATCTGCGCTTTTTGAAATATATTTTATTTATCAAAAAAAAAATATTAATCTATGTATAACATGTACTATATGCATGTATAGTATAGTATATGTGTATATATTAAAATATCATTTGCTTATGTATACATATATAGTATGTCATATGTTATCTACCACTAATATATATACTTAAGTATGTATTATGCATAATTTATGTATATATCATATGGTATTTAATAATATGGTATATGTTTGTACATAGTATATGATATCATAATAATATAATAATAGTATCCGTAGATATAACCCCACATCAATATTTTCAAATCAAATGTGAGAAACAACAGACACCTCACTAGTCAAAGAGACGATCAACTACAAACCATTGAAAAGAGTCACTCACTCCAAAAAGATATCACAAAACCCTTTTTTGATAAGTAAATTTTTTTTTGATAAGTAAGAAATCACAAAACCCTTAAGCCACTCACTTCATCTGGTGGAAGACGAAACAATTGTCGATACTCTTCACTCTTCAATGACGCTGGAGACTGTAATAAAAAAGCATAAAGCTAAATGGTGTGAGTAAACAACATTCTTGAAGTATTTCATTATCCACAAAACTGTAATGTAAACTAAGAATCAGAATCCAATATAAAAACAAAAGGGGAACTTTGACTAGTATGGCATATACATTCCTAACTTGGAAGCTATAGATACTTTTTAAGAACTAGAATAACGACGCATAAGCTAACTTTGTAGGATCTAAGTTCTATGTATAATAAAGAGGATCTGCCTGGATGAAGCGCGATCCTCATGCGATTATTGGGAAGAGCAATCATAACGGCGCTCATATTCCCATATATATGAGTACACATCCTTATTTGTCACACATAAGCAAATATGTCATGGCACCCAATAGGCACGTAGAGAGAAGTCCCACCCACATAATTTAGCGCTATTTTTTTTTATAAGTAAATGAAAATTCATTAAAAAGGTAAAAATGCGCAACCCAGGTACATAATAAATATACAAGAAAAACACCTAACCCGAAAAAGAAAAACACGAAAGCTAGAAATATTAAAGAAGTCAAAGGGAGTTGTCCAGTGCCAAAGAGTATTGAAGAAAAAAGTCTTTAGTTCCACCATTGTCCTCTTGCGATTTTCAAAACTTTAGTCATTTTTTTCTCTCCAAAGACACCACATTAGGCAGGAGGATTCAACACACCCACACGTGCCGACAGTACTCACGGTGAGGAGAGAGAAGCTCTCATTCAAAGGTCACTCACACATGACTCTCCTAAATGTATCTGACCATATGTTACAATATATTTTTTTTTGGTACTAAAATTTTAAAATATATATATATATATATATATATATGCCTCAAAGTTTGTGCCTTATGCAGACTGAGTAATAGGAGAACTCACCCAAGATTGAACCCTCAAGATATTGATTTCACTTTAAAAAAATTTCCACCCATTAAAGTTGATGCTTTTTTTATAATAGGCTATGCAACTCCCCCAAAAGCTTTTTCAACATTGAGATAATTTGTCATAAATTGAATAGGACTGATTGATCAAATATATAAACTTTTTGTAGATAAGTAAATATATAAACTTTTTCACAGTAAATCTATTCAACAAACCTGAAAGAAGACGGTTCCATTCATCTTTTGACTATCTTTTGGTAAAATTAAAAACTGGATGGCGCTGGCACTAATCAAGCATAACCAGAAACTAAATGTGCATGATATGCATAATTCGAGACGTTAAAATATTGATTAAATGATTAAAATATTTTTCCTCTTTTTTTATACCTTTTTCATCTTCTCCTTACTCTTATAATTGGCTATATTCTCCAATTCATGATTTTAAAGGAGCCTTTTATTTTACGCACTTTTTTTTTTTTTTTTGGATGAATTAAATCTATATTAACCAAACTCAACCAAACAACTCTCCAGTAAACACTAGAATCAAAGTTCCTACAGGAAACAAACAACTACAAACTCAAACCAACCAACTTCAACCAGAGACAATGCCCCAGAAAAGGAGACAAAGTTTCCAGCAAGAACAACACTAGCTGCACAAAGCGACTTGATATTGCTCGTAACAATTTTGATTTCGAGAAAAATTTGGGGAATTTCAATAAAATCGGTATCACCAAATAACCTTAAAGCGAAATCCCAGCTCAACTACTACTATAGAGCTGCTTTCCTTACTTGAGCTAAATTCTTCAACTCTCGCTACCAAATTTTCATATAAAGTCATTACATTTAAAGTTTAATTTTACTTTCCCTCCTTTTCCACACGTTTCTCGGAAACCAAACAAAGAACTAACTCAACCAAATTCCGTACATACAGATATTTGTGGAATTGAATTAGGGTGTACCTGAGCTTCGGCGTCTTTGTAAGCATTAGGCGAGGAATTGGAGGAGTCGTTGCGATCAGGCGTTTCGGCGGAGAAGGAAGGTCGAGCGGTCGACGAGGATTGAGACGCCGCGTCAGAGGCCAGTCCGGAAGGCGACGGGTCCGTTGGCTGCGACACGTCGTCGATCCTCGCCGCGCTCTCCGAGGCCGCTTCCATAGCGCACAAACACAGAGAGAGAGAGAGAGAGAGAGAGAGATCGGGGGCTGAATGGAGTCCAAGAGTGGTGGAATTTAGGGAAGACGAAATGGTGGTTGGGTTATTCTACGGTTCGCGAAAACGGACAGAGGAAGCGTTTCTTTGCAAGTCCACGTCACGGTTTCTTCGAGTTACAAGTCCACGTCACTGGGGAAAGGGATATTTAGTCATAGACGTTGACCTTCTAACACGTGGCTAGATTTTATTTTCTCTCTTAAAATGTCGTGCAGTAGACGGGCAAAATAGCGTTGAAAACGAAAGAAAAAAAGCAATAAGTAGTAGAAATTAATGGAACATGTGATATTGATAAGATGTTTATTAGATGACAAGACTCCTACTTTAAACAACTAGATGAGTCCACTAAAAACCAAAAAAAAAAAAAAAAATCCCTGATATCCTTAATAATAGGGAAAGAGATAATTAATCATATCCGGATGATCGGATCTGTCAAAAACTCTAGTAAAGTCCTTAAAGTGTCAGGTGGCAATCAATTATTTGATTGGTATTGGAGAATATTTCTTTAGATATACTTAAGTAAATTTAAAGAAAGAGAAATGATTCATATACTCATTTCTCACAACAGTCCCACAACAAGCTGACGTGGCTGTAATATTTTATTATTTTTTTGTTTTGTTTTCATTTTTTTTGAAAAAAAATAATAAAATATTACCAGCCACGTCAGCTTGTTGTGGGGCTGTTGTGAGAAATGAGTGTAGAGATCATTTCTCTTAAAGAAATCACTTTGCTTGGCAAATTACTTTCTTTTTATTAAGATCTTCCACCATTTTCTATTGAAGTTTAACTATCTAGATTATGTAAGCAGGTGATTGTGAGTAGAGACGGACTCAAAAATTCTTATCGGCCGGTGTTAGTAGCCAAAAAAAATTTTTGGTAAGGGCTAGTAAACTAAATTTTTATTTTTTTTTACTATATATTTTTAATATTTTTAGAATTTTTATTTTTTTTAAGAAATTGGGGATCCATGGTCCCTGCTAGCCCCCCCTCCCTCTGTCACTGATTATAAGAGATCACTTATAAAATTCATCTAATCGAATAAACGATTGGACAGCTCAATTTTTATTTAGTCAGATGGATTTCACAATCATTTATCCGAATTGTTTACGATTCGTACAAATAATTGTAGACGATCTAGTTAATTTTATTGTAAAATTTAATACACACCCCATATCTTTTTTTTATGGTGGAAACTATTTATGGAGGGCACAAAGCTAATGATCGATGGTCTATTCCCCTTATGTGATAAACTGTAATGTATTAAAAAGATTTGACAAGCAGAATCTTGATTCCATGGGTGAGGTTTTGGTATATATATTTATTGACCTGAAACAAAATTTATGATTTTGAGAAGGAGACTTTGAGATTATTTCAGCCATGCTTTACTTGAAAATGATTTTATGTTTTCAATATAAACCAAACAGTGACAAATGTTTTACTGAAAACATTTTTCAAAGTGATAGTCAAACACTAGAAAATCTGTAGTTTTTTTTTTTTTTTTCGTAGAAAATATATGTTTAATTTCGTCGAAACCAGATAGAGCTTAAATTACGACTACTTTCCTTTTAAGTTGAGCAATTTACCTTAATTATTCCCTTTTAATTAGTGGGACCTTCCTGTTAATTAGTGCAAACACAATGGAAGCATTTGACATACCCTTTAATTTAGCTACATTTGTTCAAAAAAAAAAATTCACCAACAACATAAACCTGAAAGAAAATTTTACAAGAGATGTGTATTTGCTAACCTATACCTAATTATCCCTATGCCCATATATATGTGGGGATTATACATCAAAGATGCAGTTGAAAAATCTCGAGAATAGCATCAAGAAAACATGGCACTAGATTATGCCAAAAAAAAAAACAATTGCAAGAGAAGCATACTCACATTAATGTTAATTAAAGTCGGCTACGGCCACTAGAGAGGTTATTGATTTGATTCTCTTGCTCCGTTCTCTTAAAAACGTTTAGGCTAGGGTTTTTGTGACTTTAAACCTTCTCCTAAGTTCTAATTAAGCATGGGTGGCTCGAGCCTTAGACGATTTAGGTGGTCGCCTAAAGCCCCAATTAATAATTATACAATAAATATATATATTTTTTAAAAAAAATTAAGGCTCAAAAAAATATTTTAAGGCTCTAATATGGTAAAAAGTTAATAAAATACTTTTTAATTTAGGCCCCCACTTAATAATTGTACAATAAATGTTATTTCCAAAACAAATTTTAAGACTCTATTTAAGGCACTCAATCATGGTAAAAGTAATTACAAATTGAAAGTCTCAAAAAAATCAATAAATTCTTGAAAAATCCTACTTATTTACTTTATTTAAAAGTTCCATTTTTACATTCATAAAATTAGTCCAACGTGCAATTTTTTTTCTAACGTTTATTTGAATTGAAAAAAAAAATGAAAAAAATGGTCATGAAGAGAAAACCCTAGCTGTCGAGTTTCTCTCCAGATCTTGGTTGAGGGGGAGGGAGGCGTTGCCTCTGACCTTCAACTCTTTGTTTTTTCCGTCTTGTTTACTTGCTTTCTGTTTATGGTTTTGTTTTCGGCCCGGTACTGAGCCGTGGGCTGTTGGATTTCTTCCCTCTATATGGCTCTCTGCAAACCCAAGAGGTAAAGGTGTTTTCCTCTAATCCTTTTGAGGATTTGGAGTTGGTTTTGCTCTACAGTTCAAATGTTCAAAGTTAGGAACAAAGATCGGTTTTTTGTTTCTGGCGAGGCTCGGACTGGTGAGGGGAGCATGGATGATGTAGAGGGGTTTTCTCTCTCGAATCTGCACTTTCTGTGCTATTTCAGGGGTCGTCGGCAACTTTGAGGATGAATGAATGAATGATGGGTTGCAAAACCTACAGTATTTTTTTCCATGGCGTCAAAGTGCATAAATTCTCATTGTTTGCGTTGTGTATAATAGATAGAATTACACCCACGGTGAGTATTCAATGCCGTCCAACAATTTTTTCAACATTATGTTCTATTACAAATCAATCGTTATATAACTTATTTCCATTTTTCTTTAAATCAAGTGACGATCATATATTCTATATCTAATATGTTATAAAATAAAAAAGTTTAAAATACATTTTACAAATAGAAGAAGTGCTCTAATTGACATATTAAAAAATATATATAAATATTAAAATAAATTTAATTTAATTAATATTTAAATATAAGAAAATAGACTCACTTAAACTTGTCGTTTTAGGCTAAAAATTTATCGAGCTGCCCGTAATTAAGAGACCAAGAGTGTGGGCTCTAATGCATATTCAATCCCCCTTTAAATAGGCTAAGTGAAGATGGGCAAAATGTAATTGGGACAAGGTCATTAGCTTGCACATCAAGAAGAATAAGGACATGCAATTCCATCGTCACCAATGAAAGTTTTTAAATGCATTTCCTAGCCGTCATTTTTTTCACACTTTAAAAGCTTTCTTATTTTGAAGTTTAATTCAAAATGTTAGTCAATGATTAAACACTTATATTTGTATGCAAGTGAAGTGACTTTTGTTTGAACAAAATTTGAATATGCATATATATTAAGTGCTAAGTGCTAAGTTTGAATTTGCATATTAAAACTAATGAATTTTCTACATAAAACTGTTTGCATTCTTTGGGAGTGATAATGAGCAGCAATACTAAGAGTACTTCTCGATCAGTTTGGTAAAAATGACATTTGTTCATTGGAAATCCTATACTTAGGAAACACTCACCTCCTCAAACAAACAAATTTCAGGTCCAAAATGTTGGCAACCAAAACCTTTTCTTTTTTCTTGAATGAAATTCTATCTCAATCAAAAAGGGAGTCTTTTTGTTTTCGTAATCAAAAAGTTATATCAGCCGACTACCCTACTTTGTCTTTGCTTTGGTGTTATAAAAAACTTCATTCATTCATTCAAAAAAAAAAAAAGAAGTTGGAGTGCTTTTGTTCTTTCACATTGAAAAATTGAAGTAGATGAAACCATTAATCCCATCTTTTTAATCGATGAACTGCCACAGTTTCTGGTATATATATGTATTCAAGACTCAAGAACATGATTCTAGCTAGGAGTCTTTGGGATAAGATGTCTTTTGAAGTTTGTTTCGTAGCCTGGGTTTCTGATGTTTATGCAGAAGTACTGTAAATTTGGCCAAATTTGTTGGTTTCAAATGGTTCTGATTCATTAAAAGAAGAAGAAGAAGAAGAAGAAGAAGAAGAAGAAGAAGAAGAAAATAAAGAAAGAAGAAAGAAAAAGAAAAAAGAGCAAGTTCTTGAAGCATTTCATGTCAAGAAGAGCCAGCAAAAGCTATCGTTTCAAAGGTCTTAATTGGCATGTTCTAATATCCGTTTTGAAGAAGTAAGTTATTTCAATATTTTTTTTGCTGATTTCCTCTCCCTTTCGGTCTGGTGATGCAGCACTAGGGGCCAGGATGGGTATAAGAAAAACAGGGAAAATGGTTCGCACAAAAGGACACTCTGAATGCTAATAAACATATGGTTAAAAGCAAATCTCTTATTATTGAATGATGAACAATTGAACATTGATAAACATATAGTACAAGCAAATCCCTTATTACAATTAATGAGACACTTGAATTTGAGATTAAATTACAAAACATGAAATTAGACTAAATCTACGACTATAATGCATGCTAAATCAATGATATTTACAGCTAGCATCAATGAATGCATTTTGCCTTTTTCTTCTCAGTTATTCTAAGCATTGTGGAGAAACCTTCCCTTGGTTTGTTAATCTAACATTCTCACAAGAGGCTTTGACACTAGCATCTTCTTGGCGGACTAGATTAACATCTTCCAACCAAATCTCTTGACAAGGAACACTTCTACTGCACTTGAAATTTATCGCTTCTTCGGATGCACTGATACCTGTGATGTTTTTGTAAACAACATTGCTTACCTTCACAGCTGATGCCTGCCATTAGATTAAAATGATTGTTATCATCGTGTTAGTTTGTGATTGTAAGTGGCAATTGTAGGTGTAGGGGTACAAGCAGTGTTGTTAGGGGTATTATAGTTAACTTTTAATACAAATCGATGCGATAGCTCACATGGATGAGTAATAGTCATCAACATGGACTGTCATCTTAACCATTAAACAATTAAATTTGAGATATTACCTGTTCCGAGCATGGCAATCCTTTTCGATCACAGTAATATTGATTTATAATTATAGGATTTTTGACGTTGTGCATTTCAACATTTTGAAATGTTATATTTCTTGCATGCCCCGAGCCTCCCTATATATGAATAACACATATATCTTAAGTGTGAATTTGTACGCAAGGAGTTGTAGTAAAAGGTAGAGTGCCAAAGAAATATAATATTTCTTGAAAACCAATTCTTACCTGCCAAGTTTTTATTCTCAATCCATTTGTTGTTCCTGAAAGTAACGCTCTATTGACTATCACATTGGAAACATAATCATTTGAATTGCCAGCACCTAAGCTTCCAATGCTGTTAAAAAAAAATAAAAAAATCCAAATAAGTAATTAAAATTAATTTGTACAACAAAAGCCAGCAACATAATATCCATGCATCATGCTGGCCAGTAGAATTGCTTGAGTTGAAACATTAATTAACTAGATGCAAAGCAAGTTGAGTTTCAAACCTGATTCCATGGCCTGGTCCACAAGTAATATCTGTGGCTTCAACGTTTTCTGACCCACTTACTATTGATATACAATCATCACCTAAAATAAACAAAACAAAAAATCTCATTAGTTTCCTAATCGATCTTGCAATCTTGATATTTTATTTTTGCACATGAGATCTCCAATAAGTTCTAGATTTTTTATTTTTTTTCCTTTTTTGCATCTTATACCTGTCCTTATAACACAGTTATGTATTTGAATGTTCTGTGTTTCTGTGACATGAATTCCATCAGTATTGGGGCTATGCCATGGTGCAGTTACCACGAGATTTGAAGCTTTTACGTTTACACATTTCTGAAACGTGAGATGCATTTGCTGTGCGTTTTTTATCCACAGGTTTGCTACTCTCAAATTGTTGCAATTGAAGAAAGTCATGGCCTATAAACAATTTTTAAAAAGTGGGGTGAATCACAGATTGATAAAAAGAAATGATCAGATGAATTTACTCATCATTTAAGAAATAATGAAAATAAATTAAAACGCCTAGAGAGAGAGAGGGGTTAAGAATGCCTTACAGTTGGTGCGTGCGTGCAAGGCTGCAAAAGAGAAAAATAACAATATATATATAGTAGTGATTAATTAGTTCAAGTTGTGTTAAAAGAAAGAAAGTTGATGAAAATGAAATGAAGGAATTAAGTCGAATTACATACAAGTGTTTTGTTGACTTTGCATGAGTTTTCCCACCATTTCCTCCCATTGCCATTGATGATGCCCCCACCTTCAACTGTAAAATTTTGAATATTTTCGAAGAGAAGCCAATGTTGTCTATGTTTTTGATAATCTGATCTACGACGAGAAGCTTGGATTGTTCCATAGACCTAATATATATAAAAGAAACACAAAAACTTGTTCAAAACACACACAAATATATATATATTCATGTCCCTAACTCCCTGTTCTATATATACATGCATGAATAGATCGAACGTAAACTCACCTTCAATGTGAAATTAGATTTGCAAGGGCCTGAGAATGTAATTGGCTTAAGAAGATAGGTCCTATTTCTAGGTACCACAAGAACACTATTTTTAGAATCACAAGCCTCCCTCCAAGCTTTGCTAAATGACTGCAGACAAAAAGTGCGAAAAAAAAAAAAAATTCAAAACCAAATTCTGCAGAAAAAAGAAAAAAAATAAATAAAAATTGGGTAGGTACCTCTGTATCATCTGCTTCATGATCACCTTTAGCGCGAAAGTCATCTACATTAACTAGCTTTGGTGAAGTAAATGGAATAGGCCTTGTTGTGAGACCAAAACTTTGGGTCTCAAACTTCAGCTTGTCGTGAACGGCGCGTTTTGATGCTGGAGGATAAAGAGGGTCCTGATGTTGGTAACTCCCGGAAGAGGAAGAGAAAGACGCTAAGATGATGAAAAGTGCGAGAACATGGCCGAGCTGAGACATATCGATGAATAAAAACAAAGTGTCGTCTGATCAAGGATCGATGTGCAAAAATTTATCAGAAAGGAGCTTTTTTGGTTGTGATTGTTTGATGCGGCGGGGGGGTTCTATTATAAGCATGGTAATTCATGCATGTTCGAATAGAACTAGAATTTGCGTCTCCGAATTCAACTACGTTAAGGCTGGCTCAAGTCGGTTGGAAAATGGGAATTCTTTTTGTGTATTCAGATTATATATGTTTATCTTTTAGTCTAGTCTCATAGTCTGTTTACAACTCGTACTTCTACTCTGTTTTGAATGGTAACTAATTTAACTATTTATTAAATAATTAATATTAATTTCTTTTCAAGTGTTCTTTTGTTGGTCAACCCACTGAGGAGCTTTTACAACTTCTAGTCTGTTTAGATCACAATTGCTTCCTTCTGATCAACACACCCACCGACACAAGCAAATTTGCGTCAACCCGTAGCATGCATGCATGCAGCACAAGAAATCGCATCCGATCCACAAGAACACTGATAACGGCTCCGACGAGTTCATTGAGCGGCCTTTTTATCGATCCCGCCATGGCCACGCTCGTCTACTTCCAGTTCACTTTTGCTGCCATTACCATCACTTTACTAGCTGATTCTGTTCTAACGCGCGATTATGGACTACGGAGAGAGATCCTGAAATCTAACGATTTATTTTTCAGATAAAAGTTTAGATAGCTGTAATGTAGAAAGACCTTCCTCAATCTTATTGCTGGATGTGATCATTTGTAACTAGTGCTCCGTTTGTTTCGACGTAAAATGATTTCTGAAAAATGATTTCGGCATTTTTCGTGTTTGGTAGGGGCGAAAATAATAGTCAACCGAAAAATGATTTCTGTTTGACCAAAAATACTTAGTAAATTTCGGAAAATGATTTACGCTTTTTAAAAGCGTAAATCATTTTTCGAAGACGCTAGACGCATTCGACCCCTATTAAACGACACAGTCAACCTTCACTTCAAGCAGTCGACAATCACCGAAATCGCCGGTACTGAAATCCGATAGCATCTGGTCACTGTCGTCGGAATCGGGCGACGGAATCCGGTCAGCCCAGATTCCGGCGACCGTATTCGGCCATCTGGTCAGAATCTGGCCAGAACGGCCAGATCTGGCCAGAACATCCCGGCCAAAACCGTCAGCTGGCCAGGAAATTCAGGCCAGAATGGTCGGATCCCTGCCGACTGGCCGGGATCTGGCCAGAACGGCCGGATTCCGGCGATTCTGGCAGATTCCGGCCGGAATGGCGGAATCCGGTAAAAGTGATCGGAATCCTGTCTGACAGTGACGGAATCACGTATTCGGTAATTTTTTATATTATTTTACATTAATATTTATATGTTTTGAATAAAAATTAATTTTTATAGGTTAATATGATTGAATAAAAATATTAAAAATATTTATGAATTTCCGTACGTGCCAAACACCGGAAAATGCTTTCGCCGAAAAATATTTTTCAGAAAAATGACTTCCCTGAAATCATTTTACGACGAAAACTATTTTACGTCGAAACAAACGGAGCATAGATTATAAACTGTTGTGTGAAGTTGTTAAATCACTAGCAGCTTGTTAGATTTTAAAACTACATATTTCTCTCCAAGCATGAATATTATGAGATAGTTGTATTGATATTTGTAACAACTACACAACCATTCAACTTCTACTACAATTATGAATGGTTACAATAAGAGTTAAATATCTTGTTGGTACATGTGGTTTGGAAACTTTATTTTGTCCTACGTGCTTTCATTTGTATCACAAATGGTAAATGTAGTTTGAGAAAAAATGAAATTGGTACGTCTGTTAGTTTTTTTTTTCCAAAAACTAATGGTTGGACACGTGTCAACTCCTGAAAGTAGACACGTGTCATTATGTTAAAAAAAAAACTTTAAAAGTTAATAAAAAATTGAAAACAATAAAACTTTAAAAAAAAAATTAAAAGTATTAAAAACTTTTTTAAAAAATTGAAAATAATAAAAATGAAAAGAAAAGAAGAAGGGTGGCTGAGTCACTCCTTTCACCACCATGGGGGTTTGGCCCTTGGAGGTGGCTCGACCACCCCTAAAGGCCAAAGAAAAAAATAAAATAAAATAAGGTGGTTCTGACCTTGGCAGTGGCCGAACCACCGCCATGGGCCACGGGGTGGTTCGACCACCCCCAAACCGGCCTTGGGGAGCCACCCCATTTCTCTTTTATTTTTTTTTCCAATTTTTTTTAAAGTTTTTAATACTTTTATTATTTTTTAAAAAGTTTTATTGTTTTCAATTTTTCAAATTTTTATTAACTTTTAAAGTTTTTTTATTTTCTGTTTTTTCATTTTTTAACATAATGACAGATGTCTATTCTCAAGAGTTAACACGTGTCCAACCGTTAATTTTTGGATGAAAAAATTAACAGATGTACTAATTCCGTCTTTTCCCAAAACACAGTGTACCATCTGTAATACAAATAAAAGCACATGGGGCAAAAAATAAAGTTCCCTAACTACAGGTACCAATAAAGTGTTTAACCCTTAAAATAATGTTAAGGGAACCACTTTTGTTTTCCTATATGTAGGGTACAACTTTTAGTTCCTTAGTGTTTTCTTAATTTAGAGAACAACAAGAGAATCTGATTCGAACTTTTTTAAGAATTTTCGATTTTTCCCTACATGTAGGGAATGAAATGAAATTTAGAGAAATTGTTGCTAATGCTTTTATTGTTTGTAATATAGTTTAATTAATGTGTTGATCAATATACAAGATGTAGTCCATATGTTTCTCTCTACTTATGCTCTCTTTCTTCTCTTTCATATTATTTAATTTTATATTAAATTATATGTATTTTTTGGACTATTTTACCGCTTCTAAATACACTAACGGGATAAATGAAGTGGAGAGGATCTTCTTCTACGCTCTACCTTTCCTGTAATATATATTACCCACGATTTGATCAAAATTGTATAAAACAATCAACTCTACATTCACCAATATTTTTTTTTTCCTGAATTGATCTAACAACTAAGAGTATGTAAGAATTGAATTGAATACAGAAGCAAATAAATTTATTGGCTTTCACATGTCCTAAAGTTAACCCTCACTTCTTCATTGGGCTTGCAATTTTTTATACGACTCGCAAACCTAAACAAACTTAACACGAAATCAAAAAGTTAGGATTGAGGTGCCTGACCCGTTTAATTAAATGGGTCAATTGGGTTAAATTGACCTATATAATTTTATACTTATGCATCGACACGACCTGGACCCAATACGTGACATAACGGCTAATAATTTTTTATGTGACCTGCGAACTCAACACAAACCCAATACAAAATTATAAAGTTAAGATTTAGTGGTTAACACATTTAATTAAATAAGTCGGATGAGGGTCGACCTATATTATCTTATACCCATGACTTAACACAACTTTAACCTAATATACGAATACGAATTGCTACCCCTACTCAATAAATTTCTTTGTACGATCCGGATCCTCTCCATTTCATGTGAAATGGAGAGGAGGCAGTTGATGGCTCAGATCAACTGACCCGCTGACACCACCACCGGAAGACGAGAAAGGGAGAAAACTCAGTCGATTTGGAGATGCGCATCGTGTTAGTGATGCCGGTTACAGGTTCACGGCGTTGCATCAGTATCTGGGTTTGATTATTCATCGTGTTAGAGATGCCCACGAGTTGTGGATTTTAAGGATTTTACAGTAGAATTTACTTTTATAAGTAAATTCTACTGTAATATCTGGGTTTGATTATTCATCCCTTTTCCCTTTTGCTTTGATTTCTGGTTATTCTAGACGTGGATGAAAAGGGATGCCCACACTATCAGATTAAATAAAATGGAAATCCAGATCTGTGGGCCAGTTGTAGACGGTGGTGGCGCTCTTGTTTTCCGGTGGTGCTGTCGGCGGATCAGGTTGGCTGTCGGTAGCGGAGGCTGAACTTGGGAGGAGGAGGTTTCCGTGGGAGAGGGAAAAATGGAAGAAATGGATAGGAAGGGATGGAAGAAATTGACGGCAGTGGGTTTTTTTTTTTACCGGCTGTTTGTTATTTATAAGGACTGCAATTTCTCACCCTTTGAAATTCCTCTTCCTTCCCGATAATGGAGCTCTTCCACAAGATCTTCGGGACAGTCACTCTCCCTCTCTTTCTCTGAGATTGATTTGTGAGGCCGATGATGGAGCTCTTCCACAAGGTGTTCGGTGCTCTCGCTATCCATCTCAGAGATGTGATGTACAAAGAAGTGATAAATAATGGAATGTTGAGGAAATATTTCCTCTTTATGACTGTGTTTTTAAAGATTTTACAGTAGAATTTACTTATAAAAGGTAAAAGGGAAAAGAAGATTTTTCTGTACAATTTTGAAGTTCTATTTGTTATTTTTCTGTACAAGAAGAAGCGAAGAAGTAAATGGTCTATCTGAAATTTGGAGGCATCACAGTGGTTGTGAAGTTACCTGAAAACGAACAAGGAAAGGAGAGAGAGGACGAAAAAGAAGAAGAGGAGAGATGGAGTGAAAGCCTGTCTCCCTCACACGAAACCCGAGGTGACAACGAAATGGTTTTGGGAGATGGTGATCGACTGACCGACAGAAAACGTTAAAGACTATAACGTGCGTTAAGTTTGCAAAAGAAAACGTTTAGACTTTTAAATGAGTTGGCAGTTTCTAAACCATAGATTTTTTTTTTCTAAACCATGGAGAGGATCCGGATCCGAATTTGTAACCCTTACTCTTCATAAACCATTGTAATAGTTATTGTTAATTAACATCCGTAATGGCCTTGTCTAAATCAGTTGCATTGGCTGACCGTACAGGCTTGTTTTTTTGCTAAAGATTTTTCCAACTTCGTCGACGTCGTCATCCTCAACGGTATAACTTTCTAGAATTCATTTGGCCAAATTAAGGGATTGCCTAGCCACACCTTTGGTTTTTTTTTTTTTTTTTTTTTTTTTTTTAATAAATTTTTTTTTTTTAAAAAATAAATTATTATTATTATTTTTTATTTTAGAATTTATAAGGATATTTTTATTTTATTGAACATTTGTTCTTTATAAAATACTTGGCCAAAAATAAAAGATTATATGTAACACAGTTTGTGTATTCATAAATAATATTAAAGGAATTAAATTTAATATCGTTTATAAATATTTTATAAATAATATTAAAGAAATTTTTTTGAAACACCATTTTGAAACAAATAAAGCTTTAGATTTTTTTTTTCTTAATGATATATTTCCTACGTACTTACAAAAATAGATATGCAAGGTCTCCAATTCACCGACCGCTGGTGTCGTTGGCGATTTTTCCTCTGAAGGCAAAAATCGTTTGAGTTTGGTTTTGCGGGAGAGGGTGGCTCTACGTCTCCCTCTCCCGGTGGTGTGTCTCCTTTGATAGTGTTTAGTTTCTCAGCTTTTAGAGCTGTAGGGTTTTTGTTCCCCCGGTTTGATCCGGTTGGGGTTGCTGTTCACCTAGCCCTTGGGCTATGGTGGTTTGTGCTTTGTTTGGCTCAGGCATTAAGTCTCAACGCTAGTTGTTCCGGTTGGGGGTGTGGCCGGTTTGTGTGTCGTAGTCGGAGTGTTTTTGGCCGGTCTTTTCTTGTTTTTTATTCAGATTTTTGATGCCAGATCTACGCACGTCCGCCGATTTCTGCTACACACGCGCCCCTCAGCCAAGTTCTCCATCGCCGTCTGCTCCTGCTGCCGGTCGCACAGGTCACGCCGTATGTCAGAGTTCGGCGCGTAGCTTGCACGCGCCAGAGAGTCCTTTGCTCTTTGGTGCGCGTGACGGCCACGTTCCGCGATTTTCGGGCCTTGCACGGTGGGGATGGGGTCTCCGGCGGCTGATCTTCGGCTGGGTGGTACTGGTGATGGCGCGTGTTTCCCACGCGCCGTCGTCTCCGGCGGAGTCCGCCTCTGTATCTTCTGCCGGCGCTGCGTTGGTGTTTCCTGCTTGGGTCTTATGTTTCGGTTTACCTTTGTAATTTTTAGACATTATGGGACTGTTTGATGGCTTGTTGCTAGATCTGCATCTTTTCTTTGTAATCGGCTGTGCTTTATTGTTTAAAGAGGCTTAAAGATTACTTCTTGTAATGTTTATTTATTATTTGGGTAGCTGTTGTTATGTATATTCTTGATCTTTCTCACAGTCTATCTTATTTGATAGGCTGCTTTAAGTCAGGTTTTCCTGACTTAGTGGGTGGAGTTTCTATATCTCTAGTCACACTAGGGCTTACGGGCAGTGGTTTTTGCCTTCGGGCATGTATGAGTTCCTATTGTATTTCTATTGGCCTTTGGTCAGCTGTATTCCCTTTGGGGCTCATATTCAGTAATGAAGTCTTCAGTTTTTTTAATACATTTTTGTCTTTTAAATCTTTTGGTACACAATATGGACAGTGTTCCATCCCTAGCTACACAATTGTATAATCCGATTCTTTGCTCCAAATCAAACACTATAAATTTGAACACCCTAGTGACCATTGGTACAAATTTGTGAAACCTCAATCTCAAACCGGTGCCACCTTAATTCGGTGTTATATATGTAAGTATCCATAGTCTAAATTGATCGTGCAAAATTAAGCATAATCAGTTACAAAGATATAAGTAAAAAACAAAGAATATAATTTGTGATTTTTTTTTTCTCTAATTCATAAATTCTATATAATTTGTGACAAGACCTCCAAAGGGCTCTCAAGAATCTTCGTGTCCGAATGACTAGTGATGATGTCCAGACAAGACCTACATACAGTTTCCATATTTTGTCATGTCCGGACATATGGGGCATTCAGGGACTTGTAACCCTAGTTGCTTTCGGATGCCTTGTAGCTCTATTTGGATGCCACCGCCTTTTATTCCTATTTCATTTAGAACTAAGATTTCTACATAAGTCTATTTAAACTTATATGCACGATTTTATTAAGGATATATGATTCCACTTCAGAATTCAGTGTGCTAAGCGAGGGTTTTAAATCTAGAGTGTTAACGATATATCGCTCTTAGAATTTTGGTTATTGTTTAACAATCAACCTTCAACATCATTGAAGCCAACCGGAATTTCGGTTAAGGAAATCAAGAAAAAAAAACTCTCTAGAGGTTCTGGTAGAGAAATAGGCGAGTTGGTCACTTTTTTATTCCAAAAGTGTGAGAACTGCAAAGGTTTTATAAGTATGAACATCTTGTAAATTGCGTATTCTTCGTTGGTGAATTAGTTTTCTGAGTTTGGTTGTCTTACGAGTAATTTACTTTTGAAGAGTTCTTTAAAAGATTTTCACTTCGTCGCCAAATTTTCTTATGTTAATTACTTTATTGCTTTCCTTATTTTTGGTGAATGTTTGGTTGGTTCGTTATTTTTAAATAACTTAGTTATTGGTATATACCTATGCAACCCCCTTCTAGGTGTTATTTGGAGTTTGGTTTATATTTTTACATACATATTTAAATTTTTGAGTATTACAAATCCGTTCGAAAGTAGGACAGCAAGCGATAACTCCGTGAATAATGCTTTAGGTCACTCTAGTATGAATCAACAATAATCACACCGTTGATGTGGCATGGCCACCCAACCATGCCACGCCAGCCACATTTAAAAGAAAAATTAAAAATTGACTCTTTTTGAAAATCATGTCATCACTGTCCAAAAAAAACCCAAATCATTCCAAAAACCACTCCCCCAAATTTTCCCCCCTCCTCCAACGTGTGACGACTAGCTCCACCACCACCGAAAGGCCGCTGCTCATTCCACCCAAGCGCCGGCTCGATTCCGCCGCTCATTCATCAAACAACCAGAGCTATTACTCACTACATCACAATTTTTCCATTAATGAAAGATGAAAATCCATTGGAACACCCACACAAATGTCAAGCTACTACTTGTTCAGCTGAGATGCCCCATCCCTCTATCCATCATGTATAAATCTTTTCTCTTGTTAACCTTTAATGGATCCATATTAATTAGCTATAATATGGAAGCACTTAGTTAAGTAGAAGAAATTTTTTTTTTTGAGAGAATTGGGATCGATTATCAATCCTTCATCATGTCATATATTAAGCTTGGAAATGAGTTTAATAACAGGCCATCTTCTAGTGTTCGAATTAATGTCTTCAAGATTTCAAATTTCCACTTGCACATGCATATATCCAGACTCATAGGCCAATAGGCTTGTGGATCAAGTGGGTCCTCTTGGTAACTCCCGAAAGAGGATTAGAAAGAGGTTGTGCAAAGACATCTTCAAAAAGTAAGTGTTCGAAGGATGTGCAAAAGCTGATAGAATGATAGGAGGTATGGAAGAGCAGGGTCGGAAGCAAAGGAGGGTCAGTATGAGCCATGGTCGTCCTCCCTCTTTTGATTTTTTTTTTTTTTTTTTTATTAATTATTATGATGTATAAATAGCTAAAATTCATATATATGGCCAAAATAATTAAGCTTGGCTTTGGCAGTCAGGCCCTATTATAATAAAAATTATTCTCTGACAGAAAATGAGTCACGTGCGTGCAAGGCCCAGATTTAACCAAATTTATGGTAACCTAAACATTGCCATTTTTAACTCAAAATTTTTATGCAAACGTTTTTTGTAGGATGAATTAGGGGAAGCCTCTTTATTTTTTTCCACAGCAGAAGCCGGATCCATCACAAAAACTGAAAAAAGTCATGGACCCAGTTCTCTCTATATAGAAACTCACACACCAACCTCATAAAGTGACCAAATAATCAACTGGGTATGCATGTTTCCACACAGAGAAATGAGTCTTTGGGTTTTTGGAGAGAGAGGGGAATGGGGTCTGAGCCAAAGAACGAACCGAACTCCACACCAAAGCCATCTTTGTTCCCACTTCCAACAACAAAAGACTGTGAGATTACACGTTAAATTTGCATTGACGTCGTCGTTGTTCATGCAAGCAGGTTGATGCAGCAGGCCTCAGAGATAACACGCTGGAACTACGAGAACTTCAACTTCACAACAAGCAATCAAAGAAATATGCAGAAACAGAGAAACAAAAGACAGTCCGGATTTTGTATTGGGGTTGCCCAAGACAGTCCGGGGCCATGATTCTATCTGTGTCGTGGTTGACAGGTCTCTAAGATGGCCCATTTCCTCCCTTGTGCCAAAACCTTTGATGCTTCTTGCGTGGCTGCATTGTTTTTGGCTGAAATTGTTCGTTTGCATGGCGTGCCAGCCTCGATTGTTTCTAATCGTGATGTTCGCTTTGTGAGCTACTTCTGGAAAACGCTTTGGGCTAAAATGGGCACTCACCTCAAATTTTCCAGCGCTTTTTACCCGCAAACGGATGGTCAAATGGAGGTCGTGAATCGTAGCTTGTGTAATTTGCTGCGTTGTTTGATTACTGACCGTCACGCCACATGGGATTTGTTACTGCCTCATGCCGAGTTTGCCTACAACAGTTCTGTCAACCGAAGTAGTGGCCTATCTCCATTTGAAATCGTTACAGGCAGACGGCCCCAGGTTCCTTTGGACCTCACCCCTTTGCCCCTGCATTCATCCTCTAGTCAGGGAGCTGAGGACTTTGCCCTTCACATCCAGAATCTCCACGCAGAGGTACGCCGCAAGTTGGTCGTTACTGCTGCGACCTACAAACTAACAAAACAATAAAAACAAGATTTTGAACTGAAGATTATTTTCCTTCTTTTCATTACTGGGAGGTCACATATGCTATTTATAAACAAAGGAGTTTGTACATTTTACATCTTCTAGTCTTAACGTTACACTCCTTTAATTTCAACACATTTAATTCATACAAAACACCATCTACCATTACTTGTCTATGTCTCTTTTATTTCTTTCATTTCAACTACCTTGGTTTGTACCGTTACTTGTCCATGTCTTTTCTGTTTCTCTTTCATTTCAACTTCCTTGGTTTGTGGTGATTTATTTTTGGACTGTTGGAGTTCTTGTAATTCTGTTCCAATATGCCCCTGCAAACCCAACGGTAGATCGTGAACGTTGAGGTTTGTACTTAGGCGAATAAATCTGATAGACACTAGTGGCTTGGTAAAAATGTCCGCTATTTGATCCTTGATAGAAACAGCACAATAAGAGAATTAGAAGCAACTATTTTTCGAACAAAATGATATGATGATGCGCTGTGATTCCTTCTGCTTGGCCCAAGACGCCTCATATATGAACATTCTACTTTTCCTCCACTTAACATCCCTCGAGTTGGAAAAAGACACCAATAGTGGATGATGGTCTGATACGTTACGAGGTAAAACATTAACTTCAACTACATCATAGATATTAGACCAATCCCCGTTTGCCACTGCGCGGTCTAATCTTTCTCGACTAAAATCAGGACTTCCATATCTTCCATTACTCCAAGTAAACCTCGGTCCCAGGGAACCCAGGTCAGATAGATTGCAGTCCTCTAGAGCTTTTTTGAACTCTTGCATTTGCCGTGGTGATCTGTACGAAGAACTATAGTTTTCTCTGCAGCCGAAATAATCTCATTGAAATCTCTGTTAGAGTATAAAATTAACACCTTAACACTAGCCTGAAAATCAGCAAAGGAGCTCCACATTTCCTGCTGACCAGCCTTCTTACATCAACAGCCACTTGTCAGACCAGCAGCCTGCAGTCTCCCTTCCCCTGGATTCCTACTCCATGTCTTCCGGATCTGCTCCTCAAACTCAGCACAAGCCTCTCTCACAGCAGCTGACAACAGAAGCCTGCAGCAGCCTAGTCACCTGGATTCCTGCTACAAGCTGAAGCTCCATGTTTCCCGGATCACTTTCTGCTCATTAACACAGCACACACTCTAGTCGTAGCATTTCCCTTTTCTGCATTGTTTGATTTTTCTGTTTCTGTAAACCTTGTACAATCACTCCTTCTTACTCCTGTAAATGACTTTATAAATACAAGACACTACACTGGTTTTGGTATGTTAACCAAACCAGTTCTTCCATCAATTCTTTCATGGTATCAGAGCTTGTTGGCTAACGCCTTACGATCTTGTTTCTCTTCTTCCTTTGGCTGCAGCACAGCCCGTGTGAGCTATGCTCACACAGCTCACACGGGCAGTGCCTTGAGGAAGCTCCACAAGAGTTTTCCTTACTCTTTACTCTCTTTCAACACTATTATCAAGCACCTCATCTTCACCAAAAACCCCACACTTCAACAACCAGAACCAGAAAAATCCACCCATGAACTCTTATGTCTACATCCTAAACTCTATCTCCCAGTTTCTACAGCAAAAAATGATGCCCAGACCAACTCATCTCCATCTTCCACCAACGTCAGTTCCTTTTCTTCTTGAAGTTTCTCTGCACCTTTCATCAAACACCTCATCTTCACCTCTGTTTCTTCACCCCAACAGAAACCTTAACTTAATCCTCTGCCCAACCATTTACACCCAACACCACACAGACAAATTTCCATAATTTCTATTCAGCCGACGGCTTTTCCACCAGCGTCATCTCCTCAACCTTCTGCATCAAAGGGCGTGTTCTCCAGCCGCAAATCCATCGATCCGCGCCCTGCCGTACCCAGATTTTCTCGCCAGCAAACACATAGCTACCTACCCAATGCTTCCCCAAATTCTCTGCCCACAGACCTTTCATTTTCTCTTTATCTTTTCTCAGCTTTGTCCTGTGCTCGACACATCTCTTAGTTTCCAAAAAAAGGTGTGCAATAATAGCTTTTTCTCCTTCTACACACGTGACACAACATGTTTCTCACGTGATACTGTCTCAGACAGTTTACTTTTTATAGAGTCTGTTTGCAGTCTTTTATTTTTATTGAGAAAAAAAAAGTATCATGAGGTATCATTCTGGCCATAGTTGGCCCTATTCTCTTTGGCCCATTGTTGGTCCAATTTCTAATTTGTGGCAAATGTTTAAAGGCTCAAGCTCATTTAACCTTTTGGCCCATAGTTAGCCCAAATTTCTTGCTTGAGGTAATGTTGAAAAACCCAAGCCTTTTTAAGCCATTTGTTGGCTATTTTCTTTTGGCCCATAGTTGGCCAAATCGTTGGCCTTATGGTAGAGTTAAAATGCCCAGGCCTTTCTTTTTTATTTTTGGCTTTGTGGTAATGTTCAAAAACCCAAGCCTATTTTCTTTTGGCCTATAGTTGGCTCAATCTTAGCCTTGTGGTACAGTTAAAATGCCCAGACAGTTTTCTTTTAGCCCTTTAGTGGCTCTTTTCTTGGCCCATAGTTGGTCCTATTTTTGGCTTTTGAGGTACGGTTTCAAGACTCGAGCCAATTCAAAAAAAAAAATAAAAAAAATAAAAAAAATTATGATAAGAATCAAAGTCAAACCGATGGCAGTTAACACTAGCCTGAAAATTAGCAAAGGAGCTCCACATTTCCTGCTGACCAGCCTTCTTACATCAACAGCCACTTGTCAGACCAGCAGCCTGCAGTCTCCCTTCCCCTGGATTCCTACTCCATGTCTTCCGGATCTGCTCCTCAAACTCAGCACAAGCCTCTCTCACAGCAGCTGACAACAGAAGCCTGCAGCAGCCTAGTCACATGGATTCCTGCTACAAGCTGAAGCTCCATGTTTCCCGGATCACTTTCTGCTCATTAACACAGCACACACTCTAGTCGTAGCATTTCCCTTTTCTGCATTGTTTGATTTTTCTGTTTCTGTAAACCTTGTACAATCACTCCTTCTTACTCCTGTAAATGACTTTATAAATACAAGACACTACACTGGTTTTGGTATGTTAACCAAACCAGTTCTTCCATCAATTCTTTCAATCTCCGACACAGAGCCAAGGAACAGGACAACACTTGGACAAATGCCGAAGAATGGCCCAAGATTCCGATCTTTTAGCAGGTTCCGGGTTCCCATAGAAGCCTGTGAATTTCCATGCCTTACCAGTATGAGCATCATGGACAATCGCATTAATGTGCCGCCTACTAAAATTTTGTATTTCAATATTAGTCTCTGAATTCCACAGCAAAGCTAGGCCTCCACTCCTTCCATGACAATCTACTACAAATAATCCTTCAAAACCCAATTTAACTCTAACAGATTCCAAGGCATTACAAGCTTGTTTGGTTTCCATTAGGAAAACCAAACTGGGTTTCTTCATCCGCACTAAACGGCAGAGGGTGTGAACTGCACGGGGGTTTCCAAGCCCTTGGCAGTTCCAGCTCAAAACAATCATTGTGCTGGTCGGGGTTGTGCCACAGCCCCCGCCATATCTTCAGACTCTTGAGTGAGCAATTTGGTACTTTTCCTACCTTTCTTCGGCATCGTGGAGGCTCCCTCCTCAGCCATCTTCCCTACCTTCCGCTTCCCATCCGAAACTCCAACATAAGCAGAAAATTCAGAGGTAGTCAACCCCTGTCTGGCTCGTTTCTTCCATGATATGGCTGGGCCCTGGGTTTTCCGCACCTCATCTCCGTGGGAATCTCCCAAAATAGCAACTTTTGATTGCTTTCTTCTTTTCATGCATCCAGATCTCCCGAGATTTGCAATCTCTTTGACCGAATTTGAGTTTTCAAAAGGTTGCTCTTGACTTCCACTTTTGCCACGTGTATTATACGAGAGGTCAAGATTGTCCCTCCCTAGCAAGATTTCACTAGAAGCTTCAGTAATTTGCTCGTACATAGGGCTGTATTCGAGCCGAGCCGAGCCGAGCTTGGAGCTGCCGGATTCGGCTCGAGAACATAAAATATGAGTTCGACCTCGGCTCGAGCTCGAGCCGAATTTTAAAAAGATGTTTGAATTCGGCTTGTTAAGAGCCTAGCCAAATTCGAGCTTGGCTCGAACTCGGCTAGCTTAACAAGCCGAGCCTCCAATCGAGCTCGAGCGGCTCGAGCTCGATTGGATTTTTATATAATTTTTTACTTCCAAAAAAAAATTAATATTAAATTTCAATACTTGATTTATATTTCACATTCAGAACATTTGTAATATTACACAGTAATTTCTACTATAAATTTATACATAGTTCCTTTGTAGTATTACCTCTTATTACAAATCCAAATAATAATAGAACAATTTACAAATAGAGTGAAGTTATAAACAAAATAATTTCTTTGTACGTAACCTCTTATTACAAATCAAAATAATAATAAGACAATTTACAAAAAGAGTAAAATTACAAATAGAGTAAAATTACAAACAACTTCAACTTCAACTTCAAGGATCTTCACTTGATAAATAGCAAATCCATACTTTCAATCAGCTCAACATCTGTAAACAAACTTAAAAGAAAAAAAAAATTAAGTAACTTTTACTCCCTTGCAATATTTACTCAAGTTCTCTTAACTTGGTAAAAATGTCAAGAGAGGTTCTCATAATAACACAAATTTTAATTGTCCTTTCATTGGAATTTTCAGGTGGCTATTAACCGTAGGTCAATCACCATTGCTAAGGCACCTTCAATTTTATGGCCTTTGCAATTGTTTGATGATGAGTTTCCTGCAAAATTACAGCACTAGTTAATCATTTTGTCATGATACTGAATGCATTATCATGATTATAATCCTCTTGGAATAAGACACAAATTAGATGGATTTTCATGAACCAAGTATCATTACAAACAAACAAGAAGAGAATTCTCATCTTTATTTGCCTCCCATTCTACAAGACATCATTCTGCCACCCAATCCACAGCAGCACATCGGGCTCGTTAGAATAGAAAGTAAGAAATATTCAAAGAGCGCAAAAAGTAACAGTAAATATTATTACTCACTCTTTCTATGCACACTTCTTATCTATATTATATATTTTTTATATTTTTGTATTTATTAAATTAAATTCAAAATTATCAAAATGAATGAGAAGTATATGAATAAAAGATGTTCATGGAACGTGTGTGAATGAAATTTTCTAACCAAGATTACATATTACCTCTAATTCAGATTTAAATTTCCAAACTCCCAGCACATGCTTCATGTCCTTCAGGCTCCAACAAAATTCTCCAAGTAAGAGTTTTAAAATACAGTATCAAAATAATATGTTTTTCAATTTTACTTAATACAAATTAACAATTAAGGTAACACAACATAAATCAAAGCTGCTCATCCTACAACATATATATATTAGTACTTCATACAAGTCAAAAAAAAAAAAAATTATAAACACTACAAAAATGTAACACTAGCTTAGATTTCAGATTACCTCTAACCCAGATTTAAATTTCCAAGCTCCTAGCACACATGCTTCATGTCCTTTAGGCTCCAACAAAATTTTCCAAGTTAGAGTTTCAAAATACAATATCAAAGTAATATGTTTTTCAATTTTACTTAATACAAATTAACAACTAAGGTAACACAACATAAATCAAAGCTACTCCTCCTACAAAATATATATATATAATATTAGTACTTCATACAAGTCAACAACAAAAAAATAAAAAAATAAATTGATAAACACTACAAAAATGTAACACTAGCTTAGATTACAAATTACCTCTAACCCAGATTTAAATTTCCAAGCTCCCAGCACACATGCTTCATGTCCTTCAGGCTCCAACAAAATTCTCCAAGTAAGAGTTTCAAAATACAGTATCAAAGTAATATGTTTTTCAGTTTTACTTAATACAAATTAACAACTTAGGTAACACAAACTAAATCAA
Source organism: Alnus rubra (assembly GCA_028654335.1). Taxonomy (NCBI): domain Eukaryota; kingdom Viridiplantae; phylum Streptophyta; class Magnoliopsida; order Fagales; family Betulaceae; genus Alnus; species Alnus rubra. The sequence goes on from JAJPGS010001302.1 coordinate 2,840,743, forward strand.
AGCTGCTCCTCCTACAAATAAAATATATATATATATTAGAACTTCATACAAGTTAGCCAAAACAAAATTGATAAACACTACAAAAATGTAACACCACCTTAGATTACAGATTACCTCGAACCCAGATTTAAATTCCCAAGCTTCCAACACACATGCTTCATGTCCTTCAAGCTCCAACAAAATTCTCCAAGCAAGAGTTCAAAAAATATAGTATCATAGTACATATGTTTCTCAGTTTTACTTAATACAAATTAAAAACTAAGGTAAGGCATACTCAATCAAAGATGGACCCTCCTTCTACAAAAAAGAAATATATATATATATATATATTAGTACTTCATACAAGCCAAACAGAATAAATAAAATAATAAACACTGCAAAAATAAAACATTACCTTTGATGATTTAGAGAGTCCATGTAATGCCCTCACCCAATCTGCTCCACATAATAACATTTGAACAGTGTCTGTGGATAATGACGATCGGTACGGATCAATAACCCTACCACCAGCACTAAAAGCTGATTCTGAAGCCACCGTGGTAATAGGTATAGACAATATGTCACGAGCCATTTTTGACAATATACGGAACTTCAAAGTAGTTGCTTTCCACCATTCTAAAGCACTAAAGTCCTTACTTGAACCCTCATCGCAAATGAATACATTCTCCTCCAAGTATATGTCTAAATCAGATTTCATTGGCTGAATTGTATCCATAGTTCGTACAAATGATTCAAACATTTCCTTACCACTTTTAGAACTTCTCATAATTCCAGCAACATTGGAAGAAGCACTAGAAGTGCATTCTTGAGCACTTACATGTTCAATTTGTTCAATAGCTGAATTATGGTCCTTAACATATTCATCATATAATTCATGCAAAACTCTAAGGACAAATTCAATATGTCTAGTGGCTTCTGGTTCTGGATAAATCACAGGAAAACAATACTGAACTAGCTTCATCTTGAACCTTGGGTCTAACACTGCAGCTATTGACATCAAGAGATTACATTCTCCCCAATACTTCTCAAACTTAATATTCATTTTCACCACCATGGCTTTTATATAGTCATTCTCATCCCTAGACTTCTTAGCCAAAATGTCTTTTACTCTCCACACCTCAGTAAGGAACAAATTAACAGTTGGATAATCACTTCCAGATATAATGTTTGTCACATCATTAAATATTTCCAAGACTTCACAAACATTTTCAACTTTTTCCCATTCCTCATGAGTTGGTGCCCAAATAAAATTTTGATCCCGATCTGAATATCTAGGAAAAACTTGTCTAAACTCAAGAGCAGTAATTAACATCATATAGGTGCTGTTCCAGCGGGTTGGTACATCAAGAAACATTTTTTTTTGAAGGTAATTGCAATTGAGTACAAATCTCGCTAAATTGTAACAACCTACCCTCCGATGCCACTAAATACTTTATCCCTTCCCTCACACAATCAACAATTCCCCCAATCTCAGCAAGCCCATCTTGCACCAGCAAATTAGTAATATGAGCATAGCAACGAACATGAAACAACCGTCCCCCAACAGATAAAGTTTTTTTAAAAGAAAAATCATTTTTTAAAATCCTAATGGCAGAATCATTATTCCTAGCATTATCCACAGTAATGGTAGAAATCTTATTTTCAATGCCCCAGTCTTGAAAACATTTTTGTAAAGCATCAGAAATAATTACCCCAGTGTGTGGAGGAGGGACATTGAAAAAATTTAAAACACGCCTTTGCAAATGCCAGTTAGAATCAATAAAATGAGAGGTCACTACCATATAAGAAACCTTTTGCCCCGAAGTCCACATGTCGGTCGTGATATTCACTTTGTTAACCGACCTTAATGCAATTTTCAGTTTTTTCTTCTCATTCTCATATGTCTTCATGCAATCACTCTTCGCAGATTGTCGTGAAATCTTTTGCCAATGTGGTGTGTTTGCTCTCATAAACTTATTGAATAAAACATGTTCCATATGCTTAAAGGGATATTCGTGGTACAAGATCATGTGAGAAGCAAGCTCACGAACCTTCTTTTGATCATAAGAAAAAGTCGTAACAGAACCCATAGCATCACATTCACCCTCCTTTGAACCAATTACCAAAAGCTTTTGCTTCTTCTTAGATGCTAAATATGACAGACAAGTGCGTAAATGCCTAATAAGTTGAGATGTAGTACTAGAACTATTAACACAGAATAACGATTTACACCAATTACACTGATTCTTCCTCACACCACAAATCATTACTTCAGTAAAATCTTTCCATACTACAGACGTTTTCATCCTCGGCTTCCTCTTACATGGAATCTTTTCTGTATCTACTACAACTTCTACAGCCGCTGGCACCGAAGTAATATCAACAGTGACATTCTTACCATTAGTGTCATCTTGTAAATTTAGACCATCATCATCATTATCAGATATGTAATGTGAAAAACTACCCCCATGTTCATTTTCCATTTCTACTTCCTCCATTGAAATATTCAAATCTTCCTCCATTGAAATATTCAAATCTTCCTCCATAGAATTTCTAAGATAATTATTGAAAAAAAAAATGTTCTTATAAGTGATTACATCTACAAGTCTACAAAAGCATGTGAACTACATATTATCAGTAAGATACTAACAGATTAACTAACACTTAAGAATATCAACATAAAATACCAGTTTATAGGTTGTAGATCCAATATGAAACTTCAATATGATCCAAAAATAATTCGGTTTGGAGGGTGCAAAACCGAAACCAAGTACCCGTTCCCTGTTAAAATACAAATCAAAATTAGAAACAAAGTTAAAAATTAAAATAGATAAACAATATAAACTGAAGAGTTATAAAGAAATTTCTTGGTAAAGTAAAGAGGGTGCCTAACTTGCAGATCCAGTGTTTGAGGAAGAGACTGGGGCTTTCCTCCTCCCTTCAAAACTTTCTGTATTATATCAAGCGAAAGGGAAAGACGAAGGGAGAGAGCGAAATTGCAATCTCCTTCTAACATAGAAATGTCACTCTCGTGTAGATGTGGGTTTCGTAGCAAATCAATCAGCATCAAGTACAACATGGACATGGTGGCTTGAAAAATCAATTGACACAGAGAGAATGAACTGATGGACCTGGTTCGAAAAAGGAAACGAAATCAACCAGCAGGGTTAGGAAATCCTTTGATCAACCAACAAGATGAGCCCACTTCAGCATCAAACCAAATCCAGCCGTTTGATCAACTAAATCCCTCGTTGGATACGAGCCAAAATGCCTTTGAATCGTTGGAGTTAAACACTTAACTTTCTAAAAAGAAGTGAACACATTGATGAGATTTGAGAGTTCGTCAGAGATTTTGATTCGTTTGAGAAGACGAATCGATTTTGGGAGATTTCACGCGACAGAGAAACAACGGTCAAGATTGAATATGAAGATCGAACGAGTGAAATCTTAGTCGAAGCATTTAATTTTGCAACCTTCCTCCTCTAAAATGAATTAATGAATCACGCGTGATTGCTTGAATCAAGGACGCGTGATTGCATGAATCAAGGACGCGTTTTGAGCAACGCGCTAAACACAACCGTTGGATTTAAAAGAAACTTTATTATTTCCTTCACGCGTGTCGCGTGAGATTCAAATATACACGTTAGTCGATCAATAGCATTTAATTCTGCTACCTTCCTCCTCTGAAATGAATCAATGAATCACGCGGCGTGATTGCTTGAATCAAGGATGCGTGATTGCATGAATCAAGGACGCGTTTTGAGCAACGCGCTAAACACAACCGTTGGATTTAAAAGAAACTTTATTATTTCCTTCACGCGTGTCGCGTGAGATTAAAATATACACATTAGTCGGTCAACAGCATTTAATTTTCTCACCTAATTCTCTGAAACGCATTAATGTTGGATGCGTGAATGAAGGTGCATTTTCAGTTATGCACAAATCGCGGCCGTTGGATTAAATCTGACCGTTCGATGCATTAGGAAAAAATTAAAGTCGTGTTGAAATCAAATTTTTAAACCAAATCTCTTCGTTTTTAACAATGGAAAATTGCAACCATTTAATTGAAATCAAGTTTAAATATTTAAGGCAGGTCCATTCAATGCATTAGGTCAAAATTAAAATCATAATATTAATCATTCGATCAAATTTTTAATTTAAGACTCAAATTCTTGACCGTTTAATGTATAATGCGATTTTTTTTTATCTTACCAAAATAAAATCTAATTTTTGGGTGAATTTTCCAATTGAGTGTGAGTTGTGACTTTTAGAGGGAATATTTTTGCAAATTTAAGGACTTAGCAATTATAGGGGAATTTTGAGATAGCAAAGTTTGATTTTGAAAATATGCTTAAATTGTTTCATTAAAGGATTTTTTTTATTCTTTTTATATTGTCTAGAGATTTAAAAAACTCCAAGAGTGAGATTTATATATATTTTTTTCTTTTTCAAGTGATCTAATTTCACCAATTGATTCATGATAGTAGCTAATATGTTACTAGTATAATTATGGTCATTTTTTTTTTCAGAATTATGAACATATTATTGGTAAATTTTAATTGTTTGATTATTAGTAATATATACAATAACATATTATAGACATATACATATCATTATATTTATACACATATATACATATGATTATATACTATGTATATATACAAATTGTCTGATATAAGTTAGAGAATTTGGAAAAAAAAAATATATATATATGTTTACATTTTTTTCCCTTTTTCAAATGATCTAATTGGCTTGACTATCAAGAGCCAACATTCCTTTTCCACTATTGATCTGAGGGCAATTCAATGATTTCATTATGATAGGGTAATTAAGAAAAAATTTATTATAAAAGCTTTTAATTAAAAATTTGAAATTTAGTTTGAAATATGGAAATCTTAGTTTATTAGGAGGATTTGGATAATTTCATTCTCATATCTGTATTTTGCCAAGATCCTTTCTAATTATAAAATTTCAAATTAAGATCAAAATAACATTTGAAATTAATAATAAATTAAATATGTATTTGATCTTCTTATGAATTCGGAATTCCTATGACTTTTAATTTCAAAATATACTTATGTTTATAATGTGTTAGAGAAGTTGGAAAAAAATTATGTTTACATTTTTTTCCCTATTCCAAATGATCTATTTGGCTCGACTATGGGGTCCAATATTCCATTTCCAATATTAATCTAAGGGCAATCAATGATTTCATCATGGTAAGGTAATTAAGAAAATTTTGATTATAAAAGCTTTTAATTAAAAATTTTAAATTTAGTTTGAAAGAAGGAGATCTTAGTTTATTAGAAAGATTTGGTCAATTTCATTCCCATATATGTATTTCTGATTTGTGTATGATATCTGTATTTTGCCAAGATCATTTTTATTATAAGATTCCAAATTAATTAAGACCAAAATAATATTTGAAATCAATAATATATTAAATTTGTATTTGATCTTCTTATGAATTTCTAGGACTTTTAATTCCAAAATACACTTATGATTATATTTTTTCCTTTCCAAGTGATCTAATTGGTTATTCAAAAAAATAAAAAGTGATCTAATTGGTTGGACTATAATAGATAACCATCTGTCTATGTGTAATGTGCCATATATAATGTTTACTATGTTAATGTTTATACACTACAATTATAGAATCTTATATTTGAATGAGATTAGGTATGTGTGTGCACCCATATTTAAGTGACAGTGCATAACTAATAAAGTAATATACAAACTTTATACTTATATTTATAAAATTTATTTTTATTTTTTATACAAATATATTAGTAAATATACAAATATATTAGTGTGTGTATATATATATATATATATATATAGGCGAGCTAACGATTCGAGCCGAACAAGTCGAGTCGAACTTATACAAGCCGAGCTCACAAGCTTTGTCCGAGCCGAGCCGAGTTTATACGAATATGTCTCATTTAATATACGAGCATGTCATTGTGTTCACGAACAACTCATTTATTTTTCGAACCGAGACCGAATCGAGTTTAAGTGAGCCGAATTCGCGAACAGCCGGGCTCATCTAACACCCCTACTCGTACACCATCCGGCCCAGTTCAGAATCCCATTTTCCCAGATATTTAACATTTGGCCCAGTATTTAGCCCCATTGTTGGCCCACCCATGTCAGACTTTACTTCCGTTATTGACTTTCCCCTTTCAAATTCATTGCCTTCCTTAGTAACCGTCACCTTCCTTAATTTTCCAACATACGAATCGCTAGAATTGCGCCCTTCATTCATGGGCATTTTTCCTGCATGGATTTCCGCCCGTAACGTATGGGCAGTTTCCATGCTGAGCTGTGTCTTTTGCAAACAATGGTTACAGGCTTTCGAATCGGCGCCGCCGTCTGACTCTGTCTCCGGCTCCCTTGGACTCCCCTGTTGAGGGCTGTTGGATCTGGAATTATGTTCTGTCAACTTCCATCCTTGGTTCCCCACTAGCCGACGTCCTCCATATCTCCGTTCGCCCCCTTTATCCCTTCTAGGGGAAAATGCCACCCGCAACCATGACCCATATTGCTGGGCATCTTCATCAACACTCTTTTTTCCCGTTCCCTGCCCACAGCACCCATTCCTCCCATGAATAATGATACCACAACTATAGCAAAACTTTGGAAGCTTTTCATATTTGAAAGCTACCCATATTGAGCATCCCTGAATGTGAAGCATTCTTCCCCGGGCCAATGGTTTTGACAACTCGATCGACACCTTCACTCTTAAATATTCTCCCCATCCAGCCGCGTCTTCATGCACATTCCCTTCTTCCACCAATCCGACGGATGAGCCAATCTTTTGCCCAGTAGATTTGCCCATACACGCCAAGGGAAGATTATACATCCGAATCCAGAACGCTGGACGCTCAAAATTCAGGTCTGCCGGTGGAGTTAAACCATCAAACTCAGCCAAAGAGATCAAATATCCATAAAAAATCCACGTTCTTCCTTCCATGATCCGGGCTTTATCCCCTTCATACTCGAATTCAGCAATGAATAAGTTCTCGCCAATAACGTTGAAAGTCACCACCCCTGTCGGATGCCATATTCGAGTTAATGGAGCCTTGTAGTACTCCTTTGGTATAATCCGATCCGCGACCAGCTTCCCCACAACACACGTTCGTTCCCGAGTCACCAGTGAATCAATCTCGGGAACTTCCAGGGAAACCCCCACATTTTCTTCCTCCCTTAGTGAAAATTTCCCCCACATGGAAGACAATTCCTCCATCCTAATCTCACAGATCTACTCCTTGATTTACCAGTACACCACCGTCACTACGAAACAACTCTACGTCTTATGATGAGAGGTACTGCAACTTCACCTCTGCGTTCCCGAGAGAAAACTCAGAGAGAAGGTCTTTTTGCCCGTCCCCAACTATATATGGTGAATCGGTGATGGAAAATGTCGGATTGAAATTTTAGGCAACTTGCATGGAGGTGGGGCCGGGGCCTCACTCTTTTAAACCAAAAAGTGGACAACCGATGTCTCGGTGGAATTTTCTTCCAGACGAATGACGCTTTTCGTAAGCGTGTGGACTACATTCAGAACCCACACGTGGGGTCCCTACCCACGTGCTGTAGGGCCAAGGGACCCAAAGTTATATTCCTTAATCCTTATCTACAATATTGCATTTTTTATTTATATATATATATATATATATCATGATCACTCACTTGACTCTCACAGCAACAAATTTGAAAATCTTCTCCATCTTTTCTAATTATAATGTACATTGACTCTCACATTCAAATCTAAACTTGAGAAGCCAAATTGATGATACACTCTAGAGCGACCAATATGTAATTTTAAAGAATAAGATTATACACTTATATGTTACGTGGTCTATAAATTGAAAATATGCAACTCTCCACTCATAACTAATAACCAATGGACCACAAACCCCACAAAAGCCTATAATGAAGCCAAGAACCACAATAATTGGAAACCATGGGATTCTATGCCCATTGTCCTCATCTCGAATGTCTCTGTTGTTGTTAACAATATGGACACACTCATGTGGAAGTGGGAGGCCACAAAGCCCAGGGTTGCCCTCGTATGCAGAGACATCAAAGCTCTGCAGCTGAGTGCCTGATGGTATTAGTCCATGCAAATTGTTGTTTGCAACACTAAATCCACGCAAGAAATGTAGACTACTTAGTGATGTTGGTATTTCACCGGACAACCGATTTTCAAATAGGTATAATAGTTCCAAGTTTGTGAGCTCAGATAGTTGATCTGGAATGTTGCCTGAGAAGTTGTTTTGACTGAGATCCAGACCAATAAGCAGCTTCAATTCGCCAATCTCAATGGGGATGTTACCACTAAGACTGTTGTTTCTAACAGAAATTTTTGGTCCCAAGTTTGAGAGAAAATTGTATTGGATACCATTAATTGCTCTGTCAAAAAGTGGTAAATCCAATTTATTGTTGTCTACTAGAGCCTTTGGTGACATTAATGTTGGCATTGTACAAAGTTCTTTTGGGAATTCACCTGAAATGAGGTTATTAGATAAGTTTAAATGAAAGAGCCGTGGAAGAGTTGACAACCACCCAGGAATTGAACCTGTAATACAATTGGAACTAAGATGTAGGACTTCTAGCTTCTTAAGCTTACTTAGCCATATAGGTAGTTGACCACTCAGTTGGCACCTTTCAAGACTCAAAAATCTAACATTTTCGAATACATAAGAACCAACTATATCGTCATCACCAGGCATTGCCTCGTGTAGAAAATTTCCTCCAATGAGGACTATGGTGAGTGGCTTGCAATGCATCAAAATCTTAATTGCATCTGTGATATTGATTAGCCTATTATTAAAAAGTCCAAGGAAGGATAAGAATTTCAATTGAACCAGCTCAAGCGGGATTTGTCCCTCTAGTCGGTTTTTGCCGAGTCGAATTGCTATTAAGGACTTGCATGAAGAAAGGGTAACTGGAAAGTTACCGGAAAAGTAATTCATCCCCAAATCAATTACGGTAAGTTGATGAAGAGTTGAGAAATTGAAGGTAGAGATGTCTCCTTCAAGAAAATTGAACCGTAAAATCAATTTTACGAGATTTGTGCAATTCATCAAAGATGGGGGTAGAGAACCTGTTAAAGAGTTTACATCAAGGATCAGGTGCTTCAATTTGGAGAGCTTCCCGATATCCACAGGGAGCTTGCCACTAAAGTTATTGTGAGATAACTCAAGGTTGGTGAGTTTGACAAGGTTCACAATATCACTGTTAATGGGTCCTGAAAGATTATTGGAAGGTAGGAAGATTTCTTCTAATCCTGTCGCATTGTATATATCATCAGGAACGGGTCCAAAGAGAGAGTTAAAACCTGCCCGGAAAACTTTTAGTTTGGAACATGCCCCAAGTCCCCTAGGAATATAGCCACTGTGATGATTATGGGAGAAATCGAGGAGCTTGACCAAGGAAGAATTGATGCAAGGAAATGAAGGAATAGGGCCCATGAAATTATTGTTGCTGACATTGAGCTCGGTCAACCGCCATGCTTCTTGAAAGAAAGAAGATTGGATTGTCTCACTGAACTGATTGCTAGATATGTCAACAATTTGAATGGAGGCAGGCCAGCCACATGGATCTCCAAATAGATGGTTGTAGCTCAAATCAAGGACCTTGAGTTGATTCAAGGACGAAAACAATCCTTTAGGGAGAGTACCCAAAAGTGAATTGTGGGAGAGATTGAGGTGTGAGAGCTGTGTGAGGTTTCCAAGAGATGGAGATATACTCCCAATGAGGCCTTTAGAAGGTAACCAAATATGAGTGACTTGACGATCATGATCACAAGAAATGCCTTCCCACTGGCAACAGTCAATGGAAGACCAATTTAGTGGAGGAGAAGACGTATTGTTGAAGGCTAAGGATGAGAGAGACTGGCGGTCTATTTGGTTGCAGGCATGATTTGCAGAGAAAATGCCAAAGAGAAACAAGGTGAAGAGGAGATGATCATAAGGCATGGTTCTTGTTTGATATGCCAAACCAGAAGAAAAAAGGTTATGAACTAGTCCTTAACGTACACCTTGTATATATAGCATTGTACACGTCAAGTTTGCCCAAATTGCAAGTCCAGTGGTGAAATAATTTCATTGACTAGAATACTGCATGTTGAGCTTTTTCAAGGCACGCGGAAAGACAATTGTGTTCTTTCTTTGGCCATTCTAACTAACGTAAACATCAACATTCAATTATGTGAAAGAAATTTTGGAAATCGCTTGCACAATTTCTCTAACTAGTGAACTTGCTGCGAAGTACAAAAATCATTTTAGCTAGTCGTCCACTGACTTCTTACGTGGCCTTGATCTGCGCTTTGAATGTTTCTCATCCTTTATTTCCATTCTCACTTCATGATAGCAAGTAGAAGCCACCGACAGGAGAAAAGTCAAAAGAGTGAGGCGGCTCTGACCAAGGACCCAACTGTTAGAATATGCCAATTAACCATAGGCAAAGCCATGGCCAAGCCACTGGGACTTTAGTCGTCCCCTGACTTCTTTCGTGGCCGTGATCTGCGCTTTGAATGTTTATCATCCTTTCCATGCATTCTCACTACAGCAAGTAGAAGCCACCGACAAGAGAAAAGAGTGAGGCGACTCTGACCCAGGACCCAACTGTTAAGAGTATGCCAATTAACCATAGGCAAAGCCATGGCCAAACCACTAGGACTTTCTTGCATGTGTTTGAAAATTTATCATATTTTTCAAGACAAGTGAAATGCAAAAAATAAGAAGACATCAAATTAAATTAAATCAATTATAACAAACATTAAGATTTAAGTGGTTTTATCAATTTGAGGTACGTTCACTAGCGGAAGTAGCCAAAAAAAAAAATTCACTATGAAAATGGTTACAAGGAGAAAATCACTTAAAACCCAAAATTCAAATCTCACTCTCATACAAAGGAGAATAACAAAAGAAAACTCTATTTTTTCTCTAAGTGTTTTAGCACAATAAGCTATAAGAGAACAAATAAATCCTTTTGCCATTATTTGGTTTATCTAACAATATATCGGGCATCACTCCTTTTATATATAAGAAGCAAAACTAACTCCTAATCCAACTTAGACATGGAGAAGAAGGCAAAGTTCAAATCCTAATAGAAAATTATTCCAAAAGTAACTAGGAATACATCATATGAGTCATCAATAGAAAATGTCTTGATCTTCTAATGTTGATGGGTCCCACCAAGGGGGAACTGAGAAACTGAACTAGTGGTAAAGTTTGCCACTAGTATTTATTTTTTTCAGCTTGTACACTCGCACAAACTGAACTACGGAAATGACAAAGGTCAGCGGTTTCCACTTCACAGCCCATGCACTCACACCGAGTGCCCCACGCAACTCGTGGTCTAGATTTAGCACTCCCGCTCACCGGTCAGCACCATTCCTTGCCCGAATCACCCATCCGGATTTCAAACGGCCCAGATCGCTCTCCGACCCGCCAAACTTGCTCAACACTTTCTTTTTTTTGACATGGTTGGACACTTAACACAAGGGAAAATAGCAAAAAAAAAAAAAAAGGAATCATGAAAAACTTGGAAGCGTACAATTAACTTCGATAAATTAAAACTTGAGAAGAAAAAAGTTATGAACTAGTCCTTAACGAACACCTTGTATATATAGCACTGTACGTACACGTCAAGTTTGCCCAAATTGCAAGTCCAGTAGAAAAATAATTTCATGGAAAAGTACTACCGAACGAATCAATGAAAAGTATGTTTGGTTTCACTTTCCCGTGTAGACTGGGGTTGTCTTGAACTGTGAACTCTCCCCCATTTGCGCTAATATGCTTAGCATGTCTAAAGGATTTTCTATATGTCATTGTTGGAAGTGACTAAACAGCTTTAATTTAATGCTCTACTGCATGTATATAAAACCAAACATTCTGCCCTCCTTTTTATTTTTTATTTATCATCTTATTTGCATTGTTTCTCCTATTATTTTAAATTTTTCAATATTTCTCCTAATCTACTATGAAAGTTATTCTCTTCCTTCTCCGCACAAAAAATAGCACAATACCTTTTTTTAAGCTTTTGCTTTTTTCATTTTTTAAAAAAATCTTGTCCTTTTCTTTTTTGGTTTTCTAATTTATTTTTCATTTTTTTTATACAAAATATTTTTGTAGAAATTTTAGTTAAAAAGAATGTGTCTCTTTCAACTGTATCCTTGTGTTAATTTTCTATAAAATAAAAATTAATAAAATCCTTGTGTTAATTTTGTGTTTGTGATGTTTGTGTGTTTTATGGTTCAATAATTTTATTTTAACTACAAAAATTTGGTTGTTTAGCGTCATTTGAAAACGACATGAACAGTAGAATAATTAAGCAACGTCTTAGAATTTTTTTTTGTAAGTACAAAGAAGTAAAGACTTTTAGTTTTAGCTAGATGGCATAGCTAGCAAATGACTAATGCATGCTTCTTTTTCTTTTCCCAACTCGAAGGAGGTTAGATGTTTGAGCTGAGCATATTTTATTGCATTATATATGGAGAGAGTAGCTGTCAAAGACTCAAACGCCTTCCTTCAGTCGACTTCGAGGGAGCCAAGGTTACAAGTATATGATCGATGATGAGGGCAATTAGAGGCGGAGCTAGCTTTTGTAAATTGAGGGGCCAAATTAAAATATATATATATATATTTAAAGGCCAAAACTAAAAAATTAAAAAATAAAATAAAATTTAAGGGGTAAAATTGAACAAATTCTATCTAGTTTGTTCAATTTCTTTTTTCTTTTTTTTTTTCCTTGCTCCCAAGTATGTTTGGTGGCTCAGAAATTAAAACAATAATTGAGTTTTTTTTTTTTTTTTTTGGTAATTACCTTTTTTCCCATCAACTACCAACCATTGTCAACATGCCCCCATGAATTGACACATCGACCAAAAGAGAGTATCCAAATACTAACTTCACATACTTTGCCCCCCTCCGTCAGGGAATCCCATTAACTTGGACGGAACATTCCATTTTTTGTCGTTAATTTTGGTTTAAAGATCAAAATGCCCTCCAACAGTAATTAATAAAAAAAATATTAAAATTAATATGTTTAAAAAAGTTGAGGGCATTTATGTTATTTTTTAATTTGAGTTAGTGTATTTCAGTCTTTTTACAAATTAAACTGACAGAAGGGGGCAAAGTATGTAAAGTTGGTAGTTGGATGTTCTCTTTTGGCCGATGTGTCAGTTTATGTGGCCATGTTGACAATAACTGGTAGTTGATGGAGGAAAAAGTAATTACCTTTTTTTTTTTTTAATTTCTTTTAACTTTGTGACTGTGCTGACTTCTTAGGCTTCAGCACAGTCATCAAGTGGGTATTACCTATTTCTTTCCTTTCATATTTCCTTATATATATTTGGTACTCAAATGTATTCTAATACTTTAACTCCTATAGAAAAATAAATCGATCATTTATATCATATTCAATTCTTTTTGGGTTTTGAATTTTTTTTTTCGTGCATCTCTGTTGGACTTTAATTTGATTCTTTATGTCATACTCATGGAGTTTTCAGGTACATATATCTAAAGGATTTGAAGTGATCTAATTATCGATCGGCGTTATTATAAAATGCAGATACATTACTGGCGTTGTCGTTAAATGCTGATCATTGTACGTTAGACTTATCATTCCATAATTTTTTTTTTTTTGAAAGGTATCATTCCATAATTATCGGCATTTTATACTCATGCAAATAATTATTTTTCATTTATTGGCATATCTAAATTAACTTCGAGAAATTATCGGTGTACGAGTAATTTTATATGCCGTTAATGAAAATTTTATCAGCGTTTACAATTAACATCGAGAACAGAAATTCCGGTAAGCATTGATTTTTTTAGTAATGAGAAAATTATGCGTCGATCGTATGGGTCAAGTGTGATAATGTAATAAATTTTCTAATAAATTAAAGTGCGGCCTATATGTTACATGTAAATTACAAGCCGTTTGGTTGGGAGTAATCTTTTAGAATTCTTGAAAATCCTAAAATATTATCCCAATTTTCAATAATTTTGTTGTCTACGTTGCTTGCAGTTTTATTGGCATTAAAACCAAGATACAAATCTCCAGCAACTCTGCCTTTTAAATTACTAGCAATTTCACCGTAATCAAAATTGGGATACAAATACCTAACAATTTTTGTGAGAGTTATTGTAAGGCTAACTTGTTCAAACAAATTTTGAGTTGCTTGCTTACATACTTGAGCAGATGAGTTCCATTAAAACTCTTTTAATAGCAATTCCGACAGCAAAATACTAAGGATCGAATTTTTGAAACCAAAAGATTAAAATAAGTGCTTGCAATAGTGCTTAACCGTCAGCAGCTACCACTAGCATAAGTCCATAATGAAAATCTCAGCGCCCAGTAAAATGAGCTTAAATAAGTCAAGGTGAAAACATGCATCAAGTAACAGTTATTTTCCTTTCAACTTGAGAACATGGCCGAGCTGAGACATATCGATGAATAAAAACAAAGTGTCGTCTGATCAAGGATCGACGTGCAAAAGTTTATCAGAAGGAACTTTTTTGGTTGTGATTGTTTGATGCGGCGGGGGTTCTTTATAAGCATGGTAATTCATGCATGTCCGAATAGAACTAGAATTTGCCTCTCCGAATTCAACAACGTTAAGGCTGGCTCAAGTCGGTTGGAAAATGGGAATTAATTCTTTTTGTGTATTGAGATTTTATATGTTTATCTTTTAGTCTATATAGTCTCATAGTCTGTTTACAACTCGTACTTCTACTCTGTTTTGAATTATAACTTTTTGTTGGTCAAATTTCATGTGGTCGATCGAAGAGGAGCTTTTACAACTGTTTAGATCAAAATTGCTTCCGGCAGCTCCTTTTCTTCATCGATCCTCCCACCCAAACACCAAAACCGACATCACTATATATAACAGTCAACACACGCACCGACACAAGCAAACTTGCGTCAACCCGTAGCATGCATGCAGCACAAGAAATCGTATCTGATCCTCAAGAACACTGATAACGGCTCCGACGAGTTCATTGAGCGGCCTTTTTATCTCATGGCCACGCTCGTCTACTTCCAGTTCACTTTTGCTGCCATTACCATCACTTTACTAGCTGGCTCTGTTCTAACGCACGATTATGGACTACGGAGAGAGATCCTGAAATCTAACTATTTATTTTTCAGAGAAAAGTTTAGATAGCCGTTATGTCGAAAGACCCTCCTCAATCTTATTGCTGGATGGGATCATTTGTAACTAGATTGTAAACTGTTTTCTCAAAGTTGTAATTAGATCTCTTGCGCAGCTTCCCTTCAACTTTTGTGAGATGAAATATAAAGTTTTTTATATTAAAATAATTGTTAGGAAAACCACTTTTGCTTCTCTAGATTTAAGGTGAGTCCCAACCTAAATATAAATAGTCCCTTTTTTTGTGCGCGGGTGTTACTACAAAAAAAGGGGTTTTTGAGCCTTTTTTTTTTTTTTTTTTTTTTAGCCGCTTTAAGGCCTAAAAATTGCTCAAAACGTTTTGAGCTTTTATTTAGGTATTTTCGAAATGGCTCAACCTATGGAGTATTAAAACCTGGTTTGAGTTGTTTTAACCAAAATGGCTCAAACATATATGTTTGAGCAGGCTAAAAAACGCCTCTTAAAATAAATAAATAAATAATAAAAAATAAAATTGAAGACGTTGCAGCGTTCCTAAAACGGCTCAAAATAAAATAAATAAAAAATTTTAAAAAAATTAAATTAAATTTTTTATTTTTTTAAAAAAATCATTAATTTTTGTTTTTGGTTTCATCCCTTTAAGCTATTTAGTATTTGCTGCCTTAGAATAATAGATCCTAGTTTTCCAGTTAAATGTAGAACAAAAACAAAGTATACCTCTATGTGCATAATTGTAACATCTAATTATAAATTATATCTCTATAGGGTCATCTTCATACCTGCACCAACCATATTCACCAAATGATTAAACCTCTACTACAGAACAATGAGTAATACAGGAAAACCTTTCCACCAAAGAATTATAAATCCTTCTACTCATATGAAAGATACTCGATCGGTGTATCTGCTATGCGATGTACAACAAGAGTCAACTAACGGTTCCATGCACGATCAGGAGAGTATGTGGCTGAACTATCACCAACTCTTTCCATTTCCATTGCCATATTTTCATCATCCTCAACTTTTTCAACCTTCAATTTCTTATAGCATAAACAAAAGACAATTATAGTGAATGTTGTGAATAATCCACAAGACTACTTAACGGATCACAGCTAGCCACAAGACTAACTTAAGGGATCATAGCTAGCATAGTCCAAGAAAAATGACAAATAAAGAAATTCGTTCATCAAAATGAAAAATTCAAAACCATTAGCCACTAAGAATAAATTGAAATGTGGAGCTGCTTTAAATGTTGCCTAAACAGTGAACATGGTAATGTGATTGTAGTTGTACGTGGTGATAATGTATTAGTGCCAGTTAAATAAAGAATTTAAAACTTTATTAGCCACTAAGAATCATGCATAGCAATTCAGCAGCTAGGAAAAACATTCGAGTTCCATCAGCAAACACATCTTTTATCTCACTTTAACTTTCTAGCCTTCTTTTCGTACTCCCATGATGCAAGCCAAACATTGAACAATGATTAGATAACTTTTGATCACCAATGCCTTATTTGCAGAAGACTATTGTCAACCTAATGATTCAAACATTTTGAATTGCCTGACTTCAGAGATCTCATTCATTGCATCTTAATGGCCACATTTTGTACAAATAACACCAGCAAAGACCAGCCCATGTTGCTTTAATCTGCTTATCAATTTTCATGTCATCCATAATCTCTTTTATATATCTCCTTTAATTGTTAATTCTCCCACCAGTACATATGCTTAGTTCTCTCTATCAAATTGTCCTACCATGTAATGATAATTTTATGAAAAATTCAGAAAGATGGGAATATCTCATTATTAAATTTGTACAATTTGATCAAAATGATTGTTGCCTTCAAAAAATCTTACACTTCAACTTCATAGACTACATTTGAAGATGGTGGAATTGCAGCAGGATCCAGCCTTACTTCACTAATCAAAATCCAAAATCAGGATTTATTAACAATATTGCCCGTTCTCCCTTCTTCATTTGTTGCCACTGCTTGGTTTAGACCAACAATTACTTGTTCTAAAGATAGCAAGGCAAAATCTAGTCAAAGTTGCTTTTTAACAATCTAACAAACAAAATATATAAGATAAAGAGGACATCAATAAAGTTTAGGAATAAAACTGACCTTCATCGATCAGTTATAAACTCCATAGGCTTCTGATCTCCATCAATTCCTTTTTTCTCAAACACGTACAGTGCCATCTTCCAGCCTAGCCACATAGCTAACTGCAAAGTGAGAATTGATACTTCAACCTCCACTCTAACAAATAAGCATGATTTGACACATTAGAGACCCAAAAAGATTCATATATTAGAGAAATTCATAGAAACAAGGTTACTGATCACCCATGAGAAGCAACGATGGGTAAATCCCCATCTGCGACCTACAATTAGATACCAGCTCAAGTTAATTTTCAACAACCAAAATTCAATCAGGCCACAATAATACCAATCATCATTTAAATGAGTACAAGCAGTGACCCATCTAGCTTCCATGATAATATCAATATATGGACATTTACAAAGGCCTTGTTTGGTAAGGGAGTGTGAGTTGGAGGTAGTAGTAAGAAGTGATAGATGTGATATAAAATAAAAAAAATTTGTATGGAAAATTGAAAATGTTTGGTATTGTAGCGAATTTTTTTTTATTTAAATAGTAATAAAAAATTATTTATGTGATATAAAGTTAAAATATTTTAAAGTTGATTGTTTTTTAAAAAAGTGAAGACGGGAGGATAAATTTTCTCTCCCTTGCCAAACAAGCACAAAGTGTGGGGATCAACAATAAAGTATCAATACGATCTATTTCTAATTCAAGCAATTATACCAACAAGTAAAAGTAACAAAGTTCAAGCTATTACAACAATATCTTATCAAAAGAGGAAAAACTATGTAACTTGCAATACCTGGGGCATAATCATTTGAAAGGTTTTTCTTCATCATATATATCCATAGCCATATTTGTTAAAATGGCTCAAAAACCCTGATTTTTTGTAGTGTGTAAAATAAAAGCAAATAAGTCTTAAACTTAACTTCATACTAAGTCATAAATAATTATTCTTTATACAAAATTTAAATGTCTATAAAATTATCTTTAAAAATAAACTTTCTTCGGAATACAAAAGTGTACGTTCTAGTTTGCTATAGACATGTCCAAAAAAAAAAAAAAAAACCAAAAAAGAACTTTGTATCTTCTTTGAATTGTGCTCAACGACGGTCTTTCATAAAATAAAATTCATCTATTATCATTTCTGTAGTGAAATCATTTGCAATTTATTTCTCAATATAAACTAGCAAATGGTCTGTTAGACACTCATCTTTCATTTTACTACGTAATCTAGTTTTTACTAGCTAGCAGAATAAATTTTTTTGGGGAGGTTGAATTTCATTTTTGCTGAGACCATCATATGATTAACCCATAAAAAATAATTTTTTTTCAAGGGTTCTGAAATTTTTTGGGGGGCCATGGACCCCATCCTTGAAGGTGGCCCCACCCCTGCATGTAGGGAAGGAAATGGGATTTAGAAAAATTGTTGCTAATGCTTTTATTGTTTGTAATACGGTTTAATTAATATGTTGATCAATCGCTTATGCTCTCTCTTCTCTTTCATATTATTTTATTTTATATTATATGTATTTTTTGGACCATTTTACTACCTCTAAATACATTAACGGGATAAATGAAATGGAGAGGATCCTTCTCCTACCCTCTACCTTTCCTGTAATATGACCCATGTTTGATCAAAATTGTATAAAACGATATATCGACTACACATTCCCAAATATATATTTTTTTTTCTAAATTGATCTAATAAGAATATGTAAGAATTGAATTGGATACAGAAGCAAATAAATTTACTACAATTTAAACTACAGTTTGCATGTCCAAATGGAACTTAACGTTAAGGCTCAACTCGGATGGAAATGGGAATTTTTTGTGTATATATTCAGATTATATATGTTTATCTTTTAGTCTAGTCTCGTAGTCTGTTTTGAATTATAACTAATTTAACTATTTACTAAATAATTAATATTAATTTCTTTTGAAATGTTTTTAGTTAATCAAATTTCATGTGGTCGATCCTTCAAAAAAAAAAAAAAAAAAACATTCATGTGGTCGATCGTAGTATCCATTAGCACGTACAGTACTGAGGAGCTTTAATTACAACTTCTTTGCTGCAATGTAATTAACAATTGCATCCCCTGGCCAGATCATGGGAGATTCTCTTCATTGATCCTCCCAAGTCCCACCCACCCTCCTGTAATGGGTTTATTAGGTTAGTGACTCCTTTAAATTGTATGGTACTGTTGCGTTTTATTTGTAATTATTATGTGCTTTGATTGTGATGTGGGCAAGTTTTTGTGTTTGTCTAATGTTTGCTAGGCAAAAGTTGTCGTTTTGTATTATTTGTATAGCAAAGTGTTTTTATTTCATTTTTTAGGGTTTGAAATTTAGGCTCCAGCTATATATATAAAGCCTATTAAGATGGCTTTAGCATTCACTACTACTCTATGGACTCGTTTGGTTTGCGGAATGAATATTCTATTAGAAAAATAAATAGTCATTTCTAAGAATAGAAGGTGGCAAAATGGAATGGCTATTCAAACTTTAGTTTGGTAAGAATACATATATTTTAATTGGAATTCAATCAAAATTACTAAAAAAACCCCACATTTTTTTAAAAAAAAAAAATTAAAAAGAAAATCAAATCATTTAAAAAAAAAAAAAAAAGGAAACAAAAAAAGAAGAAAACCCATGGGTGGGGTGGTTGGCCACCCACCGATTCGCTTCGGGGGTGGCTTGGCCAACCCCACTCGTCGGGGGTGGCCGCAGCCACCCCCGAAGCCAATCCGGGGTGGCCGCGACCACCCTCGATGAGAATCTATGCCACCCCCAAAAGCGCCGGGGGTGGTTGCACCACCCCCAGAGCGCCTCGGGGGTCCACCGCGAGGCATTCCGGGGGTGGCGCGACCACCCCCGGCTCCATATATTGGCTAGCCAGCCACCCATTGGGGTGACTGGCCAGCCAGTTAAAGGTTTGGTTTTTTTAAAAAAAAAAAAATTATTATAATAAAATATAAAATAATGGTTTTTTTTTTTTTTTTTTCTAAAAAATATTGCATTTACCCCAAGGAATAGCTATTCCTCTCATTTTTTAGAGGAATAGACCCCTATCAAACAAAAGAATGATTATTCCATAGGAATAGCCATTCCATTCTAGGGGTTTATTCCGCAAACCAAACGAGGCCTATGTATTTCAATCAGTTTATCAATATGAAATACTCTGCAAGTGATTTTTTCAATCTTTTGCCTTAATTCCTTAATAGAACCTTGGTTTGAGAAGATCCTTTGTAGAATCTAATACAATTGGTTTTTAATGATATGATGTGGAAATGTTGGATAATGTAGGAGTTTTATGGTAAGTTTGACTGGTAATTATATATATTGAAACCTAAAAATATATTTTTCAAAATTTTTTTTTTTTTTTTTTTTTTTAAATTTTTAATAGTATTAGCGGCGACGGCGACATACGTCGCCGCTAATACATGACCACTGACAACAACCTCTCTGTTGCTGCTATTTGTGTATCAATAGCAGTGACCCAGATGTTGCCGTTATTGGTGTACCAATAGTGGCGACCCAGCTGTCGCCGTTATTGGTGTATCAATAGCAGCAACATATGGCTTTGGTTAAAGAACACTTAGCGGCAACCAAAAAAAAAAAAAAAAAAAGTTTTAGTAGCGACAAAAGTTGCTGCTATTGAGTGATCAATAGCAGCAACGTGTTGGGCGACCACTATTGATCATTAGAGACGGAGTATCTGCGGCGACCGCCTTAGCGAGGACATGTCGTCGCTATTAATCAATAGTGGTGACAAAAAGACTTTTAGTGGCGACTTTTTGCCGTCGCTAATGACATTTTTTTTTGTAGTGAGATTTCATTGTATTGTGGATAGAGTAGCTATCAAAGACTCATATATATATATATATATATAAGAAAACTAACAAATTTGAAAATCTTCTCCATCTTTTCTAATTGTAATGTACATTGACTCTCACATCACATTGAACGCAAATTGAAAATATGAAAACTAACAAAGCATTAAACTATTCAAATATAAACTTAAGGGCCAAATTGATGATACACTCTAGAGCGACGAATATGCAATTTTAAAAAATAAGATAATACACTTATCTTTGACATGGTCCATAAATCGAAAATAAGCAACTCTCCACTTATAACTAATAACTAATGGACCACAAACCCCCCAAAAGCCTGTAATGAAGCCAAGAACGACAGTAATTGGAAACCATGGGATTCTATGCCCATTGTCCCCATCCCAAATGTCTATGTTGTTGTTAACAATATGGGCACACTCATATGGAAGTGGGAGGCCACAAAGTCTAGGATTGCCCTCGTATGCAGAGGCATCAAAGCTCTGAAGCTGAGTGCCTGATGGTATTGGTCCACGCAAATCGTTGGTTGCAACACTAAAGTCACGCAAGAAATGTAGACTACTTAGTGATGCTGGTATTTCACCGGACAATCGATTTTCAGAGAGGTATAATGTTTCCAAGTTTGTGAGCTTAGATAGTTGGTTTGGAATGTTGCCTGAGAAGTTGTTATGACTGAGATCCAGACCATTAAGCAGCTTCAATTCGCCAATCTCAACGGGGATGTTACCACTAAGATTGTTGTTTGCAACAGAAATTATTGATCCCACGTTTGAGAGAAAATTGAACTGGAAAGTAAATGGTGTGGTAGAAAAAAGTGGTAAATCCAATTTATTGTTGTCTCCTAGAGCCTTGGGTGATATTAATGCTGTCAATGCACAAAGTTCCTTTGGGAATTCACCTGAAATGAGGTTATTAGATAACTCTAAATGAAAGAGCTTTGGAAGAGTCGACAACCAACCCGGAATTGAACCTGTAATACGATTGGAATCAAGATATAGGACTTCTAGCTTCTTAAGCTTAGTTAGCCATACAGGTAGTTGACCACTCAATTGGCTCGTACTAAGACTCAAAACTCGAACATTTTTGAATACATAAGAACCAACTATATCGTCATCACTAGGCATTGCCTCGTGTAGAAAATTTCCTCCAATGAGGACTATGGTGAGTGGCTTGCAACGCATCAAAATCTTAATTGCATTTGTGATATTGATTAGCCTATTGTCACAAAGTGCAAGGAAGGATAAGAATTTCAATTGAACCACCTCAAGTGGGATTTGTCCCTCTAGTCGGTTTCTGGTGAGTCGAATTGCTATTAAGAACTTGCATGAGGAAAGGCTAACTGGAAAGTTACCGAAAAAGTTATTCATCCCCAAATCAATTACGGTAAGTTGATGAAGAGTTGAGAAATTGAAGGTAGAGATGTTTCCTTCAAGAAAATTGGACCGTAAAATCAATTGTACGAGATTTGTGCAATTCATCAAAGATGGAGGCAGAGAACCTGTTAAGGAGTTCACATGAAGGAGCAGGTGCTTCAATTTGGAGAGCTTCCCAATATCCACGGGGAGCTTGCCACTAAATTTATTGCCATATAACTCAAGGTTGATGAGTTTGACAAGTTTGACAATATCACTGTTAATGGGTCCTGAAAGATCATTGCAAGGTAGGGAGATTTCTTCTAATCTTGTCGCATTGTATATATCATCAGGAATGGGTCCTAAGAGAGAGTTAAAACCCGCCCGAAAAACTTTTAGTTTGAAACATGCCCCAAGTCCTCTAGGAATGTGGCCACTGTGATGATTATGAGAGAAATCGAGGAGCTTGACCAAGGAAGAATTGATGCAAGGGAATGAAGGAATAGGGCCCATGAAACTATTGTTGCGAACATTGAGCTCAGTCAACCGCCATGCTTTTTGAAAGAAAGAAGATTGGATTGTCTCGCTAAACTGATTGCTAGATATGTCAACAATTTGAATGGAGGCAGGCCAGCCAGATGGATCTCCATATAGATGGTTGTAGCTCAAATCAAGGACCTTGAGTTGATTCAAGGACAAAAACAATCCTTTAGGGAGAGGACCCAAAAGTGAATTGTGGGAGAGATTGAGGTGTGAGAGTTGTGTGAGGTTTCCAAGAGAGGGAGAGATACTCCCACTGAGGCCTTTAGAAGGTAACCAAATATGAGTGACTTGACGATCATGATCACAAGAAATGCCTTCCCACCGGCAACAATCAATGGAAGACCAATTTAGTGGAGGAGAAGACATATTGCTGAAGGATAAGGACGAGAGAGAGTGGTGGTCTATTTGGTTGCAGGCATGATTTGCAGAGAAAATGCTAAAGAGAAACAAGGCGAAGAGGAGATGATATGGCATGGTTCTCGTTTGATATGCCAAACCAAAAGAAAAAAAGGTTACGAACTAGTCCTTAACGTACACCTTGTATGTATAGCAGTGTACTCGTCAAGTTTGCCCAAATTGCAAGTCCAGTGGTGAAATAATTTCATGGAAAAGTACTACTGAACGAATCAATGAAAAGTACGTTTGGTTTGACTTTCCCGTGTGGACTGTGGATGTCTAGAACCCTCCCCCATTTGCGCTAATTATATGCTTAGCGTGTCCAGTTAAAGGATTTTCTTTACGTCATTGTTGGAAGTGAATAATATAGAACAGAAAAAGTAAATAATATATATATACATGTGTGTGTGGGGCGACTTGCGCCCCACATAAGAAAGAAATGAAGGGCCAAGTGGCCCTTCACCAAACGCATTGGCCAAATGGCCTTTCAATTAAAAAAAAGAAGAGGGGCGAAGTGGCCTTTCAGTAAACGAGGGGCCAAGTGACCTGCGACCCGTTAAAAGGCCAAATGGCCTTTCAATTAAAAAAAATAAAAAAGAGGGACCAAGTGACCTGCGACCCGTTAAAAGGCCAAATGGCCTTTCAATTAAAAAAAAAAAACGAGGGGCCAAGTGACCTGCGACCCGTTAAAAGGCCAAATGGCCTTTCAATTAAAAAAAAAAAAAACGAGGGACCAAGTGACCTACGACCCATTTAAGGTAGACTCAAACACGACTCGTCTATGTTAACAGGTCGGAACCTCAGACACGATACGGCATAGTAATTTTTACTGGTTATCCGATACCACCCGTGAAACTTGTTTAGTATAATGGGTCGTATCAGGTCGACACGACCTGACATGACCCGTTTAACCCGTTTAGCTTAAAAGTTATTTTTTTTTAAAAAAAAAATGAAATAATAATAATTTTTTCAATTCATCTGTAGAAATTAAACTCCTAGTAGCTAGTACCAAATCACTTAATATGCTTAATTGTCTAATCAAAAAAAAAAAAAAAAAAAAAAAAAAAACTACATCTTCATTACAAATTTACAAATACAAATTGGGTTCTCATTTTTGCCCCATATTGTCCACTCTTGATTCCTTGAATGACCCACAAATATGCTCATTTTCCATATGAACTTGGAATGTCACAGGAACTGATACTATCAAATGTCAAAACATCATATTCTTCGTTATCCACATTCATTAAAGTTTATTCTATAGATGATCACTCACTTGACTCTCACAGCAACAAATTTGAAAATCTTCTCCATCTTTTCTAATTGTAATGTACATTGACTCTCACATTCAAATCTAAACTTGAGAAGCCAAATTGATGATACACTCTAGAGCGACCAATATGCAATTTTAAAGAATAAGATTATACACTTATATGTTACGTGGTCTATAAATCGAAAATATGCAACTCTCCACTTATAACTAATAACCAATGGACCACAAACCCCACAAAAGCCTGTAATGAAGGCAAGTACCACAGTAATTGGAAACCATGGGATTCTATACCCATTGTCCTCATCTCGAATGTCTCTGTTGTTGTTAACAATATGGGCACACTCATGTGGAAGTGGGAGGCCACAAAGCCCAGGGTTGCCCTCGTATGCAGAGACATCAAAGCTCTGCAGCTGAGTGCCTGATGGTATTGGTCCATGCAAATTGTTGTTTGCAACACTAAATCCACGCAAGAAATGTAGACTTCTTAGTGATGTTGGTATTTCACCGGACAACCGATTTTCAAATAGGTATAATAGTTCCAAGTTTGTGAGCTTAGATAGTTGATCTGGAATGTTGCCTGAGAAGTTGTTTTGACTGAGATCCAAACCAATAAGCAGCTTCAATTCGCCAATCTCAACGGGGATGTTACCACTAAGACTGTTGTTTCTAACAGAAATTTTTGGTCCCAAGTTTGAGAGAAAATTGTATTGGATACCATTAATTGCTCTGTCGAAAAGTGGTAAATCCAATTTATTGTTGTCTACTAGAGCCTTTTGGTGACATTAATGCTGGCATTGTACAAAGTTCTTTTGGGAATTCACCTGAAATTAGGTTATTAGATAAGTTTAAATGAAAGAGCCTTGGAAGAGTTGACAACCACCCAGGAATTGAACCTGTAATACAATTGGAACTAAGATATAGGACTTCTAGCTTCTTAAGCTTACTTAGCCATATAGGTAGTTGACCACTCAGTTGGCACCTATCAAGACTCAAAAATCTAACATTTTCGAATACATAAGAACCAACTATATCGTCATCACCAGGCATTGCCTCGTGTAGAAAATTTCCTCCAATGAGGACTATGGTGAGTGGCTTGCAATGCATCAAAATCTTAATTGCATCTGTGATATTGATTAGCCTATTATTAAAAAGTCCAAGGAAGGATAAGAATTTCAATTGAACCACCTCAAGCGGGATTTGTCCCTCTAGTCTGTTTTTGCCGAGTCGAATTGCTATTAAGGACTTACATGAGGAAAGGGTAACTGGAAAGTTACCGGAAAAGTAATTCATCCCCAAATCAATTACGGTAAGTTAATGAAGAGTTGAGAAATTGAAGGTAGAGATGTCTCCTTCAAGAAAATTGAACCGTAAAATCAATTTTACGAGATTTGTGCAATTCATCAAAGATGGGGGTAGAGAACCTGTTAAGGAGTTTACATCAAGGATCAGGTGCTTCAATTTGGAGAGCTTCCCGATATCCACAGGGAGCTTGCCACTAAAGTTATTGCGAGATAACTCAAGGTTGGTGAGTTTGACAAGGTTCACAATATCGCTGTTAATGGGTCCTGAAAGATTATTGGAAGGTAGGGAGATTTCTTCTAATCCTGTCGCATTGTATATATCATCAGGAACGGGTCCAAAGAGAGAGTTAAAACCTGCCCGGAAAACTTTTAGTTTGGAACATGCCCCAAGTCCACTAGGAATATAGCCACTGTGATGATTATGGGAGAAATCGAGGACCTTGACCAAGGAAGAATTGATGCAAGGAAATGAAGGAATAGGGCCCATGAAATTATTGTTGCTGACATTGAGCTCGGTCAACCGCCATGCTTTTTGAAAGAAAGAAGATTGGATTGTCTCGCTGAACTGATTGATAGATATGTCAACAATTTGAATGGAGGCAGGCCAGCCAAATGGATCTCCAAATAGATGGTTGTAGCTCAAATCAAGGACCTTGAGTTGATTCAAGGACGAAAACAATCCTTTAGGGAGAGTACCCAAAAGTGAATTGTGGGAGAGATTGACGTGTGAGAGCTGTGTGAGGTTTACAAGAGATGGAGATATATTCCCAATGAGGCCTTTAGAAGGTAACTAAATATGAGTGACTTGATGAACATGATCACAAGAAATGCCTTCCCACCGGCAACAATCAATGGAAGACCAATTTAGTGGAGGAGAAGACATATTGTTGAAGGCTAAGGACGAGAGAGACTGGCGGTCTATTTGGTTGCAGGCATGATTTGCAGAGAAAATGCCAAAGAGAAACAAGGTGAAGAGGAGATGATATGGCATGGTTCTTAGCTTGTTTGATATGCCAAACCAGAAGAAAAATGGTTATGAACTAGTCCTTAACGTACACCTTGTATATATAGTACTGTACACGTCAAGTTTGCCCAAATTGCAAGTCCAATAGAAAAATAATTTCATGGAAAAGTACTACCGAACGAATCAATGAAAAGTATGTTTGGTTTCACTTTCCCGTGTAGACTGGGGTTGTCTTGAACTGTAAACCCTCCCCCATTTGCGCTAATATGCTTAGCGTGTCCAAAGGATTTTCAATATGTCATTGTTGGAAGTGACTAAACATCTTTAATTTAATGCTTCTACTGTATATAAAACCAAACTTTCTGCCCTCCTTTTTAGTTTTTATTTATCATCTTATTTGCATTGTCTATCCTATTATTTTAAATTCTTCAATATTTCTCCTAATGTACTATTAAAGTTATTCTCTTCCTTCCCAGCACCAAAAATAACACAATACCTTTTCTTAAGCTTTTGCTTTTTTT
Source organism: Alnus rubra (assembly GCA_028654335.1). NCBI lineage: Eukaryota > Viridiplantae > Streptophyta > Magnoliopsida > Fagales > Betulaceae > Alnus > Alnus rubra. The sequence continues at coordinate 2,868,169 of JAJPGS010001302.1, forward strand.
CATTTTTTAAAAAAATCTTGTCCTTTTTTTTTTGTTTTTCTAATTTATTTTTCATTTTTTTTATGCAAAATATTTTTGTAGAAATTTTAGTTAAAAAGAATGTGTCTGTTTCAACCGTGTCCTTGTGTTAATTTTCTATAAAATAAAAATTAATAAAATCCTTGTGTTAATTTTGTGTTTGTGTGTTTTATGGTTCAATAATTTTATTTTAACTACAAAAATTTGGTTGTTTAGTGTCGTTAGAAAACAACATGAACAGTAAAATAAGCAACGACTTAGAAATTTTTTTTGTAAGTACAAAGAAGTAAAGACTTTTAGCTAGATGGCATAGCAAATGACTAATGCATGCTTCTTTTTCTTTTCCCAACTCGAAGGAGGTTAGATGTTTGAGCTGAGCATATTTTATTGCGTTATATATGGAGAGAGTAGCTGTCAAAGACTCAAACGCCTTCCTTTAGTGGACTTCGAGGGAGCCATGGTTACAAGTGTATGATCGATGATGAGGGCAATAAGAGGCGAAGCCAGCTTTTGTAAATTGAGGGGCTAAATTAAAAATAAAATAAAATTGAAAGGCCGAAACTAAAAAATAAAAAAATTTAAGGGGTAAAATTGAACAAATTCTATCTAGTTTGTTCAATTTCTTTTTTCTTTTTTCTTTTCTTTGCTCCCAAGTATGTTTGGTGGCTCAGAAATTAAAACAATAATTGAGTTTTTTTTTTTTTTTTTTTTTTTTTTTTTTTTTTTTTTTTTTTTAACTTTGTGACTGTGCTGACTTCTTAGGCTTCAGCACAGTCATCAAGTGGGTATTACCTATTTCTTTCCTTTCATATTTCCTTTTATATATTTGGTACTCAAATGTATTCTAATACTTTAACTCCTATAGAAAAATAAATCGATCATTTATATCATATTCAATTCTTTTTGGGTTTTGAATTTTTTTTTTCGTGCATCTCTGTTGGACTTTAATTTGATTCTTTATGTCATACTCATGGAGTTTTTCAGCTACATATATCTAAAGGATTTGAAGTGATCTAATTATCGATCGGCGTTATTATGAAATGCAGATACATTACTGGCATTGTTGTAAAATGCTGATTATTGTACGTTAGACTTATCATTCCATAATTTTTTTTTTTTTTGAAAGGTATCATTCCATAATTATCGGTGTTTTATACTCATGCTAATAATTATTTTTCATTTATTGGCATATCTAAATTAACTTCGAGAAATTATCAGCGTATGTGTGATTTTATATGCCGTTAATGAAAATTTTATCAGCGTTTATAATTAACATTGAGAATAGAAACTCCGGTAAGCACTGACTTTTTTAGTAATTAAAAAATTATGCGTCGATCGTATGGGCCGAGTGTGATAATGTAATAAATTTTCTAATAAACCCTCCCCCATTTGCGCTAATATGCTTAGCGTGTCCAAAGGATTTTCTATATGTCATTGTTGGAAGTGACTAAACAGCTTTAATTTAATGCTCTACTGCATGTATATAAAACCAAACTTTCTGCTCTCCTTTTTATTTTTTATTTATCATCTTATTTGCATTGTCTCTCCTATTATTTTAAATTTTTCAATATTTCTCCTAATTTACTATAAAAGTTATTCTCTTCCTTTCCTGCACCAAAAATAACACAATACCTTTTTTTAAGATTTTGCTTTTTTCATTTTTTTTTTTTAAATCTTGTCCTTTTCTTTTTTGGTTTTCTAATTTATTTTTCATTTTTTTATACAAAATATTTTTGTAGAAATTTTAGTTAAAAAGAATGTGTCTCTTTCAATAGTATCCTGGTTGTTAATTTTGTGTTTGTGATGTTTGTGTGTTTTATGGTTCAATAATTTTATTTTAACTACAAAAATTTGGCTATTTAGCGTCTTTTGAAAACGACATGAACAGTAGAATAAGCAACGGTTTAGAATTTTTTATTTTTGTAAGTACAAAGAAGTAAAGACTTTTAGCTAGATGGCATAGCAAATGACTAGTGCATGCTTCTTTTTCTTTTCCCAACTGGAAGGAGGTTAGATGTTTGAGCTGAGCATATTTTATTGCATTATATATGGAGAGAGTAGCTGTCAAAGACTCAAACGCCTTCCGTCCGTCGACTTCGAGGGAGCCATGGTTACAAGTGTATGATCGATGATGAGGGCAATTAGAGGCGGAGCCAGCTTTTGTAAATTGAGGGGCCAAATTAAAAAAAAAAATTGAAAGGCCGAAACTAAAAAATTAAAAAATAAAATAAAATTTAAGGGGTAAAATTGAACAAATTCTATCTAGTTTGTTCAATTTCTTTTTTCTTTTTTTTTTCCTTGCTCCCAAGTATGTTTGGTGGCTCAGAAATTAAAAAATAATTGAGTTTTTTTTTTTTTTTTTTTTTTAATTTTTTTTTAACTTTGTGACTGTGCTGACTTCTTAGGCTCACAGTCATCAAGTGGGTATTACCTATTTCTTTCCTTTCATATTTCCTTATATATATTTGGTACTCAAATGTATTCTAATACTTTAACTCCTATAGAAAAATAAATCGATCATTTATATCATATGCAATTCTTTTTGGGTTTTGAATTTTTTTTTTTTCGTGCATCTCTGTTGGACTTTAATTTGATTCTTTATGTCATACTCATGGAGTTTTTCAGGTACATAGATATATCTAAAGGATTTGAAGTGATCTAAATTATCGATCGGCGTTATTATAAAATGCAGATACATTACTGGCGTTGTTGTTAAATGCTGATCAATATTGTACGTTAGACTTATCATTCCATAATTTTTTTTTTTTTTTTTTTGAAAGGTATCATTCCATAATTATCGGCATTTTATACTCATGCAAATAATTATTTTTCATTTATTGGCATATCTAAATTAACTTCGAGAAATTATCGGCGTACGTGTAATTTTATACGCCGTTAATAAAAATTTTATAATTAACATCGAGAACAGAAATTTTGGTAAGCATTGATTATTTTAATAATGAGAAAATTATGTGTCGATCATATGGGCCAAGTGTGATAATGTAATTAATAAATTTTATAATAAATTAAAGTGTGGCCTACATGTCACATGTAAATTACAAGCCGTTTGGCTGGGAGTAGTCTTTTAGAATTCTTAAAAATCCTAAAATATTATCCCAATTTTCAGTAGTTTTGTTGTTTACGTTACTTGCAATTTTATTGGCATTAAAACCAGGATACAAATCTCTAACAACTCTGCTATTCAAATTGCTAGCAATTTCACCATCATCAAAATTGGGATACAAATATCCAACAATTTGTTTTTAGAGTTACTGGAAGCCCAACTTATTCAAACAAATTTTGAGCTCCTTGCTTACATACTTGAGCAGATGAGCTCCATTAAAACTCTCTTAATAGCAATTCTGAGAGCAAATTACTGAGGATCGAATTTTTGAAACCATAAGATTAAAATAAGTGCTTGCAATAGCATAAGTCCATAAGGAAAATCTCAGCGCCCAGGAAAATGAGCTTAAAAATGTCAAGGTGAAAACATGCATCAAGTAACAGTAATTTTCCTTTCAACTTGAGAACATGGCCGAGCTGAGACATATCGATGAATAAAAACAAAGTGTCGTCTGATCAAGAACCGATGTGCATCACTTTCCCGTGTGGACTGGGGTTGTCTTGAACTCCCGTATATAGAGCACTGTACACGTCAAGTTTGCCCAAATTGCAAGTCCAGTGGTGAAATAATTTCATGGAAAAGTACTACCGAACGAATCAATAAAAAGTATGTTTGGTTTCAGTTTTCCGTGTAGACTAGGCTTGTCTTGAACTGTGAACCCTCTCCCATTTGAGCTAATTTTTTTTTTTTTTTTTTTTTTTTTTTTTTTTCTAATTGATTGAGGAAAAAGGGTTACATGGAGGATCCTTACCACTTCTGATCAAAAAAGAAAAAGAAGTGGAGAATCTAACAAACAACACAAAGCATGGGCAACTGAAAAATAAACTAAGAATGAAAGTACGCGGAGGCAATGCTTTCGAAAAAGCGGGCCTAAAGATTCGTGACACGGATGTCAAAAATCGGGGCCACCAGTTAAGGTGGTTTGGTGTTGGTACAGAACCCAAAGGCTCCAAATACAGTAGCAACAGAGAATTACAAGGGGAAAAAACAAATAAGCCCAGAAATAAACAAAAAAATACAGAAACAGTAACATAAACAGCAAAAATCCGGTTGAAAGAGGAGGAATGGGAGCCGGCCCAGACGGCGCATGAGATCCACGCGCCGCCCAGAAGTGGCCTCTCATCAACAGAAAAAGACGACGTCAACTGGATCCACCGAAAGTCTGTGCAGAGGAAGGCAGAGGAGACGAGCGGAGCCACCACGCGCTGGAGCCACCATTTGTGCTAATATGCTTAGCGTGTCCAAAGGATTTTCTATATGTCATTGTTGGAAGTGACTAAACAGCTTTAATTTAATGCTATATAAAACCAAACTTTCTGCCCTCCTTTTTAGTTTTTATTTATCATCTTATTTGCATTGTCTCTCTTACTATTTTAAATTTTTCAATATTTCTCCTAATTTGCTATTAAAGTTATTCTCTTCCTTATGCACAAAAAATAACTCAAACCTTTTTTTAAGCTTTTGCTTTTTTCATTTTTTAAAAAAAATCTTGTCCTTTTCTTTTTTTGTTTTCTAATTTTTTTTTCATTTTTTTTTATACAAAATATTTTTGTAAAAATTTTCGTTAAAAAGAATGTGTCTCTTTCAACTATATCCTTGTGTTAATTTTCTACAAAATAAAAATTAATAAAATCCTTGTATTAATTTTGTGTTTGTGATGTTTGTGTGTTTTATGGTTCAATAATTTTATTTTAATTACAAAAATTTGGCTGTTCAGCATCAGTTGAAAACGACATGAAGAGTAGAATAAGCAACAACTTAGAATTTTTTTTTGTAAGTACAAAGAAGTAAAGACTTAGCTAGATGGCATAGCAAAGGAATAATGCATGCTTGTTTTTCTTTTCCCAACTCGAAGGAGATTAGATGTTTGAGTTGAGCAGATTTTAGTGTTATGGAGAGAGTACCGTTGTCAAAGACTCAAACGCCTTCCTTCAGTCAACTTCGAGAGAGCCATGGTTATAAGCGTATGATCGATGATGAGGGCAAGGGCGAAACTAGCTTTTTCAAATTGGGGGGCAAATTGCAAAAAAATAAAAAATAAAAAATTGAGAGGCTAAAACTAAAAATAAAAAAATAAAAAATTAAGGATTAATTTTTTATTTTATTTTTTATTTTTTATTTTTATAAGAACACCTTAAACCCTAGGGGCGGAGCCACTAGGGGGCTAAGGTGGCTCCGCCCCTAGGGCAATGCATGGCAAAAGGGTTGATTGGGACAGTATTTTAATGGGAAAGATAGAGGGGCATGCAGAAATGGTGATTTTTTTTGTAGTGTAAGTCGTCCACTGATCTGCGCTTTGAATGTTTATCTTCCTTTAATTCCATTCTCACTTCATGACAGCAAGTAGAAGCCGCCGACAAGAGAAAAGAGTGAGGCGGCTCTGTCCAAGGACCCAACTGTTAGAATATGCCAACCATATATAGACAAAGCCATGGCCAAACCACTGCGACTTTCTTGGATGTGTTGGAAAATTTATCCTATTTTTCAAGGCACATTAGATGCGAAAAATAAAAAGGCACCAAAATTAAATCAATTATAATAAACATCAAGATTTAAGTGGTCCATCAATGTGAGGTACGTTTACTGGCGGAAGCAACCACAAAGAAATTCACTATAAAGATGGTTACAGGAAGAAAATCACTAAAAATTCAAAATCTAAATCTCACTCTCATACAAAGGAGAATAACAAAAGAAAAGAAAACTCTATTTTTTCTCTAAGTGCTTTAGCACAATAAGCTATAAGAGTACAAAGAAATTCTCCTTCAATAAGCTATAAGGAGAGTAGCTGCATGTCAAAGACTCAAATGCCTTCTTTCAATCGAGTACTTCGAGGGAGCCATGGTTACAAGTGTATGATCGATGATGAGGGCAATCAAGGGCGGAGCCAGCTTTTGTAAATTAGGGAGTTTAAATTGAAAAAAAAAAAAAAAAATTAGGGGGCCAAAACTAAAAATAAAAAATTAAGAGATAAAATTTTAATTTTTTTTTTTTAAGCAATGCATGGGCCATGGCAAAAGGGTTGATTTTTATGTTCATGAGTCGATCGAGACAGTACGTAGTTTAATAGGAAAGATAGAGGGGGCATGCAGACGTGTGGAATATTATTATGTCCATTGACTAGAATACTTCATGTTGAGCTTTTTCAAGGCACGCGGAAAGACAATTGTGTTCTTTCTTTGGCCATTCTAACTAACGTAAACATCCACATTCAATTATGTTAAAGACGTTTTGGAAATCGCTTGCACAATTTCTCTAACTAGCGAACTTGCTGCGAAGTACAAAAATCATTTTAGCTAGTCGTCCACTGACTTCTTACGTGGCCCTGATCTGCGCTTTGAATGTTTTTCATCCTTTATTTCCATTCTCACTTCATGATAGCAAGTAGAAGCCGCCGACAGGAGAAAAGTCAAAAGAGTGAGGCGGCTCTGACCAAGGACCCAACTGTTAGAATATGCCAATTAACCATAGGCAAAGCCATGGCCAAGCCACTGAGACTTTCTTGCACGCGTTGGAAAATTTATTCTATTTTTCAAGACACGTGATATGCGAAAAATAAGAAGACATTAAAATTAAATCAATTAGAATAAATATCAAGATTTGAATAGTCCATCAATGTGAGGTACGTTTACCAGCGGACGCAATCACAAATAAATTCACTATAAAGATGATTACAGGAAGAAAATCACTAAAAACTCAAAACCCAAATCTCACTCTCATACAAAAGAAAATTCTATTTTTTCTCTAAGTGCTTTAGCACAATAAGCTATAAGATCGAGAACAAAAAAATTATTTTGCCTTAATTTGATTTATCTAACAATATGTTGGGCATCACTCCTTTTATATATAAGGAGCAAAACCAACTCCTAATCCAACTTGGACTTGGAGAATGGGTCAAAGTTCAAGTCCTAGTACCCCTCTTACAAAAATAATTAAATGATTCCAAAAGCAACTAGGACTACGTACATCACATGAGTCATCAATAAAAAATGTCTTGATCTTCTAATGTTGATGGATCCCACCATCTGACTTGAGAAATACAAGTCATACTATAACATGAGTTGTGATTTTATTGTTATTTGTTATTACGAACCCACTACGCCACTCTAAATCAGATTGTTTGAAAATAGAGACAATTTTGTTAGAAACTTAGGATCAAGGTTTTAACATAATAGGTCTATAAGAATAGTCGATTGTTAGTTTGTAATTCTAAAGACTGAACATCTCGAAACAGCTCTCTATTATTTTAATATAATTTTGTTTACCATTTTCATTCTTTATTTGGAGCAAGATTGATTACTCACCCATATATAATATGATCACTAATTTCATTCACACATTTACACAAACACAATTTAACAGAAGTACAAAGTGGAAGAGAAAAACAAATGGAACAAAGTTGGATTGAATCTGTGATTGTATTGCATTAACTGAAACAGAATTACAAAGAGTATTTTATATACAACTCTGCGTGAGAGTAAAGAACTAAAGCTCTACAGCTAACTATCTTCCAGCTGTCTAACTAAAAATACAGCTTAGTTACAACTCAAAAACAACACGTGTTTTATAATATAATTACATTCACCACGTGTTATCTAATACCCCCCCTCAAGATGAACAATGTATGTCTAGGATGTTCATCTTGGATAAGAGAACCTGAAAAACTTCAGAACCAAGAGGTTTAGTGAACAAATCAGCCAGTTGAGCAGAAGATGAAACATGAAGAGTTCGAACTAAGCCAAGTTGGATCTTTTCTCACACAACATGGCAATCAATTTCGATATGCTTAGTTCTTTCATGATATACAGGATTAGCAGCTATGTGTAAAGCTGCTTTGCTATCACAAAATAAAAGTGCAGCTTGAGGATGAGAAATCTGGAAATCACGAAGTAAATGAAACAACCAAGTTAACTCACAACAAGTAGCAGCCATGGATCTATATTCAGCCTCTGCAGAGGAACGTGATACAGTAGTTTGCTTCTTGGATTTCCAAGAGATTAAAGAGTCTCCCAAGAAAACACAAAAACCAGAAACTGACCAACGAGTATCTGGGCAACCAGCCCAATCTGAATCGCAAAAGGCCTTCAAATGACATGTGGAAGATGCTGGAAAGAAGAGTCCTTGACCAGGAGCTGCCTTGATATATCTGAGAATACGATAAGCCGCATCTAAATGAGGCTGCCGAGGTGCTTGCATAAACTGACTCAGAGTATGGACTGAATATGTCAAGTCAGGTCTTGTGATGGTGAGGTACAATAATCTTCCAATCAGCCTGCGATAAACCGTGGGATCCTTAAGCAAAAGTCCATCCAGTGCAGAAAACTTTGCATTAGAATCCATAGGAAATTTTGAAGGTTTGGCAGCCAAGTGACCAGCATCACTAAGGATGTCCAAAGCAAATTTTCTTTGACAAAGAGAGATGCCTGCATCAGTACGAGCAATCTCCAATCCAAGAAAGAACTTCAAAGGACCTAAATCTTTGAGCTTAAAATGAGAATTTAAGAACAAAGTTAAGTCTGAAATAGCTTGACGATTATTACTAGCCAGTACTATGTCATCTACATAGACTAACAAGGCTATGAATGAAGATCCAGTCGACTTGGTAAACAAGGAATAGTCTGCTTTAGACTGAATGAAACCATGAAGAAGTAAGGTGGAGGAAAACTTAGAGAACCATTGTCGGGAAGCCTGCTTCAAACCATACAATGACTTATTCAACCGACAAACCCGATTATCACCTTTGGAAATAAAACCAAGAGGAGGCTTCATAAAGACTTCCTCATCAAGATCCCCATGTAAAAAGGCATTATTGACATCTAATTGATGTAGATGCCAATTCTTAATTGCTGCCAATGCCAGTAAACACCTCACAGTGGTGAGTTTAGCCACAGGAGAAAAAGTTTCAAAGTAGTCTAAGCCTTCACATTGAGTGAAGCCTTTAGCCACAAGCCGGGCCTTGTACCTTTCAATAGTCCCATCTGCCTTGTGTTTGACCTTATAGACCCATTTACAGCCTATAGGAACTTTGTTGGGAGGTAAAGACACAAGAGTCCAAGTATTGTTCTCTTCAAGTGCCTTGATCTCATTCTGCATTGCCTCACGCCAGCAAGCATGCTGTACAGCTTGGTGAAAAAATTGTGGTTCCTCATGGGAAGAAATTGATAAAACAAAATGTTTATAAGAAGGAGACAATTTTTTATATGAAAGTACAGATGAGAGAGCATAAGGGATTTCTGAAACAGTAGAAGAATGACAAGGAACATGAGATGAAGAAGATGCCATTTGACAATGAAAATCATGTAAGTAAGACAACATCTCTAGAAACAATAATAGTGTTAGTAGAAGGATCAAACAATTTGTACCCTTTGACATTATATGGATAACCAATGAAAATGCAGGGTTTAGCACGTGGATCAAGTTTGGAACGATTCCTAGTGAGTGTAGAAACAAAACACAAACAACCAACAACCCGAAGATGAGAAAAAGTAGGAGGAACAGAGAAAAGACACTCAAAAGGAGTTTTGTTTGACAGAATTGGAGTAGGAGTTCTATTGATTAGATGGGCAGCAGAAAGAATGCATTCACCCCAAAGGAACAAGGGAAGATTGGCTTGAAATCTTAAAGCTCGTGCTACATTTAGAAGATGTTGATGTTTTCTCTCTACTACAGAATTCTGTTGAGGTGTTTCAACACAACTCAACTGATGGACAATGCCTTTGGATTGAAAGAAATCAGACATCTGAAACTCAAAACCATTATCACTCCTTAAGCATTTGACTTTGGATTCGAATTGATTTTCAACTAGAAGAATAAAGGTTTTAATCAAATTTCTAGCTTGAGATTTATTAGTCATGAGATGAATCCAAGTAAAACGAGAAAAGTCATCAACAATGGTGAGAAAATATTTGATACCATTAAGAGAATCAGTGGAGAAAGGTCCCCAAATATCACAATGTATCAAATCGAAGGCTTTATTTGAAAAAGACTGACTTACAGGAAATGGCAAGCGATGTTGCTTAGCCAATGGACAAATTGTGCAACATTTATTCATATCAACAGAAATACTAGAATCATATTGACTAAGAAGCTGAAGACGAGAATTAGACAAGTGGCCTAAACGATAATGCCATACATCTGAAAATACAGATTTAACAGAAGCACTTTGAGCAGGAAATAGAGAAATTGAAGGCGGCAAAGCTGGTTTATTGAGTAAATGAAATAAGCCGCCACACTCTTTACCCACTCCAATCATTCTCCATGTCAACAGGTGCTGAATGAAGCAAAAATCAGCAAGAAAAATGAGACAACAAGAAAAGAATTTAGTGAGTTGACTTGCCGATATGAGATTAAAAGAAAAAGAAGGAACACAAAGCACATTGGTTAAGGTTAAGAGAGCAGAAATCTTAACAGTTCCAATATGTGTTACTCTAGCAAATTGACCATTAGGAAGTTTAACAAATCTTGACACAGTAGATGTAATGGTAGTAAGATAAGAAATGGAACATACCATGTGATCCGTAGCACCAGTATCTATAATCCATGGATTATTAACAAGTTGAGAAGCAACTTGAAATGATGATATGGATGAAAAAACAGAATATTTAGAATGATTTTTGGTCATGTCAGGAGAAAATAAAAAATTACCTGACATATGAGCAGCAAGATGATTGTGAGATGCACCTACTGGATTGATTGAAGAAGCCACATCTGATACACCAGATTGAGAATTTTGCTGTAGCATGGCAAACAATTGCTGAATCTGCTCTTGTATAATTGGCAGTGTGACAGATGGAGATTCAAGTTCTGAAACTTGATTGGCAGCATGACTTTCATCAACAGATTTTCCTCGGGTAAACTTGAAACCAGGAGCAAAACCATGTAGCTTATAACACTTTTCAATTGTGTGTCCATAGACTCCACAATGAGTGCATGTAGGACGATCTTTGCGAATCATATTCGGTTTTCCATACCGAGGATTTACAGAATTTGCAGGATTAGCAGCAACAGGTCGAAAAGAAGGAGAAGGAGAAGAAACCTTAGCCATCAAAGCAGATGTGTTGTGATTCATTGAACCAAGAGAACCAGATATACCTCTCTGACGTTCTTCTTGAACAATTAGAGAAAACACCTTATTAATAGGTGGAAGTGGATCCATTAACAAGATCTGGCCTCTTACATGAGAGAAAGACTCATTCAATCCCATCAAAAACTGAAGAATGTATTCCTGGTGATGATACTCAGTAAGAGTTTTCAAAACACCGCAGGAACACTTACCACACAAACAGATTGGTAAAGGCCGATAGATAAGCAGTTCATCCCATAATCCTTTAAGAGATGTGAAATAACTGCTTACCGATTGATTTTCCTGAGACATTGCAGAGATGGCCTTCTGGATTTGGAAAATTCGTGGACCATTTTGTTGAGAGAAACGATCACGAATATCATTCCACATAGTTTCTGCTGAATCAACAGAAATCACACTTGCTGCAATCTCCTTGGACACTGAATTAATGATCCATGATAGAACCATATTGTTGCAACGTGTCCAAGCACCAAATTCTGCATCAGAAGGATTCGGCTTTGGCAAACCACCATTGATGAATTGAAGCTTGTTCTTTGCCGTCAAAGCCATGAACATGGACCGGCTCCATGTGTAGTAGTTGTCTCCCGTAAGTAGTTGAGAAACAAGAACAGAACCAGGGCTATCGCCATGGTGAAGATACAATGGATTAGAATCCATTGTAGATAGAACAAAGGTTAAGGAATTTGATTCCATGAAGAAGATGGAACAGAAAATTGAGAAGCGGAAGAGAAAAATCTAGGGTTCAACCTTGCTCTGATACCATAACAGAAGTACAAAGTGGAAGAGAAAAACAAATGGAACAAAGTTGGATTGAATCTGTGATTGTATTGCATTAACTGAAACAGAATTACAAAGAGTATTTTATATACAACTCTGCGTGAGAGTAAAGAACTAAAGCTCTACAGCTAACTATCTTCCAGCTGTCTAACTAAAAATACAGCTTAGTTACAACTCAAAAACAACACGTGTTTTATAATATAATTACATTCACCACGTGTTATCTAATACAATTTACCATCAAAATACCATCCGAAAATTATACTAATTAAACCAAGAAAACCCTTCACAATATTGAATTTTGTTGGACACGTACACGTTTTATTATGTCACATATGATATATATATACGATTTCTTGAAAATACATCATAGATTATAGAGGTAATTGGAGTTCTTGATCAGTTCTTTGGTCACATTGAAAAATTCAAGTACATGAAGCCATTGATCCCACCTCTTCAATCGATGAACCGCCACAGTTTCTGGTATAAGCTCATGGGAGCATCTCCCATTTGTTCCGGGGTAGTCATACATGGCTGGCTTGTTGGAGAATCGATTCTTCGCCTTATTCCCCATCTTCAGCCATTTCCCAACCAATTTATCCTCAGGGCCATACGTCTCATTTCCAGGAATATCAGACTTTCCAATCCATTCAACGAGATCCCAAGACAGCAAAAACCCCATCCCCGACATATAATCCACGTGGGGATTCATGCTCGTGCATGGAATTACAAATCCATAATACAAGTCTAACCTAGGTAATGTCTCAAGAGACAAGGCCAACGGTGAAAGCCTTACAAAAACATCATCGTCAGCCTTCATGACATAGCTGTAGCGCCTTGGAAGGATGCGTGGGAGAGAAGAGAAATATGTGTAGGTCTTGCCATTGTTCATGTTCTCGGTGCAGTTGAGTATGATAATGTCGTTGAAACGTAGGATTTCTAAGGCTATGAGTACTCTCTGCTCGGGTTTCGTGAGGTTGCAGAAGACGAACCTGACATCGATGTCGGCTAAGGGCGACGATTGGATTCCGTAGACAAGGCGGAGGAAATGGCGGCGTTCATACTTGTCCGGGAGGGTTAAGATTCCGATCAGGAGACTGAATTGTTTGCGCTGAAGAGGGGTTTGATCATGATGATCGCTATGTGTAATGGATGTTACTCGGACATTGAATAAGACGAAGAAGAAGTAGAGGAAGAAGAAGAAGAGAAAGAGACACGGCAGTACAACGAGAATCAGCTGCCTCCTCCGCATTATGACTTGCAGATGTTAAATTACTTCAAAATGTTTGTTTTCCTGGGTGTTTTTGTAGTGTGTTTGGCTTAGGTGGTGATCATGTCCATGCTTTGCAACATCATGTTTCGAGAAACCGTAGCTCATAGAGTCATGCTTTGTACATGTGAAGATAAGGGGAAATCTTGATTTTACTCGTGCTGCCTCTACAGAGAATTGCTTAAACTGCGTGAATCACTTGGTTTGAACACGAGGAAAAGAAAGAGATTTATCTGTCAAGTATATATCATGCATGCATGCATTCTCAAACACATTTACGCACAAGGGACGAAACCAGAAATTTTTATTATAAAGTGGTCAAAATATAAAAATAATAACTCTGTAGCCTAACAACAAAAAAAAAAAAAAAAACTCTGTAGCCTAGAGCCTAACAGTAGTACTGAAGTTTCTCTCTTTTTTTTTCTTTTTTTTTTTCTAAGGTTTTTTGGCGTCTCTCAATTGTCTAAGTTAATTTCCTTTTTTTACAATTTTTTTGCCTTTTAATTTATTTCTTTTGGTTGTTTCTCGGAAGCTAAAAACTACTATAGGTATCACATAACAATTAAAAGACATTGCAGTATGCAATCAATTGACTTAAAAGATCTCTCGTTTGATTGTTTTGGTTTATTTTAACTTCTTCTGTTTTGGTTGTTTTGGTGCCTTAAGTTACATACGCTGATACGCATATGATAATGTATTTCATATTAATTGTGTAATGATCAATTGACTTTAAGACTCCATTTTATTTTCAGGGCCGTTTGGAATACGGAATAGACCATGGAATAGAATGGCTATCCTTATGGAATAGACATCCTTTTATTTTGTTGCTCAATCACCATTCTTAGAAATAACTAATAATTTCTATGGGAATAACTATTAATTTCCCTACGAAAAAAAAATACATGTTCCTTTAAAAAATGACAGAAATAGTCTTTTTCTTTGTGGAATGGAATCGGGTTTCCAAAAAAAAAAAAAAAAAACCCATTAATTATTTTTTTTCTGCAAACTTAAATATAAAAAATAAAAATAAAAACAAAATACAAAAAACATGGGAAAAATTCTTGTATACTCTTTTGTTTGCTTTCTTTCTAGCTTGCCAACAGGGCCAAGGCCCAAACTTAATAATTTGGCCTATTTCTATATATATAATAGAAATTTTCATAAGAGGGAAGGATAATGACCCCTGCCTTGGTCCGTCTCTATATCCATGGTTAAGTAAGAAAGAAAAAAGAGAAATAAATCTTAAACTTGCTTTGATAATTAGTTAAATCGGCATTTATCTTAAAATTTTAACTTATAAAAAAAAAAAAAAAAAAAAAAAAAAAAAAAAGTTATAAATTTAATCACATTATTGGGAAGGTTGAGCAACCCAGCCCACCCAATTGGACGTGTTCGATCCATCTTGAAACCAGCTAGAATGTTCGTGTGATTTTTCAAAAAGGGTTCAACTCATAATTGGTACGACTCATCCAGCTGATCCATTTCTACAAGCAATATCCCACCTTTTTAACAAAATGATAGAGATCTCTATCTCGTCTAGTGTGGCCATTGCCACTTCCAACAAAAACAAAATATATATATGTTGGTCCTACTAAATGAATTATACATAGTGATAAAATAAATATAAATAAATACGAGTTTAGGTGTAAGTCGCGCACGTTTATTGACATTCCATGCATTTACAAAAAAAAAAATTAACGGAATGGCTAACTTGTCATAATTTTGTAATTTGTGGGGTCAAATATCATTTCTTTAACTTTGGGTACTAAAACTTAAAAGTGGTCATATATACTTTGGGAGTAAAGAGTATTTTTTTTCCTATTTTTTAATATTTTTAAAGGTATTTTAGAGAGAAAAACACAAAATTATTTAATTTGACATGCATGAATGTCACTTTTTAAAATTTGAAGGTGCGCGCAAGTGCAAACGAGATAATAGTTCAATGAGGCGAAAATGTATTTCTTTCAATAGAAAATGTTGGCCGGTCCTACTAATTGAATTATCTATACAAAGTCCTGCACGCATAAGACGGTTCGGGTTATTGAAACAAGCTTTGTTTGATAACACTCTTTTTTTTCTCTCTTATTTTTTTTTTTATCTCTTTTCAAAATAAAAATATTAATAAAACACAAAATACTCATAAAACAATCAAAACTACTTTTATTTTTATATTACATCAAGACATTTTTTTCAAATAAAAATTATTAACAAACAAAGCGGACATTATATAGCTCGGGAAAGGATTACCTATGTATATGCGTGTATCTGTGTGTTTGGTTGCGGCACGTGGTAATAGCATTTCTAAAATATACAAAGAAATCAAAATCTCTTTTTTTTTTTATAATAAATATCAGAAACTCTTTTAAAGAATCTCTTCTTTTTTTTTGTGGGGAGGGGGGGGGGGGGGGGGTTAAAGGATATACATTGCGTTTGATATTGGGCGACAGTCCACACTAGTTGAAGTTTCATATGGAAGTCAAGTCAGGAGTATTTTGTTTCAACTAAAGAAATCTTGGGCTTAATTATTGCTTAGGAGTATATTTGGGTCTTTTTTCTATTTTTTTTATTTTAAAAATAAATTATTGAAATCTGTATGATCAACACATAACTCCTGCCGATTTAATAATTAATTTTTAAAATAAGAAGAAAAAAGAAAGAATATGAGAATAAAAAATAAAAAATAAAACATTTTTCATTGATTAGTTAGTGGCTAATCAACGTGCAGGGCACGTGATCTGTTCTTTTCTTCATTTCTCTCTCTTTTCTTTTATTTTTATTTTTATTTTTATTTTTATTTTCTTTTTGGGTTCGCCCTTTTGGGCCTTTCATCACAAGGTGCGACAGTGAGCCATTTTGAAGAAACTTGACCATACCGCCAGCTTTCAAATTCACATGCAGCTTATTAATACTATTAATTAGCAGCATTTATTGAATCTTTGATTTTTCAACATTTATTTGATTTTTAATAAAAATGTTATTTTCGTACCAATATGTTATTTGCATAACTCTTATCCAATAATTGCATAACAATGCTGATGTGTTCAGTATTTTTTTTCAAAATAAAAGATTAAAAAATAAAAATGCTGGACACATCAGTATTGTTATGCAGCTAATATATCTCTATTATATATATATATATATATATATATATATATGAGAGGTGATTCTTGCACAACAATCATACATAACAATTACACAACTCTACTCACATTGGGTGGCCGGAACCCATGTGGTAGGTCTCACTCACATGGTTTCTACTGCATGTGAATAGAGTTGTGTAATTGTTGTATATGTTTATTGTGCAATAAGCATTTTCATATATATATATATATATATATATATATATATATATATATATAAAGGTAAATAATATTTGTACACACTTTTTTGTACATGCATTCGTATTTACTTATTTAGTGTGACATTCATCCCATATACAATGTTGTACTTGCTGAGCAAGTTTGATTTTCGTGATTAATGAAAAAGCTTTTCTCGATTCAAAAAAAGACATCAAATGTAAGTGTGCGTACAAAGTGTGTAAAAAAAAAAAAGTGTACGGACTAAAAAAATATAATAACAGTACCAGTCTTGCTTTTTAATATATACATATTTGAATAGGGATGTGATTCATGTACAACCTTTAACACAACTAATGCACAATTTCAAGGCACATTGGAGTGGGACCCACACATAGATCCCACCCCAATGTGCATTGGAGTTGTGTACTAAAGTTGTCTTTTTAGCATTTCCTATTTGAATAACTTAAACTCATAAATAATTAGTCTTACAGTGCATTTAGCCCCACAATTTGAAATTGCTATTTTTCTTTTTTCAAAATATGAAAAAGCCGCTAAACCAAAGAAACACTTACTGAAAAATCAAATCAAATTCAAATCGCTAACAATTTGGACAGCTATTGTGAGAGGTCCACGTGAAACTCAACTGTCCAAATAAATCTTAGATGGTTCAATCACCAATTCAGACAATTGTGTCCCAAATGAATTCTCTTACAACAATTGTCCAAAAGATAACTAATTGCAGTAGATCCCAGTCTTAAATATATTATTCTAGAATTTCGGCCTCCAAAACCTCCTAGAAATTTGGTACTTCCCAAAATTGGGATCCCTATTCCTAGTAGTTATGAATTTAAAGTTCCAACTTTGTTTAGCACAAAAACTTCTTGCCTTGTTGGGTATTGCATGAATGACATGATATGATATGGTATTGAATTTACCAATCCTTCTCTCTCCTCCCTTTTCCCTCTCTCTCCCTCTCTCATCAAGAAGAGCAAAAAAGGGTTTTGTGGACCAACTTCAAGTGAGAAAGGAATCATGAAAGAAGCCACCTTTGAATGCCTTCTCTTTTCCTAATTCCAACACCACAAAAACCCACACTTTCAAACCCTCCAATTTTGCCAACTTTTCAAAAAGCAAGGGACAAACTGCATGCCCCACCAGCTTCTTTTTTGGAGGTTTTTAGCCATTGAGTAGGGGAGATTTTGAGCTAATCATTCTAATCACCAACTTGTCCAATTGATCGTGACCATCGACGACTCAAGATTAGCCAATCATGATCCACATCATCCATCTAGATTCTTGCCAAGTCATTATTTTCATTTTTTAAATTAAAAATTCTTTTGATTAAAATATTTGTCATCTGTCATCGGATTCGACTTTCTACGCATGTTGTGTAATATGTTATTTAATCTCGTAATTACAACTTCAATTAATTTTGTCTAAACTCGGAATTCAATGAGTGCAGCTGCAGGAGATCAAAATGGATCTCAATTACAGACTTTATGCTTTGACTAAGTACGTAATTAGTCAATTTTTGTTTGGCACTTTATTTATTTTATCTTGTTTATTTTTTAAAAAAATATATACTTTTTTCTTGTTAATCATCGCCTGTTGTTGTTGTTGTGAATAGGTTTTGTTAGTTAATGAGGACAAAGTTCAGTCTGCTAAGTCCTAAGTAGACTTTCACCCCTGTTTTCTTATTATAAAATAATTATTATTAGGAAGAAAAAAAAATATACATTTAATACCCCCACGACCTTACACCCGTTTGACACTTATACCTTCAAACTTTAAAAGGCGATTATGATCGATCCTCTTCAACTACCATTTTGTTATGGTTTATTCTGTCAAATTTGACGGATATTGTGTCACGTGACCTGCACGTGACGTTCTTGGACATTCTATCATATTAACTTGTGACATTTGTTTTTTTATTTAGCGACATTGGGGTACTGTAATTTTCTTACAAATTGGCATTACAATTAGTATTCCTACCGGCATCATTCTTTTAACTTGTATCCTTGTGATAGAACAAGTTAGGTTTTAACAAAAGGCATAAAAACATGAAACATAGCTCAAACTTGGACTTTAATCAATTTTAGAATCCAATTAAGCTTGTATGAAGGAAATCATGTCGATTTATATCCATTCAAATAGGTACTATTCAAGAAGATGAGATCACCAATCGTCCACCTCTCAGTCTCAGCCATCTCCGATCAAATTGTAGTTATATCCTACATGCATGAGGAGTCGTTTTCATTTTATGCTCCGTTTGTTTCGACGTAAAATGATTTCGACGAAATCATTTTCAGAAAAAATAATTTTCTCAAAAATATTTTTCGGTGTTTGGTTCGCACGAAAAAAATTACGAAATGCAAAAATCAGAGTTTGGCAAATGTCGCCGGATTCCGACCGGAATCTTCCGGATCTGGCCGGATCAGGTCATATCCGGCCGGATCCCGGACATTTTAGCCAGATCCGGCCAGAATCTTCCGGATCTGGCCAGATCAGGTCATATCCGGCCAGATCCTGGCCATTTTGGCTAGATCCGGCTGGAATCTTTCGGATCCGGCCGGATTCGGTCATATCCGGCCGGATCCTGGCCGTTTTGGCCATATCCGGCTGGATCAATAGCCGGATCCGTCCATTTTCATTTTAATTCAGGAAAATCCTACTGTTTTTCATGAATGTGACATATCATCATCGGTGGCTCCATTTTTCCTGGACATAAAACATGATGGACAATGACTCATTGTACCTGTGCATCATCGAGTATTGGAAGTACATTCTTATTAATATTTTACCAATAAATAGGGAATTTGTTAGGGTTTATGCTCGTTCCAAGGCTCAAACCGTGGCCACCCAAGGACAGAATTAGAGGGGGCCTGTAACGGCCATGGCCCTCTCCTTTTTAGTTACAAATTTATATATAATCAAAATATTTTATGTATTTTTTAAAATGTTTATATATAGCTAAAAAGTTTATCTTAAAAATTTATATATGGTTAAGTATATATATTTTTCGGCCTAAAAATTAAGTTTGGTCTCTAGAAAAATTAGACTTTGTCTTTATTAATGTTTTTGCCTTTGCTAATAAGAAACTCTAGTTCCATTCCTTCAACTACGGTTGACTGTTTATTTATTATTATTTTTAACTCGGTATATAAGCATGCATTTAAAAAATCAATAAAATCCAATATATATATACAACAAGAGATTTGATTGTTACACTACAAGCTCACAACATGGGCACAACAACCCCTCGCATGAGGGTGGATCCCAATGTGTGAAGCCCACCCTCATGTGAGGGGTTGTTGTGCCCATGTTGTGGGCTTGTAGTGCAAGTAATATTTTCCATACAACAAATACTTAATGCTGCTACATACATTGATGTTATGGTGGGATGGTACTCAGCTCAATTTGATTAGCCAAGACACTACAAGAAATGTGTCCATTAGCGTCCACATTTTTATCGGCCACCTTTAAAAGTCGCCACTAATACCATACGCAAATAACAAAAAGTTAATATTTAGCAACGACCTTTTGTCAAAGCTAATATGTCGTCCCAAATAATTTGAAGGGAATTTATAATCACACTCGGAATTTAGTGAGCCACTATTCACGACGACAAATGTTGCCACTAAAACAAAAGGCATCAATAGCAACCTCATGTCGCCGCTAATGAGCTATCATCCCCGCAATGTACCCTTTGCAAGGATATCTTTTTGGAATCATGTGGTGTATTTGTCTTCCATAATTGTTACCAAGTGGTTGACTCCCAAGAGATTGGAAATATGGACTAGTTTGGATTTTGTTTTTAAAAGCAATTTTCAATTTTTAAATTCACCCAAATATATGACTTAGGAACATAACCAAAATTTCTAAAAGCATTGATGATAGGTCAAATATTTTTAGGTAATATATATATATTCAATATAGATGTTGGTGCCATGTCAAGCATTCGAAGTTAGGTAGAGGCAATCAAAGAAAAAAAATATATATAAATATTTTGAGGAAAAATTCTAAAACCAATTAAGAGTTATTCTCTTGTTAAAGTATAGATTAAATTTAATTATTTCTATCAGCTTAAGCTTTTGTGATTAGCAGTGGTTGATCATGGTATCAAAGTTAGAGGTAATGAGTTCAAACCTTAACTTTACAATTTATTCGTATTTCAATTAAATATTTCACGTGTTCCTATCATATTTATAAAAATAGTATAATTCAAACACCGTCATTGTTTGATTCTGCTCTTTAGATTTGCTTTTTATAAACTTAAAGTATTAACAAACAACGTAAAACATAAAATACTTAAAACTAATTTTATTTTTATGTCACATCAAAACATTTTTTTCAAGCTATCCAACTAACCCTATATATTTTACACGACCGTTCACATCATTTTTAGGGTGCGTTTGAGATTGTGATTTTGTAAACAATAAGTGTGATTTTAAACCAAATCACAGAACATAAATCGTTTGGGAACTACGTTTTTAAAAAATGCGATTTGAAAACAGAGAAAATCTGCTCTTTTAAATCGTAGGTAAGATGATGTTTTTTTGAAAACGCATAATTTTAAAGCTAATTTGCGATTTTAAATGCTGAACTGTGATTTTGTCAAACACTTAACTATGTTTTTAAAAATTATTTTTTTCAAATCATACTTTTTGAAATCGCAAACCCAAACGAATTCTTAATCCAAGTAAAAACACAACCGTAGAAGACAGTGTTTGTATGGCATCTTTTTGTTCTTGAATGCAGTTTTTAAAAACTATTTTCGATCAGCAACTAAATAAAACTCCATTAATTCTTCAATTCCCTTCAGCTTTTACATCATCTTTGTGATTAGCGTCCATAATAATTAATAACCATCATTACACGGAAAATAAATATCCAAATTAGCATTATTATGATCATCATGATTTATGATACGTTAAGGAAATTAAGAAAGAGATTCTGTCTGCAGCGGCTACACAGCGGGCCAGTGGAACGGTGGAACGCAGGGGGGGGAAGCTGATGACCACTCACCCCCACCCCGACTTTCCCCTGCTCTCATTCGTCGCAATCGAACCGTTCTGACGCGGCGCTTTTTGTCAATTATTCACTGCCACGCCGGACACTGATTGACCATGCACGGGCGAACACGTCCTTTTTCTTTGAAATGTCCGAATTCACCTTTGTCTTCGAGGCTGTGCATATTCTGCTTGCAGATGCAGTGTCGATCTCCGAGTGCTTTAAAGAGTATTTTGGACACGACACTACACAACACAACAACAGTGTCTGATTTTCTGTCCCAGACCACTCCTCAGTCCCCCTTTTCATGCCCTGAATACTGTTAAAGGAGCTTCCAGTTATTGATAGTTTTTGGTTTTCTTTTCTGCCCAATATGCTTAGAGGCGTTGCAATCCCCATGTGGAAATGATATCTATCCGTGCCCTGGCCAGTTATTTTTGGCACAATCGACAAATTCGACATAAAATTAATAAATTAGAGTCGAGAAGTGTAACCTGTTTAATTAAATGTGTCAAGTTAGAATTGACTTATATAGTCTTATACTCATACCTTAACATGACCCGACCAATCACGCAAACATGAAATATCGTCTCAAATTTAAAAAAGAGTTGCTCGCTCTAAAAGTTTTTTATTCATTTTAATTTCTTTTTCTTGAATAAATAATATTTCAATAATATAGAGAAAAATAAATAAATAATCAAATGTAAAATGCATTTGATTTGATTTGATTTTTTTTTTTTTTTTTTGACATGTCCACACAAGAAGGGGAAGATGGGATTCGAACTAGTGACCTCCACTTTATGAGGCGTGGTCCACAGCCGATTGAGCTACCCCTTGAGGACATTAAATTTTTTTTTTTTAGCTAAAATAAAACTTTAAAAAAGTGAATGCACTCTCGTCATATTTGATGATCTTATTATTCGGATCATAATTGAAATAACGTCCCATCAAAACCTAATAAGAACCGTGATAATAACCCAGAAACTATCAAGATATATATGGTTTTCTTTCTTGTTTTATACTTATCAAGATTTTAAAAGTTTGTGAGGAAATCTGAATGTTCGGACATGGGTTTTACTTTATTGCAAGTGTTTGAGAAATGATTAGAACACTGCACTATGGAAGATCTTGAATTGGTGGAGGTGGTGGGGCACCAAAAATCTGGTTTCCCATAAATGAGGTAGTGCATGAGGGAGACTTTTTTCCGCCCAAGCAACTCTTTGTTGACGCTAGCAACTCCCTCCGTGAATTTAGATGGGTCAACACAACTAAAGGAAATGCCCAGAGTCTTGCTCAAGTTGAGGATCCAATTACTTGGAAGAAACCCCCTATATGTATGATTAAAGTTAATTGAGATGCAGCTATCGATAAGACCAATGGACGTATTGGGATTGCCATTATAGTATGGGAACATGAGAGAGCTATTTTGGCTGCATGTAACACTACAAAAACCCTTTTGGTTGAAGCCGTTGTAGTTGAAGTTTTGATAGTTGTCCATGCTGTGGAATTTTGTAGGGAGATAAGTTTTTTTTTCGAAATCATACTAGAAGGGAATGCATTACAAATTGTCAATGTAGTTAAAGTAAGGGGCTATAATTGGAGCGAAATGGTCATCTTATCAATGAAATCAAAGATAGTCTAGGTAAGTTGAGATCGTGGAATATTGAATATGTTAAAAGAAATGCAAATAATGCTGCTCATTTTCTTGCTTATAAAGTGATTTTTTCTGTCATAAATAGGGTTGGGGTTGAAAAAATTTCAAACTGCTTTTACGATATTGTAACCAATAAACAATGACTCTGAGCGATTGATTTTATTAATAAAGCTGATATTTTGTTCAAAAATACTTCAACCCGATAAAAAATATTGATTTCATTGGTGGCCCGTATTATGGCCATTATGATGGCAGATATAACCATGCCACAACTGTTATGACTTGAAAAAACAAATATATTATTTCAAAAACTTGAGCCACAAACCAACTATCAAACATTAAATTGAGCACATGTTTTTAAATTTTTTTTTAAAAAATGTACTTTTTTGCATGCTAATTAAAAAACAGGTAGAAATTTTCTACAATCCACATATAAGAATAATATGCGTGCTTTAAGCATGTGAGAATTAATCACTTTTTTTAAAAAAAAAAATTTATTAATGCTATTAAAACATGTGATTCTCACATGTCAAGGGACACATATCACTCTTATAAATTGGTTGTATAAAATTTCTTACAAACCGATTTGTAGAAAATTTCTATCAAAAAAAAAAATATTATGTGACTTAATATTTGGAAAAAATTCCTCCAACCCCATTTAAAGAAAATTTATATCTCTTAAATAATGGTTGAGATCTAGATGTGCAGGGCTGGCAAAACGGGTACCCGACACGACCCGTTAAGACCCACGACCCGTTTAAGCTAGACCCAAACACGATCCGTTTATGTTAACGAGACGGGGCTCCAGACACGACAGGACACGACAATTTCATGAGTCACCCGACAAGACCCGTGAAACCCGTTTAGTATAATGGGTCGTATCGGGTCGGCACGACCTGAAGCCGTTTAAATATTCAAAGCTAAAACAGTGAAAACACCTTCACGGCCTTCAAACTCCCCTCTCTCCATCTTTCTCGGCAGGGAAGTTGAGCTTCATAACAGGTAGGGATTGGAGTGATCTTATTGTAAGACTCCAAGCTCTCTTTATATTTTTTCTATAACTTCTCAACCACAAGGAATTACAAGCGAGAAACAAATTTATCAATCATATCCTAATATATCAATTGGTCATCATTCCTACTCTATTGAACATTACTATTCTTCTAAAAAAAAATAAGCAAGGAAAAGAACTAATTATGAAATTCTATTAATTCAGTCAAAATATACATTACCCCTCAAAATAATGGAGCTGTAACTTACAGCTCCATTCCTGTAACCCGTTGTGCTACCCGGATACTCTCTCCTCCGATTTCAGCCCGACGAGGACGAGCTCCTCCAGCCCGAGCCTCCCGCCGAAGATCTCGTTCACGGCGACGGCCGCAACCTCAGCGCTCTGGTGCCGAGATCGCTCCCTAAGGGAAGGCCCTTTTGGAGAGAGAGGGAGAGACTGACCGATCGGACGTCGAGCATCTTCATGACCTCAATGGCGACGATGCCTGTGCAGTTCCAGTTGGGGTTCTTGCTGAGCTTGCCTAAAGCATTGCCGGAGATGTGGGAGATGGAGATCTGGCCAGGATGGACATTGGGGTCAACGGAGAGAGACACAAAGTCGTCGAGGCCGTCCACAGCGCAGCCCAGGAAATCGAAGCCCAGGAGATGGGGAGAGGAAGAAGAAAAAGGAAGAAGAAGAGGAGGAGGGAGGGGGGCGGTGTTGAAGGAAAAAGAAAAGAAGTTAGGGTTTTTCTTTTTCTTTTTTTGAGTGTTTTCACTGTTAGGCACTTAGGCTGCTGTTAACAAATAATAATAAATTAGAAATTAGAAATTAGAAATTTTTTTTAAAAAAAATAATAATAAAATAATCATGCACGGGTGACCTGCGACACGACCCGCCAAGCCAAGATAAACGGGTTGACCCGTTTATGACCCAAACCCATTTAAGGTAAACTCAAATCCATTAATTTCGTGTCATGTTCGTGTCGGATTATCGGGTCGTGTCAAAATTGCCAGCCCTAGATGTTGCTCCTAGCTATTTTAATATGTCATTTTGAGTTTTCATCTCTTCACCAACTGTTAGGTAACATTAACGTACATTTCAATGTTTATGCAAGAAACATGAGGCAAAATTATAGTTTCTTTTTTTAATCTTTTAATTTTTTAATTTTTTTTTTTTAACAAAATTACAAACAAAAGTTTTCTCAATGGTTATCGTGATTGTTCCCAACTCAACAAATGAATGCAAAAGCAATGGGGACATTTTTTTATTTTACTTTTTTTTTTCCTTTTCATTTCTTCTAGTTAACTAATAATATAAAATCCTTTCCCAATACTTAATAATTACAAATCTATTGTTCAAAAAATAAATAAATAAATAATTACAAATCTACTCGGTCAATTCAACCGTTGGATCTTTTATATGGCTTATAATAATTAAATATAAGTATTATGAGCCACTTCAACTCCTCAACCCCGTATGTTTTAAAATGGAACATTTCCTTTAGTTTTGCGATGGTGAACTTTCATATACCGTAGCACATTTATTTTT
The DNA here is from genome assembly GCA_028654335.1 of Alnus rubra. Lineage (NCBI taxonomy): Eukaryota > Viridiplantae > Streptophyta > Magnoliopsida > Fagales > Betulaceae > Alnus > Alnus rubra. The sequence goes on from JAJPGS010001302.1 coordinate 2,893,943, forward strand.
TCTCTCACTTATTTCTCTCTCTTTCTCAACTTTAACAATAAAAAATACATTGAAAAATAATATTAAAAAAAAATAGAGAATAAAATAAATAATGTGTTGAAGTTTGTGTTGAAAATTTTGTAATTAAAATAAAAAAATGCATATTTTGAGTAGCAAAAATAACCACTACTGTTATAGATGCTTTTACACAATAAATTTAACCAATAACTATACTAATGAACATAGAAAAATGATTCTTTTACATCTTTTGTACATCTTTTGTATATTTTTTTTCTAAATCAACCATTAGATCTGTACATCTATAGATCTAATGATTGATTTAAAAAAGAGATGTACAAAAAATGTGTTTGTAACATGTCTCATGAACATAATTGTGATCATGATAACAAAATGAGTAATGATTCACTACCACCTTTCAATACAACTTTTCACCACCTTGCTTATGTGGCAAGGTGGTCCCCCACCTTATTTTATTTTTAAAATCTAAAAAGTAGTAGGGGACCACCTTGCCACATAAGCAAGGGGTGAAAAATTGTATTAAAAGGTGGTAGTGAATCATTACTCTAACAAAATAGCTATGAGACATGTTACATGTACATCTCTTTTTTAAATTAATCATTAAATCTGTAAGACCCACACGTAAATTTTTTTGGATCTATAATGTTTGAGATATGTTACATGCATTTCACTTGTATACTATTGACTTTGTAAGACCTACAAAAATTCACATCGAATGATTATTTAAAAAAATAATATATAAAAAGCGTACAAATAATATAAATATAACAAATCAACAATTCAATAAATTGAATTAAAAAATTTACGGGTCGTAAGTTGGAAGAAACCTTTTATCCCAATCTTTCTTTTTAACACTCTTTTATCTTTTTGACGGTTTATAATATTGAATTTTTGTTGTTTATTGTAAGCCACTCTTTTTGTCTTCACAGCCACATGATTTGTAAGAGTACATCGCAACCACCCACTTGTGCAGAATACTACATAACACCTACGGTCGTGGTCGGTCAAGAATCAAGATGATCATAAAGCAATGGGAATTATATTCCACAATAAGAAGTGGGGTCCACGTGGGGAGTATACGGTGGACCCTACCTTCCATCTTTTTTTTTTTTCTTTTTTTTTTTTTTGTGTGTGTGTGTGTGTTAAAATCAATAAAATCATGGTGCTCTAAACCATCATTGTTACATCCACACACATTTATTAGCAATTTGTTTGGAAAAAATAAGAGAAAAAAGATAGAAAGAAAATTGGGAAGGGATTCTAATTAATTATAACTACTAATATACTTTACCTATTACTTTTTCAATACAAAAACAAATTTTTTATTTTCTTTAAATATTTTTTATTTTTCAATATTTTGTTTATTGATTTTTAAACCACCAAGAGAAAATAGACAAATGTCTGTAACAAAGAGGAAAAAAAAAAAAGAGAAATGATTAACAAAAATGCATAAATAAGGATATGGCTTGTGTGCTTTAGTTTACAAACTACATGCTGTAAAAAAATAAAATAAAATAAAATAAAATAATAATAAAATAAAATAAAATTTGAATGACTCAAATTTAACTAAATAATTAAAGGGTTCAGATTTGTTCCAGAATTTTCATCAAACCTCTCTTTCATCTAGGGGTGTGCATGGGGCGGGGTGGGGCGGGTTTCCGCCTTTTTTGGCCCCGCCCCGCACCTTTGCGGGTTGGAAATTTCCAACCCGCAAACCACACTTGATAAAGACTAACCGTGCGGGGCGGGGATTGCGGGTATTGCGGGGCGGGGCGGGTATTTTGAGTGGCATTTACGTAATTTTGATTTTATTTTGTAAAAAAATAAAAATTCAAAAAAATACTGGTTTTGTAAATAAAAAATTAAATTCATATTTCCATTCAAGAACATTTTCCATGGAATTAGTCTTTTAAACTAAAAGCCTATTAATTATAAGATAAAATTCTAAGAAACATGATTTCTATTTTCTCCCATCAACAAAGCATAATTGAATAAATGTAAAGAATAAAAAATTATAATATTTCACTATTCCATTTAATCAATTTTCTTGTCTTTTTCAGAAGTAATGAAAAGATTATTTCAAATACCAATACAATAAAAATGTGTACACTTTAATATCCCATGAAATTGAACCATAAAAATTGTATTTCTCACACAATAAAATGAGCTAGTGGACCCCTTTTTTATTTATTTTTCTTTTTTTTCTCCTTTGTGCGGTGCGGGGCGGGGCGGGGACCCACATTTTTAAAAGGTTAAACCCGCAACCCGCCACGCCCCGCATAAATTTCTCAAATTAAGACCCTAACCCGCAAAAAAACTTGAAAACCCGGTCCTCTGCGGGGCGGGGTGGGGCGGGTGTTGAGGGGATTGCGGGTTTTGCACACCCCTACTTTCATCTATTACTTTTTCTCCTTCATCTTCTCTATAAAACCTCTATCTTCCGTTCATCACTTTCCTCACCAGCAAAGCAAAAAACATTGGATTTTGTAGAAGAACCGCTAAATGGATATGGGATTTTGTGGAAAAAAGTTCAAAATTTGTGACTCTCACGGTGTTGGACCATGTTCATTTCCTCTCTCTCTCTCTCTCTCTCTCTCTCTCTCTTAAGGCCACTCTTTTATCTTGTTCGGAAAGAGTCACCATTGTCCCTGACGTTACTTCTGGTCCAGGAGCGGCGGTGACTCCCTTGCTCCAAATCAATGAGGTGGGACATTTCTACTGTTGACTCAAGCGTCCATGGCTCAAAAAGTCTATAGGTTTGAGGTTTGCAATTGTTTGTTTGAGCTTATGAGAGAAAATCTGAGAAATTTAAAGAAGTGAGTATTGGAATAGGTGACCCATCTTCAACTCCATTAACGTTTGTCACCAAAAAAATTATGATGCACCATGCACCCAAGTGAAAATTTTGATATAAGTCACAGAATTTCCGGGAAAAGAGGTCAAAGAAAATCTTGGAACATATCTAAACCCTTCAATTATTTAGTTAAATTTGAGTTGTTCAACATTTTTACAGCATGTGTACTATAGACACTAGTCTTACCTAAAAACAGCTAATTAAAAAGGAAAACATATGTTTTAAATAAAAAGAAAAATAAGCTGATAACCATGCCTCACATTTAACTAAAATCTACTTGTTTTGGGCTCTCGTTCTGAAACTTTCTTCTTCTTTCTCTAAGAGTCCCCCAAGTGACAGATCGGTGCCGGGGGGAGGCTTTCAAGCCTTCCCCCTTAACTATGCTTTTCCCCTTTAGTCTCTCTGGACTAAGGGTTTTGTTTCCTCCCAAGGGTTTCCCTTGTGGAGGATTGAGTCTCCCAACCACTAGGGTTGTGGAGTTTTGTCCCCCCCGGTTAGATCCGATTGAGGGTGTCTGTTTTTCTCATAGTCTGTTTGGGCTATGTTTGTTTTTCTTGTTTCTTTGTTCTGACAGGAAAGCTTGCGCATGAGGTGCTCGATGGAGAAGGGCCGTCCTGGCGTGTCGACAGTGGAGTTTGGCCATGTCTTTCATTTTCCTTTTTTGATGGCCCGATCTGTGCTTTTCCACCGTCTTCTGCTTGAAACGCGCCTTTCAGCTGTGTTTGCCAACGTCTTTTGGTGCGAGATCCGCTTGCTACAGCGGTGTTGAGGTGCGGAGTTCAGCGCGTGGTCACCACGCGCCTGGGTTTTTTCACCTGGGACCGCACGTGTTTGACCACGCCTTGTTCTTTTAGGCTGTGGCTAGTGGAGATTGGAGGATATTGGTGAAAGCATGTTGGGGGGCGATGCTGTGGTGGCGCGTGTGTCACACGCGCCGTCATCGGCGGAGGGTTTTACCGGATGGCAGTTTTATGTGTGGGTTTTTCTGTTTGTTTATTTTGTCTTTTAACTGGCAGGTTGCTTTATGGTTCTTAATATGGTCAGTGCTTTTAGCCCAAATTGTATGACCGACTCCCTGATCAAGCAAAGTTATATGTTAACGTAGAGGCATCATTCTGGTTGGCTGGGTTTTATGTGTAGCAATCTGTCTAAGTCTCGTTGGGGTTGGGTGCACACCTTTGTGATGGTGTAATTTGTACACCTTTGAGGTGGTTATGTACACTGTATGGTGGATTATGTACCCTTCATGATTTAATGAAAGTATAACTTTCTCTCCAAAAAACACTAAAATCTACTTGTCATTGCAGTCCAATCACGCGCCCTTACTCCGCGTGGCCACTGCACTCGAAAAAGTAAAAATCCAAACCTGCTCCATGGAATCACAGTGATGACAAAAAATCAAGCATAGACCTTGAAAAGAAGTGTAGCTCAAAGAAGAAACACACCTGGCCCCACGCGCCACCACCGCCGGGACCCCACAACATTCTCTCTCGTCCACTGTAACACATGAGTCTCGCTACAAAAAGTGCACAGCGCAAAAAAAGAAGAGAAATGATTCTTGGGACATGATTGGCTCACAACCCCTTTGCACAACTCCCTCACAACCCCATTCACAATGGTGTGGGGCCCACACACATGGACCCCACACCATTGTGAGTGGGGGTTGTGTGGGAGTTGTGGTTTTATCATTTTCCATGATTCGGAACATGATTGGCTCACAACCCCTTTGCACAACTCCCTTTGCACAACTCCCTCACAACCCCACTCACAATGGTGTGGGGCCCACACACATGGACCCCACACTATTGTGAGTGGGGGTTGTGTGAGAATTGTGAGGGGGTTGTGATTTTATCATTTTCCATGATTCTTACACTCTTTCTTCACAATACCTGCACAACAGGCTAACGTGGAAAGTAATTTTTTCTTTTCTTTTCTTTTCTTTTGGAATTGAAAACTGGTTGGAGAGGATTGAAATTTTCATTTCCCTTCCAACGCAGCTCTCTCTCTCTCTCTCTCTCTCTCTCTCTCTCTCTCTCTCTCTCTCTCTCCAGCTTCCATACAAAACTGCCGTTGTCGCCGCTCGCTAGCCGGTCTTCCCCTTCTTGGCACCGCTTCGGCTGTTCGTCCGTCCTTCTCCACCAGCCCGCATCTCCCTCTCTACTCGTTCGTTTTTCATCGGCAGTAAGATCTAGTTATAACTCTCTCTCTCTCTCTCTCTCTCTTTCACCGTCCTTCACCGGCACCATCTCCACCAGCAAGTGAGACGGAACCAGATCCGACAGAACCAAGGTTAGGTTTTTCTGAAGTTTTTTTGTTTTGTTTTTTTTCTTTCTGTTTTTTTACATAAGTCAATATGTTCTGGGTTCGATTTGGTTTTTCTACATTCAATGATTTGGTTTCCCTCTCCCTACCACCACCACTAGACCTCCACTACCACCTCTGCCTCTTCTTGTACGTCTAGTTCTTCGTTTATTTTGTATTTGATTTGATTTGATTTTGTATGAGTTTGTTTTGTTTTGTTTTATTTTTTGCAGCAGGATTGGGTTAGATTTTGGTTTCAAGTTGAATTTATCAGCTGAGCGTGTGGCAGATTTGGTTTTTGATTGAATTTGTCAACTGGGTATGTGTTAGCTTTTATGTCCTGCATAAATGAGGTTTAAGTTGTGCAAAAAGGTTAATGGGTTGATGACTTTTAAGTGGTCTTGCTTCAAATGAATGAGGGATTTGTTTGTTTAATTGAATTTTATTACACTACTGACTTTTGCATCATCAAGTTGTGTGATTGTGAGATTGAAGAATGACTAGATACTGCAGTTAATCAGATTTTTAGAATTGTGTACTTAGATTATGAGAACTATGACAAACTATTGGAAACGAAAAGAGAATATTTTTAAGTGATTCAATGATTCATTTTATTTTTTATATTATAATGTACATTTTATGCTTTATGAGCCAGCATATTGCACAAGGTCTAGTACTGATTTTAGAAACTGGGTTCTTGTTGGTTGCTAATGAATTCCAATGGGTTCTAATCTAATGAAACTAGGTTCTAAACTAGGCCCTCTCCTTTTCATCTCAGATATGGAGATTACAAGCCGCACTTAGTGAGCAAATAGAGATTACAAAGTTTAGCGAGCAAGAGTATGAAAAGCTTGAAAATGTAATATTTGCTTTTTAATTTAGAGAGCAAGAGTATCGGTTTAATTATATTTGCTTTTTAATTTTTCTGTTTAGTTATTATATGACAACTATAATATACTGCATTCTGTCAAATGAGGAAGTTAAGATGGGCTTTAATATTGCAATGTTCTAGGTGTTGATTGCGCAGTGTTGGTGCATATGAATTTATTTTATGAATGGAATTTAAATTTATTAGATGTTCTTAAGTGTGTTACAAGGTAAACTTTTAAGTATTTGCTATAATTGCATCTGAGCCAAACTAGAGTGCGACTCAAGCATATGCTCAGGCCAATGACCCAAATAGTAAGCATCTATGATCTTGTAAAGTCTTGGTGCAACCATTTAGATTTGAGACCACCATGTGTGATGGCCTAGATGACACATATATGTATGCTTTAGTCTACAATGGCAATATTTGGTTTTTTTGTTGACTAATTGTTGTGGTTCTATTTTGTACACTTTGTAGATTGATTTGGATTGGCTATAAGCTTGCTGATTTTATCTGCCAGGGTCACTTAGAAGGTCACAAAAAGTATAAAAGAAAAGTACATAATACACAGTTATTTGCATTGCTTTAACATTTTTACCTATTATGGTCACTTTATGTGGTTGATTTCCTTATGGTTGTGTCAAGACAATAATGTCTTTCCTTGTAACAATGATATTATTTGGAGTTGGGCAATATCATTTATTTTTGTACTTCTAAAACTTTATTGCATTTATTTTTTAATCCATTACATGAATATCAGTTTGATATTCTCTATTGTCATATATTGATATTTTGTATGAAGATAATCCTCGCCCAACCAAAATAAAGCACCTGAAGATCATGGAAGCTGATGCAACTGTTGACACGATAAGATCAAAGAAGCTGGTAAAGATAAGGATGCAAAAGGAGTTAGAATAAAATGAATTCCATGTACTCAAGATATAGGTTGTATTTTCAAACATTATGAAATCTCATTTTTAAGTGCGTGATGTACAATAGCTTTCTTTTTTTCTTTTTTCTTTTTTTGTACAGGATGTGATTATCTAAAATTATCTAAAGTGGTGTTGATGGATTTAGGTTTATGAAAAATTGATTGATGTGATAGAAAATTGAGAAGTGTTTTATAAAGAAGAGGTTCAATGTGCTCTTTGTAGGGGTTGTATGGGGAGCATATATAGAACACTTGTTATTTAATTGTACGTGGATTTGGCAAGAGACTTTGTTTAGAAATAAACGATTGTTCTTTTTATGGCATCCAAAATATGGTTCAAAAGAAATAATTGTTTAGAAATTCTTTTGATTAGATTGTTTCAAGGTTTTGGGTTTTAGAGATAGTACAATGGTTAAATTTCATCATTTATCTCATTTTCTTGTTGGGGTTGGAATTTGCCAAACGGACTTTGCTAGCTGCAATTTTAATGTACATTCATATTAACTTGAAAAAGACTCGTGCTTTTGAATTAACCTGATGCATAAAATCTAGAAAAAGTTGTTACATTTGTCCCACCAATCAGTAATTGTCAAATTACATTCTATACGTAATTAACAACCAACATACAGACCTGAGATCCCTTGATGTACAGGAAACAATAACCAATGTCACTGAGCCCATGTTGCAACAACCTTGGCATCTTATCAATACGCGCAAAAAAAAAAAAAAACAATACAATTTGGTATTTTTCAAGTGATTGCTCTTTCGCTTGAACCGAACCAATACTTGTTTTAAAACATTTCGTTATATTGGTGTTACCATTGTTCAAAAAACTGTTGTTTGAATCATGAACTGATATGGAGACCACTCTAGGACCAAAACCTCTGCAGTTGATGAGAATAAACTTCAACCAACAAAAATGTAACAAATAACAGCTTCGGACAATCATATCTAAGAGCTTTTAACTATCGACCAGCTTGGCCATACTTGACAATTAATTTCATTTCAAGATCCAAGTCCAACAAACATTTACTCACAAGTAGACAAACAGAGAGAACTAAGGCTTTATATTGATCATAGAAATCAAGTTTAACACTCGATCTCCACAGGAGAAACCACTCTGAAGCAAGCTAAAATAGGTTTGAAGCAAGCCCAAGCCTCCAAAAGTTTTTCCAAGTGGGATCCTAGTATACAATTAAAATACAGAGAACTCTGCGTCACTGAGGGCACCGTTCCTATCATGGTCACAAAGAATAAATATCCGCTTCAAGGCTCGAACACATACATCTGGGCCTCAAAATCTGTGTTTCCTGATCAAATAGTGGACCTGTTGGATGAAGCACAGCTTTTTGTGCATAGTAAAAAACTTCAGGGATCTACAAAATTAAAACATTTCAACATTAAACTCCAAAAACTAGAACGAGAATGCAAGAATCAAACATTGCTTCAGATAATCAGAGTCATCCAACTAAATGCAGGTATATTAAACCAAAATCAGATCCTAGTAATCACTAGCTTGAACCGAGTCCCGGATGCACAAAGTAAAAGTTCAATCAAAACAAATCTATTACTATACAAAATCCACGTAAGGAGGTGCACCAAAAGGGAAAATAATACACAGGCATAACTGTATACAGTACAAGACTGCTATGCATAGCACATATAGAACCTATCAGATGCCGCTACAGTGTCCAAGCCAGCATCTTATCCTTGGGGGGCCAGTGCACATAATTAAAATAACATAATCAATATAAATTATTGCTACTTTGATCTCAAACCAGATTTCGCAGAAGAAGAAAAAATCAATTTATTAAGATCAGACTAGTTCAGAATGTCTTGATATCTTCAATACCGAATCTTTAGGTCAAATTCTTAAGTTCAATCTTTTTTAAAAATTACAACAGAAAGAAAGTAGCCAATTGTTCTTATTTAATATGGCTTCTATTTGATTTAAGAAGCCGGTCCATGTTCAAACCTATTGTGAGCATATAACTCTTAAGCCATGGGCATCAGAAAAAAAAAAAAAAAAAAAAAAAAAAAAAATCAAGAAAACAGAAAATAGTATTTGGCATCATTTTAGTATAGTATTATAATTATATCCATGAGCAACTGAAATACCAGTTGCTCAGTAGAAAACTGATGTTTCCACATGCATTTTTGCTACACACAACAAATTATAGTTGCCTGAAGACCCCAAACGTTTTACCTTCTCCAAAAATATTTTACCAATTTGCCCCATCCCCACTTTTATATTTCTTGTATGCTTAAGTTGTGCCTCTCTGCGCTTCATAACAAGATTGATTTACTTATCAAAAAATATATTTTACCAAATGCCAAAAATGAATCATAATTGTTGGAATTCAAACATAATGAGGCTCTGCTACTGTCTCTCTAACAATAAAACAAATGTAGTGTTATAACAATGCATCAGAAAGACTAGGATATTGTAAAAGAGTTGACAAGTATGAACCACAAAGGCAATCAACAACACACATACAAAATCACTAAAAGAGATAATGAAGACAGCCAGAAAAGAGCGCCAATAAACAATACCTGAATTTGTTTAAGTGCTGAACATACAATGCAAGTTTCAATCTCACAAAATTGTTGCATTATTGGTGACATCACCTGCTCCAGGCTCACCTGCTGGTTCTCATCTCTCAAATCCAGCTTACAACCTACCACTATAACTGGGACTTTCACCTGCTCACAGATTTGAGTCATAAAAATAGAGTCAAGTCATGGTGGCCCCATATATTGCTAAGGGAAACAATTGCTGAAAACCCAGAAACACAAGAAAGCTAAAGGGCTCAAATCAATACAACGCATGATTTTATAGTCAAGCCTAGACTCTGCTTGTTTCAAAGTAATACAGAGCAGTTGGGGATCAACCCAACTCGGGTTTATAGACTCAGCTTCATCCAGATTGGGCGGATCAAATGAAATTTCCACATCGGCCTTCCATGGAAAAAAGAAGAAAGAACATGGTAGTATATTATATAACTTATGTATATAAGCCTAAGTATAGTCAATGATTAGGATAAAGCTAAGAGTTACCTGTGAAGCTGTTATCCCTGAAACTTAGAAAATTGTTGTTTTAAGTTTTCCGTAATCAGGAAGTAATTACTAAAGCAGCTAATAGCGAATCAGTATCACAGACCTGATTAAAAGTATGAATTTCAACAGTTGAGCTAGAGTATCTTTCCACGATCTGAACTAGACAACAAACTTGTTAGTACATTAGGACAATCTAATAAAAAAATAGATTAAAGTACAAGTGAGTAAAAGTAAAGACACACTTTACCTTCAATGTATCATCATGAGTGTTGAATGAGTTCATTAGAAGCAAGGGAACATTGCACCCGTATTTTGAATTGAGATTTATACAATTATAGATTAATAGTTCCACTGCCATATCAAACTCTTTTATGTATGAGTAAAAATTATCATTAGATTTGGATTTTGATCAGATTAATTTATGCATTATAGATTACTAGTTCCACTGCCATATCCAAAAATAAGCATGCAATTGAAACTAAGCACTGAGAAGTAAATGCAATTTTTTTTTTTTTTTTGGTGATTACTTAAAATTATTTAATAGGCTGAATGCCTTGAATTCTCACCCAGAGAAGCTAATCATATGTTTAACATGAGAGAAGTAGCAAGTTCCTATGTTTAGAAACTTGTTCTTAACCATGAAAAGGTAAACCCAGAGAAGATTAGAGAAGCTAATCATAAACCATATAGTAATCGAAGCTAATCATAAATAGGCATGAAATTTATTTTCCTACTAAAATAATTTCTGGCATAAAAAAAAAAAAAAAAAATGGGGCATTGGCTGCCTCCACTGTGTGAAGCAGCCAAAAAAAATTCACCCCCTTTTTTTTTTTTTTTTTTTTTGTAGCAACAGATCCGGCCAGAGAGAGAGAGAACCATTTTCTTAGCGTCGCCGGAGACAGATTTGGCCGCCAAATCTACCGGAGAGGGGATGCTGGACGACGGAGGAGGCCTACCGCCAAGAGAGAAGCCGCCGAGAGGGACGGGGACTACCTGAGATACGGTCGATGCAGAGCCGGAGAGAGACAGGAAATCTGCCGGAGAGAGAGAGAGAATCTACCAGAAGGGGAGATGAAATCTGCCGGAGAACGGAGGAGAAATTTTAGAGAGAGGAGGGGGGGGACTACGTTGGAGGGGAAAATCTGCCGGAGAGAGGAAATCTGCAGGAGAGAGAGAGGGAGGAAATCTGCCGGAGCGGGACGGCAGACGCCAAGAGGACGGGGACTATACGGAGAGAAATTTCAGAGAGAGAGAGAGAGGGGGGGGGGCCGCTCCGATGGAGGGGAAATGAAATATCATTTCCCTCCAACCGGTTTTCAAGCAACAAAAAGAAAAAAAAATAAAAAATAAAAAACTGTCTTTCAACGTAGGCTGTTGTGGGCTGTTGTGAGAAATGAGTGTAAGAATCATTTCTCAAAAAAGAAAGAAAAAATAGTACTGCAACTACGGCAGGAAAAGCAAAAGCTGAGACACAAACCATACGAAGAACACTAAGGATTCGTTTGGGTTTGCGATTTTAAAAAGTGCGATTTAAAAAAAATGATTTTTAAAAATGCAGTTAACGTTTGGCAAAATTACAGTTTAGCATTTAAAATACGAATTTACCTTTAGAATTCTGCGTTTTAAAAAAAAACACAATCTTATTTGCAATTTGAAAAAACAGATTTTCTACGTTTTTAAATCGCATTTTTTTAAAACGCAGTTTCCAAACAATCTATGTTCTGCGATTTGGTATAAAATCACATTTATTATCTACGAAATCGCAATTCCAAACGCACATAAAAACAGCCATCAGAAAAAGCGTTTTTATTCTCGCAGAGCCAACCCCCCCTATACCTTATTACCTTCTATTTCTCCATAGAATGAATAGAATAGAAAGAGAGTTGTACTCTGCTTAAGTGGTTGTTAATGAGAGAGAGAGAGAGAGAGAGAGAGAAAGCGATTCACAGAGGGGTCTGAGCTCGAGCAGGCTCTCTCCACCGCTCGGGCTCTACAAAGAAATTCTCTGTGCCAACTTTCACTATTTTGTTGAGAGAGAGAGAGAGAGAGAGGTTGTAGTTAAAGAAGAAGAAGCCTAGATTGTTGGTGTTATGGTTGTACAGGGTGGGGTGGCGTGTCCATACGGATTTTCGGGCTCTTTGTGTTTACTACTGGTGGGTTCTTCTCTCTTTATCTCTGCTTTTGAAATGTTAGTTTTTTGACTCCCAGTTGTTTTGCTTTTCTGTGACTTGGAGATCTCTCTCTCTCTCTCTCTGGACTTCTTCTTCCACTTTTTTTTTTTTTTTTTTTTTGAGAAAATTTGTTTTGGAGGTTTTCCGTGGAACTGAAGGGATTATGTGGGGAATGTGCTCTAATGGAATAGCGAAAGCATAGGGAATTTTTGCGTTTTCTGCTCCTTTTTTTTTTTTTTGTTTTTTTGTTTCAGCTCGTGGGTTTTGCTTTTTTGGTGGATTTTTTATTTATTTATTCTGCCTATGTTTGTGTGATATAGTATATGATTTCTGTCATATAGATTCTTGTGAGTGAAGTTAGGGACCTAATGAATCTTTCATATGATTTTAGTTGCTTGATCTGGAGGGCTTTCTGAGAATCTTGCAAATTGGGGCTTTCTGCTTAACGGTTTTGCAGTTCAAGTCTCTCAAAGTAAAGGGCAGTCTGGTTTTTGGATTTATTTGATATCATGCATATACAAGCTCATTCACATTCCATAATTGCTTGCTGTTTGATGTCCAGTAGCTTCTTTTGCATGGATTCTTTTTTTCTTTGCTTTATTGTGCTGCTATATGTTGTAGTTGTGGTGTGTATCTTGTAATTTAGGGAGCCTGATCAACATAAACAGATTTTAGTTTCTCACCTTGTAAAAGGCTTTCTTGGCAACCAAATGGAGGGCAAAGCAATAGATTTGCCTCTGTGATCTTTATTTATTAATGGTATCTGTTATTTTAGCAGCCTAACCAATGAAACAAAAAATGCTTTATTAGGTAATGGTTGTGTAGGCTAGAATTAAAGAGCTTTTATGATAATGATGTTTCACTGATTAGAAAGAAAGTTTACATTCATGAATAGTCTTTGGAAAAGGAATGGGATTTATACTGTTTATTAAGCACCCTCTGAATTTAATCTCATTCGCATTTGCAGAGTTATTTGACTAAAAGATTTTTCTAGATTTATACTGTTTATTGGAGTACTCAGTAAAATCTAAGTAAAGAGTTTAAGCACGCACTGAATTAAATCTCATTTGTATTTGCTGAGTTATTTGACTAAAAGATTTTCTATGTGACAATATACGGTTGGAGGACATGGCTAGGGTCCCAGAATCAAAGGCATTTACTGGGAAAGTGCCAATTGCCATTGAGATCTCAAATGCACATATGACCTCAGTAAGAGAATTCGGTCAGCTATCAAATGCACGTGAGGTAGGTCAGCTATCAAATATCCGAGAGGTATCAGATGTGCGTACAGTCTCAGTATGAGAGTTGGGTCAGTTATCGAATGCATGCATGGCTTCGGTTATAGAAGTGGGGTCAGACACCAAAGATGCATATGGTTTTGGTAAGAGAAGATTTGGGTAGGTCTGACACAAGGGGCTCTCAAGATGCAGACTCACCTGTGCCTGTAAGAACGTGGAAAGGAAAAGCCTCTTTGCCTGAAGATGAAGAACTTATGCCTGGTGTTGTTACATTAAGGGCAGTGTGAATCCATTTGAGGAAGGTGGTCCTAGTTGTTTTTCTGGGGCTAGTCATCCTCGTGAACCTGTTGATACAGATCTAATGACAAAAAAAATCGGAGGCTGGATGCTTAATGAGAAGCATGTCTATGAAGAGTCCTTTTCTAGAAGATCTTTCAATCCGGGTTCTGCCTAAGAAACCAAGCTCAGCTGTTCTTTCACCTGCTGAAAGTTTGGTTGAAGAACCAAATGACGTGGGTAGGTTGTCTTCACCATTTGCAGTTCCTCGTGCATCACAAAATACAGAAAACTCTCTCCTCCCCCCTGATTCTGATGAGAAGGAATGTGTTTGGGATGCTTCTTTGCCTCCAAGCCATGATGTAAGTCCACATAGTAGCATTGATAGTACTGGCGTGACGGCTATGAGTGTTGTCAATAGCTGTGCCAGTACATATAGGAGTGATGCAATCACTAGTGATGGAATGCTTAGTATGGAGAGGAACTGTGAGAGTACAAAAGGGAGTGTTAGAGGGGATTCACTTGAGAGTGCAAAAACTAGCGTTAGTCGAGCAAGTGATGGTAGTGGCCTTAGTGATGACAGTAATTGGAGCAACATTACTGGGAGTGCTAATAAGCCTCATAAAGGAAATGATCCTCGGTGGAAGGCTATTCTTGCCATCCAAGCAAGGGACGGATTTTTGGGCATGAGTCATTTTAAATTGCTCAAGAGGCTTGGTTCTGGTGACATTGGCAGTGTGTATCTCTCAGAGCTGAGTGGGACTCGTTGTTATTTTGCAATGAAAGTGATGGACAAGGAATCCCTTGCCAGCAGGAAGAAATTGACTAGGGCTCAGACAGAAAGGGAGATTTTGCAGCAGCTGGATCGTCCATTTCTTCCAACTTTATATACTCATTTTGAGACTGACAGATTCTCCTGTTTGGTCATGGAATATTGTCCAGGGGGTGATTTGCACACTTTGAGTCAACGGCAACCTGGGAAACATTTCTCCAAGTATGCTGCACGGTATGTTTTATAATGCAGAGACTTCTGTCAGCTGTCTAGGGCATTTATTTGTTTTTTTCACTGAAGCCTTCCATCACATATTGAATTTGGCTTTGTTTCTATGGGCAGTGTCATCTTATGTCCATTTTGGTTAAGTTTCCTTTCTTTTCCCTGAAAAGAAAGTTTCAAGTTTTCATAATTTCTGCCTTGCTTTATTTGAAGTTTGCATTTGAGGAGGTTATCTGTCATTTTGTGTCCATGATCTTGCCATCTTGAGAGTTTTCAAATAAAATAAAATGCTAGGAATCATAGAGAGATGCTTTATTTGCCATGCCTTTGTGGTTATTTTCTATTTCAAGTGTTTCTTTGTGTATAGAAGCTTACACTTATTCACGATGCTCTCTTATGTTACATAATCTTTCTCTTTGTGACCATTATGTGGGATAAGAGGCACATAGTTTCATTGCTTTCTTGTTCATCTGTAGCATTGAGGGTTGTAGAATGTAAATGATAACAATTACTTAGGTTTTTGGTCCTGTATTTGGTAGTGTCTAGTGTCTAGTTAAGAAAGTCCCTAGTCGGGAACCTTCTTTTCAGCGGGCTGTTAGCAAGCACAAAATCTTTCTCAACAAAACTGGATCTCTGTTTTAATGCGAAAGTCATACTTTTTGCTGCTTCAGGCCATTATGATTCACAGCAAAGTTCTTCATGATATCATGTCTAACCATTTCTTGTATCTAAGCCAATGAATTGCATCTCTCATCTTATGCTTCGTTTGTTTCGACGTAAAATTATTTTCGTCGTAAAATAATTTCGACGAAATCATTTTAAGAAAAAATGATTTTCTCGAAAATATTTTTCGGTATTTGGCTCGCACGAAAAAATTACAAAATGTAAAAATCAGAGTTTGACAAATACTGTCGGAATTCGGCAACGTCCGGTGGCCGTTGCCGGATTCCAATGAGAAATTTGACCGAATCCGGCCGGAAACTTCTGATTAAACAATGATAGGTGTAAAATTTGAAAGGGTTGAAAAAATATGAAATGGTGAGGCTCACGTAGTCACTAATCTTGGATTGGAGGCCTTTATGGCAGCGGTTATCCTTGAAGCGTTTTTTTTCTTTTTTTTGAATCTTGAAACTTTTAAGTGCTGAAATGACATCTAGAACCTTGGCTTGGAGCACAGAAAAATAAATAAATAAGGAATTTTGACTTGAGTTGGAAAGTTGCCTTTTTGAAACTCTACCATATATGTAATTGTTATACCTTTGTCAATGAGTTGTAGCTCAAATGACACTTCTCCTTCCATGCAAATGGGGTGAAGGATGTGGTTATAGATTCAAGATTCAGTAGGTGCAAGTGTAACTCACCAACAAAGAAATAATTATTATACATTTACTTAAATGTGGTGCACAAAGTAGTTATATAACATAAACTCTATCTCAAACCACATTAGGCAGTATGGATGATAAAACATGAAGTTTGACGCAATGAGGTGTGATCCTTCACTTTCATCAAAGAATCTCTCTCTCTCTCTAGTTCAAGGGACACTTCCCCTGCCTATAAGAAGAAGATAAAGGGTGTGGTAATGGGTTGAAGACTCATAGATGCTTGGGTAACTTGGTAATTACCAGGTCTTGTTTCCACCAAATCAAGTTCATGGGATGGTAGATATAGATAGAATCTTAATGTCACTGCCTAGGAAAACGTTAGTTACATTTGTGCTATACTCCAAAAAGATTAGTCAAAGTTACAATTGATGCTCCCAAAAGTCATTTATATAATTTAGGAAACATTGTGAGACTTAGTACCTATGAAATACCTTTGCAATCCCACCCACCCAATGTGAGACTTAATTTTTCATGGTGTCACAATCTCGCCCACTTTTCAATCATTGTTACACTACAGTGTTCCAAGGCCATATAGTGTTCTAGTCTAATACAATTTGTAATGACGTAAGAAAAGCACTAGTTATATATGCGTTATACTCTAAAAGGACTAGTTGTAAAATTAGGGTTCAAAAACGCCTCAAAATGGCCTCTTGAGAAAAATTAATATATATATATATATATATATTTTTAAAAAAAAAATCATTAATTTTTTGTTTTTGGTTTCATCCCTTTAAGCTATTTGCTGCCTTAGAATAAAGATAGGATCCTAGTTTTCCAGTTAAATGCAGAACAGAAACAATGTATACCTCTATGTGCATAATTTTAACATCTAATTATAAATTATACCTCTATAGGGTCATCTTCATACCTGTACCAACCGTGTTCACCAAATGATTAAACCCCTACTACACAACAATGAGTAATACAGAAAAACCTTTCCACCAAAGAATTATAAATCCTTCTACTCATATGAAAGATACTCGATCGGTGTACAACAAGAGTCAACTAACGGTTCCATACCCCATCAGGAGTGGCTGAACTATCACCAACTCTTTCCATTTCCATATGTTGCCACATTTTCTTCATCCTCTACTTTTTCAACCTTCAATTTCTGCTAGCATAAACAAAAGACAATTACAGTGAATGTTGTGTGAATAATCCACAAGACTACTTAACGGATCACAGCTAGCCGCAAGACTAACTTAAGGAATCACAGCCAGCATAGCCCAAGAAAAATGACAAATAAAGAAATTCGTTCATCAAAATGAAAAATTCAAAACCATTAGCCACTAAGAATCAGTTGCAATGTGGAGTTGCTTTAAATGTTGCCTAAACAGTGAACGTGGTAATGTGATTGTAGTTGTGGGGATAATGTATTAGTGACAGTTAAATAAAGAAGTTAAAACTTTATTAACCACTAAGAATCATGCATAGCAATTCAGTAGCGGGGAAAAACGTTCAAGTTCCATCAGCAAACACATCGATCTTTTATCTCACTTTTAACTTTCTAGCCTTCTTTAAGCACTCCCATGATGCAAGCCAAACATTGCACGATGATTAGAAAACTTTTGATCACCAATGCCTTTATTTACCGAAGATTATTGTCAACTTAATGATTCAAATATTTTGAATTGCCTGACTTCAGGGATCTCATTCATTGCATCTTAATGGCCACATTTTGTACAAACAACACCAGCAAAGACCAGCCCATGTTGCTTTAATTTGCTTTATCAATTTTCATGTCATCCATAATCTCTTTTATACATCTCTTTTAATTGTTAATTCTTCCACCAGTACATATGCTTAGTTCTCTCTATCAGATTGTCCTACCATGTAATGATAATTTTATGAAAAATTCAGAAAGATAGGAATATCTCATTGTTAAATCTGTACAATTTGATCAAAATGATTGTTGCCTTCAAAAAATCTAACACTTCAACTTCATAGACTACATTTGAAGATGGTGGAATTACAGCAAGATTCAGCCTTACTTCACTGATCAAAATCCAAAATCAGGATTTATTGTCAGTATCGCCCGCTCTCCCTTCTTCATTGTTGCCGCTGCTCGGTCTAGACCAGCAATTACTTGTTCTAAAGATAGCAAGGTAAAATCTAGTCAAAGCTGCTTTTTAACAATCTAACAAACAATATGTATAAGATAAAGAGGATATCAATAAAGTTTAGGAATAAAACTGACCTTCATCAATCAGTTATAAACCCCAAAGGCTGCTGATCTCTATCAATTCCTTTTTTCTCAAACATAGTGCCATCTTCCAGCCTAGCCACTGTTGGGAACTCAACAAATCCAAAACGTAAGAAAGATATTTAATAAAGAAGCTAGTTAAGAGTTCTTTTAATAAAGGTATTTAGTTTATTGATGTCTTAAGTTCTCTTCAACTGAAGTCTTAAATTAGAAGAATTATTAGTGTTAATTTATTGTAATAACGAAGAAGTAGAAAAAGTTTTGGTCGCTTGTTTTTTGTATGCCTATATATATAGGTTTTGTAAGATGTTTTTATATAAGAAAAGTGAAGAAGAATTCCTCTACTCTTCTCTATTTTCTCTACTCTTCTCTAAGTCATACTTTTAGTAATAAAAGTAAGAGAGAGTGAAAGAGAGATAGAAAGGTAACTAGTTAGTAAAATAGTTTGTCTTTCAAATTGGTATCAGAGCCATGTGCGTTCCGCCAATTCCCACTTTTCTTCCATTCTAGAAATGGGTTCCAACGTGGTCTAGCAACAAATCCCTAGATTATCAAAAGATAACTATGGGTCATGGTCTATTCAAATGAGAGTCTTGCTTGGGTTTCAAGATCTGTGGGAAGTCATAACCGATGGATTTACGGAACCCATCGAGGAGGAAGAAGCTGAATACACAGCTGATGAGAAGAAGGCTCTTAAGGAGCAGAGGAAGAAGGATAAAAAGGCCTTGTTTCTACTCTATCAAGGGTTGGACGAGCCTACCTTCGAGAAAGTTGCTAAAGCAACGACAAGTAAACAAGCATGGGAGATTCTAGCTTCCATCTTCAAAGGAGATGAACGGGTGAGACGAGTCCGTCTCCAAACATTACGAGGCGAGTTCAAGGCTCTTCACATGAAAGATGGAGAGTCGGTGTTCGATTATTTTTTACGATTGTTGGTAATCGTGAATGGTTTGAAAAGAAACAATGAGAAGCTCGATGACATCCAAGTCATAGAAAAAGGTACTTCGATCCATTTCCTCTAAATTTGAGCATGTAGTTGTAGCTATCGAAGAGTCTAAGGACTTGGAGAATCTTACAATTGAGGAATTGTTCATTACAAGTACATGAGCAAATGATGCAGAAGAATGCTAATTCTGGTGTATTAGAACAAGCACTAGAGTCAAAATTGACTCTAAATGATCAAGGCAAATTCAGCTCCAACCGTGGTCGTCGTAGAGGCCGGGGGCATGGTATTTCTCAACAACCACGTCAAAGTCAGCAGGAGACTCAAAGCTTCAAAGGTCGGGGACGAGGAGGCTACCGAGGAAGAGGAAGATCCACATGTGAACGTGGAAACTCGAAGAATATCCAATGCTACAACTGCATGAAGTTTGGACACTATGCATCGGATTGTTGGCACAAAGATGATGAACGAGCCAATGTTGCAGAAGCAATAAATGAGGTTCGTAGTGATTCTATTTTCCTTCTCGCTCATGATGATTCAAATTCAATAGATGACGTTTGTACCTCAATTCTAGTGCAAGTAATCACATGTGTGGGAAGAAAGATTTGTTCGTAGAACTCACAAAAGGAGTTCACGAAAATGTGAACTTGGGGGACTCCTCCAAATTATCAGTTGAAGGCAAAGGGAAGATAAAAATTTGTCAAAATGATGGTAAGAAATGGTACATTTCTGATGTTTATTATGTGCTTAATATGAAAAGCAATATTCTTAGCATTGGGCAGCTGCTCGAGAAGAGGTACACCATACATATGGAGAACTCTTTCATTTTGAGAGATACACGTAGAGGAATTGTGGCTCATGTTCCAATGACTAATAATTGCATGTTCCCATTACATCTTAACATAAAATCCGAGAAGTGCTTCTATGGACTCAAAGAAAGTGAGTCATGGAAGTGGCATCTTCGGTTTGGTCATCTACATTTCAGCGGCATAAAGCTACTATCTTCATCTGGCATGGTGCATGGGTTACCAGTGATCAAGCCACCGTGCAATGTTTGTGAAGAATGCATACTTGGCAAACAAGCACTACTTTCTTTTCCCAACAGCAAATCTTGGAGAGCATCGTCACCATTGCAGCTGGTTCATACTGACATATGTGGACCAATAGAGCCCATGTCATTAGGAGGTAATAGATACTTTATTACATTTATTGATGACTTTAGCAAAAAACTTTGGGTTTATTTTCTTAAAGAAAAGTCAGTTGTCTTTACTGTATTCAAGAACTTTAAAGCTCTTGTTGAAAATCAAAGTGGTCACAAGCTCGTAACTCTCCGCTCAGATCGAGGTGGTGAATACACCTTAAAAGAATTTGACAATTATTGCGGGGAACAAGGATTAAAGCATTAGTTTACTGTTGCTTACACACCACAG
Source organism: Alnus rubra (assembly GCA_028654335.1). NCBI lineage: Eukaryota > Viridiplantae > Streptophyta > Magnoliopsida > Fagales > Betulaceae > Alnus > Alnus rubra. The sequence continues at coordinate 2,914,609 of JAJPGS010001302.1, forward strand.
GAAAACGGGATTGCAGAGAGGAAGAATCGTACCATTCTCAATATGACTAGAACCATGCCCAAGGAGAAAGGACTGCCAAAACAATTCTGGGCAGAAGTTGTGGCATGCTCAACTTATCTACTCAATCGATGTCCTACCAAAAGTGTCGAGAATATGACATCTCAAGAGGCGTGGAGCAATTACAAGCCAAGTGTTGCACACCTTAGAATCTTTGGGTGTCTTCCATATTCTCAAGTTCCCAAATCCAAAAGGAAGAAGCTTGATGATCGTGGTGAGAAATGTATCTTCCTCGGATATAGTGAAAACTCGAACTCATACAAGTTCTACAACCCACTAACCAAAAACATTAGTGGTTAGTAGAGACGTTATATTTGAGGAAGAAAGTGTGTGGAGCTGAAGCGATGAATACAAGGCCAAAGAACAACAAGTGTTGGAGGAGCCTGATGTGCTCTCAATAGAACCTCCACCAAGCATCCCACCATCTTCTTAGCCTACCACACCGTCTCCAACACATAGGGACTCTACACCTTCTATGGGAGATAGCGGCAGCAGATCCTCCACAAATCAAAGTGCAATTAAGATGAGAAGTCTAAGGAAAATCTATGAACAGACAGAAGATGGAGAGACTAATCTTTTCTGCCTATATACTGATCATGAGCCTCCCACATTCCAAGAAGCCGTAGAAGAAGATTGTTGGCGATCGGCAATGGAAGAGGAGATACATGCTATTCACAAGAATGACACTTGGGAGTTGACAACACTCCGGTCGAACCAAAAGGCTATTGGTGTCAAGTGAGTGTACAAGATCAAACGCACTGCAGAAGGTGAAGTTTCTCGATACAAGGCAAGACTAGTAGCTAAAGGCTACAAACAAAAGTACGGCATCGACTATGAAGAGGTCTTTGCACCAGTTGTGAGACTTGACACAGTGAAACTGTTGATCGCACTTGCCGCTCATCACAATTGGAAGATATACCAACTTGATGTTAAGTCAGCTTTTCTTAATCCTTGAAGAAGAAGTGTACATACAGCAACCGGAAGGCTTCATAATGGAAGGAAAAGAAAGTAAGGTGTACCACCTTAAAAAGGCGATATATGGCTTAAAGCAGGCACCAAGAGCTTCGAATGCACTTATCGATAGTTACCTTCATCAGAACGGCTTCACCAAATGTCCATATATGCATGTTGTTTATATGAAGAAAAGCCATTGAGGTGAATTTCTAATTATTTGCCTATATGTTGACGATCTGTTATACACAGGAAATAGTATTGAAATGTTCAAGGAATTCAAGCAATCAATGTTTAGGGAGTTTGAGATAACAGACAACGGGTTGATGTCCCATTTCCTTGGCATTGAAGTGAAGCAACAACATGATGGAATTTTCATATCTCAAAAGAAGTACATGAAGGAAATTTTAGAGAAATTCAAGATGGAAAGCTGCAACCCTGTGAGTACCCCAGTTGAAACAAGCATAAAGTTGTCAAAAGAATGAGATGGTCGAGTTATTGAGCCAACTCTTTACAAGAGTTTGGTTGGAAGTCTGAGATACTTGACTATCACATGGCCAAATATTGTCTATGGAGTTGGACTTGTGAGTCGATACATGGAGAGACCAATGCAGACTCATTGGTTGGCTGCAAAAAGGATTTTAAAGTGCATCAAAAGTACTATGAATCTTGGTTTATTCTATGCGTATGGTGATGAAGCAAAATTAGTTGGTTACTCGGACAGTGATTGGGGATGTGACCAAGATGAGAGGAAAAGTACTACTAACTATGTGTTCTATTTGAGTTCTACAGCATTTTCTTATACATCCAAAAAATAAGCAATTGTAGCCTTGTCTACCTATGAGGCGGAGTATATGGCGGCTTCGTCTACGGTTTGTGAAGCTATATGGCAAAGGAATCTCTTGAAGGAACTAGTACATACATAAGAAGAGCCAACTGTGATTTATGTGGATAACCAAAATGCAATAAAGCTAACGAAGAATCCAGTACAACATGGGAGGAGCAAACACATTGACACTAGGTTCCACTTTCTTAGAGACCATGTCAAGGGGAAGAGAATCGAACTCTAATATTGCCACACCACTGAACAAGTAGCAGATATATTTACTAAGCCATTAGCAGGTGCAATTTTCATGAGGCTAAGAGACATGCTTGGCGCTCATGAGAACAACTTTGGTTTGAGGGGGCATGTTGGAAACTCAACAAATCCAAAACGTAAGAAGGATATATTTAATAAAGAAGTTAGTTAAGAGTTCTTTTAATAAAGGCATTTAGTTTATTGATGATTTAAGTTCTCTTCATTTGAAGTCTTAAATTAGAAGAGTTATTGGTATTAATTGATTGTAATAAAGAAGAAGTAGAAAAAGCTTTGGTCGCTTGTTTTTTGTACGCCTATATATATGAGTTTTGTAAGATGTTTTTATATAAGAAAAGTGAAGAATTCCTCTATTCTTCTCTATTTTCTCTACTCTTCTCTAAGTCATATTTTTAGTAATAAAAGTAAGAGAGATAGAAAGGTAACTAGTTTGTCTTTCAGCCACATAGCTAACTGCAAAGTGAGAATTGATACTTCAACCTCCACTCTAACAAATAAGCATGATTTGACACATTCGAAACCCAAAAAGATTCAAATATTAGAGAAATTCATAGAAAGAAGGTTACTGATCGCCCATGAGATATATATATATATATATATATATGAATTTTCGTCCAAATCAGGGTACTATCCTTTCACGGGTGTTTTCACACCCTAAATGGAGTTCAAAAATTATGAAATTTTGAGGGTAGCTAGAGGACTTTGAAACGAGCGCTTTGGTTTTTGAATCAATCAAAACGGAGTTCGTTTGACCATGTTTCCATTATTTCAAAGTTTAAGGTTCGTTTGAACTGAAATTAGAAAGGGTCCTTAATAAAGGAATATTTATTTTCATAAATATTCATATTTATTTTTTTGCCTTATTATTAAATTTTAAATCATATTTTAAGATATTTTATTTAACATCTTAAAATACGGGGTGTTACAACCCTGCTATTGGTCACTCAATAGCGGCGACAACTGGCTTTGGTTAAAAAAACGCTTAACGGCGACAAAAAAAAAATAGTTTTAGCAGCGACAAAAGTCACAGCACTCAATAGCGGCAACGTGTTGGGTGGCCGCTATTGATCGTTAGAGGCGGAGTATCTGCGGCAACCGCATTAGCGGCGACAAAAATGACCTTTTTTTTTTTTTTTGTAGTGAGATTTCATTATATTGTGGATGGAATAGCTATCAAAGTATATATATCATGATCACTCACTTGACTCTCACAGCAACAAATTTGAAAATCTTCTCCATTTTTTCTAATTGTAATGTACATTGACTCTCACCTCTCATTGAACGTAAATTGAAAATATGAAAACTAACAAAACATTAGATTATTCAAATCTAAACTTGAGAAGCCAAATTGATGATACACTCTAGAGCGAGCAATATGCAATTTTAAAGAATAAGATTATACACTTATCTTTTACGTGGTCCATAAATTGAAAATATGCAACTCTCCACTTATAACTAAAAACCAATGGACCACAAACCCCCCAAAAGCCTGTAATGAAGCCAAGAACCACAGTAATTGAAAACCATGGGATTCTATGCCCATTGTCCTCATCCCGAATATCTTCGCTGTTGTTAACACTATAGACACACTCATGTGGAAGTGGGAGGCCACAAAGTTCAAGGTTGCCCTCGTATGCAGACGCATCAAAGCTCTGGAGCTGAGTACCTGATGGTATTGGTCCATGCAAATTGTTGTTTGCAACACTAAAGCTACTCAAGAAATGTAGACTACTTAGTGATGCTGGAATTTCACCGGACAACTGATTTTCAGAGAGGTATAATGCTTCCAAGTTTGTGAGCTCAGATAATTGATCTGGAATGTTGCCTGAGAAGTTGTTATGACTGAGAACCAAACCACGAAGCATCTTCAATCTGCCAATCTCAACGGGGATGTTACCACTAAGACTGTTGTTTGCAACAGAAATTGTTGGTCTCACGTTTGAGAGAAAATTGTACTGGAGAGTAATTGCTGTGAAAGAAAAAAATGGTAAATCCAATTTATTGTTGTCTACTAGAGCCTTTGGTGACATTAATCCTGGCAATGCACAAAGTTCCTTTGGGAATTCACCTGAAATGAGGTTATTAGATAAGTCTAAAAAAAAGAGCCTTGGAAGAGTCGACAACCATCCAGGAATTGAACCTGTAATAAGATTGTCATTAACACTTAGGACTTCTAGCTTCTTAAGCTTAGTTAGCCATATAGGTAGTTGACCACTCAGTTGGCACATACCAAGACTCAAAACTCGAACATTTTCGAATACATAAGAACCAGCTATATCATCGTCACCAGGCATTGCCTCATGTAGAAAACTTCCTCCAATGAGGACTATGGTGAGTGCCTTGCAACGCATCAAAATCTTAATTGCATTTGTGATATTGATTAGCCTATTGCCAGCAAGTGCAAGGAAGGATAAGAATTTCAATTGAACCACCTCAAGCGGGATTTGTCCCTTTAGTCGGTTGCTGGTAAATCGAATTGCTATTAAGGACTTGCATGAGGAAAGGCTAACTGGAAAGTTACCGGAAAAGTAATTCCACCCCAAATCAATTTTAGTAAGTTGATGAAGAGTTGAGAAATTGAAGGTAGAGATGTCTCCTTCAAGAAAATTGAACCGTAAAATCAATTGTACGAGATTTGTGCAATTCATCAAAGATGGGGGCAGAGAACCTGTTAAGGAGTTCGCATCAAGGAGCAGGTGCTTCAATTGGGAGAGCTTCCCGATATCCACGGGGAGCTTGCCACTAAATTTATTGCGATATAACTCAAGGTTGGTGAGTTTGACAAGGTTCACGATATCACTATTAATAGGTCCTGAGAGATCATTGAAAGGTAGGGAGATTTCTTCTAATCCTGTCGCATTGTATATATCATCAGGAACGGGTCCTAAAAGAGAGTTAAAACCTGCCCGGAAAACTTTTAGCTTGGAACATGCCCCAAGACCACTAGGAATATGGCCACTGTGATTATTATGAGAGAAATCGAGGAGCTTGACCAAAGAAGAATTGATGCAAGGAAATGAAGGAATAGGGCCAATGAAACTATTGTTGCTGACATTGAGCTCGGTCAACCGCCATGCTTTTTGAAAGAAAGAAGATTGGATTGTCTCGCTGAACTGATTGCTAGATATGTCAAGAATTTGAATGGAGGCAGGCCAGCCAGATGGATCTCCAAATAGATGGTTGTAGCTCAAATCAAGGACCCTGAGTTGATTCAAGGACGAAAACAATCCTTTGGGGAGAGGACCCAAAAGTGAATTGTGAGAGAGATTGAGATGTGAGAGCTGTGTGAGGTTTCCAAGAAAAGGAGATATACTCCCAATGAGGCCTTTAGAAGGTAACCAAATATGAGGTTTTAGAGAGAACGATGGGTTCCAGGTGAAAGTGAAACGTGGCAAATTAGAAGACCGGCGGTGCTGGTGGTGGTGTCATGGTGTGGGTGGTGAAATTTCTTTCCCCGTGAATTTCATAGGAACGTGTACGGGTCGGGTCCGGCGTCGGGATTGGAGATGCCTCCTCAGTCCTCACGTCATTAATGGCATGTTTGGGAAAATTTATTTTTTAAACACTGTTTTTTATAATTCAAATCTTATTCAACTTTTTTTTAATTTTGACTCAAATATTTTAAACTATCCAAATATAATTTCAAAAATAAATTCTCTTGATATTTTCAATTCTTTTAAAAAATACACTCAAACAAGTCATATTAACTTACTTTTTCTTTTTTAATAATTATTTCGGGTTTGGCTCACATTAGAGCATTCCAACGAGCTCTCTAAAATTTAGTTCTAAAAAATCTGTTTTACGTTATTTTAATTAACTACTTTTTATAAGTATTAAATATTAAATATCAAGCACTTCAAATAGTTTTCTACTTTAACTAAATATTTTTTTTATTGATTTTAGTAGGTAAAAACTAATTGCTATGAAATGTGATATTTTGCAAAACATCCAGAAACCCAATCAGATAAAACATCCAGAAAAATAAACCCAAAATTAAACCAAATTGCAAAGATATTTCAGCTAAAAATTAAAAATCAAGAACAGCCAGAACTCCAAAAAGAGATGAAAAGAATTCATGATGTCAGTACATGCACACATAAAGAGTGAGAGAGAAATAGGAAAAATGAGGAGATGAGAGGAAATTGAGGGAAAGTGAATGCGGGAAGATGTTTCATTGAAATCAAATTATCAGCCAAATTTAGAGTGGGAATCTACCGATAGCAAATTTGAATAAATGATAGATAGTTTGATAAATTGTACTTTTTTAGGATATCGTCTAAACTTTGGTGAAAATTTTAAAATAAATAATTTATCAAGTACATTAATCTACCGGTCTTCTAATTGGAGTTCTTGATCAGTTCTTTGGTCACATTGAAAAATTCAAGTACATGAAGCCATTGATCCCACCTCTTCAATCGATGAACCGCCACAGTTTCTGGTATAAGCTCATGGGAGCATCTCCCATTTGTTCCCGGGTAGTCATACATGGCTGGCTTGTTGGAGAATCGATACTTCGCCTTATTCCCCATCTTCAGCCATTTCCCAACCAATTTATCCTCAGGGCCATACGTCTCATTTCCAGGAATATCAGACTTTCCAATCCATTCAACGAGATCCCAAGACAGCAAAAACCCCATCCCCGACATATAATCCACGTGGGGATTCATGCTCGTGCATGGAATTACAAATCCATAATACAAGTCTAACCTAGGCAATGTCTCAAGAGACAAGGCCAACGGTGAAAGCCTGACAAAAACATCATCGTCAGCCTTCATGACATAGCTGTAGCGCCTTGGAAGGATGCGTGGGAGAGAAGAGAAATATGTGTAGGTCTTGCCATTGTTCATGTTCTCGGTGCAGTTGAGTATGATAATGTCGTTGAAACGTAGGATTTCTAAGGCTATGAGTACTCTCTGCTCGGGTTTCGTGAGGTTGCAGAAGACGAACCTGATGTCGATGTCGGCTAAGGGCGACGATTGGATTCCGTAGACGAGGCGGAGGAAATGGCGGCGCTCGTACTTGTCCGGGAGGGTTAAGATTCCGATCAAGAGACTAAATTGTTTGCGCTGAAGAGGGGTTTGATCATGATCACCATGTGTAATGGATGTTACCCGGACATTGAATAAGACAAAGAAGAAGTAGAGGAAGAAGAAGAAGAGAAAAAGACACGGCAATACAACGAGAATCAGCTGCCTCCTCCGCATTATGACTTGCAGATGTTAAATAATTACTTCAAAATGTTTGTTTTCCTGGGTGTTTTTGTAGTACGTGTGTTTGGCTTAGGTGGTGATCATGTCCATGCTTTGCAACATCATGTTTCGAGAAACCGTAGCTCACAGAGTCATGCTTTGTACATGTGAAGATAAGGGGAAATCTTGATTTTACTCGTGCTGCCTCTACAGAGAATTGCTTAAACTGCGTGAATCACTTGGTTTGAACACAAGGAAAAGAAAGAGATTTATCTGTCAAGTATATATCATGCATGCTTGCATTCTCAAACACATTTAGGCACAAGGGACGAAACCAGAAGTATTTATTATAAAACGGCCGTCAAAATATAAAAATAATAACTCCTAGATCCTCACAGTAGTACTGAAGTTTCTCTTCTTTTGTGTGCACTTCTTTTTCTAAGTTTTTTTTTGGCGTCTCTCAATTGTCGATCTACGTTTCCTTTTTTTCAATTTTTTTTTGCTTTTTAATTAATTTATTTTTTTCTTGTTTCTTGGAAGCTAAAAACTACTATAGTTAGCGAACAACATTAATTCAAAGACATTGCAGTATGCAATCAATTGACTTAAGATCTCGTTTGATTGTTTTAATTGGTTTATCTTAAGTTCTTCAGTTTTGGTTGTTTTGGTGCCTAAATTAAGTTACATACACTGATACACATATGATAATGCATGTATTTCATATTAATTGTGAAACGATTAATTGACTAATTTAAGACTCCATTTTATTTTCAGGGCCCGTTTGGTACCTAGAATAATACAAGTTTTTTAAAAAAAATATGAGAGAAATAACTTTTCTTCGTGGAATTGAATGGGTTTTTCAAAAAACCAATTAATTATTTTTCTGCAAACTTAAATTTAAAAAAAAAAACAAAAAGGTTGGAAAAAAATATTCTTGTATACCCTTTTGTTTGCTTTTCTAGCTTGCCAACTATTTTGATCCGTGGATTCAGAGTTATTGCATGCTTCATGCTTGACGTGATTTATGCAAGTGTGCGTGGATGTGTACTTGAAAAAAAAAATGTGCATGGAGGCAAATACTATAAGCAATAGGAATAGATATTTTATTTCACATTTCTCTTGTTCCCAGTAATAATTATCATTTTGCTAATAAAGTAATCATTTCATGTATCGAACGTGATGTAAAGAGGTTAATATTGAGTTTTTACAATAAAATTTGAATTTTTATAATATGGCCACAAGAACCAAGCCAATAGGGGCCAAGGCCCAAACTTAATAATTGGGCCTAATAGAAGCCATGACCCGTACGGCCCCTCCTTGGTCCGTCTCTACATTCATGTGTGGTTAAGTAAAAAAGAGAAAAGAGAAATAAATCTTAAACGTACTTTGATATTATGTTACATCGTCATTTATCCTAACAGTTTAACTTATAAAATATATATATATATATATAAATTTAATCACATAAGGAGGAACATTAATTATTGGGAAGGTTGAGCAACCCAGCCCACCCAATTGGACGTGTTCGATCCATCTTGAACTAGCTAGAATGTTCATGTGATTATCTCGTCAACTAGTGTGGCCAGCCACTTCCAACAAAAACAAAATATATGTTGGTCCTACTAAATGAATTTTATATAGCGATAAAAATAAATAAATAGGAGTTTAGGTATAAGTCACGGACGTTATTGACATTCCGTTCAAAAAAAAAATTAACGGAATGGCTAACTTGTCATAATTTGATAATTTATGGGTCAAATGTCTGTTCTTTGACTTTGGATACTAAAACTTAAAAGTAGTAATACTTTGGGGGTAGTATTTTTTTTTCTTTCTATTTTTATAATATTTTTAAGGGTATTTTGGAGAGAAAAACACAAAATTGTCTAATTTGAATTGCATGAGTGTCAATTTTTAAAATTTGAAGGTGTAAGTGCAAATGAGATGATAGTTCAATGAAGCTAAAACGTATTTCTCTCAATAGAAAATGTTGGCCGGTCCTACTAATTGAATTATCTATACCAAGTCCTACATGCATAAGACAGTTCGGGTTATTGAAGCAAGATTTGTTTGATAACACTATTTTCTCTTTTATTTTTTTTTATTTTTATCTCTTTTCAAAATAAAAATATTAATAAAACACAAAATACTCATAAAACAGTCAAAACTACTTTTATCTTTATATTATATCAAGACATTTTTTTTTCAAATAAAAAACATTAACAAACAAAGCAGACATTATATAGCTCGGGAAAGGATTAGCAATGTATATATATGCGTGTATCTGTGTTTGGTTGCGGCATGTGGTAATAGCATTTCTAAAATACACAAAGAAATCAAAATTTCTTTTTTTTTTTTAAATAAATATCAGAAACTCTTTTAAAGAATCTCTTCTTTTTTTTGGGGGGGGGGGGGGTTAAAGGATATACTTTGCGTTTGATATTGGGCGACAGTCCACACTAGTTGAAGTTTCATATGGAAGTCAAGCCAGGAGTATTTTGTTTCAACCAAAGAAATCTTGGGCATAATTATTGCTTAGGAGTATATTTGGGTCTTTTTTCTATTTTTTTATTTTAAAAATAAATTATTGAAATCTGTATGATCAACACATGACATAACTCCTACCGATTTAATAATTAATTTTTAAAAATAAGAAGAAAAAAAAAGAATATTAGGAAAAAAAAAAACATTTTTCATTGATTAGTTAGTGGCTAAGCAACGTGCAGGGCACGTGATCTGTTCTTTTCTTCATTTCTCTCTCTTTTCTTTTATTTTCTTTTTGGGTTCGCCCTTTTGGGCCTTTCATCACAAGGTGCGACAATGAGCCATTTTGAAGAAACGTGACCATACCGCCAGCTTTCAAATTCACATGCAGCTTATTATTACTATTAATTAGTAGCATTTATTGAATCTTTGATTTTTTTCAACATTTATTTGATTTTTAATAAAAACGTTACTTTCATACCAATATGATATTTGCACAACTTTTACACAATAATTGCACAATAATATTAATGTGTTCAGCATTTTTTTTCAAAATAAAAGATTAAAAAATAAAAATACTAGACACATCAGCATTATTGTGTAGCTAATATATCTCTATTATATATATATATATACATACATATGAGATGTGATTCTTGCACAATAATCATACACAACAATTACACAACTCTACTCATATGGGGTAGGAACCATGTGTATAGTTGTTGTGCAAGAAGCATTTTTCTATATATATAAAGGTAAATAATATTTGTACACACTTTTTTATACAGACATTCATATTTACTTATGAGCAGTTATGCTTACACAACTGTAGGCACATGGGATGAGACCCATGTGGTGGGACCCATGAAGTGTCTACACTCCTGTACAAAATGTGCACAACTATTGTGCAAGAGTCATTTCTCTTTACTTATTTAGCGTGAGATTCATCACATATACATGGGTTCTACACCAAATGTGAGTGTGCGTACAAAGTGTATAAAAAAAATGTGTACAAATAACGCATCTCATGACTAAAAAATTATAAGAACGGTGCCAATCTTGCTTTTTAATATATTCATATTTGAATAACATAAACTCATAAATAATTAGTCTTATAGTGCATTTAGTCTCACAATTTGAAATCGCTATTTTTTTTTCTTCAAAATATGAAAAAACCGCTAAACTAAAGAAACACTTACTGGAAAATCATATCAAATTCAAATCGCTAACAATTTGGACAGCTATTGTGAGAGAGTCCACGTGAGACTCAACTGTCCAAATAAATCTTAAATTGTACAATCACCGGCCAATTCAGACAGATGTGTCCCAAATGAACTCTATTACAATAATTGTCCAAAAGATAACTAATTACAGTAGATTCCGATCTTAAATATATTATTCTTGAATTTCAGCTTCCAAAACCTCCTACAAATTTGGTACTTCCCAAAATTAGGATCCCTAATCCTAGTAGTTATGAATTTATAAAGTTCCAACTTTGTTTAGCACAAAAACTTCTTGCCTTGTTGGGTATTGCATGAATGACATGATATGATATGGTATTGAATTTACCAATCCTTCTCTCTCCTCCCTTTTCCCTCTCTCTCCCTCTCTCATCAAGAAGAGCAAAAAAGGGTTTTGTGGACCAACTTCAAGTGAGAAAGGAATCATGAAAGAAGCCACCTTTGAATGCCTTCTCTTTTCCTAATTCCAATACCACAAAAACCCACACTTTCAAACCCTCCAATTTTGCCAACTTTTCAAAAAGCAAGGGACAAACTGCATGCCCCACCAGCTTCTTTTTTGGAGGTTTTTAGCCATTGAGTAGGGGAGATTTTGAGCTAATCATTCTAATCACCAACTTGTCCAATTGATCGTGACCATCGACGACTCAAGATTAGCCAATCATGATCCACATTATCCATCTAGATTCTTGCCAAGTCATTATTTTCATTTTTTAAATTAAAAATTCTTTTGATTAAAATATTTGTCATCTGTCATCGGATTCGACTTTCTACGCATGTTGTGTAATATGTTATTTAATCTCGTAATTACAACTTCAATTAATTTTGTCTAAACTCGGAATTCAATGAGTGCAGCTGCAGGAGATCAAAATGGATCTCAATTACAGCCTTTATGCTTTGACTAAGTACGTAATTAGTCAATTTTTGTTTGGCACTTTATTTATTTATTCTTGTTTATCTTTGATAATATATATATATATATATATATATATATATATATATATATTCTTGTCAATCATGACCTGTTGTCGTTGTGTATAGTTTTTGTTAGTTAATGAAGACAAAGCCCAGGCTGCAAAGCAGACTTTTACCCCTGTTTTCTTATTATAAATTAATTAATAGAAAAAATTACACAAATTCTTCTCAAATTACCACTTTATTATTAATGTGTTCCCAAACTACCAATTGTGTTAATATTCTCTCTTAAATTATTAAAAAATGTCAATGTCCCCTCCTAAAGCCAACAAAAAGACAAAAATAACCGTAAAAAATTTTCAATAAGACAAATATATCATTATAAATTCGAAAAAATAAATAAATAAAAAATAAAACTAAAACTAAAAAAATATATATTTTTTGAAAGATTGAAAAAAAAAAAAAAAAAAAAAAAATTTAGTAAAAAAAAAGAAAAGAAAAATAATTTAAAAAAAAAACCTAGAAAAATGAAAATTCAAGTGATGTCCCAAATTGAAACTATATATAAAAAAAAATCTGTTTTTTATTTTTTTTAAAAAAAATTGTTCTTTTGTTTTGTTTTTAAGAATTTTTATAATTTTATTAAGGGTATTTTTGTCATTGTGGGGCACATTGACATTGTTTGGTAGTTTAGTGGGTACATTGACATAATTGGTAGTTTGGGGACACATTGACAATTGAAATGTAGTTTAAGGATAATATGTGTACTTTTCCCTAATTAATATTAGAAAAAAAAAATGCATTTAGTACTCCCATGACCTTACACCTATTTTGCACTTACACCTTCAAACTTTAAAAGTCCGCGATCGGCCCTCTTCAACTACCACTTTGTTATGGTTTATCCTTTGTCAAATTTGACGGAAATTGTGTCACGTGACCTACATGTAACATTCTTGGACATTCCATCATATTAACTTGTGACATTTGTTTATTTATTTAGCAACATTGTGGGAGGTAAGACATATGAATGACTATTCTTTTAATAAAATGTTTGGGGTCCTGTAATTTTATTACAAATCGGCGTTACAATTCATAATTGGTGAAATAATTACGGGTGTATAGTTGACAAGTTAGATATTTTACCACGTCATTTTGCAAAGAAACTCGTAGTAAAAATTGTAGTACTTTTACTGGCCGGCATCGTTCTTTTAACTCAAATCCTTTTGATAGAACAAGTTGGGTTTTAAAAAGGGGCATAAAAACATGAAACATAGCTCAAACTTAGACTTTAATCAATTTTAGAATGCATTAATTAAGCTTGTATGAAGGAAATCATGTCGATTTATATCCATTCAAATAGGTGTTCAAGAAGATGAGACCACCATTAATCGTCCACCTCTCAGTCTCAGCCATCTCCAATCAAATTGTAGTTACATCCTACATGCATGAGAAGTCATTTTCATTTTAATTCAGGAAAATCCTACTGTTTTTCATGAATGTGACATATCATCATCGGTGGCTCCATTTTTCCTGGACATAAAACATGATGGACAATGACTCATTGCACCTGTGCATCATCAATTATATATTGGAAGTACATTCTTATTAATAATTTAACAATAAATAGGGAATATGTTAGGGTTTATGCCCGTTCCAAGGCTTGAACCGTGGCCACCCAAGGACGGAATTAGAGGGGGGCCTGTAACGGTCATGGCCCTCTCCTTTTTAGTTACAAATTAAATTTATATATAAATCAAAATATTTTATGTATTTGTTAAAATGTTTATATATAGCTACAGAATTTATCTTAAAATATTTATATATAGTTAAGTATATATATTTTTCGGCCTAAAAATTAAGTTTGGTCTCTATTAAAATTAGACTCTGTCTTTTATTAATGTTTTGGCCTTCGCTAATAAGAAATTCTAGTTTCGTTCCTTCAACTACAATGTAGTGTTTATTTACTTTTATTTTTTTTAACTCGGTATATAAGCATGCATTTAAAAATTCAATAAAATCCAATATATATAGATATATACATCAAATACTTAATGCTGCTACGCACACTGATATTATGGTGGGATGGTACTCATCTCAATTTGATTAGCCAAGTATATATACGACACTACAAGAAATGTGTCCATTAGTGTCACATTTTTATCAGCAACCTCTAAAAATCACCGTTAATAACATATGCAAATAACAAAAATTTAATATTTAGCGGCGACTTTTTTGGTCGACACTAATATGTCGCCCCAAATAACTTGGTGGAAATTTATAACCATGCTTGGAATTTTGTGAGCCACTATTCACGACGACAAATGTCTCCGCTAAAATAGAAGGCATCAACAGCAACCTATGTCGCCGCTAATAAACTATCATTCATCCGTAGCAACGTACCCTTTGCAGGGATATCTTTTTGGAATCAAGTAGTGTACACATTTGTCTTCCATAATTGGTATCAAGTGGTTGACTCCCAAGATATTGGAAATATGGACTAGTTTAGAGTTTGTTTTTAAAAGCAATTTTCAATTTTTAAATTCACACAAATATATGAGTTAGGAACGGAACTAAAATTTTTTAAGGCATTCGTGATAGGTCAAATATAATTTTTAGATTAAAAAATATATATATCCAATATAGATGTCGGTGCCATGTCAAGCGTTCGAATTTGGGTAGAGGCAATCAAAGAAAAAATATATATATAAAAATATTTTAAGGAAAAATTTTAAAACAAGAAGTCATTCCCCTTTTAAAGTATTAATTAAATTTACGTATTTCTATCCGCCTGAACTTTTATGATTAGTAGTAGTTGAATATGGTATCAAAGCTAGAGATATGAGTTTAAACCTTATCTCTATAATTTACCTCTATTTCAACAACTACAAACAAAAGAATCTGTAAATAAAACTCCATTAATTCTTCCATTCCCTTCAGCTTTTACATCATCTTTGTGATTAGCGTCCATAATAATTAATAACCATCATCATTACATGGAAAAATAAATATCCAAATTAGCATTATTATGATCATCATGATTTATGATACGTTAAGGAAATTAAGAAAGAGATTCTGTCCGCAGCGGCTGGCTACACAGCGGGCCATTGGAACAGTGGAACGCAGGGGGAAGCTGATGACCACTCGCCCCACCCTGACTTTCCCCTGCTCTCATTCGTCGCAATCGAACCGTTCTGACGCGGCGCTTTTTGTCAATTATTGACTGCCACGCCGGACACTGATTGACCATGCACGCGCGAACACGTCCTTTTTCATTGAAATGTCCGAATTCACCTTTGTCTTCGAGGCTACTGTGCATATTCTGCTTGCAGATGCAGTGTCTCCCAGTGCTTTTAAAGAGTATTTTGGACACGACACTACACAACAACAGTGTATGATTTTCTGTCCCAGACCACTCCTCAGTCCTCCCCCTTTTCATGCCCTGAATACTGTTAAAAGGAGCTTCCAGTTAGTGATAGTTTATGGTTTTCTTTTCTGCCAAGTATGCTTAGAGGTGATGTGATCCCCATATGGAAATGACATCTATCTTGTTTTTGACACGGTTGACAAACTCGACATGAAATTAGTAGGTTAGAGTTGAGAAGTCTAACTCGTTTAATTAAATATGTCAAGTTATGATTAATTTATATAGTCTTATACACATACATCACCACGGCCCGAACCAGACATGCAAACATGAATTATCAACCCAAATCTAAAAAAGAGTTGCTCGCTCTAAAAGCTTTTTATTCATTTTAAATTCTTTTTCTTGAATAAAGAATATTTCAATAATATAGAGAAAAAAAAATAGATAATCAAATGTAAAGTGCATTTGAAATTTTTTTTCAACTAAAATAAAACTTTAAAAAAACGGATGCGACTCGACATATTTGATAATTTTTTTGGTCGAACCATGATTGAAATACCATCCCATCAAAACCTAATAAGAACCAAGATAATAACGTAGAAACTATCAAGATATATATGGTTTTCTTTCTTGTTTTATTCTTATCAAGATTTTAAAAGTTTGTGAGGAAATCTAAAATGCTCGGACATGGGTTTTACTTTCTTACAAGTGTTTGAGAAATTATTGGAACGTAGCGCTATGGAAGATCTTGAATTGGTGGTAGTGGTGGTGGTGGCGGCATGAAAAATCTAGTTTCCCATAAATGAGGTGGTGCATGGGGGAGACTTTCTTCCGCCCAACCAACTCTTCGTTGACGCTAGCAATTTCCTCCACGAATTTAGAAGGGTTAACACAACTGAAGGGAATGCACAAAGTCTTGTTCAAGTTGAGGATCCAATTACTTGGAAGAAACCCATACATGTATAATTAAAGTTAATTGGAATGCAGCTATCGATAAAACCCATGAACGTATTGGGATTGGGGAAATGCTAAAGATCCTCCCCTCATTCTCCCATTATCACCCTCTTTTTCTTAAAAAAAATTGATTTTTATTATAAAGTTATCTCTGATGTGACACTTTTTAATAAAAATCAATTTTTTTATTATAAAAGGGTAATAAGGGGGGATGAGGAGAGGATGTGTAGAAGCTCTCTTGGCATTGCCATTATAGTATGGGACTATGAGGGAGCTGTTTTGGTTGCCTATAATACTACAAAAACCCTCTTGGTTGAAGCCGTTGTAGCTGAAGGTTTGACAGCTGTCCATGTTGTGGAATTTTGTACGGAAATGAGTTTTTTTTTCGAAATCATACTAGAAGTGGATACCTTACAAATTGTCAATGTAGTTAAAGTAAGGGGTTATAATTGGAGCGAAATGGGCCTTCTTATCAATGAAATCAAAGATGGTCTAGGTAAGTTGAAATTGTGGAATATTGAATATGTTAAGAGAGATGCAAATAATGCAGCTCATTTTCTTGCCCGTAAGGAGATTTCTTCTGTCATAAATAGGGTTTGGATTGAATAAATTTTAAACTGTATTTATGATATTGTAACTAATGAGCAATGACTATCTGAGCGATTGATTTTATTAATAAAGCTAATATTTTGTTCAAAAAATACTTCAACCTGATAAAAAATTTTGATTCAATTGGTGGCACATATTATGGCCATTATATGATGGCAGATATAACCATGCCACAACTGTTATGACTTGAAAAAACAATTGGACTTGTCATATATATATATATATATATTTTTTATTTCAAAAACTTGAGCCACAAACCACCTATCAAACATTAAATTGCTATCAAAGGTGTATGCAAGGCCATAGTGGTTTAAACTTCCCCAATCACGTTTCCATCTTAAATGGATATAAATTTCCTTTAGAGGAAATTCCTTTACTACTCAATTTCTAAAAATATAATGTATTATTTGAACACGTGAGAAGCACATTTTTTATTTGTTTAGTAATATTATTAAGAAATTAAGCGATAAGCACATGTTTTTAATTTTTTAATTTTTTTTTAAAAAGTACTTTTTGCATGCTAATTAAAAAACGGACAGAAATTTTTTACAAACCAGTTTGTAAGAAATTTCCTACAATCCACATATAAAAGAATGACATGTGTGTTTTAAGCATGTGAGAATCATAAATTTTTTTTTATTATTAATGCTATTAAAACAACATGTGCTTCTCAAATGTCAAGGGACACATGTCACTCTTATATGTGAGTTGTAGAAAATTTCCTACAAACCAGTTTATAGGAAATTTCTGTCAAAAAAAAATTATGTGACTTTATATTTGGAGAAAATTCTTCCGACCTAATTTAAAGAAAATTCATGACTCTTAAATAATGGTTTAGATCTAGATGTTGCTCCTACCTATTTTAATATGTCATTTTGAGTTTTCATCTCTTCACCAACTGTCTATTAGGTAACATTAACGTACATTTCAATGTTTATGCAAGAAACACGAGGCATTCTTTAAAAAAAAAAAACATGAGGCAAAATTTATAGTTTATTTTTTTAATATTTTATTTTATTTTTTATTTTTTTTACAAAATTACAAACAAAAGTTTTCTCAATGATTATCGTGATTGTTTCCCAACTCAACAAATGAATGCAAAAGCAATGGGGACATTTTTTTATTTTACTTTTTTTTCCTTTTCATTTCTTCTAGTTAACTAATAATATAAAATCCTTTCCCAATACTTAATAATTACAAATCTAATAGGTCAATATAACCGGCGGCACACCTTTTATATGGCTTATAATAATTAAATAGAGGTATTATGAGTGACTTTATCCCCTCAACAATCAACATATATTTTAAAATGGAACATCTCCATCAATTTTGCGATGGTGAACTTTCATATACAACAAAACTTTTTTTTTTTTTTTTTGTTCTCTCACTTATTTCTCTCTCTCTCTTATTGAAAAATAATATTTAAAGAAAGTAAAAAATAAAATAAATAATTTGTTGAAATTTGTATCGAAAAATTAGTAGTTAAAAAAAATGTGTATTTTTAGTAGCTAAAATAACCGCTACCGCTGAAGATGCTTTTACACAATAAATTAACATAGAGAAATGATTCTTTTACATTTTTTATACATCTTTTGTTTATCTCTTTTCTAAATTAATCACAGATCCAATGGCTGATTTATAAAAGAGATGTACAAAAAATGTATATGTAACATGCCTCATTAACATAATTGTGATCAAGATAACAAAGTAGTTATGAGACATGTTACATGTACATATCTCATACATCTATTTTGTAAATCAATTATTGGATCTGTAGGATCCACGTGTGAATACATGCGGGTCCTACAAATCCAATTATTGAGATATGTTACATGCACATCACTTGTACATCTTTTGTACATCACTTTTTAAAATTAACAATTACATTTGTAAGACCTACATGTCACGTTAGTAATAAATGATTATTACACATCTCTTGTACATAACTTTTCAAAATCAATCATTGAATTTGTAGGATCTACAAAGATTCGCATCTAATAGTTAATTTAGAAAAATGATTTATAAAAGACATGCAAGTGATATGCATGTAACAAATCTCAAATTTAATAAATTAAATTAAAAAAATTTAGGGGTCGTAATTTTAAAGAAACCTTTTATCCCAATCTTTTTAACACTCTTTTATCCTTTTGACGGTTTACCATATTGAATTTTTGTTGTTTATTGTAAGCCATTCTTTTTGTCTTCACAGCCACAAGATTTTGTTAGAGTACATCGCACCCACCCACTTGTGCAGAATACTACATAAGACCTACGGTCGTGGTCGGTCAAGAATCAAGATGATCATAAAGCAATGGGAATTCCACAATAAGAAGTGGGGTCAATGTGGGGCGTATACGGTGGACCCTACCTTCCATCTTTTTTTCTTTTTTCTTTTTTTTTGTGTTAAAATCAATAAAATCATGGTGCTCCAAGCCATCATTGTTACATCCACACACATTTATTGGCAATTTGTTTTGGGAAAAATAAGAGAAAAAAGATAGAAAGAAAATTGGGAAGGGATTCTAATCATCTCGTAACTCATCACCTCAATTGGGTCCTCCTACAAGGGGGAGGCTTTCCTTCCACACGCTCTCTTATGGAGCGTGAAACAAGGGGTTTTCTTTCTTACCAATTGGACTTTAATATTATATTGAAAAAATTAATTTTATTAGTAGTTATAATTAATTATAACTACTAATATACTTTACCTATTACTTTTTCAATATAAAAACAAATTTTTTATTTTCTTTAAATATTTTTTTATTGATTTTTAAAACACCAAGAGAAAAGAGAAATAAACGTCGATATGTAACAAAAAGAGAGAAATAATTAACAAATACACATAAATAAGGATTCAGCTTGTGTGCTGTAGTTTAACTAATTACATACTCTAAAAAAATTTAAATAGCTCAGATTTAACTAAATAACTAAATGGTTCAGATCTGTTCCAGAATTTTCATCAACATCTCTTTCATCCATTACTTTTTCTCCTTAATTTTCTATGTAAAACCTCTCTCTTTCGTTCATCACTTTCCTCACCAGTGAAGCCCAATGAAAAGAAGCAACAAATATTAGATTTTGTAGAAGAGCCACTATATGGTATGTGATTTTGTAGAAAAAAAGTTTGAAATTTTGTGACACTCACGGGCTTGGACCATGTTCGTGCCTCTCTCTCTCTCTCCTCTTAGGCCACCCTTTTATCTTGCTCGGAAAGAGTCACCATTGTCGCTGATGTTACTTTAGGTGCAAGAGCAACGGTGACCCCCTTGCTCCAAATCAATGTGGTGGGACATTTATACTGTTGACATGAGCATCCATGGCTCAAAAAGTCTACAGGTTTGAGGTAGGTAATTGTTTGTTTGAGTTTATGAGATAAAATTTAAGAAATTTAAAGAAGTGAGTATTGGATTAGGTGACCCATCTTCGGTTCCATTAACTTTTGTCACCAAAAAAATTATGGTGCACCATGCACCCAAGTGAAAATTTTGATATAAGTCACAAAATTTCAAGAAAAAGAGGTCGAAGAAAATCTTGGAACATATCTAAACCTTAACCCTTCAATTATTTAGTTAAATTTGAGCCGTTCAACATTTTTACAGCATGTGTACTGTAGACACTAGTCTTACCTAAAAATAGCTAATTAAAAAGGAAATTATATGTTTTAAATAAAAAGAAAATAAGCTGATAAATAAACTAAAATCAATCTACTTGTCATTGCAGTCCAAACACGCGCCCTTACTCCGCGTGGCGATTGCACTCCAAAAAGTAAAAATCCAAACCCGCTCCATGGAATCACGGTGATGACAAAAAATCAAACATAGACCTTGAAAAGGAGTGTACCTCAAAGAAGGAACACACCTGGCCCCACCGCAGGGGTCCACGCGCCCCCACCCCTGGGACCCCACAACACTCTCTCTCTCTCTCTCGTCCACTGTAACACATGAGTCTCGCTGCAAAAAGTGCGCAGCGCAAAAAAAGAAAGAGAGAAAAATAGTACTGCGACTCCGGCAGGAAAAAGCAAAAGCTGAGACACAAACAAACCATACGAAGAACATTAAAAAACCGCCATCAGAAAAAGCGTTTTTATTCTCGCAGAGCCAACCCATATACCTTACCTTCTATCTCTCTATAGAAGAATAGAATAGAATAGAGAGAGAATTGTACTCTGCTTAAGTGGTTGTTAGCGAGAGAGAGAGAGAGAGAGAGAGAGAGAGAGAGCGATTCACAGAGAGGTCTGAGCTCGAGCAGGCTCTCTCCACCGCTCGGGCTCTACAAAGAAATTCTCTGTGCCAACTTTCACCATTTTGTTTGGAGAGAGAGAGGTTGTAGTTAAAGAAGAAGAAGAAGAAGAAGAAGAAGAAGAAGCCTAGATTGTTGGTGTTATGGTTGTACAGGGTGGGGTGGCGTGTCCATACGGATTTTCGGTTTCTTTGTGTTTCACTACTGGTGGGTTCTTCTCTCTGTTTCTGCTTTTGAAATGTTAGTTTTTTGACTCCTAGTTGTTTTGCTTTTCTGTGACTTGGAGATCTCTCTCTCTCTCTGGACTTCTTCTTCCACTTTTTTATTTTTATTTTTTTTATTTTTTTTATTTTTAGAAATCTGTTTTGGAGGTTTTCCGTGGAACTGAAGGGATTATGTGGGGAATGTGCTCTAATGGAATAGCGAAAACATAGGGAATTTTTGCGTTTTCTGCTCCCTTTTTTTTTTTTTTTTTTTTGCAGCTCGTGGGTTTTTCTTTTTTGGTGGATTTTTTATTTTTTTATTTTTTTATTTTTTTGTCTGCCTATGTTTGTGTGATATAGTATATGATTTCTGTCATATAGATTCTTGTGAGTGAAGTTAGGGATCTGATGAATCTTTCATATGATTTTAGTTGCTTGATCTGGAGGGCTTTCTGAGAATCTTGCAAATTGGGGGCTTTCTGCTTAACGGTTTTGCAGTTCAAGTCTCTCAAAGTAAAGGGCCAGTCTGGTTTTTGGATTTATTTGATATCATGCATCTAAAAGCTCATTCACATTCCATAATTGCTTGCTGTTTGATGTCCAGTAGCTTCTTTTGCATGGATTCTTTTTCTCTTTGCTTTATTGTGCTGCTATATGTTTTAGTTGTGGTGTGTATCTTGTAATTTAGGGAGCCTGATCAACATAAACAGATTTTAGTTTCTCACCTTGTAAAAGGCTTTCTTGGCAACCAAATGGAGGGTAAAGCAATAGATTTGGCTCTGTGATGTTTATTTATTAATGGTATCTGTGATTTTAGCAGCCTAACCAATGAAACGAAAAATGCTTTATTAGGTAATGGTTGTGTAGGCTAGAATTAAAGAGCTTTTATGATAATGATGTTTCACTGATTAGAAAGAAAGTTTACATTCATGAATAGTCTTTGGAAAAGGAATGGGATTTATACTGTTTATTGGAGTACTCTGTAAGATCTAACTAAAGAATTTAAGCACCCACCGAATTGAATTAAATCTCATTCGCATTTGCAGAGTTATTTGACTAAAAGATTTTCTAGATTTATACTGTTTATTGGAGTACTCAGTAAAATCTAAGTAAAGAATTTAAGCACGCACTGAATTAAATCTCATTTGTATTTGCAGAGTTATTTGACTAAAAGATTTTCTATGTAACAATACACGGTTGGACGACATGGCTAGGGTCCCAGAATCTAAGGCATTTACTGGGAAAGTGCCAATTGCCATTGAGATCTCAAATGCACATATGACCTCAGTAAGAGAATTCGGTCAGCTATCAAATGCACGTGAGGTAGGTCAGCTATCAAATATCCGAGAGGTATCAGATGCGCGTACAGTCTCAGTAAGAGAGTTGGGTCAGTTATCGAATGCACGCATGGCTTCGGTTAAAGAAGTAGGTCAGACACCAAAGATGCATATGGTTTTGGTAAGAGAAGATTTGGGTAGGTCTGTCTCAAGAGGCTCTCAAGATGCAGACTCACCTGTGCCTGTAAGAACATGGAAAGGAAAAGCCTCTTTGCCTGAAGATGAAGAACTTATGCCTGATGTTGTTACATTTAAGGGCAGTGTGAATCCATTTGAGGAAGGTGGTCCTAGTTCTTTTTCTGGGGCTAGTCATCCCCCTGAACCTGTTGATACAGATCTAATGAAAACGGTTTATGTACCAATAGGTCAAAAAAAATCCGAGGCTGGATGCTTAATGAGGAGCATGTCTATGAAGGGTCCTTTTCTAGAAGATCTTTCAATCCGGGTTCTGCCTAAGAAACCAAGCTCAGCTGTTCTTTCACCAGCTGAAAGTTTGGTTGAAGAACCAAATGACGTGGGTAGGTTGTCTTCACCATTTGCAGTTCCTCGTGCATCACAAAATACAGAAAACTCTCTCCTCCCCCCTGATTCTGATGAGAAGGAATGTGTTTGGGATGCTTCTTTGCCTCCAAGTGGCAATGTAAGTCCACATAGTAGCATTGATAGTACTGGCGTTGTGACGGCTATGAGTGTTGTCAATAGCTGTGCCAGTACATATAGGAGTGATGCAATCACTAGTGATGGAATGCTTAGTATGGAGAGGAACTGTGAGAGTACAAAAGGAAGTGTTAGAGGGGATTCACTTGAGAGTGCAAAAACTAGCGTTAGTCGAGCAAGTGATAGTAGTGGCCTTAGTGATGATAGTAATTGGAGCAACATTACTGGGAGTGCTAATAAGCCTCATAAAGGAAATGATCCTCGGTGGAAGGCTATTCTTGCCATCCGAGCAAGGGACGGATTTTTGGGCATGAGTCATTTTAAATTGCTCAAGAGGCTTGGTTGTGGTGACATTGGCAGTGTGTATCTCTCAGAGCTGAGTGGGACTCGTTGTTATTTTGCAATGAAAGTGATGGACAAGGCATCCCTTGCCAGCAGGAAGAAATTGACTAGGGCTCAGACAGAAAGGGAGATTTTGCAGCAGCTGGATCACCCATTTCTTCCAACTTTATATACTCATTTTGAGACTGACAGATTCTCCTGTTTGGTCATGGAATATTGTCCGGGGGGTGATTTGCACACTTTGAGGCAACGGCAACCTGGGAAACATTTCTCCGAGTATGCTGCACGGTATGTTTTATAATGCAGAGACTTCTGTCAGCTGTCTAGGGCATTTATTTGTTTTTTTCACTGAAGCCTTCCATCACATTTTGAATTTGGCTTTGTTTCTATGGGCAGTGTCATCTTATGTACATTTTGGTTAAGTTTCCTTTCTTTTCAGGAAAAAGAAAGTTTCAAGTTTTCATAATTTCTGCCTTGCTTTATTTGAAGTTCGCATTTGAGGAGGTTATCTGTCATTTTGTGTCCGTGATCTTGCCATCTTGAGAGTTTTCAAATAAAATAAAATGCTAGGAATCATAGAGAGATGCTTTACGGATGCTTTATTTGCCATGCCTTTGTGGTTATTTTCTATTTCAAGTTGTTTCTGTGTATAGAAGCTTACACTTATTCACGATGCTCTCTTATGTTACATAATCTTTCTCTTTGTGACCATTATGTGGGATAAGAGGCACATAGTTTCTCTGCTTTCTTGTTCTTCTGTAGCATTGAGGCTTGTAGAATGTAAATGATAACAATTACTTAGGTTTTTGGGTCCTGTATTTGGTAGTGTCTAGTGTCTAGTTAAGAAAGTCCCTAGTTGGGAACCTCCTTTTCAGCGGGCTCTTAGCAAGCACAAAATCTTTCTCAACAAAACTGGATCTCTGTTTTAATGAAAGTCATACATTTTGCTGCTTCAGGCCATTATGATTCACAGCAAAGTTCTTCATGATATCATGTCTGACCATTTCGTGTATCTAAGTCAATGAATTGCATCTCTCATCTTAATGATTTCCACTATATGGAAATGAAAGGCAAGAAATTGTCTTGTAGATGGTGGTTGTAGGTTTTAATCTACTTGCTGTATATAATAATTCAAATGTTTTTGCCTGCTCCCTTAGCTCTGAAACTGTACAGAGTGTCGGTGTGTTTGTGTTGCAATCTAATACTTACAATGACCAAATGGGAGCTTAGTTTTGTTTGGCAGTCAATCAGTTTTCTGTACATCTCTGCTGGAAGTATGGGATGTATACATACCACGACCATACTTGAGCAACTAGTTTGATCCTCTTTGATGTTACAATGATAGGTGTAAAATTTGAAAGGGTTGAAAAAATATAAAATGGCGAGGCTATATATATATATATATATTATTTTTTATTTTTTGAATCTTGAAACTTTTAAGTGCTGAAAAGACATCTAGAACCTTGGCTTGGAGCACAGAAAAATAAATAAATAAGGAATTTTGACTTGAGTTGGAAAGTTGCCTTTTTGAAACTCTACCATATATGTAATTGTTATACCTTTGTCAATGAGTTGTAGCTCAAATGACACTTTTCCTTCCATGCAAATGGGGTGAAGGATGTGGTTATAGATTCAAGATTCAGTAGGTGCAAGTGTAACTCACCAATAAAGAAATAATTATTATACATTTACTTAAATGTGGTGCACAAAGTAGTTTATATGACAAAAACTCTATCTCAAACCACATTAGGCAGTATGGATGATAAAACATGAAGTTTGACGCAATGAGGTGTGATCCTTCACTTTCATCAAAGAATCTCTCTCTCTCTCTCTCTCTCTCTCTCTCTCTCTCTCTCTGTCTCTCTCTAGTTCAAGGGACACTTCCCCTGCCTATAAGAAGAAGATAAAGGGTGTGGTAATGGGTTGAAGACTCATAGATGCTTGGGTAACTTGGCACTTGAAAAAAAAAATCTAAAGAGGCTATTACCAGGTCTTGTTTCCACCAAATCAAGTTCATGGGATGGTAGATATAGATACAATCTTAATGTCACTACCTAGGAAAACGTTAGTTACATTTGTGCTATACCCCAAAAAGACTAGTCAAAGTTACAATTGATGCTCCCTAAAGTCATTTATATAATTCAGAAAACAATGTGAGACTTAGTACCTATGAAATACCTTTACAATCCTACCCACCCAATGTGAGACTTAATTTTTCGTGGTGTCACAATCTCGCCCACTTTACAATCATTGTTACACTACAGTGTTCCAAGGCCATATGGTGTTCTAGTCTAATACAATTTGTAACGACCTAGGAAAAGCACTAGTTATATATTCATTATACTCCAAATGGACTAGTTGTTGTAAAATTAGAGCTTTCTAGAGTCACTTATATACTCCAGTCTCACTTAGTAAGTAACTAATATGGGATTTAATACTCGTGCTATACATTCACAATCCATCCACCCAATATAGGATTAACTTTCCAAGGCGTCATACTTAACTTTCAGTATTTTTTGCATGAATCCACTTATTTGTGCTTAACTATTAAAATTTGTACCATTCCACTAGACATTTGCCCTAAGTGCAAGATCTTTTGATCTTCTCTAAGTACCTCAAATTACTTTAGCAGATGAAATGTTAATTACCTTATGCATATCCGTTTTCAGTATACATGTATATATGAAAATGTGAATTGAATTGAAGGCTCTCTTCTTTTTCAGGAGTACATTTTTTGCATAAAATTTATAGTGATGCTCTAAAAGCTTCAATTATTCATTAAAAACTGTGAAATATTCAGCATCAAGGAATTTATTTATTTTTTTCGATGCAGTTAAAGCCATTGGACGCATGGAAGCAATATATATATAAAAGCTTATCCATTCAAATCATAGTTGACAATTTAGCCCTCAATATGCCTTTTACAGTACTTCATTTGTGGAATATTTTGGGTGTGTTTGGTAAAGAGTTTTGTTCTGAGTTTTTTGTTTGAATAGAAATAAGAAGTGATTGATGTGATATAAAGGTGAAATAAGATTTGAATTTTTTCTCAGAGAAAAGTGAAAAAAGTTTGGTAATAGTTTTGAATGGATGTTGAAATTTTTTGGGAGAAGTGAAATCAAAGGCAAAAACGTTTGCCAAATTTAGCTTTGAAATATAAGATTGAAGTGTTTAAAAGCTGACTAATAGTGTTGAAGAATATATATCTAATGTAAATTTTTTATCTGAAATATAACTAATGTAATTAATTTGGCATTATGATATTGCAAAAAATTGACAAAATCAGGCTAGTTGTTCAAATTAATAAATTGCTTAAATTTTTTCTAAGATTAGAGTGCTCGTCTACTTATCAAAAAAAGATTAGAGTGCTCGTCTAGTGCTCATTTTTCCTTTTCTCATCATTACTGTCTGAAATATTCTGATGAACCTGCCTACCATCTAATGGACTTGCATTGTCTGTTGTGTTCTGGTTGCTTAAATTTCTTTTTTCATCTACTGAAAAAGACAACAAATTTTGGTGGAAAGATCAAAAGGGAACCATGCGCCTATAAGTTTAGAGCGGATGTAATCTTGCAGTATTTGTAGAACAGCCCTAGATAAACAAAATGGTGACAAAGCATATAAGTTTTTGTCTACTTCCTATTCCTTGAGGATCTGCATCAATGAAGTTATTGAATGTTGACCCACTTACCCATGTACAAATTGAAATAAAATAAAGAATGTCAATAAAACAAGCTGCTAATTTCTTTTACATTCCTTTTCATGAATGCATATGATACTAAGATTTGGGGATATGCACCATGGAAGGAGAGAAAGCTAATCTTCACCCTTGTTGGTGGTTTCCTAGTGTAGAACCCCTTCCTTCCCTAATTCCTGACTGTTTCAATCCATGGCCCTATGTTTCCATTTAGTGGGATGAAAGTCTTGTCAGTCTCCTCTATTTACTTCTAAGGCATTGATGATATTGCTTCCTTTATGATATAGTTGGATGTTCTGTTGTACTTGGTGAACGTTTGTGAGGCTTCATCATCTTCAGCGCTGTAACAACACATCTTTACAACTCCAATTATGCTAGTCCACGTGAATTCCTCTCCTGAATGCTTTCTAAGCAGGGAATGCTCCATTTACTGTTGAAGCTCCTATGAAGAGACTGAAACAGATCTCTGAATCGTTGTAGTACCTTTTTTATATGATAAAAAGTCAGTTCAGCAAGATAAGCATGTTAACTGTTTACATTGATCAGTGTGCGTCCACCTTTTATGCTCTAATGCATATAGAATTACTATCTACTTACTCATTTCCATCGACCACTACTGTCTGGAACATCAAATGCTGGATGTTTATTATCAAGTATTTAAAATCCAACTCAACTGTCAATGAATTATGTTTATCTTGTTTGACAAGTCACCTTTATCTGCTTTTATCAATAGTAACTCATTAGTGCTTTGTTATTATCATGCTGTCCTAAGCAGGTGCTTCTCACTTACATACAAATTTTCCAGTTGACAGAAAATATAATCATGTTTTTCTTTTTGTATGCAGATTTTATGCTGCAGAGGTTCTCTTGGCCCTTGAGTATCTTCACATGCTCGGAGTTGTCTACAGGGACTTAAAACCTGAAAATGTGCTGGTTCGTGATGATGGCCACATAATGCTTTCAGACTTCGACCTTTCCCTAAGATGTGCTTCTTCACCGACTCTGATAAGAACCTCAAATGATTCTGACCCTTCAAAACGGGCAGCTGGTGGTGCATTCTGCGTCCAACCTGCCTGCATTGAGCCTTCATCAGTATGTATCCAGCCTGCCTGTTTTATTCCACGGATCTTCCCTCAAAAAAACAAGAAGAAGACCCGAAGACCTCGAACTGAACCTGGGTTTCTGGCCAGTACACTTCCAGAGCTTGTTGCCGAGCCTACCGCAGCCCGATCTATGTCTTTTGTTGGAACCCATGAATACCTAGCCCCAGAAATTATCAAGGGAGAAGGCCATGGCAGTGCAGTTGATTGGTGGACATTTGGCATTTTTCTACATGAATTACTGTATGGAAAAACCCCATTCAAAGGCTCAGGCAACCGTGCCACACTGTTTAATGTGGTGGGGCAGCAGCTCAGATGCCCAGACTCACCAGCAACCACTTATGCGAGTCGGGATCTCATCCGGGGCTTGCTGGTTAAGGAGCCACAGCACCGGCTTGGGGTAAAGAGGGGTGCGACTGAGATCAAGCAGCACCCCTTCTTTGAGGGTGTAAATTGGGCTCTAATACGATGCAGTACACCACCAGAAGTGCCAAGACCAATGGAGACTGAGCTTCCTGGGAAGTTTGGAGCAGTTGACATGGTTGGGGTTGGTAGCAACAGTAAAAGGATGGCAGGGGCAGACATGATGAAGTCTGGTGGTAAGTATCTGGACTTCGAGTTCTTTTAGTTTTTGAATACAGGATTGTCATGCTGTATTGTATTAGTATGATCAGTTAATCCAACATGAAGTTCTCCATTATTGTCTTCTGCTAATGAACTTCAGCTTACCTACCTCATAACATAATATTACCGATCCAATTGGAAGATTGATACTTCGTGTTCAGAGAGGATGATGGTTTCCACTTGTTGGGTTGTCCCATGGTCTGACATCAAAATCAATTTAAATGATCCCAAAGCTAGTACTGTATGTAGAGAACTCATATGTCTTATTAGAGCTAATTTTTTTTTTCTTTGGTAAGTTATTGGAGCTAATATTATCGGTTGCAATCCACTAAGAATTTTGGGTCTTTAACCTTTTTGAAAATAAAAAAGGTTCATTTTGTAATCAAGCAATATAAATAAGTTTCATATGGTGCATGGTCTAACACATAAATATCTGTGGACACCCAAAATAACCTGCATTTTATGCATGTACACCACATTAATTTTAGGTAAAATTTGTTAGTAACACTTGGATTATACTATGATTATGTCTGAAGGATGGAATCATCGATTTAGGGATCACCAGTGAGTTTAAAAGACTAACATGCAAGGTTGTCTTCCTTTTTTATGTTCAATCAAGATAAGTGGTGCCTTAATATTGTTGCCTATCACAAGAGAACAGCAATTGCATCTCTATATCTATTAATTTCTGGAAAAACAGAAATCAAATCAGGAAAAAGTTGTAGTTCTTGTGAATTTGTTCATATATGGTAGAAGAAAGTGATCAATATTCAATGGTCGTGTGAATTCCATTGAACAAATCTTCCAAGCTTGATGCTAATTTTTTGTAGTTATATTTTTGATACACCATCAGTAATGATGGTGATCCTGTAGCTTTCATCTCAAATGATGAGTTTTTCCTACAATTATCTAAGACATATCAAATTTGTATTATTGCTAAGGAAGTATTAATGCAGCCTTGCTATGGTTCCTTGAGTCTTTAGTTCATTATTTTGAAGGCAAGCAAGGTGTTTCCTTACTTTCCAATCATGTTGAAGGATTCATGAGATTTAAGGCTTTTAACATTAAAAATAACTTTCCAAGAAGCTTAGGGCTATGGTCTCTTTCGTTGAATAATCGGTTAAACCACACTACATCCAGCAATGCAGCAGCTGACATTGACCCTGTCAAAAATAAAAGAAATAATAAAAATAAAATAAAAAATTGTTGAACTAAAATGTCAGTAAGTTCCAGCTGATAAATACCATTAATACTAATAAATTCTCATGAGTAGTTTCTGTTTTTTCCTCAGAGAGTACTTTCTTTTTAGCAAAGATTTAGGTTCATCCCTCTAGTACTGCCACCATTTGTTGGGAAAGAAAAAAAAAGAAGAGAAAAGTATACCCAAAAATCTAGCTATTCAAAACTCAAGCTTTGGTATTAGCAATTTTCTTCGACTTAATTTATTAAATTGTCATTTATCTTTAGAGCATGTAATTATTATTACATTTGTTTTTTAAAAATGCACATGAGAATTAAAAATACATGTGAAAATAACATGCTCTAACCTTTCTAAGAGTGCATTTGGCCTGCGAAACGGGCGTTTTTAAATTAAATTGTAGAAAGTGTTCCGTTTAAGAGTGCATTTTAAAAAAAGAATGGTTTGAAAGCATGAAAAAATTTATGGTTTTAAGGGGTGTGTTTTTAAAGGATTCGGATATCTAGCAATATGAGCAATACTTTTCCAAATAAAATTTGAGTTGTTTGGTCACCTACGTACTTGGACATGTGAGTTTTATATGGGCTCTCTCGCATGTGTTGCTCAAATTGTTAATTTGGACATAAATTACTGAGAATCTTTATCCGTTTTTAAAAATAAGTCTAAGTTTGAGGCAATCAAAGATAAGGCCCATAACTCCGCAGCCCTATTGCTCTTGAAAAACCCTCATAAATGACCATTACAGTCATGAATTAGGTCACCAACCCCTTCTGAACCCAAGTTCTCAAGTGAAGAATCGTCATTTTAAGTGTCCATTTGGTTTAGCGGTTTTAAAAAATAGTAATTTAAAAACAGTCTGAAAACACGATTTGTGAAACCCAATTAAGCGTTTACTAAAATCGCAATTCGATTTTTAAAATTCTGCGTTTTTTACAATGCACTCATTTACCTGCCTCGTAAAAATTAGGTTTTCAAACCGCCCTTTTTTATTCAAACCCCCTTAGTGCAATGATTTATGAAATCAATTCGTATATCAACTTTATCATTTTTCTTCAGATGTAATGAACAAATGATTGAAATATAGCCCTCCAACTGCAATGATGAAACCACAGCGTGCAAGATGGAAAAACATAACCAAAATTAGTGTCTACTGCAGTAAATATCATATGAATCGAAAGGTGAATTACTTTCTATTTACAATTTGAAAGTAAAACCATATGCGAACCAGAGGCATTTGCCATGACTTTTGGTACGATAATTCACCTATAGCAAGCACATGAAATTCGAAAAAAAAATAAGAAAAAATTTCAAAACTAGGAAAGGCCATGGCCCCCGCCCCGGCCTCGTCCCTCGTCGTTTCCTCCGCCCCGGCCTCGGCCCTCATCGTTCCGTCCTTGAATACCATAACAATATTTTAGAGGGTGGAGGGTTGAGGAAGGGAGATCCACCAAACCCTAAAATGATTGGCATTTCAAACAAAAAGCTGTTAGCATGATTGGGATGAGTCCAGGCCCACAATTTCTTCAGCTCTCTTTTCATCCATTTACTTGGTCCACTCTTCTCCACTACACAAAAATGGTTCCATGCATGTGGAAGCTGGCCCTGCCCTAACAATTTTATCATCATCAACTATTAATATTCCTTTCTTGAAAGATAAAAATGGTTTCTGAAAGCTACTACCTTTTGGTAGGCCAAATCATACCCACTTTTATTTTATTTTAATTTTTTTTAAAAAAATAAAAATAAAAATAAAAAATAAAAATAAAACAAACAAACAAACGAACAAAAATTTGCATTAGCAACTTTCAACAATATATATACACGTACTAATTTTAACTCATAGTAAATATTGTACATTTCTCTCATGCTTCTTTTTCATTGATTAAATAACCAATTATTTGAAAATTTTAAGCTAATAGAAAATAGTGAATTTAATAATTCAATTAATATTTCAATACTCTTCTTCACGTGTGAACTCAAACTCATTATTAACAAGTAATATCCAACACGTGTAATATTTAATTGAAATAGAGAATAAACTATAGAATCAATGTTCAAACTTAAAACTTCTGCTCTGAAACCATATTAATACTCTTATATGTTAAATTGTAATAAATTTTCAAAAAATTAATATTTCACATAATCGTGTCAGGTAGGATTGCATAAGGGTGAGCCATCAGTTTAATAGTAAAATGAGGCATCAAATCCAAGACTGAGGTGAATAGCTTACTACTTTGGCAGACAGCTGATTAATGGAGGAAATTAGCAAAAAAGTTAGGGCATGTATGGCACAACCACTGTTTCCATGATGACTTCTGCTAATTGGAATGAAAGATTGGAAGTTATCGTTGTTGGAAGAAATAAGTTATTGAAAAAGTGGTTTGAGAACAGCATAAGTTCTTAAGCAAGTGGAAGAATAATGAAACCCTATTAGATGAGATTTCACGTCCAATAATGAGTACTTTAAATACTTGTTCTTCAAATAAATGGGTTGCTACTAGTCTCAACCTCGACCCAGATTGAAATCCCTAATGAAATCCCCTATAATTAGGGATTCTCAACAATTATTTACCCAAATCAAAAAGACAATTATGAGAGATTCTTAATAGAGCCTAAATGTCCAAACTGGTGAGCCCAAACATTTGTTTTAGCTAAGGAAGACGATTCATTTTCACGTGTCAGATTCGAGTTGTGTCGAGATAATAGATGTAAGACTACATAGGTCAATCTTAACCCGATCATTTTAATTAAACGGGTCAGACCCATCAACCTTAACACACTAATTTTGTGTCGGGTTCACGGGTCGTGTCAAAAATTGTCATCATTAAATGTTGCGTATCGAATTCAGGTCGTGTTGATGCATGGATATAAGACTAAATAAGTCAACCTTAATCTAACCCATTTAATTGAACATGTCAAACTTTTCAATCATAACACACTAATTTTGTATTAGATTTATATCAAATTTGTGGGTCGTATAAAAAATTTACGACTCCATTTTGGGCAATGCGAGTTCCACAATGCGAAGCCTTTCATGTTGCAGGAGATTTGCCTTGCTTGAACAGTATGAACCCCCATCCTCTTGCACATCGAGTAATGTCTTTATCTAAATTGTCCAGATTAGCTGTCAGTCTGATTTTCATATCTCAAACATTTCCTTTTCAGCCAAACAAAAGGACAAAAAGAAGAAGGGGATAAGCAATATTGAGTCACCATTGCAAAAAGCATCACAAGCTCAATAGGAACATTTGAGCCCACATCAATAATGAATTAATTATAGGATCCCTAGAAGAACTATTACAGTGAATATAAAAATATTGTCATACATATATATAAATCCTAAGAGGGAGAGTAGAAGGCGTGTGTTTATTCATCTGCAGAATTTGTGAACCTCTGATACAACAATCACAGCAATTTCCTATACAGAAACATTCTCCTTCCCACCAAAAGAGGGTGATAAAATCACAAAATTCCTCATATTTACATGTAAAAAGAACCCCCAAAACTAATAATAACAGTAACAATAATAAGAGCTCGCCAGCAAAAAAACCCAGCCCTTGTACATTCCAAATTACCTCAGAAACACAAGCAGAATAAGTGTGTAATCTATTTGATAGAATAGGAACTGGTGCACACAGAATGGAGTGCCTCTGCAAATAAGGCAGAAAAACTGGTTAATGCCTGAAAAACACCTGGCAACCCCGTCTGAAAATTATTGAGTGTCATTGCTCTCGTCACCTCTACCGCCTTGGAATGCCTCTGCAACTCATCTTCCACCCGTCTTTGGCAGGCTGCAAGCTCAGATTTCTTCTCGGCAAGCGGGTCACGGGCATCCAATGCCTGCCCATTGTCAGACCCAGTATCAGGAAGCCCAATACCTACCATAGAGTATGAATGGTAGAACTTCTTTTCTATGTTTCTAAGAGATGAAGCCTTTTTATCAAGCTCCTTTGATGCAGTTTCAGTACGTTTTTTCATCTTGAGCTCTTCAGATTGTTGTCCAGATATTACATGAACAACGTTGATAAAGCTCTTGA
Organism: Alnus rubra; assembly: GCA_028654335.1. Lineage (NCBI taxonomy): Eukaryota > Viridiplantae > Streptophyta > Magnoliopsida > Fagales > Betulaceae > Alnus > Alnus rubra. Next base: position 2,948,903 of record JAJPGS010001302.1, read on the forward strand.
TAGCTTCAGAAGCAACCGTGTCAGGAACACGTTCAAGGGCAAGCTTCCACTCATCGCAGAAGGTATATACATCAGAGGTTTCCCTATTGCCATTGATGTTGTCATTGGTGACCGGTATAAGAGTGAGCATGAACCAGGCATGGAGGGATCGGAGAAAGTCCCTTTGAAATTTTATAAGGCGACAGAAACTGGAGTGCCAGGCAGAGACAGTTGATTCAAGGTCACGAGTGGCCTGCCGGTGTAATTCGGAAGTTGAATCACCCTTGGTTGCCTGGTTCACAAGGCCCCGGACTTGCTGCACAATGTTGTTCTGAACTTCGTGGTACTGATTCATTGATCTCCACATGTACATGAACCTACATAAAGTATGAAACAAACATAAATACTTGGTCTTATTGAAAATGTAAGGCGCCCCAAAGTACACTGGAAGTATACAAAAGGAAATACCTAACTAAGAATATTATCATGGGATTTGATCCCTGCACGCTGCATTATCACATATATCATACCTACTCACTTTATACTCATATGTCCAGTCCGATTGTATAATTTTCAAATGTCAGCTGTGGACTTAACAATGCAGAAAGCAATGACTGGCACCTCAAGATCAGGAATTAATCAGCAATGGTTGCATAGTATATGTCTTAATTAGTGAAATTCTTCTCCAAAGATAATATTTTCTCCCCCCTCCCTCATTTGTTTTAGAACCAGGTCAGAAAGTTATGGTTCTGTAAATAGCTTTAATTACAGCTTATGTCCACCAAGAAGTCCCACTCGTACAGCATATAGGTTAATAGGCTGAAACTATACAGTGACACAGCTTCAGCAGCTTGGAAGCAAACTTGTCAGGCAAAGCATTCAAGCTCCAAATAACTTTTGAATAGCTAGAAGCTTCCACACTGAATGGACCCACAGGAGAAAAAAAACAGGGGATCTAAAACAATTAGATAATTAATGGCCAAACAGCATTCTTCCTACAAGAATCATGCCAAAAGCATCATGCTATTTACTGTAGTCCTATGCTTCTTTATCGTAATGCCGCCGTGTCGGCCCTACTAAACAGTTTGGAGTGATGACAATGATGATAATGATCTTGACTTAGTTAATCAAATATCTAGCAACCAGCCCATTCACCTAGAAACAGACAATTGTGGGTCATATCACAGTTAAGTCCCGTGTACCTACTCCAACCCAGCAATTACTTTTGGAGAGGTGGAGTGGGGCCACTCTCAGCTTTTAAGAGATAGCCAGCAATTAAATAGTCCAGGACGACAAGGCGCATGTAGTTACAGAGGGGATGAAGCAAGTGGCACATAATGCTTCAGCTACCCGAGTCAAAATGCTACTGATCAGCACTAGCATGTTATACACGAGTTAAAATGATTTATTGTCAAATCAAGAGTGCCAAAGTCGAGATTCTATCACACAATATGAAAGGTGCTCACTCTAATACCATATACTGTATATAATAAATAACACCATAATAATGCTATATGCCACACTCAATCCCACACTCATTTTACTGAGCTGACGTGACAAAGCTCATGGATTAGCCCTGGTGTAAAAAAAAAAAAAAAAAAAGAATCGAAGGGCTAATAGACATTGCCACATCAGAGGGACGAGTAAAAATGATTTTTTTTCAAATCAAGAGTACCAAAGTCGAGATTCAATCACACAATATGAAAGGTGCTCACTCTAACACCATATTTTGTATATAATAACACCATAGTAATGCTACATACCACACTTCATCCCACACTCATTTCACTGAACTGATGTGACAGAACTCATGAATCAGCACTTGTTACAAAAAAAAATAAAAAAATAAAATAAAAAATAAAATAAAAAAAATCTAAGGGCTGATAACAGTGCCACATCAGCCTGGAATGGAGGTGGGATGGGGGTATAGTATGCCAAAGTGGTTATTGATTTGACATATTAAGAAATCCAAGTGGGTTACTAATCGAGTAAATTTTTGTGAACTACTTTAACATCATTCTCAGTTGATTTTATTGGTTCATGTGGATTCTGTTGCTGCAGCATTATGATATGATAGCCACATTTTAACATGACAGTTGATATGTGCATCATCATAATCTCCTCATAGTCAATGCACAGTAATTAATTCACTAAAATAAATGAAAACAGAAAACACTTACTCGTGACAGAGTTGAACAAGCTGGGGAACAAGATCGGAGTCTCTAAGACCAATGATTTCAGTTGAGGTGGTAGAGACAGCCTGAGATGTGACAATAATCAGTGACTGCAGCCTCGTTATTGAAGCCTTGGTCTTGTCTATCTTGGTTTCGTCCTCCCCCTTGTATTCCTGACTCTGCAAAGTGGACAACTTCCTTTCATGCCCAATCCTCACGTTTTCCCTAGCCTGAAATTCATGAAAATTGTTGCCAGCATCAGCACTTAACGATTTGAAACCATACAGTTTCAACATAAATAAAATGCAGGGGCCAAAAGAAGATCACAGCCCCACATGACCTCTACAAGTCCTTTCAATAATGAGGTGACTTTTAAAATCACTATTTGATCAAAATTCAATAATAATCGATCACAATTCTAATGATGATTTTAAAAGTTACATCATTATAGCATTGCTCCTTAATCATCCATGATGCCAGATTTGGCTCCTTTGGAAATTACAAGCTATTCGTGGTTGTACCTCTGGAAACAAATTATTAGAAACAAATTACTAGCAATTTGGACAAATAATGCGAGATTCTAAATAAGACCCACCTGTCCAAATAAATTTTAAACCATCTAGCCATATCTGGACAGATGAGTTTTATATGGAGTCTCTTACATTACCTGCCGTGCACCCTTAGGGCAGGTAATTGCCATGTATCCTTATTTGGAAAGGAATGGTTTTTGTGGCAGATAAAATGCATATAATTACCGCAGCACAAACACACAGTAAAAGTTCAGTACTTGTGCCACGAACAGAAGAGAGCAGAGGGTAGTTAATTTCAGTCCAGTCCACGAAAGAAGCCAAGGAGAAAAGTTAGTTAGCTCAAACCAGGAGCATGCAAGGGCATTGTCGTCATTGAAACCAAACGTCAGAAAGTCATAAACCAAAAGAAAATATTGGTAGCATGGCGACAAGAGTCCAAATCACCACCACATCACCCACACACAAAAAGCTCAATCAATCCACAGGAGCATTTGTAATTTCAAATCCATAAAATTAAGGTAATAATAATAATAATAATAATCAATCCATAAATTGTAAATTAAGCTAATAAATTAATTGTACCTTGACTTCCTCGTAGAGCTTCTTCTCCCAGGCCAAGAGCCGCTCCAGAGTGGAGCAGAGGCTCTTTGGACCGCCCGGTTCAGCGAGCGAAGCGGCGTCGAGCCGGTACCTAACCGCCAGTGGCGGTTTTGACGTCCAGCTCGAGCTCAGGTTGCTCAGCACACTATTTGAATGATACACGGTCTCTGCAAATTTAACAATCAAAAATATAATTATACCAAATCCCAAATCCCAAATCTATAAATATTAATCTCAATTATCTGTTTCTGTTTGGGTGCTGAGAAAATTCAGGAAAAGCAATTATTTCCTTATGTGAAACTCCAACTATCCCAAAATTTCAAATTTTCAATCAATTTGATCTAAAACTCCTGACCCAACATGGGTAACCAAACATTTTCCTACATTTTCTCAGCAACCAGACAGATTCCTTGGCAATCATAATTCTGTGTTTGGGTTCTGAGAAAATGCAGAAAAATTCCAGTTATTCCAAGATCTTCAATCGATTTGATCCAAACACCCTAATCCAACTCTGGACCGGAAGCGCTATACTTACTCCCCGAGCAATTCCAACATTTTCCTACATTTTCTCAGCAACCAAACAACTCCTTCAAAACAAAATAAATTAAGAAAAACACACTAGGAAAACTCTCACTCTTGAGCTGCCTGAAGCTTCGATCGAGCTGAGCCCGCCCGACCTCGAGCATCTCGGAGACCTTGTCGCCGGCAGCGGCGGCCTTCTCGAAGTTCTCCTTAATGGCGGCCATGATCTCCTTCAAGTTCTCGTGCCTCACCACCATTTTCATATTGTCCGACCAGATCTCCCTGGTCCTGTAGCTCCCCGCTGACGACCCCGCGTCCTCCGAATTCGCCACCGGAGGCGGCGCCATCGACCCCCCGAAGTTCGACCGCGTCCCGGTCTCTGACCTCAAATCCCCATCTTCACCCCCCACTTCCTCTTCCACTTCCGACGAGCTCGTCGTGCTGTAGTGATCCTCCCACTCGCTACACTGCACCTCCTCTCGCTCCCCCTCAGCCTCCGTCGCTACCTCCATCTCGTCCTCCTCTCTCCGATACTTGCGATTGTCCCGTTTCTCGAAGAAATCGTATTCCGCCGCTTTTTCTTCTCTCTCTTCTTCTTCTTCTTCTTCTTCGTTGTCCAAATGGTGGCGTTGTTGTTGATTGAAGAAGTGGGTGTTGGTGTTGGTGTTGCGCTGCTCGAAGAACTCGGAGTCCGGAGGGGAGGGGGGGTAGAAATTCTCCCAGTTCCACATGGACGAGGTCTGGGAGGGCGTGCTGGAGTACGTGGAGTTGGCCTGGTAGGCCGTCGGAAAGAAGCCGCTTCGCAGAGAAGAGTTCGAGAGGCTCGATTCGGAGAGTATGTGAGGGAGTTTGGGCTTCGGCTTCGGCTTCGGCTTGTTGGGCATGGGCATGGTCATGGGATTCTTCAACGTCGGCATTTTGGGCTGTGGCGGTGGTGCCGGTGGTGGCGGAGAGGGGGAGGGGGAGGGGACGCGTGGAGGGATGGGAGCGGTGCGAATGGAGTGGTGGAGGAAGACGGCGGGGGAGTCTGGGGAGACTTTGAGGGGCTCGCCCTCGGCGAAGGAGAAGAGTGCTGAGCCAGTACGGCGGAGGGAGAAGAGGTAGTCAGCATGGGCTGCGGCGAGGTGGTGGCGCGCGTACACTGCCTCCTTCATGAGATGCCGCCGCTCCTTGCAACGCCGCACCGTGTCCTCGTTGTCCAGCTTTGACGCCGTGCACCCCATCTCATATGTAATCCAAAAACAAGGTGTTTTTACAGCAAATCAATAATGAACCCACCGCTTTGGGTGTCGATGGTGGTGTAGGGAAGAGAGTGAAGAAGGAAACAAGGAACAGAGAGACACACAGAGAGGCGTTTATAGTTGGACTTCGGTGTACTGTTGACTGTTGATGCCCTCTCTCTCTCTCTCTCTCTCTCTCTCTTTAATGATTTTTTTTTTTGGGAGCTTCCTCAATCGGTAATATATATATATTTCAGAAATGTAATAATATATGTTATCATATACAATTTGTAAAATAAAATATTGCCTATAAAATAAATTTACTCAATTTCTCTTAAAATAATTTTTTAAAAAAATCTTATTACATTTTTATGTTCGTGTCTAATGTGGTATGCCTATAAGCTATTTTATTGAAAAGAAATGTTATATACTAAATCTTGACTTTTACAAATATTTTACAATGTCTAGATTTTTTTTTTTTTTTTTTACGTTTATCCATATTTTTTTAAAAAAAATTATAGGACAGATCCAATTGTAAATTTAAAAAAGAGATAGATAAATAACATGTCTGTAAATATTTAACAAAAAAAGAAAGAAAGACATGTAATCATTTGATAATAATTTAATAAAAGATAAAACCTCAATAACTACCTGATTTTTTTTTATTTTATTTTTTGGCATTGTGGATACATTTTCCTCTTTTATTTATTTATTTCCTGAGCTTTCTTTCAAAGCAATATTCTACTGTAGGGAGAGTTGGTAACTATAATGTAATAATGGTGTTTTTTATATCTATTTTTTATGTTTTTTTGACCTTTGTGTGTCTGGAAAACTCAGTGAATTAGGGAGTTTGGTAATTAAGGTAATGATGTTTTTTTTAGTGGGGATTGTTGATGTTTTGATTATGGGTGATAATGTGGTTTTTGATTGGATTAATTAAATAATAATAATATGGATTGCAAAAGGCTCCATTTTGTTTCTTTGGGGGGTTGGGAAGATTGGGGGAATCTTCTTACAACTTGTGTGGGTGGGTCTGTTGCTTTGATTATTGAGTTTCAAACCTATTATTGCCAAAGCTAGTGTTTCCTTTTGCCATAAGTCTCCATTTTTTTTTTTTGGGTGGGAGTTGGGTAGGGTGTTTGTAACCAGATAGATTGAATTTTGTGAAAAATGTTTTAAGGGTTACTCTTCAAAGTTGTGCTCCTTTTTCAATCTTGTATTTCAATATTAAAAAATTTGTAATGTGCCCCAACGTAGTTTTTCAATTTGTTAATGTGGCTAATTCAGTAGACGAAAATCACTAACGGATCAGTTATATTGACAAATTGAGAAATTTCGTTGGGCTACATTGTGAATTTTTAAAGTTTAGAGACAAGATTGAAAAAAACAGATACAACTTTAGAGATGAATTGTATTTAACCCATGTTTTAATTTTGTGTACCAAGTGGAGGAATCTCAGCTTGCCCTAACTTTCCTTTTTTATTTTTTCTTTTTTAATTTTTTTTATATAATTTTTTTGGTCTTGTATGTTTTTTTTTCTCTCTTTTTTTTTTTTATCTTTTTATATAATTTTTTTGGTCTGATTGCTATGCTCACTGGATTGTCCTTCCCAAATATTAAATCACTACTTATCTTAAAAGTTTAACCTGATAAGAATAAGTAAATTTAATCACTTAATTAATACTTTAACACACCTCTTTTACGTGTAGACTCATAGGTAAATGACGAAGTTAAGGTTCGAACTCAAGACTTTTTGGCTCTAATACCACGTTAAATCACCACTTATCTTAAACGTTTAAACTGATAAGAAGAGGTAAATTTAATCACTTAATCAATACTTTAACAAAAAACGAATATGTGTTTACCTTATCCTCGTGGACCTCATTGGCACAACAATATCTTCACCCTAACATGGAAAAATAAATGTCTTTATTTCAAAATATTTTGATATTTCTTTAATTAAAGGTTCAAAAGAAAAACACTTATATTTTGAAACAGAAAAATACTTTACAATTCAGCATATCATGCTCTTGATCTTAACTCTTAAGCCCTCTTTATTTATCTCCTGATATTTTAAATATGCTAAAATATTAATGAAATAATTAAATTTATATTTTTAATTCATTTAATTTTTTGAAACTGTTAATAATTTAATTTATCATAATATTAAAACAAAAATCTTAAATTCAAACTTTATTCCCTCTGTAATTGTTCTTATTAGGTGGGGGGTATATGTCTATTATAAAGCTGGTTAAGCTTAGTGCAAAATACTCCCTTTCCTACGATTGCCGACACACAATGACGTGGCATCGTGGGTTGTTTCAATTACTTATTTGTGTATGCATGTAATTATATTTATCTCTTAATTTTGATCTTTTGTAAATAATGACATTTTGATCTTAAATAATTGAACGGCTCAAGTGAAATCATGTTTATCTCTTCTTTTTCTAATACAAAGTAGGATATGGTTCAAACTCCAAATTCAAAACTTTAACCCCTTCATGGGGGATCCAATGAATTAATAAAATTGTTTGAAATTAATGGGAAAATTGTGTTCTATCGTATACAAGAAGGAAAACAAATATACAAGAGATTTTGCTCATTGCTTTTGGGGATTTTCTTCTTCTTCTATTTTTTTTTTTTTTTTTTTTTAAAAAAAAACAATGTCTCATCATCTACCAAGTTGAAAAGAATTTTGCATTTTATTCGGTGAACTTGTCCGCCCACGGCCGCCACTATCTCTCCCTTTGTTTCTCCGCCACCACTATTGCACCATCGAGCTTCTATCTCACTGTTAGAGTATATCAAGAGTTCAAGAATTCAAACTACAATTGAAGATTATTATCTAGCTACAGTTGAAGACTATCATCTAGTTACAGTTGAAAACTGTGACCTAACTATAATAAAAGCCTATCACTTAATCACAGTTAAAAACTATAACCTAATTATAATTAAAGTCTACTTGTATTATCTGATTATCTTATATATATATATATAGGAGTTTGCTATATTTTAAACACTACTAAAAGAAATAAGAACAAAATGCAGCACTTTGAGATTTATCATTTGCACGTAAATCATAAATCGAACCACTTAAATCTTTGTATTTACTTTTTATATTCTACATTATATTTTCTTTCGCTCGTAACCTCTCTCATCGTCATCTACCATCTCCTTTCTTTTTTCTTTTATAAAGGTAATTGCATGGAAGGCAATTATCCACTAACCATTTTGGAAATTTAGATAAGGTCAAGAACCCATTTAGAGAGTTTTTAAGAGAAAATTGAATCATTTTCTTCTTTTTTTTACTTTTCCTTTCCTAAAGTAATTTTTTTTGCTTCTCTTTGTTATTTTTAGGGTAATTACCTTTTTCCTCCATCAACTACCAGCCATTGTCAACATGCCCCCATGAACTGACACCTCGACCAAAAGAGAGCATCCAACTACCAACTTTACACACTTTACTCCCTTCCGTCAAGAAATTCTGTTAACTTGGACGGAATATTCTATTTTTGGGCGTTAATTTTGGTTTAAAGACCAAAATGCCCTCCAACAGTAATTAATAAAAAAAATATTAAAATTAATATGTTTAAAAAAGTTGAGGGCATTTATGTCTTTTTACGAATTAAACTGATGGAAGGGGGCAAAGTGTGTAAAGTTGGTAGTTGGATGCTTTCTTTTGGTCGAAGTGTCAGTTCATGGGAGCATATTGACAATGGCTAATAGTTAATGAGAAAAAAGATAATTACCCCTTATTTTTATGTCTTGTAAAAGGCTTTTTTTCTTGCAAAAATGCAAGGGCAAAGCATAGAAAGGCAGATACCCATAGATATTCCCCAATAAGTGGGTTCTTTTGGAGAAAAAGCAAATGGGAAAAAGAGAGGAAGAGAGAGAGAGGGAGATGAAAGGCAGAAATTGAAGGCGGTGAAAGGAATCAAAGGACGCACTTTTTATCCCAAGCTTTTCATTCCACAGTGACTCACTGGACCCAACCATCCATACACACCCATGTACACACTTTTTCCTTTTTTCTTTTTCCATCTTTTTTTTTTTTTTTTTTTTATTTTTTATTTTCAACAAAAAGTTTAACTTTGGACTTTCGCCGTTAAAATGGACAGAAAACTTAACGGTGTGAAAGGGACCTTTCTTTAACTCCTTTGCTTTTTCTCAATCTATAACCAACTCATTGATCCAGTTCTGGTCTTTTTGTGGGAATCTGATTCTTCAATAGTTTACAAAAGAAAATTCCCATCAATAAAATTAAAAGGGTGGGCACAAAAGCTACCAAGAGGGATCTTTTTCACTGCTAAGGTTTAAGGAGAAGACCTAACAACGGGTATAAATCAGTGGAACCGGTAGTAGCGACCCAGTGAGCTATGTTGTGAGTACGGCAATTCGTGCTTCTATCAATCTTGACGGCAGTTCAACTACCAAAAGAGTTGAGAAGACTAAAAGTATCAGAAATAATGGGGCAATCCTCCTATCGATGGTGAGTTAAGGTTTTTGAAGGTTAAGAATTATTGATAAACAATCTCCCAGAGTTATATTGGCTGATTTCACTGTATAGAAGTTGGATCACATGAAGAACCCAATGTAACTGAGGCAAAGAATATGGACCAATCAGAGTTGGTGCCTATTCCAGCCAAAGCAGAGTGAAAGGTCAGGATTAATTATCAAGATAAGCCACATTGTACTGTGTAGCTTCAAGTCCATATTGGCAACCAAGCTTATAGACACTTCTAGCTTTCTTTTTGAGCACTTTTAAGAATATTCCTATCAATAGAATTCTTGAACTTTATTTTCCTCATGCACTTTTAAGAAAAAAAAGAAAGAAAAAAGATATAGAAAACCTATCTGAATTTGGCTAAGTTGCTGTAAAAAAAAAAAGATACATAAGGTCTTTTGCAATTTTTTCAACGATCTAAATTTAATTCTAAGTTTTCCACGAGAAAGAGAAAGAGAAAGAGAGAAATTAAATCTGGACCGTTGAAAAAATTACAGTAATTTTTTTTTACAACACCTAAACTAAATCTGTCCTTTGAGAATGAGATTAATTATCGAGATAAGCCACATTGCACGATCTAGCTTCAGTCAATATTAGCAATCGAGCCTAACCATTCTAGCTTCCGTTTTGGGGGATCAGCACATACCAGGGTCCAGAATAAATTTTACACATCTAAATAGTATATATATATATTATCACATCATTTAAAATTTGTAAATGATATAATACAACAAAACTAAATTTGAATGGTTCCTCTCCATTTCACTTCAAATTTGAAAATGATCTTATTCCGCAAGTTTGTGTATGGGCCAAGATACCCTAGCAATCTCTCTCTCTCTCTCTCTCTCTCTCAAAGGCATGAACAGTAGTATTGTTTGGATTTCTAGTGACCAATTCAGAAAGACTCAATAAACAACAACCACCAACTAGGTAGCTCAAACAATAGCTTGCAGAAAGTATGTGTAGCCATTTCAGATCCAGGTTCATTTGCTTACACTCAACAAATTAGCCTTTATGTCAGCTAAGTACGGCTAGTCGTACCCCCCCTCCTCCTCTGGCTACTCATCCCTTAAACTACATATATATTATCTGAGCCCCTCATATCTTAAACAATATTAGAAGAATGTGACAAAAATGAATCCAAATAGAAGGACAAAAATCCTTGCAAGCTTTTCCAATAATTAAAAAAAAGAAGAAGAAGAAGAAAGAGTATCCAAAATCTGGTCCTCTAAACAGTAAACAAAAGCTTGGGGTCACCAAAAGCTGCAACAATAAACTATTTTTCCCCCCTAAATTTGGGTTTTATAAGCATCCAAGCAGACACTAAAAGGGTATGTTGTAGGGCGGTAATCCAAAGAAAATGGTGTCTTCCAAAAAAGGTACAGCGTGGGCCATTCCCTGTTCTTTCTATTCCCCACTACCCAGGGCTACTCCATTATTTCACACTAGCTTATCTAAGTCTTCTTGGTGCCAAACTTTTCCTTGCTGTGGACCCAAATTTTACTCATTCTCGCATATACCTAGGGATTCCATGGAGTAGGCTCGGATGATAAAGATCATGAATCAATCAAGAAAAAAGCTGCTTTTTTTTAAAAAAAATCCTAAATTGGACCGGAGTAAATTCTTCTAATATGTTTGAAGTAATGTTATTTAATAGACTACTATACAACTTTCATATAACTAGAATGACGTGGCAGTGAAAAGAGTAATTCTGTTTAGTCGGCTACTATACGACTAGGGCTAGCAATCCGGGTTGGCGGGACAGGTTCGAATCAACCCGTTTGACCCATCAACCCGTTAAGGGTCAACTGAACACGACCCGCTTGACTTGTTTTGACCCAAACATGATCCGTTTGATTTATTTGACTCGTTTCAACTTATATATATATATATATATATATATATATATATATATATATATATATATATATATATAATTTCATAAACAAATTAACACGTGGATCAAGCAGGCCAACTTGTTTATGACTTGAATCTGTTTATGCCAAAACCCTAACCCTCTAATATCGTGTCGAGTTCGGGGGTCGTATAAAAAATTGCCAGTGTAACAACCCACTCCCAATGACACAATATTGTTTGCTTTTGGCTCCCCTCGAACTAGACTTCTCAGGAGGTTACCCATTCCAGAACTACTATCGCAAAAGCACGTTTAACTGGAGAATTCTGATAGGTTCATGGTCATCACGGCTTTAAAACGTGTTGTGTCAAAAATGGTGCGTTTATAAATATAAGCACATCCTCATTTCCAAGCGATGTGGGACGTCACAGTCTGCCCTATATATGATACAAGTTTACGACTGACATATAACTTAAATGACGTAGTAGTGAAAATCAACCTTTAATTTTTATTTATTTTTTAACGAGTGCGAATATTGTTATTGTCACGTCATTCTAATTGTATACCAATCGTATACCTGTCTACTCAAGAATAATTCTAAATATTCAACTCTCATCACACTCATATCCTACTAAGCTGATGTGGCAGACGAATTTTTTCCTTTTATAAAGACTAATCCAAGTGCTGATGTGGCAATGTGAATTAGAGTTGAGTATGTATAATTACTCGTCTACTAAATAGCATTACTCCAATGAAAAATCAGCCCTTAATTTTTTTTTTTTTTTTAAATGCTAATTCAATGGCTAATTTTTGCTGCCACATCATCACGTTATATAATAGCCTACTAAATTGCATTAGTCTATTAAAGTGGGTTACATAATCACATGCTCTAATTAAAATGCATGTGAAAATCAGATAATTTACAAACATGTAGTTTAATAGATTAAATTGAAAGAATTTTCTTTGACCCAATTTAAAAGAAAACTTTATCCAATAGGTAAATTGATGTAAGATGAATATCAGATACTTTCCGAAGCTCTAAAGGACAAAAGAAGCTTCTTATGTCATTTCTTTTTTTTTTTTAACTTGGCAAAGAAAACAAGAAAGAAGCCATAAGAAGCTTCAAAAGAGGTCCAAAACGACAACTTTCTCGACAATTAAACCCAATTTCTAGAATTAAGCCTAATGTGGGTGTCGCAATTCAACGGTGTCATTTTCTCCATACCAATATATTACTATATGATTCAGACATTTTTTTTCCTACCTATCGCTTGAAGTAACAAAATAGCCATTTCTTCACGGAAGAGCCATGACCTTTTTATGTACACCAATGGAGTAAGAAAAGCATATTCCCAGAGAGGAATACACCTCATTACCCCAATCTGAACAGTCAAAATTTTCTGACTCTGATCTATGTACTTCCTGCAGTTGGGCCAAACAAATCCGAAATATGAGGGCATTTTTTACATGGGGAAAGTACCATTTTGGTCACAATGCCACATTTTGATTTTGCACATTCTAACAATCTCATTGGCGTTTAAGGTCAAGCCAAGAAAAATAAAAGAAAAGCAAAGAGAAAAATGAAAAAAAGAAGAGAGAAAATGACATCAAAAGGGAACCAACCATGCAAATTATCTTTCTATTTCTCCACATGGCCAAGAGCCCACAACACAAAACAATGAGATATAGATGGTGCTGAGTGGAACCCACCACGTTTTCTTTGCCAAACAGCTAGCAGAGAAGGAAAAGAAAAAGAAAGAAAGAAAAAAAGGATCTGTTTTCTTTGGGGCAAACAAACAAAGCACAAAGACGCATCCACACAAGTCATTATCCTTTTGGAGACTTTAGCAAGACCAACTAGTAGTTGAGAGATCCTTCTTTACCTGACAATCCCCTAGTTGGTGGACTGGCACGTGTCAGTCACATCTGTTACCAGTTCAACTAAACTTGGTAATAAAATATGACATGGCGTATCTCCATGCTCTCTCATGGCGGTACTGATGAGGGGTTCGGCATGTGTTGCTGTTCGTTGGGAAAACCAAAATCCCCAAAGAGACCCTGAAGCATAGAAGGAAAACCAAAGAAAAAAAGTGTCAAATCGTACCCCTCTTGCGTCAACAGAATAATATAATGCAACCTCACCACCAAAAAGAACAAACAAAGAAAAAAGAAAAATCATGCTATATCACCATCACAAAAGAATCAGGACCATCCCTGGCGGCTAACTTAGTAGATGGATTGAATAAAAATAAGCAGAGCAATGCTAAATTCAACCAATTGATTCTTAATTGAACGTTTCGGATGATATGTATAGTAGGATGCTCCAAAATCTCATCCCTTGAAAGGGCAACATGATAACATGAAATGGTAGATCCTACTTTCTCAAGGTACAAGAAGATTATAGAGATGCAAATTATGACGCACAAAGAAAAATCTTTACTACAAAATAGCAAATATCTCAATTTGGAATGCATGACCGCAACAGCAAATATCCAGAGAGTTGCAGGAAAATCACATGGCAGATGATGTAAAGCCAGATATGGGAAATGCCTTTTGGGGTTATATATATAGACATACCATGGCATCATTGATTGCATAAGCCACGCAGTAGTGCTCCTGAAAATCAGCAATTTGGGACATAAATTTAAAAGAATAATATAATACTAATAATATTAAGCCAGGTATGCCGTATTGGTCATGCAACCAATACTATTGAGCAGTGAGCAGCCTCCCAACAACTGGACTGTTGGTTACTACCGGTCCTACACATATGGACCACAATGGCATCACAACTCACTCACACACACACACACACACACAGAGGACAAAGAATGTTAGCGCTCTTTTTCTTTTACAACAAAAATCAGGTTTGACTTGCCTGCATCATGTACCACTCTTCAAATTCATCAAACAACTCCAGCCGTTCAATCCTAATCAACAGATGTCACAGATGAGCATCTTCCCAAGAATATTTCAGAAAGAAGGAGCTTACCAATGAAAAAGTGGAGAAAAATAATAGAAAGATACAAAGAGAAACAGGGAAAGAATTATCCTTTATATCCTACTAGAAACAAAAAACTTTAGAACCTTATAAAGCAAAATGTGATTCCATCATCTCACAACCATAGGATCTTTGTACAACTAAAGTAGTTATTAAATCAAAGGGATCAGAGTAAAGCTAAAATCTGGCAAAAAAGTCCCTGAAGGCAGGAAGCAGAGATTCTCCCCTCAAGCGGAGGAAGCAACCACAAGGGCAAATGGCACACAGAAGCACATGGATTGATTATCCGTATAAAAAGGTTTAAGATTCTACTTCCAAGAATACTTCCACATTAGAAATTACTGTCCATTCACTCGAGAATAAAATTTTAGACCTAATGAAAAGTTCGACATCACAGGCAACTCTTGCTCACATCAAAACTTGCAAATATGATGTGTCCCACAGTGATTATGGTTTGATCATAAATTGACAATGTCCCGAGAAGAATATTGCAGTTGCACTATACTTTGTATCCATGTGTTTTCATAAAGTAAAGATGTTTGGAGTTTCCAAAATGTTGTTTACCAGGTCAAAAAATCCAGTAGCATTGATATTTGAGACTAAATTAAAGAAAAAATAAAAAAGATACACAGATAGATAGAAGAAACCTCAGGAGGGGAAGACAGTATGCAGTACCAAGGACCCAATTTATTTAAAAATTTAAGATAATGCAGTTCAAATAAGTCCCAATATGGAGTAAATAGTGCCCTACTAAGTTTGCAAGACCACTTGTCTGAATGAGACGTAGCACTATGAGAGCTTGACCAATTAATCCTGTCTCAAACAAGTACAGATTCCTAATCTGGTTTGATTAAACCAAAAACAATGTACCCAATGCAAGAGGCAGAAACTATTAAACCATTCTGAAAGACAACCAATTTTACTAATTCATACAACACGTCAAAATTAGATTAATGATTATACTGACTATTTTATAACATATAAACATCAGACCTCAATGCTAAACTTAGCGAGCTTTTAGGGAGGAAAAAATTAAACATATAGTATGAGAGTATTACGTGCATCAGTGATTTTAAAATTTTGTCACAAAATTGGAACATTGTCTCACAAAAATTTCATTGTTAAGAAGATAGAAGACAGAACTAACACCAGGTCAGTTATTTAAAGTCAACCAAGTTGGATTGCAACAGATCTTGAAAGTTCAAATTCAGAACAAAGGAGGATCCCCAGAAGCCTAATTGCTGTAAAATGCCCCCCACTTAGAGAACTCTATCATGTTGAAAACTAGTTACAGTACAAGCACCACATTGTTAAAGACATTTCTTGGGGAGGAAAGATGGACAAAATTTATTCATGGACCCTTGCATACAAGTATGTGATGATTAGACAATAGAAACATGATGTAGAGATTTTAGCTAACATATACAGGCTAGACTTCTAAGAAAGTGGCAGGACAAATCTTTAAGGATGTTTTCATGAGAAAACAGATTTTTAGCTGAGACCCTATAGGATGGTGTAAAATAAAGTATGCCCACTACCCATCAGCCTATCATGTAACAGACCACTTGGCAAAGTTTACAAGAATGAACTTCGTTCACGAGATTTATGGAGCGCATACCTTCGTCTTTCTTGAGCTTCAATAAAATTACCATAAACTCTCAGCATGTCCCAAGCAACTGCCCTCTGATATCCACATATAAAGTATCAGAATTAATGTAACAGATAAAGAAGATCAATTCAGAACTCAATAAAAAAGAAATAAATAAAAATAAAGAGGATTGATTCAATGAAATAGCAAAAGAAAAGGCAAAATATAGTCCTCAAACAGGTAACAAAAAAAAAAAAACTGAAATAAAACCCAAATTTGAATCAACTTTAGCAACATCTCAAACTGCAAGACCCAAAAAGATCTGGGGAAAAATTCAACAATATAAAAAGAATTTAAAGGGTTACTTTGAAGATCATACATAAATTGATGACTAGAACAGATAACCATCTGCAGAATAAAATTGAATTGCCCATGTACAGCACTACATAACATCAATTAAAAATTATAGTCCAATTGCAGTATATTTTATCTGCTAACAAATCCAAGGCACCATTTACTGCCTTCCCAGTCCATCAATCCCTCCATTCACAATCCGTCCATCAATCCATATAAATCCATTTGTCAAAACCACATATGTGACCTTTTCAAAATGCCAACTTCAAATTCCACAAAATGAGAAAAATTCAAATTCTCTTTGAGTTCAAATCTTGATTATATATAGGTATAAACTTTACTTCTTTTTTTCAATTAAAGGGCCAATTATTGATATACAATTACATAAAACCTGGTCACATATGTTACTTGAATTTAAACCTAATGGGGTCAAGTATAAGTCCGAATTCATTTCAATTAATAAACAAATCTCAAGAATTGAATTTAAATCCAAATATTTCAGTTCATTTTTAGTATTGATAACTGCACCTTAATTGGGTTATTTGGAGCAATCCCAATTCCTGACCCAACCATTGACAGCGTTGCTGGTTAGATGACTTCTCTATTGTCATTTAAAAGTATTGCTCACCTTTTGAACTTAGATGTTTTCGTCGACATTGCATATATATTAAACAATTATATCGGAAGAAATTTTTTATCGTCAAGAGAATAAATTACAAGATATACCTGCCATCCCTGGTCAAGAAAGAGTTTTTCCTTTGCAAGTAAAGTTGGTGTATCATAAATTCCCAGGAGTGCACAGCCTCGACTCTGAAACGAAAAGGCAACAAAGGATCTTATATATAGACCAAACTTTATGCAGAAACAAAACTTAATTAAGATCAGGTAAGAATCATAATTTTATCTGATGGACTAACATTGAAATCAACCATACATGTTGAGAACGATGATGGCAATTTTCTATCTAGTGAGGGCAGCTAGAGAATTCATTGGCAATAGAGTATACACCATGCAGATGCGGATTGAGGTACAAGTGATCAGCCAGAACTTATTTATCTATTTTGTTTCCATAAAAATTTACACATGTATAATCAATAAAAACCATTTTTAACTAGAATAGTACATCTCAGTTTTCAAATTAGGGACTCCTTGCCATAAAAATCTCAGTTTCAGGGGGAAGGTTTCTACAACAAACACACACCACACAAGGGCTAATAACCCATTCAGAAATCTATTCATTTCAATTGTAGCGAAATTTCAACATCTCAAGGTCAAAAAATATAAAAGTTAACAAGTCAAACCCAAATCTCTCTCTAGGTCAAAAGACATTCTCTCCCTAATATCTCTTAAACCCCTTTCTATGTTTCCTCAAATAGCAGCACTCTGTTGTGGCTCACTTGGAGCTTTTTGATGGTTTCAATCAGTGGAACGTGAGCTTTGCTAGAGCGGCTCATGATTGGGAGGTGGATGTATTTGCCTCATTCTACAGGATGTTGTATTCAGCTAGAGTGAGACGAGAAAGTGAAGATAAGATGTGGTGGGTCCCCTCAAAAAGAGGTTATTTGAGGTTAGATCCTTCTATAGTACCTTGGTTTGTAGCGAAGGCTTATGCTTCCCTTGGAAGAGTGTTTGGCAAAATAAAGTTCCCTTAAGGGCTGCCTTTTCCCTTGGCCCACGGCTCTAGAAAAGATCCTTATTATGGATAATCTCAAGAAGCAGGACATCATTGTAGTTGACAAGGGTTGCATGTGTAAGAGGAATGGTGAGTCTATGGACCATCTTCTTCTTCATTGTGAGGTGGCTTATGCCATTTTAAATGCTTTCTTCAGTCGATTTGGACTATCTTGAGTTATGCCTAGACGAGTAGTCGACCTGTATACTTGTTGATTGATTGCTGGCAAAACTCGGAGTGTTGTTGTGTGGAAGATGGTGCCTTCATGCCTTTTATGGTATCTATGGAGAGAAAGTAATAACAGAAGTTTTGAAGACTATAAGAGGACATTGGAGGAGAGTAAGTCCTTATTCTTCATAACTTTGTATCTTTGGACAACTGTTTTTGTTTCTCCTTTGATGATTAATTATTATGATTTCCTTGTTCTTTTTGCTCATTCTAGCTAGGTATTTTCTCTTGTATACTTATTACTTCATGTGTACTTGAGGCGCCTTACGCTTTTAATGATACATTTCGATTAATTATTTAAAAAAAAAAGTTTCCTCACACAGAATCTTTTGTGTCCATCAGAAGGAAACAAACTAAGAAAATAAATAAAGAAGGAAGAAAATGAACACAAACAAAAAATGAAATAGTTTACAGCTCTGTTTCAATCAGAAACTAGAACACTGGCTCACTAGATATAAGAAGAATGCTGCAATGGGGACTACCGTGAGTATCCAAAATGCTTAAACCACCATCCTTTGGCATTTCTGCCTCCATGTGAAATGGAAAGGAACATATGATTACCCCAAACAAATTTTGTTTACCAACTATTTCCTTGCCATCTACTCTACCCCTGAAAATATCTTTTTCTGTTCAACAGAGGTATCAGAGAGAATCTTTGCAATTTATCAACACAATTGAAGGCAACAAATTTCATCACATAAGCACAGCTGCAGAAAGTTAAGTGACTCGGTTATTATTTGTTAAGTGCTTTCCTGAAAATCCCTACACTCTTTTGCCTATAATTAGTACGAGACGGATGGAACTTACACTCTATTGTAGCGCTTCTCTGGCATTATGGTGAACGGAATTATAAGTTTGCTCATGGTAATTAAGTTTAGGGCATGTTCTATTATACATTTCTCCTCTCTTTTTTCCTCATTGTACTTTGTGCTCCCCTTTGGTGATCTCTTCTTTTTTCTTTTTTCTTAATGAATAATAATTTATTAGAAGAAGAGGCAAAGCCTTCGAACACGAAAAAGTATACAAGAGATGCAACCAGACTAATGGTGATCTTTCACTCACATTGTGTCCTCAAGCTTTCCTATATATTATTCATCTATCACCAAAGGATAAATAATAAGTAAAATGGATCAAGATCCTCTAGAGTTCCTAGGATACTCTATCTTGTAAAGTTCTTAGAATCACAACTAATATTTTCAAATTAAATGGTCTATATTTTGTCACCTCAGCACTTAACACGTTTATTAACTCAACATTTACCACCTTTACTAACTCAATATTTACAAAAATTAAAAATATTTCAAAAGTGGTAAAGGTTGAGGTAATGAAATCTCATCAATTTAATTTGAAAATTACGATTGGAATTTCAAGAACTCTACCCTAGGAACTCTAGAGGATCCTAATCCAAGTAAATAAACATCTTTAGGGCTCATATGATCCACTCCTAGAGCTAAAAAAACTATAAATGATTCAAAGAATGAAGCCGAATATATTAAAGAAAGAATATCCATACCTCCAAATTTCTGATCATTTGCTGCCCAAAAGCATCATCTGGATGAATCTGTTGGAGGAAAATCAACACGATAAAATTGTAACTCAACCACATATTATAATACTAATTTAAGCAACCATATAATAATACAAGATCAAAAACTTGCAACCGAAAGAACGCAAGAGCACCAAGAAAAGAAGCACAATCAACAAACAGAGAGACGAATAATTATGAGGTTTGAAAGGTGTAAAACCTGCTCATATAAGAAAAATATTGCTGTAGAAAATGTTTTTGCAGCCCAGCCAACTATGCCCCGGGTTGAATCTGGATCCAAGTATATTAAAACGCATTCTGCAATTATAAATGTTGGCAAGCTGATAACAACATCAGAATAAAGCAGGAATATCCCTCAAATACAAAACAGATAATTTAATATCAGAATTTATCTATAAACAGAATCAGCACCAAACCATAGAACGATAATTCTTGCCACAGGTAGAATATAGAGCCTCGATAATTACTCGTACAAAACACGAGTAAATAATAAAACATAGCTAGAGAATGTTATAGTTATCACTGGACCATAGGTAATTACACAAGCCTTAAAATGAGACATCAACTGCCCAAATTTCCCAAAGTATATAAAACACTATAAAATTTTAACAAGAAAGGAAGGGAATTGACTCCATGCACAAACCTCGGATCCATATCAGCTAAAGCTATGACATCGTCTAATTTTTGTATATCACGCAAATCAATGGGGAGTAGCTTGTAGTGATCACCAAGCACTTCTCCTTTCTCTGCAAAGCAAGATATGAACAATTAGTCTAAGAAGAACAACTTAAATATCTAATTCGAGTATAAGCAAGAAAATTTGAAGATCTTAAGTTACATTTTCATCTATATTTGCAACTATAGAAGAGATCTTAAAAGGGAGTCTGCAACTCCAACAAGTAATGCAGGCAACGTGAAGTCAAATTTATTTTAATTTAGTTTTATTCAATTTTAAGAGTCGAGTATTTTTATTGTTTTATATTTCTGGACAAAAGCTGTACTTTTGATCCATTAGGTCTTATTTTTGGGTTTATTGTGTTATTAGGTCTTATTTTTGGATTTCACCAGTTATTTGGCTTAGGCGCTTTAGTAGTTAAAGCCCAATGAATCTAAATCCATTAAGGTTAGGCATTAAATGCCTATATATATATATATATATATATATATATATATATATATATATATATATACTTACAAAAAAAATGTCCATATATATATATGAATATAAGGTTTTTTCTTATTATGGCGTGATAAAGGCAACAGCTATGAAATTTCCAGCAATAATAGCTCGAGGATTGTGTGATGCAACGCTTCTCTGATGTATGATGTCAAGGAACACAAAGTGTGATGCTTAGGAAAACTCGGTGTGATGCCTAGGTTTGTCTCTTTCTTTTTTCTCCTTTCTATTTTTTTTTTTTTCAATTTTCAGCAATTTTGTTTCGAATTCTAATCAATATTAAATCTGATTTTTCATATATTATTTCTCTAGAATCCAATCCTAAGGAACCTCATACCACCTATCCATCAAATAGCTCTCAAATAACCCCAAAAAAGATTTCAAATACTATCCTCAGATTACTGTTCACATCCGACGAACAGCCACCAAAACTCTTAAGTTTTCTTCTTTGTTTCATCTCCGAATCCTACCATTTTGTTATACCATTTAAAACTCCATATTCACTAATATTTTTCAGTCTTTTCCCACCAAAATCCTCGGTGTAGCTTGTCTCAAACCCTAAAACAAGTTACTGTCCAGATTCTCCTTCATCAATTTTGGTCTCACAGCCTTGTGTCCTATATCAGATTTGGTATCGTATCTTTTATTCTACATCAATTTTGGCATTATAGCTTCTGTCCTACATTAACAGGTGTATCAGTAAATGTTGAGTAACTACAGCTTTGCACGCTTTTGTATCAGTACGTAACAAAGCAAATGGAAACTCCGACAGCATATCCTAAATCTGTCAGCCCACAGATGAAAAGTGCTGAATAAGTAAACACAAATCTAGTTTTCAGCCATGATGAGAAGAAATTATGAACATTGTTTCAGGCCTTTTGGTTAATAATGTCTTGCAAAGAGAGAATTTCAATTTTCCATCACTGAATTTCAGTCAAATTTAAACAGTGATAGGGGGAAACAAAACATAAAGTAACATACATATTCTCTATGATATGTAGCTGAGCCAAACATCCAATTCAATATATTTGTTGATGGCAGTCAATACAATGATTTTTTTTTCTTTTTTTGGATGAATAAGCATGTCTATGCTTATTCATACACAAAATAATAATAATAATAATAATAATAATAAATAATCATTGTATAAGGCCATCTCATTCAAGAATAAGCATTTCTATGCTTATTCATACAATGAATATTTCTCTTTTGAGAATCTAGATAAGGCCATATAACTTATGATCAAATGATGTAACTCCCTGTCAGAGCTCAAGTTCCGAGATCAGAGTCCAAAAGTAATTTGTTTCCATTACAAGCTCACTTCACAGTTGCACCTAATTTGTGGCATATAACTTTATCCGATAATACCTTTAGTAGTTTGAGCACGCGCAGTAAAATCAGTCAGAGCTTCTTCAATAAAAAAAACAAAACTTGTGGAAAATTTCTTTTTTTCTTTTTTATAAGAGGAATATCATTAATAACGCAAAGCGCAATCAAGTAAACAGGGAGTATACAAAAAATGCGTCTAAAAAGAAGAAGAAAACAAAACAAGGAAATCATTAAAGCTAATCACTAAAGGTGTGAGGAACGCAGCCGTCGAAGAGTACAAAGAATAAAAGAAAAAGAAAATAAGCTCCTCAATGGTTCTTTTTTTGTCCTCGAACTGTCTATCATTGCGTTCCCTCTACAAGCACCACAAAAGACAACAAGGAATCATCTTCCACACGACCGTACTCTAAGAGTGACCACCCATCCACTAGCAAATGAATAAATCTACCACCCGAAAAGGCATAACCCAAGACAGACTGAAGCGACTAAAGATGGCATTTCATAGAGCGCGTGCGACCTCGCAGTGGAGAAGAAGGTGATCCACAAACTCCCCATTCATTTTGCACATGCAACATCTATCAATCACAATGACACGCTTCTTTATGAGATTGTCCAAGGTAAGGATCTTCCCTAGCGCTGCCGCCCAAGCGAAGAAAGCCACTTTCAAGGGAGCCTTGGTCCGCCAAATACTTTTCCATGGAAAATGAACAACCCCTTTGCAAGCAAGAGCCTTATAGAAAGATCTAACATCAAATTTCTCTTTGTGAGAAAGAGACCACCAAAGCTGGTCTTCCCCTTCACAATCCAATTTGGAGGAGTACAGTAAAGAGAAGAAGGAAGCCAAGACGTCCACCTCCCAGTCCTGGGCCGCTAGAAAGAAGCTAACATCCCACTGATAGGACCCGCTCACCACAACCAAGTGGTCTGCAACGTGTGCATCCTTCTCACGAGCTATGTCATACAAAACTGGGAAAGCTTCCTTAAGGGGCATCTCACCACACACACATCATCCCAAAATCTGATCCTGGATCCAATTCCCAAAATAAGTCCGATATGGCTACGAAACAAACTCCACCCCTTCCTAATGTTCTTCCAAAGCCCCACTCCGTGAGACCCAGGGGGGTCTAAGGAACACCAACCAACCCAAGAAGAACCGTACTTTGCATCTCACTTTGTTGTTATAAAATAAAACATACATGGTAATCAAACAAAAACACTCAAGGCAATTTTTGTTTATAAGAAATAATTATTAATAAGAGGAGAAAACCTCATGTACACAGGATGTGTACAAAAGGCTCAGACAAGAAAACCAAACACTTTTTTTTTTGATAAGTAATGATAGTATTATTGAAAGCGTAAGGCGCCCCTACGTACACTAGAAGTATACAACAGGAAACACCTAATAGCATGTAATTGTAATTGTTTAATAAAATGGAAGGAACTTATTTCTTCAAATTCTGGACCTTTTCCCTTCGACTTATTTCTTCAATTCTCAATTCTTTCCAGGTAATGTCGCGATCTGATTCTCGGTTTTTACCTCGTGTGAATAGTAAATAGCTTTGCTATCCTTGACAAATTGATCATAGAATAACAAATGCTAGGACTTACATGTTTGCCTTTTTTTATTAGTATGCACATGCACCTGGTTGGTCAAGACCCCACAACTTCACCCTTCGCCTAATTCTTACAGGGGGAGTAGATGAAATTTGAGCTAGAGCTGATTGACAGAACACATCTCTCTCTCGTCCTTGTCTTTGGAAAAGTACAACCTTGGTAACTCATTATACATGCATGATAGTTGAGTCTTTTGAGGAACCTTTTGTATGATAGTGACCATAGCTCAAACATGTGATAGGACTTTGCGAAATGATTACACTTTTGAAGTATCTAACTTCAATTTCAGATTGAAGTTTGAAAGACTCCACCTATACAATTAAAATAGTTTCTAATTTCAACTTCACAAAAAGAATCGCTTCAACGACATCTTAGAGTTACTAGCAAAAGGATATTTGTCCCGTGGAAAAAGGATATACACGCACCAAGATTTAGTATAGATGGGTATATGGGAGGTCAGTATGAGACAGTTGATCAAAGACAAACGGCATAAGCACTTCTAAAGCATAAGGACCAGTGACAAAATTTCCCCAAAAACTAGTCACTGCAGCAAATAAAAAAATTGGATCAATGATCTATAGTCTGTAATACTGTATTTTCAGGTAAAAATATTGCAATCTGCCACCAATATCAGCAAACATTCCCCATAATAGCTAAACTTAATTCCACAACCCCCCCCCCCCCCCGACCCGCCTCTTTTTTTTTTTAAAAAAAAAAGAAACCAATATGGCAGTATGTTAAGCACAGACAAAAGAGGTAGCCAAAAGCATGTCTTTACCACAATTTGTACATAACTAAAAAGGAAAAGTGCAATCATGAGATTTCAAAACAGATCAAACCCATTAAGAAAGAAAGTAATCAGCGTTCTGCAGCATCAATAAGCACAGGAGCTTACCTCGCGAGATAGATGCTGCTCCACCAACTCTGTCCCTCAACTGACTGTAACTTTCAATAAGCGCAGCCTTTTTACTAGTTACCTAACAATAAAAAATGACATAACTAATTACCAAAAGAAGACCATATAACTTTCTTGCATGACAGAAATAACAGTAGTGAAATACATTTCATTGCTATTGGAAAAATAACTATCGAACTTGTGAAGTAAAAGCAGACTTGATCAGGCAGGAATGGATCAGCTAAGTTTCTTCCACGTAACATGCACTCCTAAAAACTAAACCACAAAAATAAGCTAGTGCATTGCTACCAAACACATGGTTTAGCAGTAAATGTGTCAAACTTGCACCTCTTTGAAATCCAGTTCCACATATAGATGTGGTACTTTCCCCTCATCCTGCCACAGGGAAAAAAAAATTAAAGATAGAACAAACAAAACATAACAGAGAAACTTGTAGGATGCTGGGAAATAAATGCAACCCTTAAGTCCATCATGAGCTAAACTTATCATAAGTCACAAAGAAACTCAAGCACCTGCAACTGAAAAAATGTCGTATCGAAGCCAGCTCCAAGTGATAATATCTGTTTCCTTGTGTGATCTTTTCCATCCAAATCTCTTTCACAATCAAGAAACTGATAGAGAAGCTTCCGCAAAGCAGCCCAACGGGCAAAGTAACCTTAACATTTGCAAAACCAAAAGCAAGGAAATTTTCCAATTACTAATAAAAGCAAAAGAATAACCATCACACAAATCATACATGCTTAATACTTTTGCACTGACTATACCATACCGCGGTTAATAATCGGAGATCTCCTCACAGGTCTTCTTACAAATAAATGGATGTTATCGTCTTTCATGTACCCCTTTTTGACACAGGACCTTATATCAATACAGTTAAAAGTTAGTATTACCATGAGTATATGAAATTCAAAATACATATAGGGTTGTATATATGAATGTGCGGGATCAAAATCCTCTGAGTTTTCAAAGGGTAACTCCACGATAGAGATCTTTTTTTTTTTTATATAAGTAAAGTATATTGCAAAAAAGGGCAGAAGGGTGCAACCCAAAGTACATAGGATGCATACATGATACCCTAATTCAAGAGAAAGAAGCATACAAATCTAAAGAAATCAGAATAAGAACAGTCAAACATAGACTGTATTGTCACTCTCCACGTAAACAATGTTTGTATTACCAACTTCTTCAAATTAATCGAACCAGTCTCACAATCTTCAAAACTGCGTGCATTTCGTTCCTTCCATTGACACCACAACAAACACAATGGGCTCATTCTCCAAATCGACACCAACAGCCGGTTACCCCTTTGACCCCTCCAACTCCCCAACATTTCTATCACCGATCGAGGCATAACCCACACAACACCAAACAGCTACAAAATCATACTCTACAATTCTGTAGCAACCCTACAATGAATGAACAAATGATCAATGGACTCTCCACAATTCTTACACATGTAGCACAACTCCATCACAATAATATTCATCTTGCATAAATTATCCAAAGTTTGACTTTTCCCTAAAGTCGTCTTCCATACAAAGAAAACCGCTCTAGGAGGAACCTTAACTTTCCAAATACTCTTCCAAGGAAAAGAAAAGTGTATAGGACTGGATAAAATCCTATAGTAAGACTTCACTTCAAATGATTTCCTTCTCGATGGAATCCAACAAATTTTATCATCTCCTTCATACCTTACTTTAATAGAATACAACAACTCAAAAAATCTAGAGACCACTTCCACCTCCCAATCTTGTACAGGTTGAGTAAACAAAATATTCCACAGAATGTTACCATTTTGTCTTTGCATATTCTCCGCCACCAATGTATCCTTACCACATACAATAGTAAACAGTTCTGGAAGAAGCTTTAAAGGTAATTCCCCACACCACACATCATGCTAAAACAAGACTCTATAACCATCTCCGACCTCAAAACTCACATGAATTGCAAAAACATCCCAACCCCTCCGAATAAATTTTCATACTCCCACTCCAAAACAACCCCCAACTTCCTTAGAACACCAACCACCCCTCATACTACCATAATTAATATCCACCACCTTTCTCCAAAGAGTATCCATTTCCATAGCAAACTGCCATATCCACTTACCCAGCAAAGCTCTATTAAAATTAATCAAATTTCTCACGCCTAACACCCCCCCCCCCCAAACCTTCGAAGAACAAATCTTATAGACCAATTACCCAGATGAAACTTAAACTCATCTCCAATACCTCCCCACAAAAAATCCCTCTAAAGTTTTTCTAAACGATGAGCCACTCCCACTGGAATAGGGAAGAGGGACAACAAGTATGTTGGCAAATTTGAAAGAGTACTCTTGATCAAAGTTAACCTCCCACCCTTTGATAAATACAATCTCTTCCAACCCGCCAATCTATTTCCCATCTTCTCAATAAGGCTAGTCCACATATTAGAATCCTTATACTCAGCCCCCAAAGGAAGACCCTGACAATTATTTTTAGTTAAATGATTCAGATTTTGTTAACTCAGCGTACAACTTAATGAGATACAATGAATTAAATAAATTATCAGTAAATATTAAGTGACAAAATCTGAACCATTTAATTGAAAACCATTTTACGATTTCAAAAACTCTACCCTACGAAATCTAGATTATCCAAATTCATAATCGACGTATATAAATATTATAACAGAGCAGCAATTGAGTCTCGAGTCATTGTCACCAAAAGCTTGTAGATTTCAAGCCCAAGCAAGCTATAAATCAGATTAGGACCCAATTACGTCATACTTTTTTGTTTCTTCGCAATTTCCCCATTTTTCTTTCATTTTATCGGGAAACAAACAGAAACTAAAGAAAAAATGAGTAAGTTTCGCGAGAACAACTACTTCAGCAGGGAATATTGTCAGATATGGATGAAAAGTAAAACGCAATTCGAAAACGATCACGCACAGTTTACTGGCTGAAGCGTCGTCGTTTGTTGCTTGCACTGCCGCTGTGTTGCTGTGGGATTCTGCCCCTGCTACAGGCTCCGCCATCTTTCTGTTCTTCCTCCCTTTGATATTTTCTTAAGAGATATACGCAAATGGTTTCGCACTACCAAAAACAACAACAAATCAAGGAAAATAGTTTATTTGGTTTATTTTCATTTCCCTATTTTCCTAAAGTTTGATATACTTTGGAAAAAATTAAAAAAATTAATTAATTAAAAAAAAAAAAAAGGTCAAAGAAAAACAGATTACGACCGGTCATCAACTGACAACTAGGTCGATTTGCCAGTTGCTACGTCAAATTAAGTTAATTAACTAATAACAATTTTGGAAAAAAAAAATATTGCAGGAGTCCTTTCTTTTTATTAACTCTTCAAAATGTGTGACTACAAATGATTGATTTTAACATGTGCGTGATTTTAAAAAATATAATTAAATTTTAGAAAAATCGTGTTTTAATTTTTATAATTGAGCTTCTTCTTCTTCTTTTTTTTTTATTAAACGTACCCTTGTGCCTCCGATTTAAAAATGTATATTTTTCTTCATATTTTAATCATAATTTTTTTAAAATGTACTTCTAAATAATAAATTTTTTGTAATTTAGTTTAAAATCGCACTTTTAAAATATAAAATTCTATGCCAAACGAACTCTAAAAACCCTTAAGACTTCTTTATATGCTAATTAAATACATGTATTTCTCGCATTCTAGAGACATATAGCAAATTAAAGGCTTGATTGGAATAAATTTCTTCAACACAGTTTAAATTTAATTTTTGTCATTCTAGCTTACAGTATTCTCAATAAATACCTATTTCTATTTATATTTCCAAATAATCCAAGTAGCCAAAGTCTGTAACTAGTTCTCTTTTTAGGTAATCTATACTTTTTAGGTTATGAAGGAACCTAATCCAAGTACCTTAAGTCTGTAACTAGTTCTCTTTATAGGTAATATAAACATTTTAGGTTACAAGGGAACTTAGGTCTTTTCAAACACTAGGCTTGAGATTTATTAATTGACCACCCTTTAAATAGGATACTACATAACTACACAACTCAAATCGAATCAAACTAAAACAATGAACAATAGAAACTTACTACTAAATGACTTATGCAACATAGTGCTATAAATAATTAAAAGAATGATTTAGATAAATAACTACTATTATCTTTATTTAATTAAACTACTTATACCTTAAGATAAGTTAGAGCAAAGATAACTTTTCATGAAATATTTTGTCTTGGTCTAGCTTGCAAATTCTAATACCATAACATCTTCTACCGCCTCCTCCCCATCTTTTTGTTTCTGTCTCCCTTCATCCGTCTTTATTTTTCTTAGTCTCTTTCTCATTCTTTTAGGAGTAATGCTATACGAGAAATGATCCAAAACAAAAAAAATAATAAAATATTACCAGCCACGTCAGCTTGTTGTGGGGCTGTTGTGAGAAATGAGTGTAAGAATCATTTCTCATGCTACACATCATCCTCTTGTCCACCTTTTATCCTCCAAAAATTGATGTGGCTCTTAAAATCACTATTGGATCAAAATTCAATAATGATCTATCATAAATTCAATGGTGATTTTAAGAGCCACATCAAATTTGGGAAGACAAAAGGAGGACAAGGAAATGATGTGTACCATTACTCTTCTTTTAGCATTGGTTTCCCTGCTAAAATAGCAGCGCTTTCTTTTGCACCGCCACTAGCTCGGCTTGCATCCTCCACCCCCGGTTTTCGCTCCTAGAGCATTCCCAACAACAATAGTCATATTACCTATTCAAAAAGCTCTATTTTATATTTTGCATACTCATTTTTCAACACAAATTATAGCAAATTATTTATTTTACTCTCTAATTTATTTAAATCTTATTTTTAATATATATATATATATATATTTTTTTCACTTCCCTCTCTCATCTCGCCCAAATCCCCTTTCCCCTATTTTCTTTATCTTTATTTCTCTGTCCGAAACTCACAAATTCAAAGCCCTAATTTCTGTAGTGGAACAACAATGGGCCAGGTTGGTGCAGAGCTTGGTGTTTCTTGAGGATTTTTGTTTGTGTAACAACAATTTCTCTTGATTCTTAACAAATTATGTTTCGTTGAGTGCATAAATTGGGTTATAATATTTAGCTTATTGTTTTATCTTCGTTATCTCTTACTCGTTTTGCTCTCTATCTCTCTCGGCATGCAAAGAAAAGGGGGGAGATATGCACAGGGAAATGGGTGAAGATGATAAAACAATAAATAAATAAATACTGACATCTTTTTTTCAATTGTTTATTCATTATAAAATGAACAGGTATAGGCCGAGTATCGTGTTCGCTATTTATTTTATAAGAAAAAAATACACATATCTCCCTCAAATTACTATTCAATTGTCAATGTCCTCCCAAACTATTAATTTTATCAATCTCTCATTAAAACTATCAAAAAATGTAA
Organism: Alnus rubra; assembly: GCA_028654335.1. Taxonomy (NCBI): domain Eukaryota; kingdom Viridiplantae; phylum Streptophyta; class Magnoliopsida; order Fagales; family Betulaceae; genus Alnus; species Alnus rubra. The sequence goes on from JAJPGS010001302.1 coordinate 2,979,119, forward strand.
ATGTTTTCCTAATAACGAAAATACTCTTCATAAAATTATTAAAACAAATTTAAACAACAAAAAGTTATTTAAAAAAATAAAAATAAAAACTGGTTTTATTTATTTTTTCGTTTGTTATTTTTTAATTTTCAACTTTTTTTTTTTAAAAAAAACTTATGATTATTTTTGTCTTTTTATTGGTTTTAAGGATATATTGACTTTTTTGATAATTTGGGAGGATATTGACAATTAAATAGTAGTTTGAAGGGAATATATGTATTTTTCTAAAAAAAATATTAAAGTAGCTACTTTGTTTGACAAAAAAAATAAGAAAAAAAACATCATAATAATCAAATTTAATTATTACGAGCAATTTGCCAATTTTGCTGGAACTGCTCTTAGCCATCGTCCCATTTCAATTTGTTACATGGGTTAGTCTCCCTATTTATGAGTGCTTTCCTCTTGTCGTAGAGACTTTCTCAATCGAAAATCGAACCTCCTCTTCGACGGCTCCTGTTAGGAAATCAACTATGCTTCTCCTTCAACGGCAGTCAATTAGTTGTTGTTATTGTTGTAGTAACTTTTAAGTAGGACGAACTTTTGGCCTGCTTTATGGTACGTTTGGGTATTGAATTTTGAGAATTAGAATTGAATTCTAATTCTATTTACAAATATCGAGGTAAAAAATTGTGTTTGGATGTTGAATTTTGAGATTGAAAAATATTATATTTTAATGGTAAAAAATGATTGGAAGTTTAAAAAGTTGTGTATAATGATTGGTATTTTGAAAAGTTGTGTAAAATAATAATTTAAATAATAATAATTTATTATATATTGATTATTTAATTAAAAAATAAATAAATATTTTTTTTAAAAAAAAATTAAAATTAAAATTAAAAAAAAAAAAAAAATGATGCAGGGGTGGCTGCCGGTTGGCAGCCACCCCTTTGGGGGTGGCCGGGGGAGGCCGCGCGGCCACCCCCAAGGGGTGGCTGCCAACCGGCAGCCACCCCTTTGTTTTTAATTAATTATTTTTATTTTTATTTTATTTAAATTTGTATTATTTTATTATTTATATGTGGGACCCACGCGCTTTTTGGGAGACAATTTGTCCTGCGCGTGGGGCCCAGCCAGTATTCAAATTTTCAGCATAAAATTCAAACAAAATTCGGGTCAAATTCGGGTTTTTGGGCGGGCGGGTGGGTTTTAGAAAAAACCCGGATGGAATAAAATTTCATTTCTAATGCCAAACAGATCATTAGAAATCGCTTTGTGCAGCCCATTTATTTGCTTTTAGCTTAGTATGTAAGGATAGTGCCATTTTTTTGGCCCATTTTATAATTATTGTTCTTATTTTATGGACTCTACGTATTTTTGTTTACGTAGGTCGTTGAATTTGAATCATCTCTATTTAGTGTAAAAATGAGAATATAATTATCTTTTTACATTATGTAAAATTATAAAAAGACAACTATACCCTCCTTATTTAACTAAATGAAGAGGATCATTCTTCAGTGAGAATTAGGATTATCTCCAGTTATACTTCAACCAGAGAGGAGCCAATTGGTTATATATAAGGGTATTTTAATAATTTCTATATAAGAGTATTTTAATAATTTTAATATAAAATTACTAAAATACCCTTATATATAACCAACTGGCTTCTCTCCCGTTGAACCCAACCAAAGAGGATCCAAGTCCCTTAAGTGGGGGAAGTCATTCCCTCTTTATTTTTGTTTCCTTGTTTTTCTAAGAAGAAAAAAAAAAAAAGAAAAAGAAGAAGAAAAAGAAATAAAAGGCCAACTTTACCCCTACCCTATAAGAAAAAGGAAAAAACAAAAAAACAAAAAGAAGCCCACGCAATAAACCGAACAAAAAACAGCGTGCGAAGCAGGGAATTTTAACCTCTCTGAGGGCGTCCCTCCGTACGTCAACATCTGTAGCTAGCAGTAGAGAAGCAGTACGTAATAATATTTGTAGCGGCATTCATAGATCGCTCTCTCAGACTCTCACAACCTAAAACCCAAATTCACCTCCTAATTCCCCTTCCTCTAAATCAAACGCTAGAATCCCTAACCCCTCTCTCTGTGTCTCCCACACGCGTGCTTTTCCTCGCTTGTGTTCGTTTTTCCGTTAGAATTTGATATATTTTTTGTGTGCAAAAGCAAGAGCAGCGAAATGGATATAGAGGAAAAGCAAGCGGACCTGATCGAGCACTTCGTGAAGCGAGCATCGGCTCTCCAGGGCTCGGCCCTCGGGACCGTCGTCGCCGAGGCCACCTCGCACCCCTCCCTCTTCGCCTTCTCCGAGATTCTCGCCGTTCCCTCCGTCCTCCAGGTTCGGCTCTCGCTCTTTTTGGTTTCCGAGAAAGCTAGGGAAACTGATTGAAAATCGCGTTCTTTAATTGAATGTTGTCAAATGATGAATTTTGTGCTTTGTGGATGGTCATGTTATGCGAATTGATATGTTTGAATGCAATTTGTTGCTGCAAAGTTTTTTTTTAAAATTCTTTTTGCAAGAGTTTAGGGACCTTAGACTTGGCACTTTTCCTTGATAGTCACTTTTGGGTTGATTACTACTCAATGCAGTCTAATTGGTTATGGTTTTATGTGAAATTTGTGGTTTAAGACTGGTATAGTATTGAAGTTCGTATTGTGATTAAAGAATGAAACAGAGCATTTTTAAATGTTATGATGGTAGATGATATTTCTGCTAAATTTCTTGTTTCATCGGATGAACAATTGCTAAGATGTTGGTAAACAATTGTAAAATGAATGAAAGGATTTTTGACCAATTGTAGTCATTGGACTGCTTTTTAAAACGTGTTTATGTGTATCAGTTCTTTTGCCATTTTTTAGATGTTTCACGTAATTTTCTTTGTCCACTTGTGTTATTGTTGCTGATGGTTGTGTTGTCCCTTTCTTGATATTTTTGGGTTGAGGGCCTCGAGGCATTGGATTATTAAGTATCATGTAAAATTGATTCAATGTTTTTTCTGGGTTTTAACTATAAACTTGTGCAGCTTGAAGGAACTGAAAGTTCTGTGCACCTTGATATGCTTCGTTTGTTTGCACATGGCACTTGGAGTGATTACAAACGTAAGCATACCAGATCTTGCTTTATTTTTTATCATTTGTACTCCTTTTTGTTACTCACTAGTCGCTGGTTTGATTTATAAGGATATTCATTATTTACTACAATAGTATTGTTCTTAATATAACCTCAAGGGGTTGGCTTGAGTGGTAAGTCACTTAGCCCTGGTACCTCATGAAGCATCAAGTCTAAGATTCGACCCCCCCTTGAATGTAAACAATTATTTGGGGCAACGCTTGCGGGTAAAAGCCCGAGCTTTACCTGACTTGTGTGGAGGAGGTACTTTGCACGGTGTCCTGGGGATCTAGCAGGGCAAAGCTTCGGATACCCTAGTTATTAAAAACAGGAAAAAAGTATTGTTCTTAATATAAGGTTGAGGCATTGGTTTATTTATCACTCAATAAGGTGTTGTTTGGATAGAGCTTAATAGCCATATGCTGCTTACGTGCACGACAATTTCTGGAAGTTTTACATATTTATACTGTACAATAAGATCTCGGTTTTTTTTTTTTTTTTTTTTTTAAAGTAATCAAAATTTTATTAACCGAGAGGGCACTACTCAAGTACACATTAAGTATACAAGAGAAACACCCAATTAGAAAAAGAAAAAATATCAAGAAAATCATGATAACTAGAAATATGAAAGCAATCATAGGCGGCTGTCATTTGGTAAAGGGTTTCGAAGAAGAAAGCCTTTAGTTCCACCTCTGATCTCTCGCAATCCTCAAAGCTACGCTTATTTATTTCTCTCCAGATACATCACACCAAGCAAGGCTTATCTTCCACACTGCTACCTTTTGAGAAGAACCTTGTTGCCCTCTCCAACATTTGAATAGATCCACTACCCTCCAAGTCATAACCCATTTTAACCCATAAAGGTCAAAGATAGAACTCCATAAGGCATAAGCAGTTTTGCAATGGATTAGAGGGTGATCTATAGATTCCTCACTTTTTTTCTTGCACATGTAACACCAATTTATGACTATTAAATTCCGTTTCCTTAGGTTGTCCATGGTAAGGATATTCCCTAAAACAGCTAACCAAGCAAAGAACGTGACTCTTGAGGGAATCTTATTCTACCAAATACTTTTATTGGGGAAAAGGTCACTATCATGGGTGGTAAGGGCATTATAAAATGATGTTCAAACAACCCTCTTTTTGAAGGTGCCCAACACAACTTGTCTTCTCCACCTCGTCTTAGTTTGATGGAGTACAAAAGATCGAAGAATGTGGTGAAGAAATCCGCCTCCCAGTCCTGTGCACCATGGAAAGTTCCACCAACTGAGAGCCCAACCAATTCATCACATAAGAACCTTCTATCACAATCATAGTTAGGACAATAAAAACTGACAAAAGCCCAAGTAAATTGATCCTCAACATTCCGAAGAGATTAAGCAATAGTATACTCCCCTACACACTCCTTCACTTTCTTCATCACCCTCCTATCCCTCATTAGTAGAATCCCACTTGACGCCCCTCTAGAATCTAGACAACACCAATCCACATGTTGGCATCCTCACAAACTATTCATCAAAAAGGCTATGGGACATGTGATCCAGTTTAGTTTCCTGAAGACGAATAATATTTGCCTTCCATAGCATATTTCTAACCCTAAGGCGCTTATCCCCCCTCGTTCAACCCTCTAACATTTCAAGAAAGCGACTTAGGCTTCATCAAGAACCAAAGAAACCCCTCCCTCAAGTCTGCCTCGGCTGGCGCTTCCACCTTTGAAATCATAATTAATGGAACATGATAAACTTTTTAGCTCCTTGTTCCCTCTATTACCTTTTTTTGATAAGTAAGAATTCATTAAAAAGCGCAGGGGGGCGCAACCCTAGTACACAGGGAGTATACAAAGGAGCCCCTAATTAGGGGACCGAAACGAACAAGAAAGTAAAAAATCAGCGTACGACATACTACCCAAGCCATTTGCCGACACCCAAAAAAACAACATATTAAGCATATTTCTACAAAGAGCCCCAGCCTGAACCTCCACATCCTCAAAAAGCCTAGCCCGCCACAAGCCCCACAAAACACAAAGAGGAACCTGTTTCCAAACACGGTGAACAGGACCACGACCCAGCAAAGTACCCCAAGCACTCAATAAGTCCAAGACGCTCCTAGGCATAACCCACTCCACCCCAAACAAACCATAAAAAAAACTCCAAACAACTCGAGCCACGTCACAATGGAACTAGGCATAACCCACTCCACCCCACGCTCCTAGGCATAACCCACTCCCTCTATTACCTAGTTTGGAACTAGGTGCCAAACCCTCTTGGCAACAACTTGCTTCAATGGCTGTAAGGAAGGCCATAAAATAAATATTTCCATGTGCATATTTACATAATTTCGGTGTAATATTATATGCTTTTAATATGGGGATACATGCACACCATGTAGTTGAACTCTAATTTTAATGAGGTTCATTGTATTTTTGGTGGTTACAAACATAAATAGTTCTTGAAATGGCATTCTGCCTCTTTTTCAGTTAAAAGAAGTAACAATCTATTTTTTTGTTTGTCAAAAAACATTGTTGTGCCTCTTGTGCAATATGCCTAGTTCCTGGTGATGTGTTATGTTTACAGATGTTAAACTGGTTTCAAGTATTGGGAATACGTGGAGTGATGGTAAACTGTAGGTACAGGTTCCTTCCTATTATGAGCTATCTGTAATTGCCTTGAAACAATTAGTTGTACCTCCAGGTTTTCTAGCAAGTACAGTTGAGAAGGCAACCACCAAAGATATATATATATGTAACGAGAGATGGGGAAAGATCTTTACTGTGGATAATTTCAGGAAGAGGCATACCATCATTGTGGATAAATGTTGCTTGTGCAAGAGAGATGGGGAATCAATGGACCACCTTCTTCTTCATTGCGATGTGGCTTTCCCTCTGTGGAATACCATTTTTACTTGTTTCGGTATGTCTTGGGTTATGCTTAGAAGAGTTATCGACTTGTTTGCATGTTGGTCGTAAGTTTGGAAGGCCGAAGAGTGTAGCAATTTGGAAGATGGTGCCGATCTACATTTTTTGGTATGTTTGGAAGGAAATAAATCTTAGGTGTTTTAAGGATTTGGAGAGTTCCATGAAGGATATTTTAGCTTCATTTTTTCGTACTTTGTATCTTTAGACAATGGCTTTTTTGTCTATACTGTCTATTAGTTTTGCCGATTTCCTTGTCCGTTTTTCTATTCCTAGTTAGGTGTTTCCTTTTGTATACTTCCAGGGTACTTAGGGGCGCCTTACATTTTCAATAAGACTAAATTTACTTATAAAAAAAATAATAATAAAAATAAAAATTCATTGGCAACCATCAAAGATATTTATGAAGGAAAAAGAGAAAAAAAAGGGGCAATAAATATTCAGTAAGGTGGAAGGAGAGCCTATTCTCTGCTCAATTAATATCAACTAATTGGGGTTGTTGGCTATATGGATCGTTTTACCCCACTTGGTCTTATCTAGGGCTATGTCCCCAGTTACCTAATCATGCTGTTAGGGTCACACGACTCACACACATCTGTTTGGCATCTATTAAAGAGGTGGAATAAACATAGAGGAAATTAAAGTAAGTGGGAGAAGCTTTGGAAGAGGCACTTGATCAAAATAGGTATTATGAACATGATGGATGAGGATGGAAGTGATAGTGTTAGTTTAAGGCGATTTTAAATATAGATGAAAGGCTTTTGAAATCTGAGGCTCTGAGTGGAGTGCATGGATATCTTTCAATTTTTTCCCTTTCTTTGTGCTTATGAGGAGTTACATGGGAGTTCCTTGAGTATCCATAGGAAAGCTGTTGTTTACGGGGGGATAAAGAAACTTATGATCTGTGAGCTTTTTGTGACTGTCTTTTGTGGTTGGCAGCTGCTTGTGTTTTATTGAGGCGTGCTTGACTCTTTCTTGGTACACAATGGCTGGATCATGTCTGCCTGTGTTTTTAAATGATGACATTACGAGGTGTATTGCTTCGAGGAGGTGTGGTGAGCAGGTTATTGGTTGGTGGCCAGTCTTTATTAATCTGAGGAGTAGGGGCTATATGGATTATTTTTACTCAATCGGTCCCATATTACTTGTCCATCTTTTTTATATGTGGATGTCCCAAAATAGATGTCTACTTTCTAAGACGAGTGTGTGCAATTGCTTAACTTTTCAAAATCACCCTTTAAAAAGTTTGTCTCCTTAAAGGTATGCACCTTTCTAATGATAAGTGTGAAAACATTTTATCTATTTTTTTTTTTTTTCTTTTTTCGTATAAGGGACAGAGCATTAAACGATGTTCCCTTAAGAGGTTGAGTATACAAAGTTGGACGAGTATATTGGACATTAGGCAGGCTTAAGGGTGCTTGTAGCGAGAGGGAGGGGGGATTATGAATACCTGTACAATTGGTCAGTTGAACATTATCACTGTGTCTGAGGTCAGTTGAGCATGTGCACGGGCATTAAAAGAAAAGAAAAGAAAAAACCATAAACTTGCCTCTTTCTTCTGATACTGTATGATCAAAATCATACCTACAGGTAAGAGGTTTGTTTATTTATTTATATATTTTTTGGGTGGGGGTAGGGGGTTTTCATTATATGACAGATTTCATGAAGGAAAGGTAAATAAAGTGCCTCACTTCCTGGTTTTGAGAACTGGTTTGTAAAATTTTTAAAACTTTCCTTACTCGTTGCTTTTCAGTTTGCTTTCTTGTGTCCCAATTATAATAATTTCAGCTGGTTTTTGCCCTTTAGTTGGAACAGTTGGTCTCTTGGTGGTTTTCTTGGAGTTTTTGGAAGAAAGAGGTTCAAATGTTTCAGAGTGTACTCTATATTTTGGCTATCAATAATTATGAAAATATGAGATAAATGATAAACTTTATTACAAATGCGGAGTATTGCCAGTTTCCCATAATAGTTTGGAATAATGATTAGCTGATTTAAGAATCCAAGAAAGTGAGACATCGTATCCAGAAACAATATCATAGGCTTAGCTTCATATTTGTGCAAGCCCTCATGATCCATTAGTTATTGGTCCTACCTCTTTCCTCCTGTACCAGCCAGATGTTGGTTAGAATGATTAAACTTTACAAGATCTTTTTCTTTTGCCTTTAAGCTAATTAACTTAGCAAAAAATGGACGATGTAATGGCTTGTGGAATCGCCCATCTGTAACTGTCCATTTGACAGAAGGAAACAACATGGGTAATTATGTGGCACTAAACTAACTAAAACTCATCTTCAGTTTTATCATAGTAATGCTTGTTTTATCAAATTTCTTCTAATAATTTCGTGCCCTTAAGCATTTTTGAGTTTTGCTTCTGCAAGGCATAATGTGATATAATTTTGGCTATTGAAATATGTATGCTTGTAGGTAATGCTGACCGTCTTCCGCAATTGGTCCCTGAACAAGTTCTCAAGCTAAAGCAACTTACTGTGCTTACACTGGCTGAGACAAACAAGGTATTCTTCCTTGAATTATGAACCCTTTCTTTTAACAAATTCATATCGTTTTGAACAGGCTGATTTATCTGCCTGATTGAGTGATAGTGGTTACTGCACCATCATTTTGATTTTTGACTAGCTTAATCATTTCAATTTTTTCTGAAAGAGAAGTCTTCTTGTGGCCTAATTCAGGCAAGTTGCTTGTCTAGTGTATTTGGTCTATATAGACGTGGTTATCAATTCAAGGTCCTGTTTGGAAGTAAAATGAGTTCTGTTTGCAATAAGTTATTATAGATTCTATTGAATTGTATAGAGATAGTCATTCTGAAATTTATAATATACCTCTCCCTTTGAACTTGTTTCTGATGCATTGTACAAGTTCTCTGCGTGCCTTTTGCTTTCTTATATGTATTTTACCAGGAACCATACAGGTCATGGTCCTTCAGAAGGTTTTCCCTTCTAGTTATATTAGCTATCTTCTTTGTGACATGTATTGTTATATGTCTTAGGGTCTAATTGTTGAGTCCATACCCAGGTCCTACCCTACGATCAACTAATGCAGGAGTTAGACGTCATGAATGTACGTGAACTTGAAGATTTCCTAATCAATGAGTGCATGTATGCGGTAGGTACTCTCCCTTCTGAATTCATTTTTATGTTGAATACTAATGACCTACTATATTGGGATATACTTTTAACTGCTGAGCAAACACAGGCATGTAGTGGGGAAGCGGGGTCATTATTTCTAGAGAGATTTGTATTCAGTAAATCAAATTTGAAGGGAATGATTTCAGGGGCTATAATTAGCACTCATACTGAGTTATTTATTTATTTTTTTTTTAATTTCTCCTGGGGGTGTTTTATGTTTTCCTTGATGTTGGAATATGACTATTTTGTTGCTTGCACAATATCATACTTTGAATGACAGGAAATGTTGTTTCAAATGCTTTAATCACTTTATGATGGTTTGTTACTAGTATAAGAGCATGTGCTTTGAACCTAGTGCCTTTTCAATGCTAGGTTGATCTTTGCTTTGATATTTTTTCAGGTAAAATAATAGGTACATCAAATGACAATTTGTTTTATCAGATATATTAACAGGATTTTTAATACATATAAAGCAAATATTTGGGAGGTCCCATCCCTTTTTATGGTTCACCAATTAAGTAATTTTTAACAAATGCTAACTTCTTGTGTACACTATATATGTGCTACACTGTATGTTAACGACACCTTATATCTGATGCTTTAAGTAATTTATTTTTATGATTTTTATTATTTTCAAATTTTCTTGTTTGGGTAATTATTATGAAGTATTTCCTTTTTTTTTTTCTTCCTTGTATAGTTATTATGAAATAATAGTTAAAAATTAACTTAAACTATCAGTTGTTTTTATTTTTTCCTTTTTCTTTTGGATGACACCATCTCTCATTTAAATTAACAATAAATATAACCTCATTAGAACTCCCAACTCCTATTAATTCGTTTAGCATATTTTGCTGCTTTAATTTTCACTTTAACGAGTTCATGATTTTATTATATGTAGATAGATTTCTTTTGGTTAGAGGTCTACTATAACTGATAAGATGGAGAGTGCATAAATGAGAATGTGCTGATTGTTGTGTTGGTGTTTATTGCTATTAGGGCATAGTTAGAGGGAAGCTGGATCAGTTGCGAAGATGCTTTGAGGTCTGTGCTCATTGTCCTCACCTATCTTTGAGTTGCCTCCTTTCTTTTTATTAACTTGCTTATGATTGTGTATTGCAGGTTCAATTTGCAGCAGGGAGGGATCTAAGACCTGGTCAACTCGGGGGCATGATACAAACGTTGTCAAACTGGTAACGTCTCTGGTTCAAATAGCATTAGAGTAATTTCTATGATTATATTTGGTTTTTTGTCTGATTGCTAGATCAATCTTCTTTTCTTGAAGAACTTATTTTCCATGAAGTGGTCCTGCTTTTAGGTTCCTTTATAAATTTTCATTTATAAACTCTGGTGCTATGTTACTTTTAGCACTTGGAAAGTGATACAACTTTATGAGTAAGCTATAGTAATTGCATGTTCTGTAGCTTTTACTCAGCCCTTTTAGCAAATAATGTTCTGTGTGACAGTCTGGAGGTATGTTAACCTTTGTTTAATCCAGTTGGCGAAGTCCAAGCAAATTTGTGTTCGAAGATTTATAAACTCTGGTGCTATGTTACTTTTAGCACTTGGAAAGTGATACAACTTTATGAGTAAGCTATAGTAATTGCATGTTCTGTGGTTTTTACTCAGTCCTTTTAGCAAATAATGTTCTGTGTGATGGTCTGGAGGTATGTTAACCTTTGTTTAATCCAGTTGGCGAAGTCTAAGCAAATTTGTGTTCCAATTCTTGACCTAGCATGTCATATGTTTCTATTGTTATAGCTACTTGTTCTTTAATAAAAATTGTCTTTCAAGATAATAGTTCTCAGAGGTGTTAGTATTATGTCTAATATTGGTTTATGAACATTGATAGGTTGGCTACATCTGACAATCTACTTATCTCAATTCAAGAGAAGATTAAATGGGCTGATGGGATGAGTGAGTTGGACAAGAAACACCGGAAGGAGGTTGAGGATAGGGTGGAAGAAGTAAAGAAGTCCCTTTCACTCAAGGTCAGTTGAATCTAGTTTTATGTTTTGAATTGATTATGTTGTCCTTTTTCTCCATTATTTAAAACTAGTTATCTAAATGCAGAAGATGGGACATCCATTGAAATGAAGTTGTCTCCTTATTTGTTTATTTAATTTAGTTTTTTAAGCCATTTGTTATTATTTTTTTAATTCTTAGTTCTCTATGTGCATTTAAAAGTATGACCTGTGGCTAAGTTATTAAGGAGCAAAATGGGTTAGGTCTGTTGGAATGGCGACTATTAAGCCTAGGGCAAAAACTGTGAGTCTGTAGTTCAGATGGGGTTGGCATTATTAAAAGTGTAGCATGACCAGCTCATTGGATTATGATGTTATTATATGTAGCTTACCGATAATAATAATAATAAAAAAAACAGCCAATCAATCTAATTGGCAGCATAACTAATTATTTATACCCCAATTCTGAACCAAATCAATTTCAGAGAATCAATTTAAAAGTTTAAACAGAGAATAGAACCATTTCGTTGTAGGTTTGCTACTGATGTAGTTCTAGAGCTTGTCATAGAAATGAGAACCCAAGTGGCTCCTGGTGGGATGAAGAAGGGCAGTGGACATTGACATTGAATGGGGATATAATTGGGATATAACAAAATAACTGGGGGATACAATTGAATTATATGACATTGCTTTTAACGCTGTTTAATTTTGTGCCCTCTTTGTGTAAGCAGAATGGGTGCATCACAAGTCAATCCGGGGAATCCCATGTTTTTTTAGAGTTTATGAAGGGGGTTGGAAGTGTAATTTTCTTTTATGTATATTGTTATTAGATTATAGAAGTTGCAACCCTATGATTTTATACAGTTGCATGTGTTTCATAGTTTGCTCCTTCTAGATAGACGTTTTCTTGTATATTTCCTGTGTACTTGGGTTGCTTTTAATGATATTTCATTACCTGTATAAAAAAAATACGGCTGCATGTGTTTCATGAGACTCCTTTTGATCTCCTGTAGCTACAATGTTATTAGATTAAAGTCTTTATTTCATTGTATGGGATATGTTGGTCGATGTGTCTTACTTACGTTGTGGCAGAAGTTACACACTGTAAGCAGGCCGACATTGACTTCCGAGGGCATGAGGAGATCTACTCTGAACCTGGTGGAGTGATGGACTACGAGGAGGACCGAAGTCGTCCAAAGAGGTAATTCAATACATCTTTGCCATTTTTAGTGATTCTGCACCCGTGAAGTCGCGGTCGAAGTTTTGATATGATTTTGTGTTTACAGTCTTGTTTCAACTATTGATTTATTTACCACCAATCTACTATCGATTGGTGAAGTCAACATTCTCCCTTTATCTATCGCATCCTATGCAATACTAAGTAAAATGGATTTCTAAAGTTATTTTTTGGTAGTACAGTTTCCAACAACTACATCTGGATTTCTCATTTTATTTTCTTTACTTTTATTTATTTCAATATGAAGTATGGATTTAATCAGTGAATGGGGGAAACGAGCAAGTAGATAGGATTATGGAGGTTGAGCCCTAATTACAATTACATTAAATATTAGTTTGGATCATCAATTTGAATTGCTTAAAAATTCTACTGTTTGACTAACAAGTTGGAAAAATGCAGGAGGCGGCATCCGATAGCTTGAACGAACGCATGGATGGAGGGAGCTCATTGGATTGGTTTTTGGGCGTCACCTGATATTTTTTTGTCTGTTCATGGATTCAAGCAACGGATGGTTCTGCTTTTGGGGACAATGATACTTCCTTGATGGTGAACTTGTCATTGTTGCTATAATCATTAGCTTGTTTTCCTGAGTCAGCAAGAAAAAGACCAGATTTGGTGGTGCGGCTTAAATTTTTTTATGTAGCTAGGTACTTGTGCCTATTGATGTTGCGCATTAATTTGTCTTGTGAAGAAAATGGCTGGCCTGCAAGGCTACCATTGATAGTATATTGTTTCCAACACATACTTAAATGTCTTGTTTCACAGTTTATAGTCCTGATTGCCCAGCAGTTTACTGGATCTGCTCTTAACTTTGGTGTTCAACTGTTCATCGTTTAGATGGGTGCAATATCTTTTGGAATTGATGCATGGAGTCTAATCATAATTCTTCACTGTATGTAACCCTCATCTATTGAGGAAGCCTTCCTAACAAGGTTGGATGAAATGTGAAAATTAATTGCATTGGCTGTAGACATGAAAGGAGTGGTAGGATTTTGAGATGAAATGATGGGCTGCCTGTGAAAGGAACAAAAAGAACAGATTTCTACCTCTAAATGTTCATCTTCTCTCCTCTTCCAAATTTACTGGGATTCAGCATCACAGATTGTCACTTTACACATCACTGGACTTGGACTCCATTGACTGCTTCAAGAATTAGGAATTGTTACTTGCAGCTTAGTTCAGTTGGTAAGCTTGGTAATCATATTTGACAATCACGCATGAAACTCAAGATACCTAAAGATGACAAGTCTAGAGCCATCTTAGGGATTCACATCTCCAATAATTTGAGTAGCAAATGTCAAAAAACTTTTGTACTTTTGTGGGGTCTATCCGCCTAAGTATATGTGCGGGTTGTTAGAGACTCGCTCGTACAGACGAGTTTCATAAAAAATTGCTAACAATCCAAACAGCAAAATTGTTAGGATCTTTATTCTCATCTTAGCAGCGTGCTAGGGTCGATGTGCCACGACACATTGGCCGCTATGGTCATTTCACTCAACAGTTGCCTCGGCTCTTGTTTAATGGTGTTATAAAGAGCACCTTAAATGTTCATATCGTTTACATGCCAACTTCAATGGCAAATCACATATCATAGGAACTTCAAGGTCATCGTCACTACACATTTTTGTATAGAGCTAAAGTTTTCAGGTTATTACTCTGCATCAGACTGCATGCTTTTGGCTTCTGAGAGTTGACTGATTTAGGTATATTTTGTATGATTTTGTTTCATGTGTATGATTTTATTTTTGGGAAAGTCATAGGAAAATTGGCGTTTCTCTCAAAGTTCAAGCAGTTTCTTTGCAAACGGAGAGTTTTTTCACAATTCGGTATTTATCTCAAAAGTTTAAACCGATAAGAAATGATAGACTTAATCATCTAAATTAACAAGTAAAACCCAATATACAAAACATTTAACAGGAAGTCAAGGTTCAAATTTACGATCTATATTCTAATACTATACTAAATCATCGAAAGTTGATTTAAATTAATATTTTAAGGGTTAGAAAATCTCGTGTAATATTTTTGTTTGTTCATTTTTGTAGTATTTATTTATTGTGAGAGTCGACGAGTCGTGGTTGTTGGACGACAACATTTCGTCGGCCATCTTCTCCGATTCTTTTTGAAGTTGTTTATTAATATGTTGTGGGCGCCGCGACACGACATCGTCGTTGTTAGAGTTTGAACGCGCGTGGGCTGCTGTCCTCAACAGCCTGAATAGGTAAAGATTACTATATTTGTTCAGCTTTAATATTTTCCATCCACATCATGTCGACTATATAGATACTTTTAACAACGTCTAGGAATAGAAAAGGAGACAATTTGCTAAAAGTGGAAGAGACATTATTATATTCATTTTTAAATATTGCCTCTTTGCTGGTCTATGGGGTCACAGAAATAATTTCAACTAAAACGAACCTTAAATAAAAATAAATAAATAAATCTGAACAAATGTTACCTAGGGAATATAAATAATAACAACCTTATCTTCTATAATTTTTTTTTTTTTTTTAATGTACATTTATCCCCTTCTGACTATCACTTATTTTTGCAATGTTTCTTTATTATTTCAATTTTGAGTAATGCTTACACACACTTCCACTTCTCCACGCTCTTAGGTCACTTTTAAAACCACTATTGACTTTGATATGAATTTTTATTAGATTTTATTCTAATTATGATTTTAAAAGTCATCTAAGGGTGTTGAGAAATGAGTGTGTAGAAGTGCCCTCCATTATGACTTTTTCTTTGTCTTAATTTTTTTATCTTGTGAATAATGTTTTTGTTATTTTGAATTTTCTCCCTCCTAACATTTCATAGCAGAATGGGATTTTTTTTTTTTTTTTTAGGAGAATGAGATTTTTGATTATGTGATTAACAAGATAGATTTCTAAGTCTATATTTCATTTCATTGGAATTTCTCATAGAGGGTATTTTTGTTATTTTGAATTGCGGAAAGAAGAGACTGCAACCCCAATAGTAGATTGGGGACATTGCAAAAATTAAAACATTGAGGAAAACATTAGAAAATGAGTCGTTTTTTTCTTTCTTTTTCTTTCTTTTTTTTTTTTAAAAAAAAAAAAGAAAAAGAAATCAATTAAGGAGGAAAAGCTTATCGAAACAATATTCAATGAATTAGCTGGCAAGTAAAACTTGGGTGCTTGAAGTAGAGTCGGTACTTTTGGAAATAATATCCCACACAATTTCAGAGCATATCAATTGAATGAGATTTCTGAGTCGGTGGCAAAGTGTGACTTTGTATGGCTTTGGAAGGGTAATATAAGTTGGAATATTGAATGCATGCATATACATGCAAGTGCATATACATGCAAGTGCATATACATGTAAGTGCATATCTTTTTGATATCGCCATGAAATTTCCTTCTTCATATAATTCTTTTCACATGTTTTAGATGGGAATACATAATATTTGTTTATTTGATTGCTAAATTTGCAAAGACCTCATATTTATATATGTATACTTCAATATTGTATATAGCGACCAACAATCACATGCAACATGCGGCCTTGATATGTGTAAGAGTGTAAGACTATGACTCTATCTTAATTATATATCCACTGAGAATATGTATTTGTTTAATGCATACCATAATGGGCATGGCTCATTGGCTCTTTGCCCCTTTCAAGTATAAATTAAAGGTGATAAGAAAAAACAGAAATAAGAAAAACAAGAGTTTTGTTCGGAGTATATATTACATTTTTTATGTTAGGTTTCTTACGAATTGATGAAACAGTTCACATGACGTACACTTATTATGCCAGCCATTAAAATGTAGACTGTCATATACGTAACAGTTCATGTGGCACCCATATCTATAAAATGTGAACTGTCACATAAATTTGTAAAACAATTTTATTACTCCAAACATTTTCCAAACAATAATAGGAATGTTAATTGAGTCTAATGATGCCGTTGGAAACAACTTGTGTTTGTAGTTCTTACTCAAAAAAGAAGAAGAAGAAGAAAAAAGAGTGACTGAAATTTAATGAGCTAATTCTAATGTTCCGTTTAATCCGTGAAATATAATTCTTGCATGTATACTCATAGAAGATTTTTTTTTTTTCAATTTAGTTTATTAAATTGACACATATTTTTAAAAGCATGTGATTCTCAAATGTAATTTTAATATGATTATGTTACGTGCCTAATTTTTCAAGAAAGTAACGAATAATATAGAGTAGTTCGAGGAACCCTAGACCTCTTAAATAATTACTGGAGTTGAATAATTAACTTTTCTAATAATTTTATTAATAAAAAAAGGCTATATATATATATATACCTATAACAAGGATAAAGGTAAGTACTCTTGTGGACTTCTACTAACGTACTATATAACACTTAGGATACACACACTACAAAAAATTCAAGATTTCTGGACGGTTTCAAACCATCTAGAAATTGCAAAAAACAGTCTGGAACAAAGTCTAGACGGTTTAAAACCGTTTAGAAATATGGGTCGGGAATTTGGGTTATGGAGGGTTTAGGCCAAACCGTCCGGAATTCCAGACAGTTTGGCCCAAACCGTCCAAAACCAATTTGGACGGTTTTTCCAAACCGTCCGGAATTAATTGTAGACGGTTTGGACCAAATCGTCCATAACCCGAATTCCCGGTTTGAACCAAACCGCCCATAACCCGAAGAAGAGTACAACCAACAATAAACCGTCTGTAAAATTTTAATTCTAAATGGTTCTAAAAATCGTCTAAAAAAAAACTGTCAAGAAACGGTCTTTTTTTGTAGTGACAATATCCTTTATTATCTACTAATAAAAACTCTAATAGATAAACTCTAATCGCGGCTGCTTGTTTATTGTTGGTTGAACTCTTCTTCTCATCTATCACTCCCATGTCTAGTACGTTAACAGATTAACATAACATGTGACATCTATCTTTAAAGCATACGATTCTCACATGCATTTTAAAAATGTCTATATTGGAGTTTCCGTTGATTTGCTTGTTTTTGGTTATGTATTTTTCTTCCTAGTTTTTGTTTGTTGTTACTGTTGTTTGCAGTTTGGTTATTCTATTGTATTTACAAAAAAGAAAAAGAAAAACTAAAAGGAAAGTAGATGAAAAAAAAAAGTCCTCATAGCATTTATTATTTGATATTCACCAACACCTTAAGGTCATATATTTTTGACAAATTATATAAGTACAACTCTTACACATCTTTTATATATCTCATTTTTAAATCTATCATTAAATTTATGGGACCTACATTGAGTCCCACAAATTCAATAGTGTATTTGAAACTTGGTTGCATGGAGATATGTACAACTTATTCTCCTCAAACTACCACTCAATTTGCAATCTCCTCCAAATCTCTAATATTTCATATTTTGCAATGTCTCCCTAATCTACCATTGGGGTTACAATGTCCCTCCAATGTTACAAAATTTTGTCAAGTCATATGGCAAGAGATGCAAAATGTCCATTATAATTTATACCTAATAAAATTTTAAAAAATACAATTACACCAATGATTTTTTTTTAAAAAAAATCCTCTTCCACTCGTGACCCACGGCCACGTTGTGGATTTGACGCAACTTACCCACGGTGATGTTGTAGGTCTTTTTTTTAAAGAAAAAATCTAAGGACATTTTTGTCCTTTTGGATCATAAAAATGACCATTATATCCTATTATTTTAGGATTTAACAAAAAAATTGAACAGAATAAAGACATTGTAACTCAAATGGTAGATTGAGAAACATTACAAATATGGTAATAGTATGAGGAGATAAATGTAATTTCCCCAATTTTTAACCTTATTTCTATGGGCAGATTCAAGATTTCAAGAATGGATTTATATATAAAAAATAAAAAAAATAAAAAAAGATTTCAAGAATGGATGGACTAAAACAATGATGATGATGCAAACAAACTAAGATTGAGGGATCATACATGAAACATCTGAATATTTGAAATATCAGCTGAAGTGGATTAGATTGGATATTTGAGAGCAAAAAAAATAAAATAAAATAAAATAAAAAAAAAACAAAAAAGGTCAAATATACAATTCATCTGCCAAACTGGGCGCCACGTTTCAGCAAGTCTACGGTGTTCGAAATTCGAACACCGTCCGAGTCAAGTTTTGCTCCTTTTTGGCTTAGGCTCCGACGCGAAAGACGTAGCCGACGGCTCCGGAGAGCCACGCTTGGCAGTCACTCTGATGGGCTCATAGTCATGCTCATCCGAGCCAATAAGGTGAGGAAAATTGAGCTTGGCTTTCGAGCCGCGCATCTTGAAAGCGACACGACATCGTCGTTGTTAGAGTTTGAACGCGCGTGGGCTGCTGTCCTCAACAGCGCGCCTGAATAGGTAAAGATTACTATATTTGTTCAGCTTTAATGTTTTTCCATCCACATCATGTCGACTATATAGATACTTTTAACAACGTCTAGGAATAGAAAAGGGTTCACACGACGAACACTTATTATGCCAGCCATTAAAATGTAGACGGTTATATATGTAACAGTTCATGTGGCACTCATATCTATAAAATGTGAATTGTCATATAAATTTGTAAAACAATTTTAATACTCCAAACATTTTCCAAACAATAATAGGAATATTAATTGAGTCTAATGATGCCGTTGGAAACAACTTGTGTTTGTAGTTCATACTCAAAAAAGAAGAAGAAGAAGAAAAAAGAGTGACTGAAATTTAATGAGCTAATTCTAATGTTCCGTTTAATCCGTCAAATATAATTCTTGCATGTATACTCATAGAAGATTTTTTTTTTTTTTTTCAATTTAGTTTATTAAATTGACATATATTTTTAAAAGCATGTGATTCTCACATGTAATTTTAATATGATTATGTTACGTGCCTAATTTTTCAAGAAAGTAACGAATAATATAAAGTAGTTCGAGGAACCCTAGACCTCTTAAATAACTACTAGAGTTGAATAATTAACTTTTCTAATAATTTTATTAATAAAAAAAGGCTATATATATATATATACCTATAACAAGGATAAAGGTAAGTACTCTTGTGGACTTCTACTAACGTACTATATAACACTTAGGATACACACACTACAAAAAATTCAAGATTTCTGGACGGTTTCAAACCATCTAGAAATTGCAAAAAACCGTTTGGAACAAAGTCTAGACGGTTTAAAACCGTATAGAAATATGGGTTGAGAATTTGGGTTATGGAGGGTTTAGGCCAAACTGTCCGAAATTCCAGATGATTTGGCCCAAACCGTCCGGAATTAATTATAGACGGTTTGGACCAAATCGTCCATAACCCGAATTCCCGGTTTGAACCAAACCGCCCATAACCCGAAGAAGAGTCCAACCAACAATAAACCGTCTGTAAAATTTTAATTCTAAATGGTTCTAAAAACCGTCTAAAAAAAACTGTCAAGAAACGGTCGTTTTTTTTGTAGTGACAATATCCTTTAGTATCTACTAATAAAAACTCTAATAGATAAACTCTTATCGCGGCTACTTGTTTATTGTTGGTTGAACTCTTCTTCTCATCTATCACTCCCATGTCTAGTACGTTAACAGACTAACATAACATGTGACATCTGTCTTTAAAGCATATGATTCTCACATGCATTTTATTGTTGTTATTGTTGTTTGCAGTTTGGTTATTCTATTGTATTTACAAAAAAGAAAAAGGAAAGTAGATGAAAAAAAAAAATCCTCATAGCATTTATTATTTGATATTCACCAACACCTTAAGGTTATATATTTTTGACAAATGATATAAGTACATCTCCTACACATTTTTTATACATCTCATTTTCAAATCTACCATGCATTAAATTTATGAGACCCATATTGAGTCCCACAAATTCAATAGTGTATTTAAAACTTGGTTGTATGGAGATATGTATGACTTATTCTCCTCAAACAACCACTCAATTTGCAATCTCCTCCAAATCTCTAATATTTCATATTTTGCAATGTCTCCCCAATCTACTATTGAGGTTACAATTAATGTCCCTCCAATGTTACAAAATTTTGTCAAGTCATATGGCAAGAGATGCAAAATGTCCATTATAATTTATACCTAATAAAATTTTAAAAAATACAATTACACCAATGATTTAAAAAAAAAAATCCTCTTCCACTCGTGACCCACGGCCACGTTGTGGATTTGGCGCAACGTACCCACGGTGATGTTGTAGGTCGGTTTTTTTAATGAAAAAATCTAAGGACATTTTTGTCCTTTTGGATCAGAAAAATGACCATTATACCCTATTATTTTAGGGTTTAACAAAAAAATTGAACAGAATAGGGACATTGTAACTCAAATGGTAGATTGAGAAACATTATGAGAAACATTACAAATATGATGATAGTATGAGGAGATAATGTAATTTCCCCAATTTTTAACCTTATTTCTATGGGCAGATTCAAGATTTCAGGAATGGATTTTTCTATAAAAAAAAAGAAAAAGAAAAAAAAAAGATGATTTCAAGAATGGATGGACTAAAACAATGATGATGATGCAAACAAACTAAGATTGAGGGATCATACATGAAACATCTGAATATTTGAAATATCAG